>CM076711.1:54562286-55809786 GCA_038501285.1 Penstemon eatonii | reverse complement strand
TCGCCCTAACGGACTTCGAGTTCCAATAGGTATTTTTGCATTGTAGTTAACAATTTTCGGTTGTTGTGGTCATCAAAGTGACTAATTTTTTTCCTTTATTCTAATAGGTAGTTACTACGTATGTGATAACGGATACACAAATGGTGAAGGGTTTCTAACGCCGTATCGAGGAGTCCGGTGTCACTTAAAAGAATGGGGTGTGGGCCAAGATGCTCCACATAATCCTAGAGAGTATTTCAATATGAAACATTCACAAGCGAGAAATGTGATTGAACGTTGCTTTGGAATTGTAAAAAAGAGATGGGCAGTCCTTAGGAGCCCGACGTTCTACCCTTTGAAGACCCAAAATAAGATAATAATGGCTTGTATCCTCATTCACAATTTCCAATTGATGACCATGCCAAACGATATGGCAGTTTCCAATTCATCTAGTGAGTCTGAAAGTGATGACGATGATGAAACTTTTGTGGGTGGTGCTAATGGGGATTATGTGAATGTTATCGAACCATCTCAAGCATGGACCAATTTTCGGGAAAACATGGCCCGTAATATGTATCAAGAGTGGATGGCCAGCCGTACTTGATTACTAGCGCGGACTGAATTTGAAGTTTATGTTAACCATGAGCCTTTTTAACTGAAAATGTTACATGCCCATTTAAGTATGTTTGTGACTGGATGTAATATAACTAATGTTGTATTGCTTTGTGTGAAGATAGTACTTGTATCGGTTGTAATTGTGAGTGTACATTTGTTATTTATGTGTGAATTTATTTATTTTTATGACTTGTGATGTTATATGGGATGATGGTTATGTAAAAATGATTTGTGTACTTTTGATATTAATATTTTTCCCTATTTTTATGCACAACCTTTGAATATGGAACCTATTCCTAGGTATGGCGGTACGTCCGGAACACGTGGACCAAAGAAACTCAACCACCTCGTAGAGTTTGGAGCTCATTAGAAGAGCAAATGTTGATTACATGTTTGCATGAGATGATTGGCAATGGTTGGAGAGCAGATAACGGTTTCAAGCCTGGCTACTTACAACAACTAGAATCTACAATCAACGAACGGTTAAGCAATATATGTCAAAGACACATCAATTTCAAAATGACTGTTTCGAAGAAGCACTACTACTTGTTGTTAGCTATGTTGGGAACAAGTGGGTTTGGTTGGAATGATGCTTCGAAGTTGATCGAGGTTAATGATGATGTATGGGTTCAGTATGTTGCGGTAAGTTGAGGTTGTTCAATATAGTCGTGTTCATTAATAGTTCGTCCTAAATATGTGTCATGCTACGTGCTAATTCCTATCTTCTTTCCTTAAGGTGGACTGGGAAGTGCATAACACGAGGAGAAAGTCATGGATTTATTATGATGACTGGTGTGAAATATTTGGAAAGGATCGAACAAATGGTGAGGGTGTCGATGGGTTTTAAGATGTGGTTAAGGACATCTTATTAGCTTGGAAACAAGTAGGTGAGGTCGGGGGGAAGGGAAAATCATTAATAGATGATTTCATTGGCACTGACTTGACAATTGACGATTGTATAGTGAGTAGCCCGTGTGTAGATTTGACAACGGATAGCTTGGACGAAGGGTCTGCTGGTGGTTTAAAAGCTAGTTTGAAATATTTTGGGATTAAAACTGGTGGGATTGAGAAGAAGAAAAAAACGAAGATCAAGAGAGAAAAGAAGATAAGCCCTATTGTTTCTGACAAGGCATCGGCCTATGTTCCGTTACTAACCTCATTCATTGAAGAGGTGAAATCTACGTTTTCTAATCTTAATCCCGCTTTCAACAAGGTTCAGGACACAGATGACGAAAAGGCGATAAAGATTATATCGGCATTACAGGATATGCCGGGATTAAGCGAAGAAAACATGAATCTCCTATGCTACAAGATCATGGACAATCCGAAGCACACTTCTTTGTTTCTTGGGTCGACCCCAGTTCTCGAAGGTAAAATGGGATAGAATTGACAGTTTTATATAACTTCCAACATTTAATTTGTAATATGACTTGACTTGGATGTTTATTTTTTGTCACATTTTGATTTGTACTGTTTACAAAATATTTTTTGTATAAGTATGTATATTTTGGAAACAGTACAAAGAAACATCCATATATTTTTGATGATGTGATTATGTAGACTTTATTAAAGTATGTACTTAGATTATGAATTGGGAATATATTTTGTAGTTGTACTATTTTGTAGTATGGAAGTATATGTATGTTGGAATTATATTTTGTGGTATGGAAGTATGTGTATGTTGGATTAATGAAGTGCACTTTATTTAAAGGTAAATCAACAACAAACATTACAAGCATAGTCCACAACAAAATAAACAGAAATTAAAAAACCATAACTCCTTATTCATCCTTAATTCTTTAATTCCCATTATTGCTTTTTGCAAGCTCATCCCAAAATACTTGATCCTCATTCAAATATTCGATTGTAAGCGGGGCCAGAATAACATCGGGGGGTGCAGATGGTTGAGCCGGAACGGTTACCCCGTGTCCATCGTTTATGCCTTCATTCTTCGGAACATGTATGGCTTCAATACCATTAAACCGTCCTCAATTGTATTGAATATTAAACACAAATCATCCCAAGCTGGTTCCCCTTCGCTCATATACGCTTCTCCAAACCTGTATTCCTGTATATATTAACACATGGAAATAAAAGATTTCATAAACTTTCGTACCCGATAATAACCCATTCATTTATAAGAAATATCTCATTTTTACACTAATAATGTAATCCCAAATTGAACGATCCCCCACGATAACTGTTGGAAGAATTTATTAACTCAAGAACAGCTAAGTGTTCTTATCAGTTGAGTTAACTAAGTTAGTTAAAGGTTTTGATGATAACAAAAAGGTGTCATCAACTAAGTTACGGAAGCTTAGTAAGCCTTTGAAGATTGGATACTTGGTCTAAAAGAAAATCATTCAAGAACAGAAGTATTCAAGAAATGAAGATTCAATCTTATGAGAAGAGTGAAAATCAGATTAGTGAAAGATTGAAAATCAGATTAGTAAAAATCAGCTTGGTGGAAATGAGATGGGTGATCATGAGACTAGTGATCAGACTAGTGCATAAGACTAGTGCATCAGACTAGTGCATAAGACTAGTGCATCAGACTAGTGCATAAGACTAGTGCATCAGACTAGTGCATGAGACTAGTGATCAGACTAGTGCATAAGACTAGTGCATCAGACTAGTGCATGAGACTAGTGATCAGACTAGTGCATAAGACTAGTGCATCAGACTAGTGCATGAGACTAGTGATCATCAGCAGAGTGGATCCCATAAGCCAAGTAAAATCGGTCAGAAAGCTCTCCAACGGTAACAAGCTAAGTGCATTAAATGCTGCTGACAGAAAGTACAGCAGAGTGTACAGTAAACAGTGCAGAAAGTACAGCAGAGTGTACAGTGAACAGTGCGACAGTCTGCAAAAGTTACCATTCAAATTATGACCGTTGCTCAAGGACTTAAATGCAATTTTGCCAACCTTCAACGGGCAAAACTACAAATCCAAGAGTATAAATAGATGGTAAACTGAAGATTCAAGATAGACTTGCACACTTTCAAGATCAAATCTTTAGAGCAAGAATCCATCAGTTGAGTCATCTTATCATAAGCTTAGTCATCTTATGACGAAGCTGATTGTTGAAGAACAAGATTAAACCCTTGTATATCTGAGTGATATTCAACTGAGTATTGTGAGGAGTAGATATCCATCTTTGTGAGTGATATTACTTCGGAGAATAGGTCTTCTTTGTGATTTCCTATTGTGAGCTTACGGCCTTTTCATTTGTTGTTTTGGCGTAAGTGGAGTGTACTAATTACTTTGTGTTCTTAGTATAACCCAAGATCTAAGTGACTTGGAAGAGTGGATTAAGAGGATTTGTTCCTGTATAACCACTATAAAAATTCCTTGTGTTATTTACTTTATTTGTCTTGCATTCCATACCTCATAAGCTAAGTAAATACTTTAAAAGAAGAGTCTTTTAAATTGAGGAATTTCCAACTTGGGGTAAAACTTTCTTTGTGCTTTAAAAGTTTAATTGAGTTGAAAACATTGTTTGAAAAACACATAAACATTATCCGCTGCATCATTGTTTGAAACTCTGATTATATAAGCTTGATAAGCAAAATCAGCATAGTAGTCTACTCCACTGAATAAGCTAAGTGCTAAATCAGCATAGTAGTCTCACGAATAAGATCAGCTTACTCTGCTGATAAGCCAAGTGCAAAATCAGCTTAGTCATCTTATTTAGCTGATGAGCGAACTCTACTTATAGAAGAGAAGTTAAAGAAAAATTTTAAAGTTTATGAGGTCTATTCACCCCCCCCCTCTAGACCTCAACTGACCACTTGGGACCAACAAGTGGTATCAGAGCAGGTTGTTCATTAGAATCAGCTGCCTGATCAACGAGCTTGATCCAAGTGTTTTTCAAAGGTTTTCATAAATTTTCCAAAAGAGCATTTTTTTGAAAAATAAAAACTTTTTGAAAATGGAGTGCATAAGCCATGTTCCTCACATTGGCCATATGAACTTTGAAGATTGGAAAATTAGAATGGAAATCCTTCTTGCCGCTTATGACGACAACATGCTTACTTGTTTTACAAAAGGACCATTCAGATTTCAGAAGATTGTGATGGTTGCTGGCCAACCAGATCAGATAGTTGACAAAGAGCTGGATGAGCTGACTCCCAAAGAAGTCAAGTTAGTAAATCTTGATAAAAAGGCTAAGCTCATTATGTTCAAAGCTGTAGACGAAGAAAGATTCCAGAAGATCAAGCATTTCAAAACTGCCAAAGAGATGTGGAATAAAGTCTGCGAGCTAAGCGAAGGAAACGACGCTATCAAAGAACACAAGCTCAGTGTGGCTCTTGAGGAGTTTGAAAATTTCAAGATGAAGTCTGGTGAAACGATTGATCAGATGGATACCAGATTTACCAAAGCTCTGAATGAAGTTCTAAGGTTTGATAAAGAATTTTCGAACAAGGAGATCACCGCAAAGGTTCTCAAGGCCTTGCCACCTAAATTCAACATGAAGGTGACAGCTTTGGAAGAATCAAGGGATTTAGGGAAGATTTCCCTTTCCGAACTGTTCTCATCCCTCAAAGCATATGAGTATCAAATGCCAAGAATGGGATTAGAAGTGTCAACCAGTTCAGACCCTACTGCTGCTCTCATGGCGTCAGACAAGTCAAGAAAATCAGTAGACAAGTCAAAATAGAAGACTCTGCTGAATTCAGAAAAAGTCTACACTGCTGACGACGTTACCCTGCTGCTGAATGATTTTGAGAGGTTCTACAAGAAGAAAATGAAATTAAAATATAAAAATGCTACTTCATCTTCTTCTGATCATTTTCAGGAAAACAGGGATTCCTCCAAAGCAAAACTTAGAGACCACAATGAAGAGGAGTATGAACTCTTGATCAAAGATCATTCTCACTCATCATCTGAAAAGTTTGCTGAAAAGGAAAAGTGTGCCAAAAAGGAGCGTAAGCTTAGTAAGAGCAAATCAAAGTTAGCTGATGCAGCAAAGCTAATAAACTCCTGCACATCTTATTCAGACCGTCAGTCGTCTGATAAAGAGTTTGAAGAAGTACCTGAAACTCTATGCTTAATGGCCAAGGAATCTGATGATTCTGAAACTGAGGTAACTTCTACAAATTAATGAACTTGCATTATTTGAATCGTTTGAACAAATGTTAATTTCAAATTCAAATATTGTTGGTGTATTTGCCAAGCTTAAGAAAGAGATGACTCTGCTAAAAGAGCAAAACAGATCACTGAAACTTCAGGTTGAAAAACCTTAAGAATCAGCTGACTTCAAAAAGCTTGGGCATGAGAATGAAACTCTAAAAGCTGAGTGTGCAATTCGTATAGAAAATATAAATAAACTTGAAAGAAGTAATTGCATCATTCTCTATAAAGAAATCAGAGGCTAAAGAGAAGAAGCCTACTGAAGCTCAAAAGGTTAAGAAGCCTAGTAAGCAACCTAAGACTAAACAGACTAGTAAAACTCATCAGCTTAATAAGCTGAAAGATGCTGCTGATAGGAGTTAAATTAAAAATGTTAAGTCTGCTCAATCTATAGGAGAGTTATCAGTTAACTCAGCTTATCACTTACTTCATGCATCTTACCTTGCTTATGAGCAATGTTTTCATCATGAAAATTATTACCATGCTAAATTTACTGAAATTCATGATAAAACTGAGTCACAAAATCATCACATGTTAAAGGTTATACTAACCATGCAGGACCCAATATAAGGGGTACCAAAAACAGTAATCTGTTTTGTAGGAAAAACGCATGTGTGATGACAAAGGTTGAGTTGACTGCCCTTGCTGATTTCAACAAGTTCAACAAGTAGTTTTACCATCGAGTTGGAGAATATCAACAATTGGTATCCAGTACTGTATCAACATGTGATATCAACCAACAAGTGGTAGCCGCGTTGTTTGGAAATAACAAGGAAAGCAAGATTGTTGGAAAATTGAAGTTTATCAAGTGAATCAACGTTTGTATCCAACAAATGGTATAGTCAATCATGTGACAACAATCTTTCAGCTCTCAAGAGTTGAAAATGGATTTGTTGAATTTGGATTCATGAGCTGAGGGGGAACATATCAGAAAAATCATCTCAATAGCTTACTGGAATTCAACGGCTGAGTATCTTTCGAGACTAACTCTCATAAGACTACTTGACCACAGATTCTTGAACTCAGGGGGAACGTGTACGACGAGCGGTATTCCTGATTAGAGATGACGTTTTCAATAAGTCAAATGAAGTTATCAGAAGACTGCTTCTCATCAGCCGACTGAAACTCAACAACCAAGGGACATTCAAGAATACACTTCAAAAAGGGTGAAGGAAGTAACCAACAAGTGGTATCAATTCTTGAAGTCAGGGGGAACAGTTATTCTAACTGGAGTGATAAACAGAAAAGAAGACTAGAAACTGCTGGCTTACGTGTAAAGAAGAATTAATTAACAGCCAACGACCCCGAACAGCTAAGTATTCACCTACTTGTCTTCAGCATACTAAGTTTTGGTGTTGATGACAAAAAGGGGGAAAAGTGAGATGCAACTAAGAACTCTCAAAGGTTGCATTGGATCTAATGATTTTAATCCTAGAGTATGAAGACTAAACTGAAGACTTGGAAGACGTTCTTAGTTGAAGGTTTTGTCATCATCAAAAAGGGGGAAATTGTTGGAAGAATTTATTAACTCAAGAACAGCTAAGTGTTCTTATCAGTTGAGTTAACTAAGTTAGTTAAAGGTTTTGATGATAACAAAAAGGTGTCATCAACTAAGTTACGGAAGCTTAGTAAGCCTTTGAAGATTGGATACTTGGTCTAAAAGAAAATCATTCAAGAACAGAAGTATTCAAGAAATGAAGATTCAATCTTATGAGAAGAGTGAAAATCAGATTAGTGAAAGATTGAAAATCAGATTAGTAAAAATCAGCTTGGTGGAAATGAGATGGGTGATCATGAGACTAGTGATCAGACTAGTGCATAAGACTAGTGCATCAGACTAGTGCATAAGACTAGTGCATCAGACTAGTGCATAAGACTAGTGCATAAGACTAGTGCATGAGACTAGTGATCAGACTAGTGCATAAGACTAGTGCATCAGACTAGTGCATGAGACTAGTGATCAGACTAGTGCATAAGACTAGTGCATCAGACTAGTGCATCAGACTAGTGATCATCAGCAGAGTGGATCCCATAAGCCAAGTAAAATCGGTCAGAAAGCTCTCCAACGGTAACAAGCTAAGTGCATTAAATGCTGCTGACAGAAAGTACAGCAGAGTGTACAGTAAACAGTGCAGAAAGTACAGCAGAGTGTACAGTGAACAGTGCGACAGTCTGCAAAAGTTACCATTCAAATTATGACCGTTGCTCAAGGACTTAAATGCAATTTTGCCAACCTTCAACGGGCAAAACTACAAATCCAAGAGTATAAATAGATGGTAAACTGAAGATTCAAGATAGACTTGCACACTTTCAAGATCAAATCTTTAGAGCAAGAATCCATCAGTTGAGTCATCTTATCATAAGCTTAGTCATCTTATGACGAAGCTGATTGTTGAAGAACAAGATTAAACCCTTGTATATCTGAGTGATATTCAACTGAGTATTGTGAGGAGTAGATATCCATCTTTGTGAGTGATATTACTTCGGAGAATAGGTCTTCTTTGTGATTTCCTATTGTGAGCTTACGGCCTTTTCATTTGTTGTTTTGGCGTAAGTGGAGTGTACTAATTACTTTGTGTTCTTAGTATAACCCAAGATCTAAGTGACTTGGAAGAGTGGATTAAGAGGATTTGTTCCTGTATAACCACTATAAAAATTCCTTGTGTTATTTACTTTATTTGTCTTGCATTCCATACCTCATAAGCTAAGTAAATACTTTAAAAGAAGAGTCTTTTAAATTGAGGAATTTCCAACTTGGGGTAAAACTTTCTTTGTGCTTTAAAAGTTTAATTGAGTTGAAAACATTGTTTGAAAAACACATAAACATTATCCGCTGCATCATTGTTTGAAACTCTGATTATATAAGCTTGATAAGCAAAATCAGCATAGTAGTCTACTCCACTGAATAAGCTAAGTGCTAAATCAGCATAGTAGTCTCACGAATAAGACCAGCTTACTCTGCTGATAAGCCAAGTGCAAAATCAGCTTAGTCATCTTATTTAGCTGATGAGCGAACTCTACTTATAGAAGAGAAGTTAAAGAAAAATTTTAAAGTTTATGAGGTCTATTCACCCCCCCCCCTCTAGACCTCAACTGACCACTTGGGACCAACAATAACCCGGTTAGATGTGCGATCATAACCGACCCCGGAAGTTGCTAATATTGCTCCAAACGTATCGTACCGCTTTTTCAGTTTGCGAAACTTTGACAATGCCTCCCTCGGTGTGAACTCGGTTTCGAATTCAACATTTATCCCCTCTATTGCTCGTTTGAGAATTATTGATTTGTTTTGTAAAGACTCTTGATAGTTATTTGTAAACTCGTGAACAAGATTATGGATGAATTTATCATCCATCTCCTTGTTCCAATATTTTGTGTAAAAAAACTTGGACTGGGGACGAGATGAAATCATTGTTTGTAGTTGTTAAGTACAATTGATAAGGAAATTTATACCAATTGGCATTTATAGTTGTGAAGTGTTTTGGTAGATTGGTGTTCGGAATTTATACTTGTGACCCTCTATCAAGTTCAGTCTAATTTTCTGGAATGCAGTAGCTGAAATCTTGTGAGCAATAAACTTGTCTTTTTCAATGTCAGGAATATATTCTTTTTTTGACTACAAACTTATCCAAAATCCACTACATCTTGCACATATATTTTCATAACTCAAGATATAGGGAATCAAATCTGCAATTAGTCATTTCATCATCCCATTGCTTTTTCAAATTCACGTGAATTTAAACTGTACAAGACTACATAAAACAAGCTGCCTTCATTTATAAATAAAAATATGCATAATCAGTAGTTACACAAAATGGGATGTCTTCATTAATTATAGTTCCAAAATATTACATACCAACCTATAAACAAGAACCACCAAATACATACTTAAAAAAAGTAAAACACCCATCCTAAGCCTGTTTATGCAAAACCATGAAAATATGCATAAACAAGCCAAACAAGTACATAAAAAACAGACAGCCAACATACACAAACAAAGATTAAAACTTAACTATAAATAGAAGACATCCATTACAATACTACGTGAAACTTTATATTCTACATCCCACCTTTTTCACCACCACCACCATTATTCCCATTACGGCCAGCAGGAGCATCAACACCACCAACATTTCCATTGTCATCATGAGGAGCACCACCACCCACATAAGGGACTATTGCAAGAGGATTCTCATTCACATTTTCCACCAAAGTAACCGGGAGAGCATCTACAACCTCCTCGTCATCACCAAACATATCCAGACGGATAGGGACAATAGCACGTAAATCCTCCTCGTCGCCACGCACATGAATGGGCCACTTAGGGCTACCAACAACATTAGGAGGAAACTTGGCACATTTCTTAAATTTAAAAATGTACCTGAGCTTCCCATAATTTGGCATGCCATTCGTCCTGAAATGCCGGTAACACCCTGGTTCGGCCTGTTAGAACAAAATACAAACTGTTCAGCAAAATATGTGAATCATGTTCTGAAATTGAAGAAAGTATACAAACATTTTTGTACTTACGTGAGGGTTATCTCACTCCAGTAGATGTTGGGAAAGATTTGGACAATGTTGTTTGCTTGGTCGTAATCAACCCCTGTCAGAGCTAAGAACCCATTGAACCGGTGATAATCCTTCCTAATACGTGCCAGCTTGTATTTCAAGGAGGGGAGGTTGAATCTACGTCTAAACATGCACTTATCAGAATGGAAATACGACGACATACGTCTGTCAACGTGGCCAAATCACATATGTCATGCTCCTTGGCAACAGCCTGCAGACCCCCGATGAAGTAACCCTCTTCATGATCTGCCCAACCTTCGAAACATGCAAACATTTTGGCTCTTTGAGACCTTGTGAGAGGCATTTTCTGGAATTAAACAATAAATCATTTAAAAATAAAGAATATTTATATAACAAAAAAAAAATAAAAAAAAATAGAGAAGCTATAAACCTGATTACTTGATGAGGAGATGTATGAAGTGTTGTGTTTGGTTGAGACTCTTCTAATATATAGAAGAAAAACTCTTCAAATTACAAGTTGCCATTAAGTAGGGGTAGATTTGCATTTATTACCGTTTTCCATTGGTAATAGAAGAATGTAATAAATGGAATTAAATCCAAATACATGTCTTAGCCACCAAATGGGATGTGTGTGTCAGCTTCTATAAATTAAATCACCAGCTTTTCATTTATTGCAAATGAAAAGTCACACATCCAAGTACTTAGACAGATTAAACAATTCAACATTAATGTAATATGGGAAGATGGTTATCACAATCAATATATCCAACATGAAACATTACCTAATGCATGTTAAAGATACAAACAAAAATCTACTATTAATGTCAACATTCTAATATTCCCAAGTAAACCACATGCATGTCACTGAACAAACAACAAATACCAAATTTATACCCAACCACAGATACCAAATTTAAACCATAGCAAGATTATAAAAGAGATTGAGCTTTATGAGGCAAACAAAAGTTTCCATAAATGTCACCATTCTAATATACCCAACTGCAACTATTAACAAATAATTACACAAGAAACAGACACTACAGATCATCAACATATACAAATAAACTACAGGACAAATGTATAAACAAACAGCAAGCAAAACAATTTTGCAATGACTTCACAAACTTCAGCTTTATGAGGCAAACAAAAGATCTCATAGCAAGGTCATCATTCTAATATCCCAACTGCAACACAAGTAGCAAGCAAACCATAACAAAGATCATCAATGCTAGGTTTGCTGCTTTTAATTCCAAAATGCTTGCACTCAATGATCTTATTTCTGCCTCCATGGCCACAATGAGTGTATCCATACGCCGGTTCTCGTCATCTAGGTGGTTCACCCTTACCGACGGCCCTGGATTTATTGAATGTGCTTGGGCACACATGTAAGGGTCTACCCATTCAAAGAAATCACACATTTGTCCCTGCCAAGCATGAAATTGATCCATGTCAATATGAAAAATGTCAACTTATTTCTGTAATCAAATAAATCGTATGTAAAAATCTGGAATTTACATACTAACAGCTACAATAATACTCAATTGCCTAAAATATATTTGAAAATCATGAAATCTTATTTGAACAATAATAAATAAGATATAGGTTTACGAATTAGAGCAATCAACAATTCATGAAGTCTATGCTCAATCAACAATTATGCTAAAATAAAAATATAGAGCAACTATTACTCACCGAAACACCACCACACCAAAGAAAACGCCGTTCATGGTTCATCTTGGTATACGAAGTGTACATTAATTCTCACTGCAGCTCCACATTGACACATTCGGCCACCCATCGAAACACCACTGCCAGAACTATTGCAGCTCGATTGGTTGTTCTCCATGGCCAGAAGATGGAACGAGCTGCGAACACAGAAGTTAATATCAAGTTCAAAGAGAAAAAGTTGGAAACATAAGGGAAATAATGATTAACTTGCAGCGGTGGAACAAGAACTTCGAAAATGGCAAAGGAACGACGAGAATTTGGTCGGAGACGATGGGGCGGCGGAGTTGGAATGCAAAAGTGGAAACCCTAGAGGAGAACAAGTCGGAGAACATGCGCAGTCTAGAGGAGAACAGGCCGAAGAAGATGCGCGGTGGAAAATGGCAAAGGAACGACGAGAATTTGGTCGGAGAAGATGGGGCGGCGGAGATGGAACTAGAAAGGGGAAACCCTAGAGGAGACAATTGATTTCTCCAAATGAGCTGCATCTTTAGGGTTAGGGGGTTTGATATGATCGAATGGCCATTATTGATTCATTCATCAACGGACAGATCTTAATCTAGTTAGGGGGCAAAAACGTAATTTCTCATTAATCGGGCCAACCAAACATGGTCTTAATTAATTGGACCGAATTAACAAATTCATCAGATTAACACCCGAACAACTAATAACACAGTTGGGCCAATTGTTTTATGGGACGGTATTAGCAATTGGGTCATAAAGATGAGCCCAAACGATCACAGCATTTGTATACAAACATATATATATATATATATATATATATATATATATATAAATAGGGGTCGATAGATTTTTGAACAGTATTTCCAAGTTTTATTTTGATTTAAATTTGGCGCTTTTATTAGTTAAACGGTCTCGTTTCACGTTTTTCTCTTCTGTTTTGTGCTTGAGTGTGTTTCAATTTATCTTTAAATTTCCCAACTCCTATTTTCTTCGTCCGTTTCAATTGGGTCCCTTTTGGGTGATTTCCTTTGCAATCTGAAATTGTGAACAGCGGCAGCTGAAGCAGCTGAAATTGGGAACAGTGACAGCTCGATTCTCCTCTAAAAAGCGAATTGGTCGTTTATTTGATTTTAATATTTGAGTTGTGAACAGCAGCTGCTCAAGCAGCTCAATTTCTCTTCTTAATTTCGGCAGCTTCGGGTGTGTCGGGTTGGGATTTGTAATGTAAATTCCTCAGCTGCGGGAGGCTTGGTTTTACCTTTGGTTTTAGGCTCGGTTCTTAGCTTTGGATTGCAGGACGTCGGTGAAGTTATCTTCATATGTCAGCTGCTCAGTTTTGTTCCCTTTCTTCGGTATGGCTTGTAAGATATTTACTTCGTTTATTGATATAATATGTTTACGCAGCTGCTTATCACATCCAATTTTGTATTTAATTATTGCTCGATCTTCATCTTTATTTTTCTTGTTACATAAAATATCAGTACGTTTTCATTTCTCCTGTGGCATTGGAAAAACTGCTTCTTTAGAATTTATTCACTGTGTTTCTTGGTTAGTTTGTTTCTATTTTTTTCCCTCTATACATGGAGGAGCTTATTTTGAGGGTTAATTTTTGTAGGATTTTACTTCTTCAATTTCTTATAATAATTGAGCTTAGCTTAGAAGAACTTATTATATGTACTATTTTGTAGGTTATTATCGTATTGGATATTACTTCAGCTTAGTTTATATGTTCTGTTTTGTAAGTTATTGTTGTACTGGATATTTGTGTATAACTAGGTGGAATTTTTTTTCACAGGCTTTCCTGGTTGCTTACAGATTGCAGTTGCTTGTTTCTCCAGGTGTACTTACTCTTTCTGTTTTGTTTGTTGTGCAATTACTTCTTGTTTTTTTCCCTTTCTTTATTTCTTGGTCCACTCTTTCTCTTTTGTTTCTTGTGCAATTACTTCCTTTTTTTTCCTTAGTTTATTCCTTGGTCTATTTTTTATGTGTCCTGCTTTTATAGAAATTTTATTTTGTCTTGTGTTTATTTTGTTCTTTTAATTAATAAATAGATTTGGTATGTATTTTTTTTAAGGGAGCTTTATTCTGGACTGTGAGTTTATTTTGTTAGGCATAAGCAATGGTTTGGTTTGTTGTTATAATATATAATTGCTTAGAATGGGGGTTGGTTGGTTTGGCATAAGCACTGGTTTGTTTCGTTGTATAAGCGTTGTTCTGAGGATCATTAAGTGGACTGCTGTACTTTATTCTGGAGTATGAGCTAGTTTCGTTCGTCGTAAGCGGTGCTTTGGTTGGTTGCTTGTTCGTTGTGTGCTCAATCGTTCGTCATACATGGTTTTCTTTGCCTTGTATAAATATTGTGCCATGATTTTGGGGTAAGGGTAAGGATCGTTTAATTAGCCGCTCAACTTTATTCTGGACAATGAGCTTATTTCGTTCATCATGAGCGCTGGTTTGGTTGGTTGCCTGTCCATGCTGTTTGTGGAGAAAACAGTCCTGTTCTTGAGATGTTAATTCCGAGTGTCTTTTGAAGTTGTGAGTTGCAATCTCTCACTTATGTTATTGTTTAGTACTAGTTCTGACAACAGAGATCAGGGAATGTAACAGTGGCAAATGTTTGATTTTGTAGTTATGGTTGACGCTAAGGATGTAACTAAGTTGGTTCGTAATGAGAGGCGACGTTTGCAGTATGATTCTATGTCGTTAGAAGATAAAAGCATATTGCTTGCAAAACAGCGTGCAAAGTATGCTGCGCGTTCTTCTGTTGATTCGTCTGCTGGTATTTGCTTTCCTGATGACGCTTCTTCCTCTGGTACATATATTTAACAGCCTTTGAAAATGTGTGAGTTAACTTTTTCCTTCTTATTTATGAATTGGTTGGCTTCTTTGTTTTGTAGGTTCTTCTGTGTTCACGCATGTGGCTGTTGTTAGTAGAAAGAAATTACCTGCACGGTTTGACAGGATTCACGATTACCCTCGTTCTCCTTGGGTCTTACCTAAGGAGGATTCCTGCATTTTTTGTGGTGCTCGCCGTTTTTATCGTGAGGTTCCTGGCTTTTGTTGCGCAGGCGGTCAGATTGTCTTGGCTCCTGTTGTACTTTCTCCTATATTGATGTTCCTCTTTACTGATCCTTTCTCTGAGGTTGCAAAAGAGTTTAGACGCAAGGGACGTTCTTACAATCATGGTTTTGTGTTTACCTCTATTGGGATGAAGATAGTACCTGATACGTGGTGGGCGAAGCATGGGATATATTCTTTGAAAGTTTATGGAAAGGTTTCTCATTTCATGAATCCTATTGATGGTTCTGCTAACACAGAAGATTTGTTGCAGCTTTTCTTTTTGGATACTGCAGAAAGTTTAGATGCGGATATTTTGGAGGGTAAAGACTTGAGGCGAGATGTAATGGATCTTCTAGTGAGGGCATTAGCAAATAATCCCTACACTAAATTTTTTAAAAGATTGTCTTCTTGGGACGATTTACGAGATGCCCGGATTGTTCTGAGGACAAATTCAAGATTGGATCAAAGGAATTGTAACGCTCCAACTGTCGATGAAATAGCTGGTGTTTGGAAAGACGGTGATGAAGGTTCTAGTGGTTGTGAACGGGATATACGAGTATATACTGTGCCTGGTCGTGGTTATAAGGTCAACTATTATTATAGTTGTTATAATCCCTTACAATATCCGTTGTTGTTTCCACATGGCGAACATGGATGGCATCCGGGTATTCCAAAGAGAACCGAGTTACGTGTTAGTTCTGTTGCCAAACGTAAAATACCTGAATCAACGGTCCTGCCTTTTGATATATCTAATGTTGGTTCTGCTGAGGAGTTACTTCTGGTGGAAGAAGAAGGTGCATATTTCTTATTCGCATTTTTTTTCTGTGTTGTAATGTTTGGTTTATATTATATTTCTGAATGGGCTTTTTTTTTGTGAATATGTACAGGTTTGCAGCGTAATAAAAGGAACAAGGGAAATGTTTCTTGTAGAGAATATTCATGTTACCAGGCCCAAATGCGTGATGGGGATAATAGTTACCTTTTGCATGCTGGTAGATTGGGCCAGGAGTTTATCATAGACATGTATATTAAGGTTGAAACTGCGCGGCTAGACTACTATCGGTCAGAACATCTTCAGCGAGAGTTGCGTACAGAATCATGATCAAATTAGTCCAAGTAATGTGGGCCGAAGACTTGTTCTTCCTTCTTCTTTTATTGGTGGACCTCGTGACATGAAAAGGAGGTATGTAAATGCTATGTCACTTGTTGAGAGGTTTGGGAAACCCGATGTTTTTTTGACAATGACATGTAATCCTGCTTGGACTGAGATTGTTGATAATTTACTGGCTTCTCAAAAACCTGATGACAGGCCTGATTTAATAGTTCGTGTATTTAAGGCCAAACTTGAAGAGCTTAAATATGAGATTGTGAAAAAACAGCTTTTTGGTGAGGTTGCAGCATATGCGTACACTATTGAATTTCAGAAATTGGGGTTACCCCACGCTCATTGGATAATTATTTTGTCATCGCGTCATAAGATTTTTGCACCTGCTGTGTACGACGAAATTATAAGTGCTGAACTTCCGGATGGTTCACATCCTTTTTTGCGTTCTTATGTGATAAAACATATGATGCATGGTCCGTGTGGGGAACATAATAAATTGTGTGCGTGTATGCGTGATGGTAATTGTAAGAATCATTATCCTAAGGATTTTGCAGAGAGTACTATGAATGGTCAGAATTCGTATCCTAATTATCGTAGAAGAAATGATGGTCGTTCAGTTGTTTACCAGAAAGTGAGGCTTGATAATAGGGATGTCGTGCCATATTGTCCATACCTCTTGCTTAAACTGGATTGTCACATCAATGTTGAGATATGTGGAGATGTGTACTTGGTAAAATATCTGTACAAGTATATTTTCAAGGGTCATACAAAGCTTGTCTATCGTGTTGCGTCGGACGATCCTGTGGAACAGCGAGATGAAATTAGTGATTTTCAGGAAGGACGGTATATTTGTTCGTCTGAAGCTTTGTGGAGAATTTATGGATTTGCTATGAGCGAAATATTTCCCCCTGTTATCGTGTTGCCAGTTCATATTCCTAATCATCAGCCGTTGCGGTTTGGAATACATCAGACACTTGAACAGTGTCTTGCTAATCCGTTGTCTTCGCGAACAATGCTGACTGAATTTTTTTTTATGAATTCGTCTGATTCAGAGGCGAAACAGCTCAATCTGTTATATAAGAATTTCCCAGAATATTTTGTCTGGGAGTCGGTCAAGCATAAATGGAAGTTACGTAAAAAACAACTTGTTGTGGGCCGGCTCTGTACTGTTAGTCCAATGGAGGGTGAAAGATATTTTGAAAGATTGCTTTTGAATAATGTTCGATGTCCAACTTCGTTTGAGTTTTTGTTAACGGTGTCTGGCACAAAATATGATAGTTTTAGGGAGGCTGCTGTCCGTAGAGGACTTTTGCAATCTGATGCTTATGTAGATAGTTGTCTAGCTGAGGCTGTGTTATATGAAATGCCTTATTCGTTCCGGGTCCTTTTTTCTATGTTACTTGTGTATGGTATTGTTGGTGATCCATGCTCACTGTGGAATAAATATTATGCTTCGTTGTCAGAAGATTTGCTAGAAATGGCTCTTTTACAAGTGATGAGGTTTTAAATATGACAGTTGCTGCTGTAGAGATTGTGCTGACCTCAATGGAGAAATGCTTGAGTGATTTTTGTATTAAGTTTCCAGGTAAATGTTTAGCACGCGTAGACAGGCATAGTAAAGACTACGAAAATGAATTGTCCATGAAGATTTCTGAGGAAGATATGTTACTGGTTCATAGGTTAAATGTTGAGCAGAAAATGATATATGATGTTATTGTTCGAAAAGTCAACGCCAACGAAAGTGGTGCGTTCTTCTTGGATGGACCTGCTGGTACTGGGAAGACGTTCTTGTATCGTGCTTTATTTGCATATGTTCGTTCAAGTGGCTTAATAGCTTTACCTGTTGCCTCTTCGGGCGTTGCTGTATCTTTGCTTCATGGGGGTCGAACAGCGCATTCTCGCTTTAAACTACCATTCGATCCTGAGGATAAGTCTGTTGGAAAGATAAGCAAACAGAGTAGCCTTGCTAAAATGATTGTTGAAGCAAGACTTATCATATGGGATGAGGCTTCAATGGCTAATCGTTTCTCCATTGAGTCTTTGAATAAATTGTTGGTTGATTTTTGCGATGATGTAAGACCGTTTGGTGGGAAAATCGTACTTTTTGGAGGTGATTTTAGACAGACTCTACCAATTATTGTGCATGGTTCAAGAGATGCTATGATAGGAGCGAGTTTTGTAAGCTCGTCGCTCTGGCGAAAAGTTATCAGATTTCAGTTACATGAGAATATGAGAGCGAAGGAAGATCCAGGTTTTACTTCATTTATTCTAGCTGTTGGGAATGGCGAGGTTCCATATTTATTCGATGAAAACATTCATATACCTTCTCATATGATTATTCCTTTCAGTGACGTCAATAGTTCTCTCGACATATTGATTGAAAGTGTTTATCCTTCGTTTGATACATTTGTTGATAACCCATATTCCTTGATTGATAGAGCTATTTTAACTCCGAAAAATGATTGTGTTGCTTTGTTAAATGAAATTCTAATGGAAAGGTTTCCTGGTACGGCAAAGGAATATTTAAGTTTTAATCGCACAAATGATTCCTCGCAGCAAGCAGAATATGAAGACTTCCTAAACGGAGTTTGTGCCAGTGGATTACCTCCTCATTTACTGAAGTTGAAGTACAATAGTCCTATAATGCTGTTAAGAAACCTTAATCCTATACAAGGTCTGTGCAATGGAACGCGGCTTATTTGCAAGGAGTTGGGCGATAACTTTATTGGTGCAGAAATTGCTACCGGAGATTTCAAAGGGACATATGTATTTATCCCATGAATTCCTATTGAATTATCGGATAAGCTTAATTGTCCGATAGCGTTTAAGAGGATGCAATTTCCAGTGCGTCCGTGTTTTGCTATGACTATAAACAAATCGCAGGGTCAAACTTTGGAGTTTGTTGGTATCTACTTGAAAGAACCTGTGTTCTCCCATGGACAGCTGTATGTAGCTTTGTCTCGAGCAAAATCGGGGACTGCTGTTAAGATACTTATACATCCAGATTCAAAATGTAGCCTGTATAGTAATTATACGAAAAATATGGTTTATCGAGATGTTTTCTTGTTAGCGGAAGGTGGCTTATTTTTTTACTTTATTTTACTTACGTAGCTAAATATGTGGTTTTATAATTTGTGGGCACACATCTTTTTGTACGACACTTGAGTAGAATAAAAATTATAAGATTTATCTTTACTTTTTATATTTTATATTGTAAATGTGTACTTATTTTGGTGTTTGTGATCTTCTTTTATTCTATATGTAGTGAAATGACTCCTCAGATAGTGCATATCAAGGAAGTGAACAATGACACTAGGTCATGGGCTGTGCGGGTTATGGTGAAAGCAAAAACACAACCACGCATGCCTGCAAGAGGTGTGAAGCGGTATCAACGTATTCTGTTGGTGGATGAAACGGTGTGTTGTTCATATTAAATTTTTTATTTATATGTTTTCCAAATTATTCATTTAATTATATTGTTGTTAGTATACTAAGATTTTTCTGTTGTCAACAGGGACAGCAAATTTCGGCAACTATGTTTGATCCTGATATTGAACATTTCAAAGATATGTTTACCATGTATAAAACCTATACTGTTTCTAATGCGTCTGTTTCAAAGATTGAGGACAAGTATGACAAGTTTGGATATCCATATCAATGGATAATCAATTCAAAAACTGCATGCAACCCAGACCCTGAAAGTGTGATTCCGCGATCTGTTATAAAGTCTGAGTATGGGTCTATAGGGAACTTGAAAACTCTTGTTCGTCAAAATGTCTTCCTAGGTACGCAAATTAAAAATAGATTTCTTTATTGTGTTATTGTAAGTGATTTTTAGTCCTAAGAAACTATGTGGTGTGTTTTTTCTGTTTCTGGAAGTAGATGTTGTTGCAATTGTGATCCAGAAAGGAGAACTGCGATCGTTTATTATAAATAATAAGGACACAAAAATTCGTGAATTTGCTATTATGGATCAGGAGTAAGTTTGCTTTGTGTATAAATCCATTGTTTTTATAATATTTCTTGACTTCATTGTTTTTTGTTTTTGCTTAAAAAGTAAATCCTATTATTCATAAATATTTAGGGAAAAGATTGTTGTACTTACGCTGTGGAATGCGGTTGCTGAAGCTGAAGGTGACCTTATCGACAAAGCTACAGACACTTTGCCAATTATTAGAGCAACACAACTTTTGGTATCTGCACATCGTGGTACAAATATTTCTGTGCAGGAAATTGTTTAGGTCAAATAATTTTTTTTTTTATGTATCTTCTATAAATATTAACATGAATGTATAACTTCAGCAGATGGAACTCTTAGCTCTACTACATCCACTGTAATTGAACTCGAGCCAGATATTCCTGAAGTTGTTGCCCTAAAAACTTGGTACCCTAAACTTTAAATTTTTTTTTTAGTTATTTAATTTCTTTCCATTCTCTAATAATATCTATCTTAACATACATAAAGGCGATCCAATAATCTTAAATGTATTGTTGATGCAATTACTTCAAAAGACTACTTCCAACGAGTTGAATCTTCAGCTGTTTTCCCAACTGATCATATTTCCTTGATCAGTGATGTTATTTCTGAAGTAAAGGTATGAGTTCAAGTTCTTATTTTTTCTGTGTTCTATGAATTATTTTTATGTTTTATATCATCAGTTTACTTATATATAAGTTTTTATGAAGTTAATCCTAATTGTTGAAATTGTAGAATGATAGGTTTACTGTTGAAGTTGCTGCCATTGTAATAAACACAGAACAAAAATATTATTACATGGCTTGCAAGAAATGCTTTTCTTCTGTGGATGCTGATTATGATTACGAGTATACTTGTGCAATATGTGGAGATAAGACACAGGCAAAACCAAGGTTGACAGTATAAATACACATAATTTCTTCTTACAATTTTGTTTTTTTTTTAGTGTTTTAAGAACTGATTCATGTACATTGTTATGCTGAGTTATATAGGGAGCGTATTCATCTTAGTATATTCGATTCAACTGGATCACTCAATGTGACTGTGTTTGGCACACCAGTAATTAATCTCATGCAAATGGATTCTGAGATGTGTATGAGTTTAGCTGATAAGGTAATTTTTTTTGTTATATTTCCTATTTTCTTAAAGGCATAATGTTTTGTTAAATCTGATGGAAATATTTTCCGCAGGGTGACCCAGTTACGGCTGAATTAGTAAACCACAAGTTATCAGGGAAAATTTTCTATATGAAGATAAGGAAAAAGGAAAACACCGTTGGTGTTCATTTACAGCAACAGTACACTGTATCCAATTTGCGCCTTAAAGAAAAACCGGACGTTTTAGAGAACAGCCAACAGTCATCAATTATGACAGACGAAGACAGTGTTCCTCAGAAGAAGTTCAAGCATACTGTTGTGAAAAGTCTTTTTCCAGGTAACAGATTTGTATTATCTGTATAATGAAAATAATATTATTTACTCTTTCTTGGATAAAATAATTTATGAGTGGAATTTTTTTTTTTCCTGTTGACAGAGGATGTGGGTGTTTCTAAAGAAAATGGTGGCTCAGATGTTTATGATACTCTTGTTTGATGATGTTTAGTACTTTTGAAATTATATTTTGTAATATTACATCCACATGTGTTGACATGTGAGATTAAACTATGCTGTCTTTTGTTGACTACATTTTGTATGTGTATTTTCCTTGCTCTCAGTTGGTTTGTTTTCTTGCTTTATTGTAGATTGCAAGATTGTTTTGTTGAATTTTTGGATGTATTTTATTTATTTTGCTTTTCTTATGAGTAAGTTTGTTACAAAAAATGGTTCTATTAGAAAACCTTAACCTGTTTCTTAATAATAGATAAGAATATCTCTTTGCTGCACCTGGGATTTATGCTAATATAGTCACAGGCACCATGTCTGAGAAGTAAGTCTACCTCCGTGCGTGTTTTTAATATGGCTGAAGGTATATGTTACCTAAATCTAAATCCTCTTTTTTGAACTTTTATCTGCTTTTACCTTCTTGTTTAGTCAGTCTGACATCATCCTTTCCGTAAGCCCGATGGTTTTTGTCATCTTCTTGTCCATAGCAGATTCACCAGTTTGGCCCTCAATGTCAAAAACATACCAGGTTTTATTAGAAAACCCTTCTAAGATAAATTGTCTTTATGAAATACAATACATTACAGTGCTCAGATAATGAATCAGAAGTATTTCAACTTCTCCTAAGGTACCTAAAGGGCATACAGGAGAGTCTTTTACCTAATCTTCAAGAAGTGTATTTGAAGTTAAATTATTTTTTTAATTAGGTTATATGCCACGGTGATCAAGAAGAGACTTCCCTTTTTCAGATTCTTATATGCTATGTTTCCTGTGGACCAAATTAGTTATATAAGCTGATAATATTTTCCAATTGCTTTAGTATGTTTTAATAGCAGTGTTATCAAATATATTTTGAGTCCAATTACCTTGTTCAGGAATTATTTTTCTAAAAATAATATGCATTAAAAAACCTAAAAAAACTAAATATCTTTATCGTAAAAAAAATGCTTTCGGATTCCAAACACACGTCTCATGTAATGTTCCAACCGAGCCAAACAATATGAAATGATATACTGTTTAATCTTTAATTGATTTGTATCGAGCTTTATCCAGGTAAACTTCATAAAATTCTGAAAAAAAACCACGCCGAGGTTAGTTTTATTAAATCTTAAATAAAGTTTTATCAAACGAAATCCATATTTGTAAAATACCAAAATTAAATAAAATTTTTAATAATAAGTTTTAATAATAAAAACAGGTTGATATCATATTTAAAATATAATAAAACTATATTACATTCTAAATAAACATTCCATGATTGCTTATCAAATAATATAGCATTTTGTAACACTTAGGAAACTAATTAAAGTTCATTTATGTATAATACACTCTCTAAAACATACACAATCTATACTAACATAAATTATACACGTTTCACAATATATACATACACACCCATACATATATTCCACAAAATATATACACCAATATAAACTTAAAACCTTAATCCACATCTTCCATTGATGTACCACCAAATAAGCCTCCAGGAGATGAGGAAACTCTAGAACCCAGAATCACCATAAATTTGTCTCAATTCAACACGTATTACATGCATATCACACGTGTTTAAATTTTAATACACAGATTCCTTAAAACCAAGATTTTAAGTATTTTCATCTCAAGCTTTATAACTGTGGCAAATTGCATTTTAGGTTCACTTACTTTTCATGGGTCTATGATATTAGAATATTTTTATTATTGTACCTAATAAAGCTCAGCATAAATAAAGCCTGAAAGTTGAAGAGCTTTTGATATGTTATCTAAGAAGAAAATAATTTATTTGATTTAAAAAGTACAAATTGCATAAGTAAATTAAACCAAAATGGAAATGGGACCTACATCTACCACCCTAAAACATAATATATATGCTAACTATATCTATTTATGATTAAATTCAAGAAAAGATTTTTTTTTACAAACACTTGTGTTATCTCCACCCATATAATTTGAGTGTACAGATTGCCAAAATCCCTAATCGTCACATTATTCTGTTCAATTTAAAAATAGTATCGAATGAATTGTACAACATTAATTGAAATAAATATTCAGTTGGCCCAAAAAATTTCGTGCTTCAGTTATTTCACTAAATTATTTTTAAAACAAAAAACCATTCCTATATTAAAAATAAAATTCAAGAAGGGTACTTATAGACAAATCAATAAAAAATAAATTTGTACAGGATCAATAAGTTTTAAAATTTCTCATATAGACCCATGCCACGTTATATATTTTGCATGACCAATTTAATGTATCTTCGTGCATGAAGGACAAATGTCACCAACTGCATTCACAAAAACTATACGTCCTCTAAGAAAATTGTTATTTTACTTCCTACACACTACAAAAATAATTGCTTTTTTTTTTAATATAACATAAATATTTATATTTTTACCAACTTTAAGTACACAACCTCTCTTCATACAAACAAGATTTTCAAGTTATTTAACATATATATAAACACACACTATATAGAAAAATAACGTACATAACAAGCTTTAATTTTCTGATATAACTATACAAAGATGGTTCACTTTTATGAACTGGGACGTTTCATAAGAAACGAACTAGATCGTTTGGATCCAGATATTGTAAACATCATTCAACTCATCGAGGTAAATTTTCAATGTAATCTTTCAATCCAGAAACCATTCATACAACATGCTATCGAAACTTATATGTTAGAAGAAAGAGCTGCAATTGAACCAGAATATGGAATTATAAGTTATCAAAGCCAGAATAATTTTGCTCGGAGAGAAAGGGGAGTTTTTTTCATGATCACTTACAATCCATTGGAAGAAACTCAGGTATAGCACTGTTGTCCTCAAAAAAAAATTATATCCAGTACTAAATTAATACATTTTATAACATGTGTTTATGGCATCTCAGAAAATTCCAGTCGGAATGCAGAGAAATATTGAACTATCATATATTACAGAAATATTTATACGAAATGGAAACACATACTGGACAATCAAAGTTACAGAACTTCTTTCAGAAGCTGCATGGAGTGAAACAATGATTGCAAATTCAGTTGAATATGGAGACAAAATAATTTTATATCAATCTGCAATAAACATGTTTGAATTTAGCCTTTTTATTGGATACTCATCTCGAAAATTCCAAATATTTAATGAATATGGAGGAATCATAGATATAAATACCGAACATGAAGGAGAAACTGAAGTTTCAAATCTCAGGACTCCATTTTTAGTTAAGTCTTGCTACAGTTTCTCAATAATGCCTGCTTTTTTGGCAAGCATGCATGGAGCTAATCAAAACTTAGTAAGACTTTATACTAAATATTTATTAAATTTTAAAAAAATTTCGTTCTATATTTATATTTGATAAAGTTTATTTGCTATTTTTTTTCATATAGAGAATACCAGCACAGTTTATCGAAGCCGCAACCATGCAAAACAGTCGACGTATTAATTTGAAAAGTGGAATTCAAAAATGGCCCGTTTTTATGACAGGCACAGGTTTTGGCAGTGGTTGGGACATTTTTTTCCGAGAACATAACTTAAGCACACAATTGGTAGCATTTTTTCGAACAAGTGCAAGAACATATCGCCCAGTTATATTTGACCGAAGTGGGATTCAACTGTTATATAGTTGGTACATTCAAACATCTATAAATTGTGTGTAAAATTGTGTCTAGAAAATTAATTCTGTATATACCATAATTGTATATAAATAAGATTTCTCATAAATCTATCTTACAAATAATTACAACACCATGTCTAAAAAAACATAATTTCTACTGCATGATTATTGAGAAAATTAAGATTGCACTGCTAATTTCCATTGGAACAATAGTAAAATCTTCCGCTTTCCATATAATCCATTGCAAAAGTTTAAATTCGATCTAGGTCCATAAATTTATCTTCTAATTCAATTACAAATTCTTACAAACCAAATTCTTACAAACTATTTATAAATAACAAGTTTCCTAGTGCAAAACAATATACATATTCCGACTTGCATTCCATCACATTCACGTACAATTATAATCATAATTCTACAAGAGTGGACTTTATTTTCTCCAACTTACAGATAAAAGATAGATGGATTTAGGCTTTACTTTACCTAATGCAAAATTAGTGTTTGGGCTTTAAATAATGCGGGTTTCTAATATCGACCAGAATAAACTTTAAGCCCGTCAACTCTAACTCTAATTTGTAAAATAAAGAAATTCACGGCCCAGGATATATATATTCTCGTGTCTAAAAAAACCCAGATAGCCAAATGGACCATTGTCTGATATAAAAAAAAAATATATTCCTCTATAGTATTATATTTTACAATATTTCAAGTGGTCGACATAAACAGTCTTACTTTTCAGAATAGTACAATACTTACTACAATTTTGTGATATACATTTCACGCGTTAGTGGTACTTTAATATGTAATATAATATATTAAACCAAAAACACGGATTAAATTATCACAGATAATTACAGAATACAAACGAATGGATAAATTAAATTCACAAAAAATTGTAACATGTATTTAAAATAGGTTAAATCATAGAAAAATAGGAACACCCACTTGAATTGAATTAATCTGAAATATAATGACTAAATAGACAAAAAAACTTAAACAAAATATATTAAATCCACAATAAAAATTCAACTACTTACGAACATCAAACAACTTTCATTATAACAAATACACATTTACTAAACATACTTAAACACATAAGTATTAAATATTACACGTTATTTTTCATAAGAAAATAGAATTCTTTACTTCTATAACATTACAACGCCGATAATTCAGCTTCTATTTCATCAACTATTTCCTCAAGCAAATCAAATTTTGTATTCCCATGTATCTTTTGGTAAACAACTTCTTTTACCATTTGATCCCCTACCAAAGCTCTTAAATTATCTTTAGCTTTAGCCCTGTACGATATATAACTGCATGAGCAATTCAGAACATCAAGCCTTCTCAAATTGGCTGACGAATACCTTTGCAATACTCGTTGTCTCGAAGACTCTATTACCTCGGACCTAGGAAAAAAAATATTTTTTTTCTTTACGAACATTAATTAACAAAATTAATAATAAACATTATATTACCTTGTAGTCTGTTGATTACTCAATGTTTTTCTCGCCTTCATGATACACATAACCGCATCCATCTTTCTGAATACACAATAGTTTCGAATAACTGTCCTCAGGTTTTCAGAAAATTCACCGTTTGTATACTCATGAATCAACTCATCACTTAATTCTTCTAGCTCATCTTTCAGAAACTGAATATAACAACATGAGACACATTGATTATTTACTCTAACACCTTCTGGATGTAATGGAATGCAACATCCTTCAACTGAACAGTTGCCGTTCATTATAGATATACGTTCAATACAAAATTATTAATCTACAACTTAATAACAAGAAAATTGAAAATTTCCCGTCCTTCAAATAGGAAAACAAATATAACATCTCTTGCATTTTAGATAGGGCCTACGTTCTATATTATATTATTAGATGACCTTTGTCAATACATGGAATAAAAGATAAGATTTATAAGAAAAAAAAAAAACAGTACATATGAAAAACCTTTATATTACGTAATAATAGGTCAGAAAAACTCAACACCATCATAAAATTAATGCACCAAAGTATGTACACGTGTACCATGCATGTACAACATAAAAATGTATATTAAAAATATTCCTTCTAAGATTTCATTTTTATTAATTAAAATAAGTTTGATTTTATTTTATAAAAAATATGGATAAAACGGAATTACTTATATAAATTACTTTATCTTATTAGTTTCTTTAGAAATAAAATAATTTAATTCATAAACTCACAAAAAATATGGGTAAATTTACAACATTTTATAAATCAATTATTGTAAAATTTTGAGATTTACAAGGCCTCCACGTTGGCCAGCCACGATCGTCAAGCTCTGATACCACTTTAACACAGAATTAGGGGAAGAATTAGAAGAGGAAACACAAACGAACACCTCGGGAAAATAAACTCGCTAGTCAATGGAATCCACCAATAAGATAAGGGTAAAATCATTCAACTCGCAAATATATTCTTAATTTGAAAAATAAATTATATCCAAAATTATATGTAAGGTTGCACGTAAACATGATTCAATTTAAATGTCAATATTAGTTGCATGTTTTATGAATTCATATTTGATAGAATGGTGTGTTTCTTATTTTTATTTTATATAATATAAATAAATTTCAATATACGATGTTGTCTGTGTTAAATTAAAGAGTTTAGGAGTGCAAATGCAAATAACCCAAACACACCATATAGGTAGTCCTTACGTCTATAAATTTTTATCAGCCAATTTTATGTTATTACTATTCCACAAATAATCTGACAAAATGTAAAATTAATGACACACACCTATATGAAACATGTGTCACATAGGGATATATGAAGAGTGTAATGCAACTTAATCTTAGCACAACTAGATGACAACTCTAGACACTAACCTTACACTTCCAAATGCCACGAATGCCATGCAAAAACGACTAAGCAATGTTACTTTCCCCAAAATGCAGAATTTTTATAAATACAAATATACCATAATCATGTTGAACAAACGACAAAGAAAGTACACGTTATTTGGACAGGTTAGCCTCAACTTCTATATTTCAATTAATAGAAGTCCGCAAAATTTTTTTTTTCTACTGTACTACTAAATAATGAATTTACCAAGTTTATTTTTATCATATTTATTAACTTGTTATAATATTATTTGAAATATATTCAAATAATATTATTAAATTGTATGTAAATCACAATTGTACAGGAAATAATGGATCGACGTTTTATTGAAGATAAAAGAGTCGGACTGTATTTTAGAGTACAAAAAGATTCGTTATCAAGCATTATCATTGAGCGCGAAAAATATATAGTAACTATAATTTATTTGCATATTCATTTTATTATTTGGAGTTGGGACCTAATTTTTTGATCGACCCGTCCCGTCTAAACAACGACTTGTTGATATCCGTTTCAACCAGACCAACACCCGAATCAGCCCATTTTACTAAAACGGACCCGAGCCGACCCACCCTTTTCGCATCCCTATATAACTCTTACTAAACACACTAACGTACGGACAATTTGATACACAGATTTCCTATCCAATTATTGACATCTTTCATTCATGCATAAAATTTTTTCTTACTCATCACACAATTTAATATAGCATAGATATGTGTAAAAAAAATTTATACTTATCCATTCACGATAAAATAGATTTGTCCTTATGTTAGTATATTAAAAAAAAATTACCGCCCTTTCCATGAAACTTTAATATTGTATAGTTTAACTACTCCTAAGTGAGATTACCTAATCAACAATAGGTAATAAAAAGCTTATTAATTGGTTCTTCATTTGAAAATGCGCAAATCATCTTGAAATGTTTTACCTAATCACTGAAATAATTAGGCTATCTTAAGTTAGGATTACACCGTTTTTAATCATATATTAGGTTTATTAAGTTCTTTTAAGGTCTATTATAGAAAAAAAAAATTAGAGTTTGCCTCGGATATCTATATACATAAAAATGCTTATCTACACATATATTACAATACTTATATTACCTTAATAACTCCACAAAATAATAAAAAATTATTATATTCCTCGCTTATCTACACATATATTACAATACTTATATTACCTTAATAACTCCACAAAATAATAAAAAATTATTATATTTTTCTATATATAATGAAGTAAGACAATTTTTTTCTAACATACAAATTTAGGTACACATTTCCAAATTTACTTAAATTATAATGAAGAATAACTAGAATGCTCACACTGATAGTTCTCCACCGGTAAATCATGATGCCACTAACGCTATGATATCAAACTTCAAAAAGAAGTACGTTTTCCGTAACTTTAATAAAATTAATTTATATTATAACTTCTCGTATACTGTATATTCTATATATATATTTATTCTTAATATATTGCTAACATATACATATTCATTTTCAGAACAGGAATAGAGTTCTCAGCAAACTTACAAGTAGTGCACTACCTATACGACAACATCTATAAAAATAATCATGAAGACAAGAACAATTCTTGTGCCAAAAAATATTCTACCAATTCCGTTAACAAATGAATGTATTTTACATACATATCATGTTTTAGATTTTCTGAATATGTAATAGTTTAAATCAAATGATTTTTTATCTCGGCTTTCTTTAAAATTTGTACTTTTTATTTTATATGATCTAATCCATCCCTTATTAAATATTTAAATTAATAACAGAAACACAATGAGTAATTTATATTTTTTATGTACCACATGGATTTAAATTTATTGTTAATCCTATCTAAATAGACTTGAGTCGTAAACATAATAATCATGAAAGCCTTCACTGTTCTCTGTACGAAAAATATATCATTTTTCTGTATTTATATAATTATTTTTGTATTTTTGTCATGGTATTTATGAAAAAACTAAGGTTAGTTATGTAGATTTTTTACAAAAAATTTTAAACAACTTATTAAGTTACTCACCTTTTAAACAATATCACTTTAACTATTGATTAATTATATTGTTTTCTTGGCTATGACGAACTTGAACGTTATTTAATTGTTTTCTGGTCTTATATTTTTTAATTTTAGCATATAAACATATTGCGAAGGCAATTGCGTTCTGAATTTGCCATTGAATAAGCAAAGTTCAATTGGTTTTTCTATACTTTGGTATTTTTATATGATTTATGAGATTAAAATACTTTCTATAACAAAAAAAATTGTAAAAAACTAATCAACTTAAACGTACTCAATATATAGTTTTCCAACAATATTTATTCAAAACATATATTACTAAAACAAAATACAAATCGATCCCATATTACACATAACGAAAACACCTAAAATACAAATAACCGATTATATAAAAAAAAATTGATGGTACGGATGTCAATTAAAAAGTCAAAATACAAATCGATTCTATATTACACATAAAAAAGACACATAAAATACAAAGCATTCGATGATTAATGAAATATATGAAATTCAAAATCATTTGTACGGTTGTCATACAAACTATTGAAAATATACATTTACGCATATAGTATATATCGAAAACAAATCCTGTAAAAGTTTAACAATATAATTATCCTTGTTCCACTAAAAAAATATAAAATATTTTTTGACACTCCATTGCCAAATCTTTCTACATATCCAAAGACTTGGCACTGAAGTGTCAAAAAGTATCTTATATTTTTTAAGTGGGCCAGATATTATTATATTGTGACACTCTTATATCATTTGTTTTCGACATATACTACGATGCATAAAGTTATGTCTTCAATCGTTCGTATCACAACAATACCATATTTTTGACACACTTAATTATGCACTATATACATGAAATCTTTTTGCACTCTAGCATCAGCACACCTGCAATGACAATGATAATCGTAAGCGAATTAATATATGAAAAGTTTTATAAGAATATTAATAATAAAAAATATGTCATGAACATAATGTCATACCTTGAATACAGTAATGTACGATAATTAACGATATTAGAGAAATTATTTTTCAACAATATATTTGTGAAGCGAACATCTAATAGAATTACGAACTTAGAAGAACAGAAAATATGGAATCCAAATGAAAAAGGGATGGAAATTATGAGAGTTTGCATTAATAAGGACTTCACCAATATCAATTTATAGAAGTTGGATTTCACCTTGGCAACAAACATGGGACATGTAATAATACAAGATTTTAATATATTAGAATTATTCACTTAAGACGTTACACATGCATGGTACACGTGTAAATTTTTTTTATACACTGCTTTCATTTTATCTTCATAAAAAAATTTATTTATTTATATTAATGCATAATTCTTTCATTTATAAAGTAAAATTTGTTCTTATTATTAAATCTAATAGCCTGTCTTGGTCAAACTCATCCAAGCACGATTCAATTGCATTGCACTATATTTGTGATTGGTCACTATCCTGGGAGTTATATTCAATTACAAAGAAAATGTATTACACCTGCCACGTAATTGCTTTGAACACAATTCATATATATCCGTTCATGATAAAGAAAATCTGTCTCAATTCAACACGTACTACATGCATATCACACGTCTTACGATTTTAATACACAGATTCCTTATAATCAAAATTTTAGGTCTTTCGATCTCAACCATTACAATTGTAGCAAATTGCATTCCAGGTCCATTTACTTTTCATGGGCCTATAGTGTTATTTTTAAATCTTTCTTTTTACTTTGCACTTTGACAATATAGATTTTGCACCCTTAAAACATAATTTGAATAATATTTTGCACCATAATATATTTTTTTTTAAAAAAAAAGATTCATGAATACCGGCAATGCAGAGATAAAATGGTCATTTCTATGCACAACAATTACAAACTCATTATTCTAAATTTATATATATATATATATATATATATATATATATATATATATATCAGAGTACGAATTGTCAATATTCTATATATCATAACGAAAAATGTCAAAATCTATACCTTTAGGATATAGAGTACCAAAAATATATTAAAATAATTATTATACTACTCAATAAATTAATTCTTTCTTGAAGACACACACTAGAGTGAAAAATGCCAACTAATTTGTATTTCCAGAATGCAGAATGCCAAAACTTTTAAGTTAAGGTACAAAATACTAAAACCCCATAATTTCAGGGTGCAAAATGCCAAAAGCCCCAACATTAATCCTACTTTTCCCTTAAACTTGTCCTTTATATTTTGAACCTCTAAAATAAACTAAGAAATATACCCCAGTTCCAAATAGAATTTATTACATGATCTTCACCTGAATATAAAACATACTAATACTTTACATTTACTTTTTAAAAATATAAATTTGGTGATGCACACCTATATCAACTACGTGTCACATAGATATATATGAATAGTGTCATGCAATTAAATCTTACCAATACCATACAACAATTCTTGACACTAAGCTGACATATCCAAACGCCATGTATATCATGCAACAATGACTAATCAATATAACTTCCTTTGAGATGCACAAATTATATAAACGACAAAGAAAGTACACATTATTTCGACAGGTTAGATTTAACGTGTTCAATTTTTTTCCACTGTATTGTTCAACTAATTTATGAATTTAGAAAGTCCATATTTATTCTATTTTTTTATTTGTTATAATATATCCAGAACATTTTATTTAACTTTTTTTTAAAATCATAATTGTACAGGAAATAATGGATCGACATTTTATTGAAGATAAAAGAGTTGGATTGTATTTCGAAGCACAAAAAGATTCGCTATCTAGCATTATCATTGGGCGTGAAGTAATTGCAATGCACTTAAAAATTACTGTTCCAATAGATACTTATTCAAGACTATTTCTTACTGAGTTTACAGTCGCCGATAAGCACAGCAATAACGTACACCCATATCGTACAGTAATATCATGGAATCTGTCTAATATTTACCCAGCAGAGTTTGAGATGAAGTTCTACAAAATTATTGATCTACAAGCTCCGTCCATGATAATATTCTTCAATCCAAACTTCCCATCAAATTTCGTCTTGTCAAAATTCAGGAACGCCGAATTTGATGGTTTTTTATCAACAAATAGTAATGACGAAGCAAAATTATTCTAGATTATATGGAAAACAGAAGATTTCACTATTATTCCAATGGAAATGGGTAATCCAATTTCAATTTTTTCTATAATAACGATGTAGAAATTGTATTTTTCTATACATGCTACTTTAATGATATGTAAAATAAATTTTTATTAAATCTCGTAAGTTTTAAATTCAATTTATATGTATGAGGAATTTTAACAACATATACAGATAAAACCAAGGATGTTGCATTCGATTACTAAAAATAGATTCCATACATATTATGAAACTACCCTTCCTTCTTTATTAAATACACATATCTACTCGTCTACATACAAGTCTCCTTAATAAACCAATTATTGACATCTGTCCCACATGCATAAAAATATTTCTTACTCACCACATAATTGAATATATCATAGATATGTTTAAACAAAATTCACACTGATCCAATTTTTTTGATGTAGGTGTCTGTATTTACATAAATAACCCAACAACATATCTATATATAGACTCACCGTTCCACATAAAAAACTACACTTACTTAACTTATCATTGAACTGTGTGCCATTACTAATTAATATTTATATTTACCTAACAATTTTATGAACTCATCGATTCACATTTTCAATATATATATATATATATATATATATATATATATGTATATATACATATATATATATATATGTCATTTGCTTTCTTACCAAAGCATACCACAAAAATCTGACCCATATTTAACCAACTAAAAACTTTAACACAAATCATTATTCTTATACATACAGACGGCAGAGGAAATATTTCAAATAAATATCTAAAACTTAGATTTAATATTTCCGAAATATATCCTATTGCGTCAGTATGTAAAAGAAAAATAGCATTGTTCCAAAAAATCAATTACAACAATTACTGCTCTGGCAATATCGATAGCCATATAAGCCAAAAGCACAAATAACAAATACTTTTTTTATTAACTACATTCTAAATAGGTTATTTCATACGGGCTCAAAAATAGTAACGCAAATGTTTAACAACACATTGTAAAATATTTCAACAACTTGAAATATGGTGGTTTTATACCGACAAATTCATAAGTAGATTTTCATCCCAAACTATATTACCTTACACAATTTATTTTGTCTCAAAATAAAAAAATAAAAATATTACACACTATAGTAGCTTTAGAAGATTTCTCTTTAGAAATTCATCGCTGATAAACTAACACTCGATTTTATTCCATATGAACCTGTATATTGCTTCGACGGCGTATTGACTGGAGGGATGCCTGCAAATTGGGAAACATACAGGAGAACAAATATATTGTTAGGCTTTCCAATCTAAAATGATAATTATACCCTGAACAAAATATGGGAAAACCATTTAAAAATTGATAATAATCTTCCTGTTAACTTTAAAATTTGACAATTATTATTTACTATATTTTTTATTTAATAGTTTAAAATATATTGTTATTTTAATCAAGTGTCACTTTATATATATAAATATATATATATATATATACTAGCCTATTCTGGTGCTACGCACAAACTTTATAGGTTAATTTAATATACATCAAAATAAGTTTCAACGAATTTGAACCATCACAGTTTTCATGCTTATGAGAATTACAACTTGAGTATTCTTTTTATAGTGCTAAAAATATATGTAAATATATAATCTCAACTAAATTGATGTTAAATAACAATGCATCATGTCAACTAACTCACTTGATCAACTATGTAAGGATTATCATCGGCCTTTAACAACAGCCTCATATATTCAGTATCCTCTTCAAAGGCTACACGAGCTAAGGGAGTCATACCACCCGACCTAGTGTTTGGGTCTGCTCCAGCCTAGAAATGGAAGTGTAAAATTAGGAACAAAATATTTGAAGAAATCAAGATACCTGAAAAAACTCACCCATTAGTTATTATATATTTCATTTGAACTTATCTTAGTGTTGGAGATATTTCTGCATCATTAAATTAATCAAGTCCGAATTACAGATTCTTCTAAGTCTTTCAGGAGGTTTTTTATTATATTTATCACACAACAGTGATTATTATTTAATACTTAAAAATTAATAAAAAATTTCACTAGCAGAGTTATATGTAATTCGTTCTGTTAAAGTAACCAAACTAAATATTTTTATAATATACCATCAAAGAATTTGTTTAACAAAAATAGGTAAACAATATAATTAGTTTTTCCAAAATTATACCGGTACAGATACACGTGAATCATTATTTAAAAGTATCGAAAGTAATTTATTTTATAATAAATCATCGAAAGTATAGGTAAAATTTCACCAGTGAAGTTACAAGTAATTCGCTATCCAAAATAAACAATTGTCAACAAAACATTTTTTTCTTCTCGTAGGCATTTTGTTCTTCGAACTATAAAAAAAAATGTCTTCATCACTATCGATTTCATCTTCAATGTAGCTTTTGTAGGATACAAGAAGTCAATGGTAACAGAAGTGTTACCTTAACCTCATTAGCTGCAAAGCAAAAAAATGATAGCAATATTAATAAACCCAGTAGTTTCTGAATCCTGTGTCATCAGTATGTAAAAAGTAGATACATAGAAAAGCAATTTTCATTTTTATCTATGTCGTTAAAAATAAATTTTGAAAATAATTGAGTATGTACGCATAAAATATTAAATATATTATTTTATTTGTGAGAGTTCATGATATGTCTTTATAAAGAGGGTAGGTTTATATATATATATATGTTCATAGAGAAAGAAGGTAAGACTTAAGATTACATGAGTGTAAGCCACGTGTAAGTAGCTAGATCTGATAAGTTTACTTCTATATTGCTTGACGATAAAATATCGACTTACAAAAATAGCATAGGTATGTATGAACACGAACGGGAATCTAAAATTTAGTAACGGAATATGCCGTAGATGAAGCACAGTTTTTCTGTAGCGGTATTGAGTCGTGTAATAATACAAAACTTGAATATATAAAAAAATATGATTCGATGATTCATATGTAATTAGACCTGTCAAACTATATGAACTCGGTAAATGTAGTCCAAAAATTGGTCATTTTGTATGAATTTAGTCTTAATAATAAATTTCTAATTTATTGAAAATGACTTCCAATCTTCCAATTAACTTGAGACAAACTCTGCAATATTGTATAATTTTTCATGTTGAAATTTAGTATGCCATAACGCTAAAACAGCCATGTAATAATTCATGAACAAATATGTAATTCCATCTTATAAATATGGTTGCACGATGTGAGGAAATTTTTTTTATTATGTGACGAAATTTACCAAGTTAAATAGTTCGGGATGAAAATCCAAAATCAAGAATTACTTTTAGACGTTTTATGCAATTTTACCTTATTTTAATAAATTAATTATTATATTTTTCGTTCGATCCTATCCTACCATCGAAAGTGTTCCTGCATCATTAAAGTAATTAAGTCCAAATGATTAATTTACCAGCAAATGTGACAACCATAGATTGAATTAAAGTATAACAAATTTTGCCTAAATATTAGAATCATAGTAGAGAAATTTTTCTAACCCATCGTCATATGGCAGCATATACATATATATATATATATATATAATCAATGGTGTTGAGATGCGGTCCTATTAACTTTATTGGAACTTGCATAAGTGATAAGATAAAGTGGGGTGAGGAGAGTCAGTGTCTGAAATGTCGGTTACATGCATTGAAAATGATAACTCTTGTAAGATGTTTTATTTAATAATTTATAAATGTTGTAAGTTCAGGAGGACATATAATTTGTAGTTTTAATTGTATATAGGATTGATTTGGCCCAACGATCGGAACTCTTAAAATCATTTTCACATCTTTATTGCGATGATTGAAATGTTTGGTCCTCATTATAAAAATTATTTATGCTTAATCGTAATTTTCATAGTATTTTATCCCTAAGATCATAATAATTTTTGTGATATCGAGAACCAAAAATCAAAACTTATTTGGTTTTGTTTTTTATTGATGAGATTATAATTTATGGAAATTGAGGGTTGAAAGTGTAAATATAATATAATTAATTAATAGTTAAAATGCTCTTGTTTTAAAGGTGAATATAAATTATTCGCTTAACACGTAACACATGCATGGTACACGTCTAACTTTTTTTATACATTAATTTCATTTTATTTTCGTAAAAAGAATAATTTATTTATATTAATGCGTAATTATTTATTTTATAGAGTCAAACCTGTTCATATTAACAAATCACACTCTAAAAATATCAAGAATCTCTCTTATTTCATATGCTTCTCCATTAAAAAATTGCAGGAAATTACATTTTAGGTCAATTTATTTTCCATAGTTCTACGGTATTAGAATATTTAACTTTTTGAGCCTAATAAAGCTCAGCACAAATAAAGCCCCATTAAATACTATACCAAATGTTTCTCAAAAAAAAAATACTATACCAAATAAAAAATTTAATTACGCGCAACTGTAGAATACAAATAGATAACACAATTATAATATAATAAATCAAAACAAATCAAGGTTAATAATGTTAATTAAATTTAAGTTTCTTACAATGTTATTAATTTTACGGGAGAATTACTTTTTTGGTACCACTGGATAGACTAACTTGCACTTTTCGTATCATTGGATATGAAAATATAAATTTGTACCATAGGATAGGTTTTCATTGAAATTTTGGAACTCAAACAAAACCCAAAATGCCATAATAATAACTTATCTTGTTGTAAATCAAGATTTTAGGTCTTTTGATCTGAAGCGTTCTAATTGTAGCAAATTGCATTTTAGGTCCACTAACTTTTCATGGGTCTATAGTATTAGAATATATTAATTATTGGGCCTAATACCATTTATATCATATAAGATTTGTGTTAAAAAAATATGATAGTCACGAGCAACACCTATATAAACCCAATTAATTGTTTCTCCAATTCTTGCACAGATATATCATCTAGGAAGGAAATAATTCATTTGATTTAAAAAATACGAGTTCCATAAGCAAATTAAACCAAAATGGAAAAGGGACCTACATTTACCATCCTGAGTTATATCCAATTACAAAGAAAATGTAAAAACTATTGTATTACATATGCCAAAACACAATTCATATATATCCGTTCATTATAAAGAAAATTTGTCTCAATTCAACACGTATTACATGCATATCACACGTGTTACAATTTTAATAGACAGATTCTTTCAAATCAAGATTTTAAGTATTTCGATCTGAAGCTTTATAATTATAGGAAATTGCATTTTAGATCCATCTACTTTTCATGGTATAGTTTAATCTATGAATACAAATTTTACAACTTCATCCATTTCGTCTTATTATATAATGTTTATTAGGCCAGGTAGTGACACTTGTCATTCATGCACAAAGACTTTCTTGACCTATCATGTCATATAGTATAATCTGTATGTATGTAAACTAAATCCACCTTTATCAACTCATTATGCAAATATTTTTTTTTTATCATCTTAAAAAAATTCCACGTTCTTGAGTTACAATCTCCGGTTGAACAGAGTTAATTGCTACATTAAAATTTTACAGAGGGTAAATTGTTTTTTTTCAAATTATAGAGCGATAAATTGAACATGATACATTTCATATGGGGTAAATTGCCATCACCTTTGTAGAAAAATTAGATTTGGTACCAAAATTACAACGAAAACATATACTATAGTACAAATTCTACATTTTCGTATCCAATGGTACCGAAAATGCAACTTAGCCTATCATGTGGTAAAAAAAAGTCGATTTCTATCGTTAACTTATAATGAAGAAAAATCAAATTACCCACAGTGATTGTTCTTTACATGTAAATCATGATACTATTGACGATGTATTTTACCATATAAATAGTTGATTTATCTACGTTTATACTCCCTCAAGTTCCACATATTACAAGTAACTTCCCAGTGTTTAAAAAATATCGTTCACCACCCCTTAGGCTTTAAAATATTATAAAATACTCTTTACGCCAGTAATAACACACGAATTTCTCTTACACCATATTATCAAATTTGTATACACAATGTCAAATTGCCCCATATTTTTTTATTAAATATATATATCTGCTCAGTTATATACAAATTTTGTAATTTCATGCATTTCATCTTACCATATTAACACTTGTCCTTCATGCACAAAATTTTTTCTGACTCACCATATAATTCGATCTAGCATAAATATGTATAAACAAAATTCATACTTATCCATTAATGACAAATATCTTTATACATTGAAATGCTTATCCACAAAGATATTATTATATTTATATTATTTAAATAAATAGAACAAATTATAAAAAAATACAATATTCCTCTATAAATAATAAACCAGGACAACTTTTTTTTAATATATAAACTTTAGTACACATTTGTAAACTTTGTTAACTTATAATGAAGAAAAACCAAATTGCTCACAGTGAATATTCTTCACAGATAAATCATGATGCTGTTGAAGCTATGATATCAGACTTTGAAAAGAAGTACGTTTTCCTCCACTTTATTAAACTAACTTATACTATTATTTTTTATGTATTATACATTTTATATCTATATTTATTCTTAATATATTGTTAACATATACGTTTTCATTTTCAGATCAGGAACAAAGGTCTTAGCAAACTTAGAAGTCGTGCACTACCTATACGACAATATCTACAAAAAAAAATCATGAGGATTTTTTTATCAACAAATAGTAATGACGAACCAAAATTATTTTGTATTATATGGAAAATAGAAGATTTCACTATTATTCCAATCGAAATGGGTGATCCAGTTTCAGTTTTCTCCATAATAACGATGTAGAAATTGTATTCTTCAATACATGCTACTTTAATAATATGTAAAATATATTTTTATTAAATCTCGTAAGTTTTAAATTCAATTTATATGTACAATAAATTTTAACACAATATACAGACAAATACAACAATGTTGTATTCGATTACTACAAATAAATTTAATCCGTCTACAATGTAATTCACTATACATATTATCAAACTACCCCTTCTTTCTTTATTAAATACACATATCCACTCGTCTACATACAAGTCTACCTAATAAACCAATTATTGACATCTGTCGCACATGCATAAAAATCACAAACATGAATAAGTACATTAAACTAATTACCCACTTACTGATTTAAATTATTTTTCCATATAGGTGTTTGTATTTACATAAATAACCCAACAAGAAATCTATATATAGACTCACCGTTCCACATAAAATAGTACAGTTACTTTCGGAAGAAAAAAAATTCAACAACTAAATAAACTCAAATGACTTCGACATTCGACCTTCATTTGTACAGTAAAGGAAAATTCTATACTGAAGAAAACAAAACACTACGATATTCTAACGGAGTACTTATTGTAATATCAGTAGCCAATCAAAACAGATATACTTTCATCGATCTAATGTGCAATATCAATCAGATCGCTGGTTACATACCCGCAGCAATATGGTATAAAATTCCACATAAAGAATTCCCAGAAGGATTAGAGCTGCTATCAGATGATGCTAAACTTCAACAAATGTTCTGCTTAATGAAAAAATCCGAAGAAAACAATATGACAATTTATGCACAACAATATCTTTCTTTTCAGAATGCATCAAGAAACGAAGTCTACAACATTCCAACCAACGTGCAAACACCAATAGAGTCATTTAATAATTATGCCATGCAGGAAAACATGAGGCTTAACGAAATTAGAAGAGAAATGTTTAGATAAATAAATTAATTTATTATATTTAAATAAAACACCACTTTTAATTTTTACATACTCTTTCCTCCAAAATTATATTATCCCACAAATTTATATATCCTATTTCATAAATACATATTAAAAGTTCTCACTAAATTATAGTGACAATATTCATTGTCACAAACTTGTTACTTAATAGGTGTCACTAATTATCAACGATAACAACTTAAATCACATAAACTTCTACTCTTACTATTTCTTAGCCCAATTATGAATTTTACATAACAACTCCATCAACTTCATAAAATTACAATAATGCCAATGTATGCTTCGTACCAACATTCCTCCAATTCATTATAACTCAACATTGAACTGTGTGCCGTTACTCACTAACATTTATATTTACCTAATAATTTTATGAACTCATCCATTCGTATTTTCAATATATATATATATATATATATATATATATATATATATATATATATATATATATATATATATATATATATATATATATATATATATATATATATATCCTCTGCTTTATTACCAAAGCATACACCCAAAATCTAACCCATATTTAACCAACTAAAAACCGTAACACAAAGCATTATTCTTATACATACAGACGGCAGAGGATATATTTCAAATAAATATCTAAAATTTAGATTTAATATCTCGAAAATATATCATGTGTCGTCAGTATGTAAAAGAAAAATAGCGTTGTTCAAACAAATCGATCACCCGAGAGCGGGGTCGGTCCATGGATTTTCCTTCCTTTTGCCGCATTTCGCTCAAAGGGTTGAAGGGAGATAGTGCATCAAGCTGTTCGCAAGGGCCAACTTGATCCTCTTCCCCAGGGATCTCAGATGAGGGACCCTGGGATAACCGCCGACTCCAACTACCGTCCATGTATGCTATTTTGGTTCTAAATTTTCCATCGGCTAATTTTACTTAAATACTCTTATCGTTACTACTCGTTTTGGTAAACAATTGCAAAATTTATTTTCACTTTTAGTTACGATAATTTTTCAAACGTTTTTTCCCTTAGGCATTATCTTCTTCTTAGTTCATTTTGGAAAACGAATTACTTACAACTTCACTGGCGAAAATTTCTTAGACTTTTGGATGGTTTATTACAAAATAAACCGGTTTCCTTACCTTCAAATAATGAATTGCTTGTAACTATACCAGTGCAATTTTGCAATAACAAATTACATCGTTTTCCCATTTTTGTTAAACAAATTCTTTATTCTCTTGCAAGACAATGGCACAAAAGAAGGAATCTGAAATACGACCACCAAATGGACGCCAGATAATACATTTATAATACTGTATACGAAAAACTTTCTACAAAAAACTTAATAAAACATATCACATTAACAATTTTCCATTACTCAACTTCAACGGAATTATACTTTTACATAAATTACAAATTTACCCTATGTTCTTTAGAAATCCATAACCACCATTATGTTACTTACGGATAATTCAAATTTTAAATCCTTTATAAAACAAAATTAAATTTATCTTTTAAAACTTTACAACCTATTTGTTTTTTGAAAATCCTAAGAAAGTCTATAACTTATTGAGTATAAAATTCCCGTAACTTAATATTTTATTTTAATATTATCCTAGACTATGACATGCCAACTCCGCATTCTAATTACAACAAGGCAATATCTAGAAAAATAAATTAATTTTATAATGCTTGGGCTTCACTTTAAAACAGGTAATATAAAAAAAAAACATCAAATTATTTACTAAATCTGGATTTTTGATTTTCCATACTCTGCAACATTAAATAATTATCCATGTTAAATTTTACCATGCCGCGACACTTAAGCAGACATGCAAACTCTGTCTTATAATTATAACGAGACAACATTCACAAAAAAATCTTACTTACCAAACGAAGTTCGCCTATTAAAATAGTTCATCCAAATCCGCTAATTAGTTCAGGACGATTTTTTTAATTTTCCCAATAAAATATGTAATACAAACCTATATAGCAATTTTATAGGTGTTGGTTTTGGCGGGTGTTATAATGATTGAAATTATAGGTATCAGAGACTTCACTGTACTCCATGTCTCCTCAGATACACCCTGACTCTTCATTGTCCTAGAAAAGTAATCGCCGTAAACACGCTAAAAATATTTCCTCACAGAACAAATCGAAATAAAGAATGTCAGAATTTTCTCGAACATGTAAAAAAAATTTATTATATTCCACATCCTGAATTAATTCTCCACGACTCAATTCCTTTTCCTCCAGAGCTCTCCTTTAGGGCCGTTGATTTATTGACGTTTGTGCTCGGGAATCTGCTCGTTTCTTCCTCAAATCATTCAGAGGTGAGTTTACTTCTTAGTTCATACAAAAATTGCTCATCAATCAGTTACCTCTGTGATTCGGGCTTCTGGATTTCTGCGTTTTTTTGTGATTTTCTTTGTCGGTTTCGGTTATTTGGAGTTCCAATCATATAATTGTTGCTACAATTAGGTTTTCCTTGTTTCAATTCCGAGGATTCTTTGTTAATCAATTTCTTTGTTCATGCTACAATTAGGTTTTCCTTGATTCAATTCCGAGGACTCTTTCTTAATCAATTTCTTTGTTCAGTGTTGATTAAATATTTTGAAACCGTAGGTGGTCATTTGGATAAATGATATCCAAATGAATATAATATAAAAGTTTATTTCAAAACTACGGTTTTTGTTTTTGTTCTTTTTGTCTTTCTTTAATCCGACAGCTATAATTCGCGGTCTAAGTTTCTCATTGGATTGCAGGAAACAAATTTGTGTCTTCGTAACCTTCTGCTCTTCTTTGTTCCATGTGTTTTAACTGTTTCGTTCTTATAGTTTAACTTCTTCTTGGTTGTGATCAAGGTAATGTTTTGGCCCTTTTATTCCTATGTGATATTTCAATGGCTTTCAGTTCATTTTCGTCATGGTTTTTACTATGATGCTTGCGTTTTCCCCAAGTCAATCTCCCTGGTACATTAGCACTTTCTTGAATCATTCTTGTAGATATAACACTTTAATACTATTTTTTTAATTCATATAGGTGTAGTTTTGCAATTTTCTTCATGTGAAATGGCCCCATGTTTTCCCTAATTTTATATTGATATTGAGTTTATTTCATTAGGTAATATTACTTCTGCAATAGAATAAAATCGTAATTTCTGTGATATTATAAGCCTGTCTATGTCTTTTTTCTTAACAGATTTACAAGAAATATCATATTATCTCACAATCATGGAGGTAAGAAAAAATAATCTTTTCTATATTACATTGCTTTCGTATATGTACTTCCTAAAGTATTGGCTAAAATTCAACAGGAAAAAAGAAATATACAGGAAGACGAAGACATAGATCAGGCTTACTGGTTGGCAAAGATCCTCTACTTATTTTTATTCCCTGTTCATAAAAATTCGTAATATTGTGCGTAATCGATTAAGATTTCAATATATCATGTGTTATTCATAGGGAGGAATGGATCCGCCAGATTGATGAGGATGCTAAACATAAAGAAAAGGAATCTGAATCTGCAGCTAATGTTTCTGAAGAGGAAATTAACGAAGACAAAGCTGAGAACATCGAGAATGGAAACGCGGAATCTGAATCTGCAATTAATGGTTCTGAAGAGAAAATCAACGAAGACAAAGCTGAGAACATCGAGAATGGAACGGCAGATGAAGAAACGGAGGACGTGACCGACGAAGAAGAATCTTCTTCTGACCTTGAGAAATCTGATAATGACGCTGATGAAGAAAGCGATGAAGAGGATGAGGACATGAAATATGAAACAGAAGACGTAGAAATGGACGAAACGGATGAAGAAAACAATGAAGAAACGACTGATGAAGAAGACTGCTATATCGAACCTGAGAAGGATGATGACGACTCCGATGAAGACAGTGATGAGAATTTGGATCGTATTGATCGTATTTTAGGTTAAGACGCATATGATTTCGGAGTTTCGTTTTGACGTTTTCTTATGTTTTGGTTCGTACTTTTGGGACTCCATATGTAAAAACATCATTGCAAATGCTTTTGACTATATATTTACTATGTAACCATTTCCATGGTACTTATGTTTGTTTCGGTCTATGAGTTAATGAAGTGGCCAAAGCACGTGTATAGGCGTAGGAATTGCTTTTTCTCAACCTTGGCGAGGCCTCGGTCTAGGGATCACCAGTCAAGGCTGAAATCCTTGCTAACAAGCAGTCATCCGAGGCACATATTGGGCTTGCACAAATATCCCTAACAACAATCATGATTATTTCAAAATTTATTATGGGAAAAAATTTCATTTTTATTAATAAAAATAAGTTTGATTTTATTATTGTTATGTTGTTTTGAAGGGGTTACTAATCCTATCAATCCAGTACCAACGGGTATCATACCCCCCAAAACAACATTCTCTTTCAGGCCTTTCAACCAATCAATTCGATCTCGGAGAGCTGCTTTTGCTAAAACTCGAGAAGTTTTTTGAAAACTCGCTTCACATATGAAACTTTGAGTGTTGAGAGATGCTCTTGTTATTCCCAATAAAACGGCTCGGTAAAAATATACTATATTAACACAATCAATTTTCAAAACTTAATTTTGTTATAACCTAAATATTTACTGCCAACTTCCCCTGCTTTTTTTTATTAATTTTACTTCACAAGACAATAACAATATATAACTTAAAACAAACATAATTAACTAACAAAATTTAATGACTCTAACATCCTAATAAAAGTACCATTTTAACACATCTACACAATCTGGGCACGAACAACCGCGCCTTGCGCGGTATGAAACCCACCTAGTATATATATATATATATATATATATATATATATATATATATATATAATCTAAAGGTATTTATATACATATAAATACATATATATGTATATACATATAAATTCTAAGATTTTACTATTTTTTTTCCTTCTCGAGAAGATATTAATCGTAGAAAAAATGGAATTTCTACAATAAATGCAAACCTCTCTGATTTGAGTTGAGAATAAAAATTATTGTTGTGCCCCAAAAATTTATTTTGGGTAAAATCATTAAGAAAAATAATAAAAGGATTTTGTTGATACATTCGAGTAAAAACTGGATCTACTGAAACTACGATCATGAGCAAACGCATAAATATACTCCTGAAAGATAAGTGGATATAGGAAATTGTGTTGTTGAGATCTCTTGAGCTGTAAATATCTATCTATCTATCTATCTATCTATATTTATTGTTTATGTATTGTTAAAATTTAAAAAGCCCAGACTTCAAATCTAGGGAATATCCCAAAAACTTTCTTTTAATAGTGATTCATTGTTTTCTCCATTTTAGAATATACCTTTTATCATTTATTATCTTATAATGGTTATTCAGTTTTTTTTTTCCAGTTTTGGTCATGTGGTGTGATATTTTTATCTTATAATGAAAATTTAATGAACATAAATTAAAACCCTCGTGTTGACATGTTATTTTTTCTCCATTACCTTGAACTACATTTAACTATTCGATAGTGTTTGTTAACCTTGCATTTACTAGGGGAATTTGCTACAAAAAAATTAAGAGGGATGAATATGATATACTATATTGATAAAGAGGGATCAATATGCTACAAAAATTTTTAATAGGGACGAAAGTGCATTATATCCTCCGTAAATCAAAACTTTGTAATGATTAGCCAATTTTGCAAAATTTTGTCAATTTATCTCCCGAACGAAGAAGTAACACTTACGGTAACATTATTTCCTTCGTAAATCAAAACTTTGTAATGCTTAGCCAATTTTGCAAAATTTTGTCAATTTATCTCCCGAAAGGAGAAATAACACTTACGGTAATATTATATCCTCCGTAAATAATAACTTTGTAATCCGAAATTGCATTTGGTCCCTCACTTTTCAAAAATTGAAAATTGAACCCATAATTTACAAAAAAAAAATCCAAAATTGCAATTTAATCCATTATTTGAACAAAATTAAATTGTTCAATTCAGCAAGAGATGGCATGTGATCCGAATTTGCATTTTGGTCCCAATTCTCCAGAAATTTGACCCCATAATTTACAAAAAATCCAGAATTGCAAAATATTTGCACAAAATATGGCTCTAATTTTCAACTCATATAACAACAAAAATAATCAAAAATAATTATATTCGCATGTCCAGGCCTTTTCATATTAAATATTACAAAAAAAATATATTAGAAAATTTCTTTTTCTTATCATTTGGGGCATATGGAGTTCTTAAATGCCTACTAGGCCGGATAGTCCTCTTTCCCCATTCTTCTCTCCTTTTTTACCTTGGTTCACTCCTACCTGAATCTTCATTATCGATCACAGGATCCTGAGGTGGAACATAATCATCATCAACTCCGAGATCACCATAATCGAAATTCTCTTCCGCATTATTACCCTGAAAATTATTATATTAAGAATTCATATCAAACATCATATATCAACATTCCAAATTCAATTTAATAAACACAAATCCATCATTTAGCTAAACACAATTCCAAAACCGATCTAAAAAACAATAACAATATAAAAACAAGTCCATTATTTATTTAAAAAATCCGGAACAATAAAAGTCAAGACAATAATTAGAAAACAAAAATTTAAAGATCCACCTATTCTTCATAATCATTTTCCTCCTCTTCATTATCATTTTCTTCCTCATCATCAACAATTTTCTCCACTTCATTATTCACTTTAACCCCTTGGGTTTGGAAGTCCTTCAGCAACATTTCCTGAAGTTGCAACTGAGTATCCTGGATAGTGTTCATCTGCACAAATATTCTCTGTTCCATCTGGACTTGATAATCGAAGCCTCTGCGTCTCAACAGTCTTATGCTCCATAATCCTCTGTATCTCGACAATTTGATGATCTACTAAGCTGGGTGGTCGGTTGAGGCATTCGAATTTCCCTCATCATCTCGAACAACCGAATATTGATCTCCGAAATATTCAGTCATGATCTTACGTGATTTCGTTAGTTCGATCAAGGGTGGGATGTAACACAATAATAACAATAATAAAGTAAAGCAAGGACCAAAGTAATTGTATTCGAATTGAATGAGTACAAATATAGGTATTCAAGGGTCCTATTCGAGCATTATTGGATGCCGTACAAGCTAGAGGGCGAAATACATATGAGAAAACCTACACTACTATTCTCGAGTGAATCCGAACAGTAGTTTCAAGGCTAGTGCCCCCCTGGGAAGTTGTTGTCCGGTGTAATAAATGCATGGGGTATTTATAGCCGATTTGGAGGGCTTGGGCCTGGGCTCGGCCCAACAGTGTCCTTCGATCTCCGGTTCTCTTATGTGCTCGGAATAATCATCTTCAAGCTTAGGTTCGGCTCTTGGTTCCTGGGGATAGGATTCGGTGCTATTCGAACTGCGTTGAGGCTAGAAAGACAGGGAATCCGAATTACCCCTTATCAATACTCCCCCACTTCTCGAATGCGAAGCGGAGCTAGCGCTCGAAGAAGTACAAAATACGTCCCATATGATGAGACGAGCCGTTCAGAATGTCTTTAGGATATGCCTCGTTAAAAACCTAACTCGGAAAAACCCACTGGGATAAAAACCGAGCTAGGGAAAAAGAGTGCATATACAAGAAAACATACGCCGGCGTGTTCTGAAGTTACCCTTGTCGGAGGATGTTGAAGTAATAATATCCCTTTTTTGGTTCCAAGATGCGTTGTTCGATCCCTAGGTGGATGCTTTCCAGAATTTTCGATCATAACAAGGAGGGCCTCCGAGATCCTTAGGGATAAATGGCAAGGACATACTCCGCAATTCCAGAGAATGAAGGATCAAAAAGGCTATTTTGAGAGGGATAACCCAAAGTTTTTACCCTTGGTAAGTTCAACCGTCGCGGTTACTCGGGGACCTCTTTGCAATTTTACCTTTTTAACCCCGTATATATATATTGACCCGTTGAAAAATTACTTCCATGTTATATTTTCTCTTGAGCTCGAAGTGTTTTAATCGAAAAGGTGGTTACTTTAGTACATTCATTTCCGACTTCATAATGTCAAGTTCTAGAAGTTCGAAGGGCAAGAATAAGGTCGAAGAGAGTCAAGAATCTGATCCTTTGTTAAAGCTCATTGATGATTACGAAGATGGAGAGTTCCGTCCAGGAGGCGAGGATGATGATCCGAGCGAGGATCTCGAAGAAAATGAGGTTGAGAAGCGCAGCATCGGTGAGGGTGCCTTTGTCAGAATTTTCAAACCCAAGCTCACCTCTGAGGTCGTGACCTCGAATACGTCAGAACTTCCTGCTAAGGAAACCTCCTGTTGTTTTTCGAAGAAAGATCGCGTTTATCTTGAGACGGCGTTTGGGAAATATCTTCCAAAAGGGTTTTCGATCGTCATTCCTTCTTATTCCGATCGTGCTACCGAGCCCCCAGCTGGCTGTCAATCGTTTTACGAGGGCCAATTCTCCTGTGGTCTTCGTATTCCATTCATTCCCCTTATCAGAAATGTCCTTTCTTTCTTTTCGCTGTCCCCCGCTCAACTTCTCCCGCACTCCGTCGCCTACATAGTGGCATTCAGCGCTCTCATGGAGGCAAAAGGAGAAGAGGCCACTTTTAGTAACTTTTGGCATACTTTCCGAATGGAATTGAATAAGGGCTCCAATGCGGGGTTCGTATCCATTCTCCAGAGGTCGAAACAACCTTTTCTTACTAAGATATCAACGAAAAAGAGTATAGGCTGGAAGAGGAGATTCTTCTTCGTGAAAGGTCCTGATGTTCCTGTGTCGGAAGGTAGTTCAAAGACTAGACCATATCGATGGGATGGCGCAGATTCTTGGTCGTATGGTTCTCGCAAAATAAGAGAAAAGCTCAGACATCGTCTTTCTGATGAACTCCTGGATCAGTTGCAGTCTAACCCTTACCAGACTAGATTCCTGATTCAGGAAGGTGTTTTGCGATTGGCCGGGTTGAGTCAGTGTAATTATCCTACTCCGGCGATTAAATACCCTAGACAATCTTCCGAAGGATCCCTCCTGCGAACCTCTAGTGCTCCGACCCTTGCTCCTCTTTCTCTGGGTATGCTTCTTATCTTTAACTTACTTTTGGGTTTTATTAAACAATTCTCCTTGTTTAAACTCGTGCCCAATTCGTATTATCCTCGCAGGTCGAGTTGTCGAGAAATTCCGAATCTCCGCTGCCGGCCCGGTTGAAGATAAGCGATTTTATTTCGATCCGTTACCTTATGCCTCCGAAGAAAAAACGGACATAGACAATTTTGGTAGGAGTTCAGTTGTCATACCATCTTTGATTCCTGACTTAAGAGGGGTTGGCACTATGAGTTCCCTGAATTCTGCCACGGCCGGACCTCTTCGATCGTTATTCTCCCCTGATACTTCCGCTCTTTCGTCTGTCGGCTACAGTCAACATTCCTGGAATCGGATTCAGGGTATTCAGGAATACGAGAAGCTTCTGGGCCAGAAAAGAAATGCCGAACACCCAGGGCCCTCGAGGAGGATAAAACCCTTTGGCGTGAGTTCTGCTTCTGTCCCTTGTCGAGAAGGTAGGTCGGAGCCTGATGTAGCAGACTTTATGGACGAGCATTTTCGTAGTAGCAGAACTGCTGGATATCTTGAGGATGGTACCATTATGACCGATCTGGATATGAATGGGGAGAACGAATTCGACAAAGCCACTAGAATCTTTATGGCTAGTCGGTTTAAACGGGATATCCTGCTTCATTCCATCAAAGGGGATTTTGAGGTTTTGAGTGATTTCTCCAGAACGTATCACGAGGTAAATACTTGTCTTTTGACTGTGTTCTTTATTTAGAATTCCTAGTTTTACCCATCCTCGAAAATGTCTTGTAGGTCGGGGATTTATTCGCCCTTCAATCCTATCGTCTGGCGTTACTAGAGCAGGAATCGCAGGACGCTCATGATGCATATGCCCAGATTTTTGCTGATAACCAGGCCATTCGATCTCAGCTGGCGGAGAGTCAGCGAGAATTGTGCCAAGTAAAGAAGGAGCTCAAGGAAGCGACTATGAAAAATTCCTCCTCCGTAGAAGAAGATTTACTAGCATCTGTTAAGGAGAGAAGTGCCCTCGAGGAGGAGCTAAAGAAGATAAAGGTTGAACTCGATCTAGCGAAGCAAGACTCCGAGCGTGCGTATGCCCAAGGCTGGGAAGAAGCCGAGATCCCTGCCATACGAGAATTCCTGGAATCCCCTGTCTTGGACCCCTTAGTTCAAAGGAAAATGGGAGAAATTCTTCAGACGATCTTTTATAAAGGGGTTCAACAATTGGTCGCGGCCAAGAAGATTCCGGATGATATAGACGAGTACTATAAGCACATGAACCCTTTTAAGAACGCTGAAGGGAAGGATTACAAAGCTTCCTCTCTACCCAAGACGGATACTAATTGGCAAAATCATCGCTTTGCCCCCTTAGTCGAGGAGTACGGCATTCTGATGCCTAACCCTGATGTGCTCGAGCGTTTCACCGATTATCCTCCCGTGTCGGAGGAAAAAAGCGAAAATGTCGACATAGGCGATGTATCGGATAAAGAAGGCGATCGAACTCTTGACCAAACCAAGTAATTGCTCCGCCTGACTTTCTATTTAGCGAATTATCGGAGCCGATCGTGCTGGAAGGGGCGATTCATAGTTTTGTAGTTAGGAACTAATCGTGTATATCCATGTAACTCATTTTTGTAAACGGATTTGTTTCTTTTTTGATTTGACTGCTGTAATTTGTAAATTCCGATCTTTCTAATATCCAGTTACCATTTTAATTTTCAAGGTTCGATAACTCTATGCTCGGATATCGCCCTTTCCATACGGGGTTTTCCTTTAAAGGTTGCGTCGATCCATTATCGTAATCACAGGGCGTAGTGTCTATAAATATTAGGGTTTCTTTTCATTATTCATACAACATCTTGCTTATAGAGATCGGAGCTTTTTGCCATATCTTCTGCCTTCTTCGAATCCCTTTAAGAGTAATAGTCCGAACTGTAGGTCCCAAATCCGCTTATCATGGAAAACGTATTAGGGAAAGCTATCGATCCCAAATTGTTATTTGGCGGTTCGAAAAATAAGAATCCGAGCAAGGAGCAGAAAGTTGCCAAGGAGGCCAAAACCTCCAAATCTTCTTCCAAGACCTCAGTGTCTTCCCCAAGAGTTCCTAAAGGGGAAGACAGCAAGAAAGAGAAAAACATTTCTTCAAAACAAAACAAGGGCAGCTCTAGCAAGTCAACTTTGGACGAGGAGCTCGAGGCTACGCTCGGGGGTTCTTCCCCGAAGGTAGTTGATTCTCCGAGTGAAGATCCTGTTCGAGAGAAGACTCCTATTCATTCCTCGAATAAGAGGCCTTATTCCGATGGGGTCACTCCCATTGAGGCTTTGCAAAATCTTGCTATCGGTAGCAAGTCATCTTCCGATACTTCGACCGCTCCTCCCGCAGGGAATTTCGGCAAAAAATCCAAGTTAGAGATTGGCGGAGGGGCCTCTGCTGAAGCTTCAGGAATTGATAATCCTCCCCGACCTCTTGTCGATTTCTCTCCTCCAAAAGTTGCATCTTCCCTGCACGAGGAGTTGAAAGATGGATCTCCTTCTAAGGTTGATCCCATGGGTAACTTGTTGCAAGCTAACTTTACTTCTTCGGAGACTGACATACCCAAGGAGAGAAACGCATCCAAGGAGAGGAACATAGAAGAGTTGTTTGAGTCTGGGCAGCACTTCCTTTTTCAGGTGTGCATTTATTTATTCTTCCTTTCTTTCTCCTCTCCTTCCCTTCCCCTTTTTTTTCTTTTTTTTTTTTTTTTAGCGCTGTTGATCCTTTTAACAGGCCGGACAAGACTTTATTGAGCTTAAAACATTTGCTGAGCGGGAGACCAGTCAACGTGCTGCTATCTCTCTCGAGCTGGAGGAGAAGAAAGTCGAGTTCGATCGTGTCCTCGCAGAGAAGCTTGCTTTAGAGAGGGAGAAGACTGCTAACGAGCGTGGAGAGGAGATCCATAAGCAGCTGAACGAGAAACTCGAAAAACTGAAGAGCCTTCACGAGCAGGAGAAACAAGATTTCATCCGTCGAGAAAAGGAGGCTTATGATCGTGGGTTTGAAGCAGGATGTGAGGCTCGTAATGCTGAGCTTCGAAAGATTCTCTCTGACAATAAGCTTGTTTAGATGTTGTCTTTTATTTACCCGGGCTTGTAATATGTCTATACTGTTTTTACTTGTGCGACTATGAATAATTTTCAAATATTTTATTTTCTATGGATTGTAATAATTTATTTTCTCCTCGAATCGCATGTTCCTCTTATGTGTTCTTTCCTTGATCATGCTTTAGTTTGTCTTCTTAATCTTTCGATCTTGGCGTAATAATCCCGCTTATTTCCCAAAAGTAACATCACTTTCTCTTTCCGGCGAAATCCTCGGGAGTCGCGACAACCTTTTGATCTTGACCGTTTCTTTTGTTTTCTGATAGCCGTTGGATTTTTGAGAATAGTATCTATAAATGGTGCTCTTCGTTTTGCATCCTTATAATATCTTTCGAAAACAGATTCCTTCGATCATGCTGATTAGAAGATCTTGTTGCACGACTCAATATTTCGAATTCCAGGTTAGGAGTTATATTGCGTATCATAGTAAGATTTATACTTCGATCTCGACTAGGGTATCTGCAGGCGAATGCTATTTCAACCTTGAAGACCGATAAGCTTTATTGCTGACCATCCACGACCCCAATGGCCCATGGCCTTTTGTGGTTTAGGGAGGCTCTGGCGTCAAGTTTTTCGAGGGTATGACGCAACTTGCTATGTTTTCTTTTGAAAAAACGTTTCTGGTAGTGATTCTGGGATTGACGTCCTTCATAAAATGTTCATGTTTCTCCCGGGAAAGAGATGTATTGCCCTTCTCCTTTTCGAAGAAGTACGATCATAGTCGAAGACTCGTTGGCTCGATAGGCGTTTCCTGGTCGAGTAAGGACATTATCGTCTGCCGAAAATTTCATAGGATCGGCCAGTTATGAAGATGTAATAGGGGTTGATGTCTTTGTATCTTGCAATTGCTTCATATGTCAAGCTCGGAAAATACTTTTTATCGATCTTTACGACGGCTTTACTTATCCTTAGGCCGTTTACCGACAAAGCTTTCTTTACATGATGTATTTAGATTTCTTTATGGTTTTTTTCTTTGACGATTGGAGCTGAGTCTACGATGAATTCGGATAGGAATGAACTTGAGTGGAACAATTTTGACATTTTCTTCACTTTCTTCCCGAAATAGTTTCTGTATTTTCGGGAATCGTAACGGTCGGCGCATTTACTGCTTATATCTCAGCCGTTTGTATCATCAAATCTGAGTCGTTAATTGCTTTTTTCTTCCACTATATATAGTTCCGTTGTTACCTTTAAATTTAATGTTTCAGTAAGATTTCTGATCGGCTCTTTGATTGAGATTTTACTCTCTCTGGCCATAATGTTTCGTTTATTATCTCCGACTGAACTGTTCGAGGTTCTCCTTCGAACTATCTTCCTTCATAAATTTTGCTATCTCTTGATGGCAACTTATTTCGATTAGGGTATCGGCAGGCGAAAGTAATTGCGACTGGGGTACCGGCAGGCGACCAGCTCTCTTTGACTCCGAGTCTTTGAGACAGGTTCGATCTTCTGTATCCTGTCAATCCACCCGGTCGGATAGTGGGTCGACTGCTGGAGGAGTTTTCCTGCACTTGATCTCCACTTCTTCAAGATATTCCTTGAAGAATGTTGCTTTCGAGATTGCGTGGAATAATTTTTCTTGGGGTTGCTTCGCTATTTCTCGATCTGGACCGGTGTGGAGCAAGTACTGAGGAAATGATGGATGAAGGGTAGAAGCGTTGTTCTAGCCCCGCCTTACTCCTTCGATCACGGAGAGAATCTAGTGTAGGATTAATTTGTAATAGGGTTACACTTAAATGTAAAGTTTTTGCTTGACTTTTCTTATCATTGTAATTTCGAACTCTTTTGTAACTGTTTGGAATGTCATGAATGAGATATTTATTTCTTTTATCATCCTTCCTTGTTGTCCTGTAGAATTGCTTTCGTATACCGTCGTCGAGCATCAATTCTTCTGTCTTAAAAATATGAACAAGCGCTATTTTTTACCATATTTGATAAATATTTAGCTGATAGATGACATCCAACATTTCTCGATTTTGAGTATAACCTGTATGGGGCTTTTATTTCCCCGTCAAATATATAATAACTAAGAGATCGAATAGAAGAATCCAAAATGACCTTTGAGTAACAATCTTAATCTGAGGGGCTAAATTCCCTAGTCGGATAAATAATCGTGAAGCAATAATCGAAATGGGGTCTTGATCGATCTTGAATAATAATTTTGATTTAAGCGTCAAGATGATGGCTGTTAGCCTTAAACGAATGAAGAATGCTGGTTGATCTAGGTTGATCGAGGATAATAATTTCGATCTAAGGGGCGTAGCAACGGCTTTCACCCTTAGTCGTATCAGAGCATTTTTAGCCCTTGGGTCATAGAAGAGGCTTTCACCCTTTAATAATTTCGATCTAAGGGGCATAGCAACGGCTTTCACCCTTAGTCGTATCAGAGCATTTTTAGCCCTTGGGTCATAGCAGAGGCTTTCACCCTTTAATAATTTCGATCTAAGGGGCATAGCAACGGCTTTCACCCTTAGTCGTATCAGAGCATTTTTAGCCCTTGGGTCATAGCAGAGGCTTTCACCCTTTAATAATTTCGATCTAAGGGGCATAGCAACGGCTTTCACCCTTGATCGATTTTCGAGGGTCCTAGCAACAGCTTTCACCCTTAGATAATAATAGACTGAGACAAATACGGATAGAATAACAGAGATCGATAATATCAGGGAGAGATGAACGAATATGAATATTGATGAAATTAGTTTCCATTGAATATGTAACTCTGATCGAAATATATTTTGACGAGAAAATAGTCTTCTGCAATCATGAGAAAAGATAAGTCATGGAGAAATAGCCAGTGGTGGATAACCCAATAATCCTTATGCCTTTGTCGAGAAAATTCTTTGTCTATAGGTTTCTAATTTCGATAAGTTTGATCTTTTCAAAACGGTTCCCGTTTTTCTGGGAATCGCAACGGTCGACAAATCTTGTCCGTTCACTTCGCGAATTATACGCCGTTGGATTCTTTTCTGTTTTTGGCTATAAAAGGCTGGCATATTGTTGAAATTATCTCATTCGTTGCATCGAGAATTTATCTACCTGATCATGGTGGTCAAGGCGATTATTCAATTAATTCAACTGTTTGAGTTCGGACTTCGAACAAATTTTAAGCGAAACAATCTTCGAGCGGAAGAAAAATTACAACAACCACGCTTAGAATATCGACAGGCAAATGCGGTTTCCATCTGGAAAGCCAATAAGCCAGGCCCATGGACCTGTTGCTACAATGCATTTAGGAAGACGTGCTGGAAATAGAATGCCGGAAAATACTGCCGAGCGTTCGCCCCTCTGTCTTCGGAAGATTGCAAATAAAGTTGAAAGCCTGCGGGTCCAAAGGATATTCCGCGCTCGGAGCTAAGTTATCCCGAGTGACCGATAGGACGGGAGACCAAGAATTTCATAGGATTGTAATAATGTATGTAATGTAAAGGCTGGTGCTATGCTCGATATGTATTTTCCACATCTTGTATTTTTCGAGATAATATAAGTACGTTTCCTCTCCGTTTTGTTGACAACATCGATCATAACAAGATAAATGTTCATCTTCCATAATTCCATTTTGATCTTCTAATATTGATCAAGAAATAATCAAATATCACTTGCCTGCTTGGATAATAGATAAATATTTTAGCGGACCAGAAATTAATAAGGAAAACGATGCCATAAATCTTTTTTACTGCTGAATTTCCATAATTGCATAACTTCCAGGCCGAGAGTTCTGTTCGACTCGACCGATTATAGTTCTTCTAAGTCGGCAGCATAAAAGCATAACAATAAATACTTGAGTGTAAAAACATCTGAATAAACTAAATATGAATCCGACATGCCATTCTTTAATAATAATGTTATGAATACGTCATAACGGTTCAAAATTTAGGATGTCTCAATTCTTCGATACTCCCTACTGAATCGCATGTCATTCTTGCCAAACAGGGCCTTATTTCTCGGGAAATGTAACGGTCACTCCATTTATTACGGACATCAAACCGCTTGTAGCCAGTTATCTGGGCCGTTGATTTAAAAACCCTTACCAGTATAAAAAGGTCCCTTCGTGTATACAACACTTCTCACTTTTTCCTTATGCTTCCTCCGATCACCATGGGTCGAGTTTTAGATTTGATTCATACTTTTTCCAAGATAAAGGAGTTTGAGGTTAGACTCAGAACCCTGTTTTTCGATCTTAGCTCCTTTAGCATAAGCTTTTTCGCTTAGAATATCGACAGGCAAAAGAAATTGCGCCTAGAATACCGGCAGGCAACCTGTTTTCCCAGACATATCTTGTATGTGACGGGTTAGAATTCCGGTCTTCTGGTGCAGTACCCGATCGGGCAGATGGTTACTCCGAGAGGAGTTCTTTAAATCTGAGGCACCAGCTTCCTCGAGGGCTTTCTTACGAGATAGTTCCTTCGAGTTCCCTTGGAGCGCCTCTGCTGGGATAACCCTTTGCTGCTCCGGTTCGGATTATTCTGTAAACAACGATTGCGCGTTTCAATCATTGTTTACTGATGATGATCTAAGGTCGGTCTGGTGCCCCGGAGAGGAGCTCCAATCCGGCTTTTATCCCGTTCGGAGATGGATGTGCGACACGTGGCTAGTGATTGCCAAGAAGAATCACTGCTGAGTTCTGCATCTGGAGCGAATGAAGACCGAGAATGTAACAGGGTAGAATTATTCGTAGAACTCACAATAGGATAGGAATGATTGTATTGTACTTCTCGAGTTCGAATTTTATTCGAGGCTTTACTTTGTAATTTATCTGAAGAATTTGAATGATAAAGCTTTCATTCTTTAATTGAATTTCACCATTTAATCTTCCTTTTATTAGTCGAACGACTGCTGATATTTAGCTCCGGCTTATAATTTGTTGTCGTTGTTCGAATATTCAACTCATCCCAATCGAATCGAGAAAAATATAGGTAACTTATAAGTAATGTATACGAATTATGCAACTGAACCCAAAGATAGCTGATTCGAAGAATTTTTCTTTCGAAAATAATAAATATTACGATCGGAAAAATAAATTCCGACCACCGACAAGCTCTAATTGCGTAGATTTTCTAAGCCTACGACTTCAATGAATATCGAAGAAAATGGTTCCTTTGTGGGAAATAAATCCATTGAAGAAAAAGATAAGCCGCGACAATCCCAGGATAAAGTCGCTAACATTAAGTTCGGAAATACATTGATTAGGTATTATTTTCAACTTCGAACGCTCGGGTGGTTGGGGGATCATGCCTTGAATAATGATTGGCAGAGTTTCTGACCAGTAAAGCCTTTTCGCTGGCATACATATTTCTCCTCGTAGTAGGCATATTTCGATCTAATACTCGAACAGAGGGCCCCACGGTGGGCGCCAATTGATCTTACGTGATTTCGTTAGTTCGATCAAGGGTGGGATGTAACACAATAATAACAATAATAAAGTAAAGCAAGGACCAAAGTAATTGTATTCGAATTGAATGAGTACAAATATAGGTATTCAAGGGTCCTATTCGAGCATTATTGGATGCTGTACAAGCTAGAGGGCGAAATACATATGAGAAAACCTACACTACTATTCTCGAGTGAATCCGAACAGTAGTTTCAAGGCTAGTGCCCCCCTGGGAAGTTGTTGTCCGGTGTAATAAATGCATGGGGTATTTATAGCCGATTTGGAGGGCTTGGGCCTGGGCTCGGCCCAACAGTGTCCTTCGATCTCCGGTTCTCTTATGTGCTCGGAATAATCATCTTCAAGCTTAGGTTCGGCTCTTGGTTCCTGGGGATAGGATTCGGTGCTATTCGAACTGCGTTGAGGCTAGAAAGACAGGGAATCGAATTACCCCTCATCAAGTCAGTAGACGATAACTTGGCAATCGATTAATCGGCCTAAGTCTATGGGAAAAGATTTTTGTTAACCTATAATAGGCCGGCCATCATCGACTCCGTGTCATCCGGCATTAGTCGTGGGATCATAGCCTGAAAAAATAAAAAGACACAAATTATTTAAAATAAATTCAAGTGATATGTCGAAAAAAAATTATTAATAATTATGATTAACATACTTGAACCTGACCAAATAACTCGTCCATGGTATCACAGTTGGGGCAATTACTGCCCCCTATATCCCAACGTAACATTCTTGGATATCTCAGAACATTTGGATCGTTCCTTGGAAAACAATTGGCCGCATCGGGCATGCCTTCAATGGCTTCCAATATCCTGAATTGTTCATATTCAAAACATATTCAAAATATCCAAAATTAACAAAAAAATAACTAAAAAAAATCATATGAAAATCAGGAATTGATTTTACAAATATACCAGTATAATGTGTGGGAATCCGCCCGCATTCCATCTACGGATGTGGTCAGCGGTAGTCATTTGGTGATTGGAGCATATATTTGCAATAATCTCATTTAAAGTAACCCTCCAGATCTTGTTTCCCCAATGATACCTCTTGCAAAGCTCGAGATTCCACATACCTTCAATGTAGACAAGATTTATAGAAAATTATTTTTAAAACTTTAAAAAAATAATAAAATTAAAATTAAAGTTTATTTTCTCCCCTCCCCCTCTAGACCTCATTGTAACCACTTTGGGACCAACAATTGGTATCAGAGCAGATTGGTTCATTTGAACATTTGCCTGATCACTAGAACTTGATCCTACATGTGTTTATTTTAAAAAAAATCAGAACTTGTACTATTTTAAAAATAGAGTGCATAAGTCATGTTCCTCACATTTGCCTTATGGACTTTGAAGATTGGAAAATCAGAATGAAAATTCTTCTTGCTGCATATAATAATAACATGTTTACATGTATTACAAAAGGACCATTCAGATTTAAGAAAATTGTGAAGGTTGCTGACCAGCCTGATCAGATTGTTGACAAAGAGTTGGATGAGCTTACTCACGAAGAAGTCAAGTTAGTCAATCTTGACAAAGTGGCCAAGTTTATCATGTTCAAAGCTCAGGATCAAGAGAGATTCCAAAAGGTCAAACATCTCAAAATAGCTAAGGAGATGTGGGATAAAGTTTGTGAGCTAAGCGAAGGAAACAACGCTATCAAAGAACATCAGCTTAGTATGTCTCTTGAGGACTTTGAAAATTTCAAAATGAAGTCTGGTTAAACGATTGATCAAATGGATACCCGATTTACCAAAACATTGAACGAAATTCTAAGGCTTGGTAAAGAATTTTCAGACAAGGAGATCACCGTGAAGGTTCTCAAGGCTCTTCCACCTAAATTCAACATGAAGGTGACAACCATGGAAGAATCAAGAGACTTAAGGAAGATTTCTCTTTCCGAACTATTCTCGTCCCTCAAAGCGTATGAGTACGTATAAGATGCCAAGAATGAGATTAGATGTGTCAACCAGTTCAGACCCTACTGCTGCTCTTATCGCGTCAAACAAGTCAAGAAAATCAGCAGACAAGTCAAAAGAGAACACTCTGCTGAATTCAGAAAAAGCATACACTGCTGACGACGTTACCCTTCTTCAATGACTTCAAGAAGTAGTATAAAAAGAAAATGTAAATAAAATATGAAAATGCTATTTCATCTTCTTCTGATCATTCTCAGGAAAACAGGGATTCCTCAAAAGCAAAACTTAGAGACAACAATGGCAAGGAGTATGGACTCTTGATCAAATATCATTCACACTCATCATCTGAGAAGTTTGATGAAAAGGAAAAGCGTGCCAAAAAGGAGCGTAAGCTAAGTAAGAGCAAAGCAAAGTTAGTTGATGCAGCAAAACTAATAAACTCCTGCACATGTTATTCAGACAACCAGTCGTTTGATAAAGAATTTGAAGAAGTACCTGAAACTCAATGCTTAATGGCCAACGAATCTGATGATTCTTAAACTGAGGTAACTTCTACTGTTAATGAACTTGCATTATTTGAATCATTTGAACAAATATTAATTACAATTTCAAATATTGTTGGTGCATTTATCAAGATTAAGGAAGAGATGACTCTACTGAAAAGAGCAAAAAAGATCACTAAAACTTCAGGTTGAAAAACCTCAAGAATCACCTGACTACAAAAAGCTTGAGCATGAGAATGGAACTCTAAAAGCTGAGTATGCAATTCGTATAGAAAATACAAATGAACTTGAAAGAAGTAATTGCATCATTCTCTAAAAAGTAAAAATAGGCTAAAGAGAAAGGCCTACTGAAGCTCAAAAGGTCAGGAAACCTAGGAAGCAACCTAAGAGTACTAAACAGACTAGTAAAACTCATCAGCCGAGTAAGCTGAAAGATGTTGCTGATAGGAATAAAATAAAAAATGTTAAGTCTGTTGAATCTATAGGAGAGTAGGTAACTCGGGTAAGAAATGAGGCAACAACATTTATTGGCAAGAATATGAGTCATATTATGATAATTGTTATTATGACATGCACTATGCTTATCCACATCATCATGTTGATCATGTTCACTGTGATGTTTGTCATCCTCATTACCTAATGCATGCTTATCAATTACTTCATGCATCTTACCTTGCTTATGAGTACTGTTTTTATCATGAGCACTGTTTCATGATCACTAGATCATCACATGTCAAAGGCTATACTAACCTTGTAGGACCCAATAAATAAGGGATACCAAAAACAGTCATTTGTTTTGTACGTGAAGCACATGTGAGATGACAAAGATGAGTTGACTGTCCTTGCGAATTTCAACAAGTTCAACAAGTGGTCTTACCAACAAGAGTATACCAACAAATGGTATCAACAATTGCTTGTATCAACGATTGTTATAAATCAACAAGTGGTAGACGCTATATTTGGAGATTTCAAGAAAAGCAAGATCGTTGGAAAGTTGAAGCTTATCAAAGAATAACAATTGGTATTAGAGACCAACAAGCGGTATCAACGAACTACAATATGATGAGCTTTAGTCAACTATGTGACAATAGTCTCCCAGCTCTCAAGAGTTGAAATTGGGTTTGTTGTTTTTGAATTCATAAGTTGCGGGGAAACATATCAGGAAACTCATCTCAACAGCTTACTGTGATTCAACGGCTGAGTGTCTTTCGAGGGTAACTCTCGTAAGACTACTTGATTACATATTCTTGAACTCGGAGGGAACGTGTACGACTAGCGGGTACTCCTGATTAGAGAAAAAGTTCTAATAAGTCAAATGATGTAATCAGAAGATTACCTGTCATCAGCCGACTGGAACTCAACAACCAAGTGACATTCAAGAATACACTTCAACCAGTGGTATCAATTTTTGAAGTCAGGGGGAAACAATTATTCTAGTTATTATTAACAACTAACTACCCTCGAACAACTAAGTACTCGCCTACTTGTCTTCAGCATACTAAGCTTGCAATTTTAAAAAAGAGGAAGAAGAAAGAGATGCAACTAAGTATTGATGTTGATGACAAAAAGGGGGAAGAAAGAGATGCAACTAAGAATCCTCTAAGCGAAAGGAAATAAATCAAAAAGGGGGAAGTAACCAAAAATTGGTATTGAAATGAAGTTGCATCAGATCAAATGGTTTCCATCTTAGAGTATGAAGACTAAAACTTAAGACTTGGATGACGTTCTTAGTTGAAGGTTTTGTCATCATAAAAAAGGGGAAAATTGTTGAAAGAAGTTATTAATTCAAGAACAACTAAGTGATCTTATTAGTTGAGTTAAGAATTGAGTAGAAGGTTTTGAAGATGACAAAAAGGTTAAATTTTTTAAAAAGAAAGTCATCAACTAAGAACTAAAAAGCTTAGTAAATCTCTCTCACGGTCTGAAAGCTAAGTGACTAAATCAGCCAAGTGAGAATATCAAATTGTTGCTGAATTTACACAGACAAATAAACGCAAATGCACGCATTATACAAGTAATAAAGAGTAAGTATAAGAGTATCGTCTCCACAGGGACATGACTAAATATCTACCAATTTTAATTCCTAATTTACTTTTAATATGGTTCCCTATTCAAATATATTTTTGGGGTTTTAACTAAATTAACTAAACTAGTTAACTAACCTAAGTACTTGGATTGAGTTATAATTAGAGGAGATACCTAGAGTTATAATTCACTATGTTATCAGTCGATTGCTCAATTGAGATTTTTCATAGTTATTATGTGACAAGAGTGCTACCATAGGATTCAAGTATTTCTTACATATCTTCCGAATTACGTAAGAACTAATGTATTATCCAAATCGACTCTATTCATAGGTGATTTGTAAATAAAACAAAGCATTAAACACAAACCTCATGTAATGGGTATAAACGCCTTAAGTATATTCCTATTCTAAGGGTCGTTTACTATTCAATTTTTATCTAATCCCAATTTCCCTTTTCCAAGTTCAAAAAGAATATTAAATCTAACAACTAGGTGATCAATTAAGTTGCAAGCATAGAGAGTGAAATTGCATCAAACACAAGAATTGACCATAACTATGAATAATCCAATAAAAATAATCAAAGTACCATAGTTTCATAAAAAAATCTTAGATCCTAAAGAATTAGTTCATGATAAATAAATGAAGAAAATAATAAAGAAAAACAAATCTGAGTTCATGAGGTTTTATAGACTAAACGTTGAATCCGAGATAAAGATCTTCAATATTGCGTTCTTCTTGCTTAGATGATCTTCATGACTTCTATCTTTTTTTTCTTCAATCTTTCTTCAAGTAGATCTTTGATGTTTTAGGTGTATTCTATGAGAGAAATATGTTTAAAGCTGATCGATGTGTAATTTCGTGACCTAGAAGTCCTTAACTAGATCTACAAAGTTGAGTCCTAGTAGGAGACTTTGGGCCCAAGTTTTCTATTAAAATCCAGCTGAAAATCGCGTCAGCTTTGCGCAACAGTTTTGCAAGTGGCATAACTTTCATCTCCGAACTCCAAATCAAGATCCGTAAAATATGTGGTGTACTTAACTCCTTCTCTACAATATAGTCAAATTTCAGATTAACTGGAACTTTCGTGAAAGAGTTATGGTCCTCGGAGTGCACAACAATATTTCTGACAACTTTTTCCTTCTTCATTTTTGCACTATTTGACTTCGTTGGATCATTTTTTTGTGGAATTATTCACTTGGCCAAAAGTTAGGGTCAATCCCCGTAAGGAAAAAATTTATGGAGAAATTCAAATAATTCGGAAGATTTGATTCCAAAATAGAAAATCTCGAAGGGATAAAAAAGAAAAAAATTATGATTTTGTGAGTATAAAACAATCACGCATCTGTTCCCCATGGCCCTTCACGTTCACGAGTCCGACGAGTCGAACAAGGAAGTGATTGAACTCGGCTCGAAATTTAATTCGATCCTAAAATTTTGTTCAAGCTCAACTCAGTCAGAAATCAAACGAGTTCGTGCCGAACCGAGTCCGAATCGAGTACCGAGTTACTCAGTTCATTTTTCACCCTACGGCCCCTGCAAAGAGTCACTTCAAAAAGCCCAGCATAAGAACGCTTCCTGGGTAGGACATGGAACAAAAAAAGGAATATGGCCAATGATGTTTCAACCTTGTAGATCTCAGTGAGAACCATAAATGCCATAGTCAGCGGTAGGACTCTGACGGCAACTAGTGGGTGGCTAACCCATAAGTTCCCCAGAGACTGGTATAATGGGAAAAAGATCCAGCGGCCAACTACTTCAGATGGAAGGACCTGCAACTCACTGGAGGAGATCTTAAGTTGTGCCAGCCAGAGGGGATCACCACCGATAAGTTTGGCGGCAGGCTCAATTTCTTCGTTAGATAGTTTTTCTCACTAGAACGCATAAAGCATTGTACTGTGTTGGCATCTGAAATATTTGACCAGGTCTTACAGAAAACATCTTGAATTTGCAAAAATTAGGAGATGTTAAAATTACTCGAAGAAGAAAGAACTCTTCCTCTTTTGTTGGATTCTTAAAGAATCTAGAGAGCGTGAAAACTTTGCAATGATTCGAAAAGTTCAATTAATGAAGCAACATAAGTAAATGGCATAACAGTTAGACCGGAGGAAGACCCCTCAAGCTCCTGCGTTTGCACTCCTCTTTCAAACTCGAGGGAGGGGAGGGATGTAGGAGTCAGTTTTGGCCACACAGGTCAAACCGACGAGGATGATGTTTGAAAAAGGACTCGCTCACACATGACCCGACAATGCCTTGCCCTAACAAGGTCGCATCCACGGAAGGGGATCCATGGCCAAAACCTTCCTAAAATTGATCTCCTATCTGCATGGAAGAGATAAGTTCTGCATATAAATTTCCACAACATGAGCCATTCCTTGATACAAAAGAATTCTAGAGATCATTGGAATCCACCGAACATGTATTAATACCCCGAGGAATGGACTAATTAAATCTAATGCACAAATTCATAACCTATGTACTATTTTGCATCTTAAGTTCTAGTATTCTTGCCGACATAAGCATCGAAGAAGGCTCTGTCGGCACAAATCCCGGCTTGGTCTTTCTTATTTTTTGAAGTTCCAGCGTACATGTTATTCAGTTCCTGAAACGGACTAAAGTCACTAGACAGATCTGACCTGAATCAAGATCCAAAGAATTTTACCTGCATCAGTAGGGTAGACACATTAATTTATATTGTTAATGTATAAACATATCGCACATGCAAAAAACAAAAATTATATACAATATGATCGTATCTAATTTTCGATACATACATGTTGCGACAAATACTAAAACGCAGTTTGCACGTAAATGTACATAACGCGTCAAGTATCACGAGTTTGAAAATACATGATTATTCAGCTCCATTTGGCTTCACTAACACATGTTTGAATATCACGAGTGTTGGGCAATCTATAAGACTAATAATTCCTTTTCAATTCTTTTCAGGACTCTTCAAGGGAGCTAAGTAACAAAGGAAACAATGATGTATCATTAGAGATCACTACCGCAACACTAAATCAACATAGAGGGCAAGAATAACAACCGTCATGACGATCAACGTGGATGACGTAGTGATTGTCTTCAAACCATGGACACCGTGGCTGTCAACTTTGACACTGCGACGAATGTTTTATTCGCAAAAGTGTTATTAGCATTCTTGCGATTTTGGAACGAGGAGGAGAGGAAGAAAAGAAAAAATCTAGGACGAGATAGAATAGAAAGATTGAGAGAGGGAGAGAAAATGAGAAAAACATTGAATAAGAAATGACTCCATGAGAACGTAGCTAAGGTATGGTGTAAAGGCTGGAAATGAGACGTTCATCCACACTCTAAAATATTTGAGAAGATTCTTCCAGTTTCACAAAAGTTTCCCTTTTAGTGTATTTCTGTATCTGACAATCATCGGAATATATGAATAACTTTGTTTTCATTTAGTGAAGAATTTCTATTATCAATTTGATTGTGGCTAAATTTGTGCTTACGTTGTCGTTTGGTTGTTTATTGATGGTATTAGATTATTGTGTATTCCTCTTTCATTTTTTGTACATATTATTTGGATTGTATTTAAGTTTTGAAATTCCCTTCAGAAATCTCCTGACCTAGAATCCATATAATCTGGATCAACTTGATCGGTTTCGTTGAGAGATTTTTGGGATTTCATAGGAAGAGCACCTAAGATTAATTTCATGATCCATAGTATCGAGCATCGACTGATAAACTACTTTCGAGCCCACCATTACTTTCCCAATCTCATTTTTCAAAGCTTACTAGTATTTAAATCAATATAATCACAATTTGCAATTAGTTGTTAGAAAAAGTTAAGAGAGAGCGAGAGCAATCTACTCTTGGTGGCTAAGATATCCGTACTTAGTACACTCTATTACGTGCACGACCGTGTATATTTGCATGTATCCAATTGTGAACAACAATATCCAATGTAAATTACTCTATGTTCAATGAACTCTTGGATAGTTAGAAGTTTTTACGGGAGGTGTATTTGCAACTAATCTAACTAATACGTGAAATCAATTTAAACAATGCTTAAAATAAAAGTTTGTGCCCAAATAATTCCCGTAAACCAAAATTGTGGAATTCGTCACAAACTAAACGTTGATTTTAATTTTTATCCCAAGATATCAATTTGTCGAATTTTATCCCATAATTTAATACTTCTTTTTGAATTTTGCCCTGCTGTTAAATTTCTTATGGAGAGTACAATAATGTTGACATGTTGGTGCTGGGAAAATAAGCAAAATAGTGAAAATTCATCCCAAACTAATTGTCGATTTTATTTTTCATCCTATGCAATCTCGTCGAATTTCATCCCATAATTTTTATGTTTTCCTCTTTAGGTTCCAAGTTGGATGGAGGAGGGACGAGACGAAATGTAGAAAAAATAAACTCAAAGCAGATGGATGAAAATGCTATTGTTTAAAGCACGAGACTAAAATTATGACCAATCTTATAGGATTAAATACTTCTTAACTGAGTTTAGTCTCTTCGTTTTCAATATGATAAGTAATAGAAATATACACTAAATATATTGGAAAATAAGATTGTTTATCAACCAAAAATAATTTTACGTTTCTATAGTGTAAATTTATGTGTGATAAGTCTTTTTTTTTTTGTGATAAACCAATCTCTTGTTCCCCGGTTGATATAGAACGTAAATTCCCATTTCTAAATTCACATCTTGAAAACAAAAAAATATCAACTCAGTTAAGTTGTATTTTAGTCCTATAAGATTGGTCAGCCTCACACTCAGGAAAATAGTATCTTTAGTCTATCTTTTGTGCATTTCGTCTCATCCATCTCCATCCAATTTGGGATAAAAAAGGAAATTTAGACAAATTAATGGGTGAGATTTGGGCAAAATATAAATTATTGATGTAATTTGACAAGGTGGTATAGCTTATGAATTATAGCGAAACCTGAATCAACAATTAGTTTCATACAAAAATTAAAATCAAATATTAGTTTAGGATGAATTTTGTAATTTTTTCCATTTGTAACATGACAGCTTAATGACACTTAGCCTTAGAAATTTTACGGCGGGACTAAGTTACAAATTATTAATCACATTCAAAATTTGCCGAAGTGATATAGATTGGGACTTAATCTAAAATCGACAATTAATTTGAGACAGATTTTGCAATATTTCCAAATGCCTAAACTTCAAACTTTCAACTAAAGTCGGGGAACGGAGTACACAACTCAAAAAGCGACTCTTAATTTTCACATTACTTGGAGTTACTGCTGTCTGTTTATTCTTCCCCATGCCAGATCTGAATTAAAGAAATTTCACACTCCTCAGCTCTCGACAAAATAAAGGTAAAAAATTCATCTTCCTTCCTCCGATCCAATCCGATCTCACGCAAAAAGTTTCACATTTCCTTTTTAATTTCAATTTTGTAGAAGATTGAGTTGACTTGAGACGTAATGGCGAGCGGTGCGGCCGGAGGATTTGTTACGCGAGCCTTTGAGTCCATGCTCAAAGAGTGCGCCAATAAGAAATACACATCTCTCCAGTCTGCCGTTAAGAATTATTTAGGTACACTTCTGTGCAGACCCTAGGTAGATATATTTTTAAAAGTGTTTATCGTTTGAGGTAATTTTTGATGGGTGTGTACTTGGAACTTGACTGGATGATTTTAGTTTTCTTTGTTGCTTGAATTCTGTGAATGATGTTGATTTGTGTGTTAACAGAAAGAAATTATGACCGATTTATGCAGTATCACATTGACCACTGCGGATTTGATTAACATAACCTGTGAATGATAATTGAAATTTGAAACAATGTTGCAAATGAACTTAGGCGTGCAAATGCCTTGCCATTTTCACTATGTCCGAAAAATGCCAATGATTTGATATTTAGATTCCTCCAATGCCGTGATTGGTACCTTCACGAGGTTTATGAAATAATCTTATGATAATTTGATTGTAGTTCAAATTTTGTATGCTATGATAAATGAATGTACGTAGCCTTTTCGTTGCAATGTTGGTGCAAATGCCTTGCGTTCACACTATTTCAGAAGGAAATTGTTTTCTGATTTCTCCACACTCATGATTTTCCTGTATAGTCTGAAGAAAAAGGTTCTTTATTGCATTATTTCACTGAGATTCTGGCTTTTGTGGAGTTCTATGGTGGGAGATTCTGTGCCCAAAATCAGATCAATAAAGCTCTTCTATTCATTCACACACACACACATATACATATATGTGTGTATGTGCCCAGATGTATATATGGTTGGCTGTAGAGTTCGGATTTGGGACCAAAACAATTTTGGGGATTAGGATTTTTCCATGTAGAGGGGAGGGAGAAACATGCAGATGACATTCATGAGAGTATTTGCTTGCAGTGATGCTTTGTTCAGTATTCATTTCTTTTACATGACTGGTTATGTTTAAACTAGCACTTTAGACTTGGTTTGCAAAATGTTCATAATTTTTTCCCTCCCTTTTTTAATGTGAATTGGCACCTCTAGATCTAATCGATACTGCTTGATGTGCTTTTATGCTTCAGACAGTGGAAAAGAGTTAAATCAGCAGCCAGACATTTCTACAAAAGCTTTATCAGCTGCAAATCAAAGGTGTTTAACCACAGTGAGGTTTTTTTAGTTTCAGTTCTCTTTACCTAGACAATCGGCATGACCTTTCACTCTGATTGTATTAATTTACATTAATGACGAGAAATATTGACATAGAGGACCTAGGCAACAAATTAGCAGACTGGGAGTTAGACTCAGAGCTAGAGTACAAGAGGATTAAATGAGAAAATCATGTCAAGCGAGTATGGCCAAAGCATCATATAAGTTGATGAAATAATTATTAGACTAATGGATGTAAGGAAGATATATTTAATGGTGTATAATAGCAAATAATACATTTAATCAAAAATTGAAATGACAGTACTGCATTTTCTGACAATAACAAGGGACACCTCTCTTTGTCACTACAAAAAGAAAAAGAAAAATCTAGAACAATTTATGTTGTCCGATGCAAGTTTAAAATTAATTATTTTCATTTTGTTTTGTACTGTGGGGAAACCCTGTTCATGTCACATGATTCTCTCTATGAGCCTAAACGTTTTTGAATCAAATTAAAAGGTCAGGTCAATGAAACCATACTTCAAATAAGGAGGCGGTTCATTTGTGTTTTCAGGATTTTAGAATTTGGAAATGTGAATGAAGCTATAACTACAATAAACTAGTTCTTAGCTCAATTAGAGAGGATTGAGATATAGTTGGTGTTCAGTGCAGATCATTGAGCATTATTAAATGCTTTAATCAATTTGATGTGAGTATAAATGTACTCTAAGACAATGAATGTGGATCCTACCGAACAATATGGGCCCATAGTTGGAACTTAGTATTCTAGAATTTAGATGCATCCTTTTGGTCTAACATTATATTTTGGCTAATTGGTCGTTGAACTTAAGGCAAGATGTACTCCTATTATTTTATTTCTTTATAGAGAACTAACAATCCTGATAAATAAGTTTCCATATTTAAAATTTCCCTGTTTCCCTTCCTCTGCTCATATATGGTTTGTTTTTCGCCATGCATGCTTTTAGTGGTTCATCTGAAACTGATGCTGATGCTGAAAAAAGTGAGGGGGGAGCTGATCATTCAACTAGTTCTACATCTGCTGCTGAGCAGGTAGAATCTACGAGCAGTAGTGGATCTGTCACGACCGTCTTGGCTAATGCAGGTCAAACTTTAGGAGGAGCTGATGTTGAGCTTGTTTTGAGTCCGCTTAGGCTTGCCTTCGAAACAAAGAATATAAAACTTGTGGAGCTTGCGTTGGATTGTCTTCATGTAGGTGTCTTTCACTGGCATCCTATTAAGAAATTTTATATTGCAGAATAGGGTATTTACAATATTAATATTAAAGTAGATGCGTGTTCCACTTTCCTTTTGGCATTCTATTGGCCTATTTGTTTTGCACCTCTAGGTTGTCATTAAGCATTTTACGTTTCTGAAAAAACAAATTAGATGTTAATTGCTTCTCTGTTTGATCTCCTAAGTCTTAAACATCATGTCTATGCATGTTATACACGTCCTGAAGCAGCTAGAAATATCTGATGGATAAATCTCGATTATTGCTTAATTAACTACTTGATATTTTTTTTATTCTCTTTGCATCCATGCAGAAACTCATTGAATACAATTGTCTAGAGGGAGATCCTGGTCTTGATGGTGGTAAAAACGCTCAACTCCTTACAGATATTCTCAACATGGTATGCCGTTGTGTGGATAATTCATCACCTGACAGGTATATGTGTTGGTAGATTGAAGTGGTGCTTATTTGCATTATTGGAATTTCCTGAGCATAACTTAAATGAAACAAATTGCAGCACTACACTTCAAGTATTGAAAGTGCTTCTTACTGCTGTGTCATCCACAAAAATGCGAGGTATGTTGTTTTTATGGGTGATCATGATCTAATTGTCCTCATGGTCGGATATTTTTCTTTGTTAATAGCATCCTAGTTCATATCAAGTTTCTGGCAGATTGAGCACAACCATTTAATATAATTTTCTTCCTTAATTTCCTTTTCCTTTTTTTTTTGTTTTGTTTGTGTTTGTTAGATGGTTTGCTTACAATAATCTTAGTATGCTACTGTCATTATGTCAATAGGTGGTGATGGTTTTGGTGCTCTTGACAATCCATATGTATGGGTCCACCTTTTTTTTTCAAATAAAAAGGCTACTTTTGACAATTGGAGTTATTTTGACAAAATAGATGTGTAAATGGGGAAAATCGAAGTCCAACCTTGCTAAACAAAGGCAGTCACTTTGCAGAGGAACTTATTCTCTATTATATAAGAAGAAAGAACTCAATACTTGATCATTTCTGAAAAGGGAAATGATTACTATCGATGGCTAATCTTGACTGTATTAAGACCCTAAATCACTTCTTGCCAAAGTTTAGGGAAGTGATAAAACGGTGCTGAGATATCGTATAACTCCTTGAAAAGTTTGTTATCTTGAGGATTTAAAACGGCCTAATGTGGACAACCACACGTACAATTGTATGATTTGCTTTGAGAGAAATTTTATGATTTAGTGCAAAGATGTGGAACACATTATATCATAAGGAAATTGGTGGGAGCAACGTCTGGAATCAAGGGGAACTTTTCTTAAATTTAAGTTTCAAAAGCCAATCAGTTGCTATTTCTCCACTCTCCTAAAGCTCTATTCACCTTTGAACTGAACACGATTTTATTGTTTACTGGCATCTTTTGTGTGTTTTATTTTACTAGGAAAGTGCACGTACGTTTTACGTATCTAGTTAATTAAATGGGTATTGTTTGTAAATTAGAGTAAAATAGAGCAAATTAACCCGTGTTTCACCAGTTTAATTCATTTTTCACCGATTCAATATGTTCTTTAGCTGATTTTATTCATTTTTACCAGTTTAATGTTTTATCCATTTATTTAATTGTTTTTATGATTTTGTCCTTTAGTGTTTCCCTTTTTAAACATCTTTCTACTGGTTTCACCTATTTTGTCGGTTATTAACCCGTTTTCACCAATTTTGCACACTTTTTTCACAAATTTCACCTGAATTTTCATTGATTTGACACGTTTTCACAGACTTTATTCATTTTTCATCAATATCAATTGCTTTTCATTGATGTTGTCGTTTCACCAGTTTCATCAATTTTTCACAAATTTCACCCGAATTTCACATGTATTTATCGATTTCAGGAGCTCTTTTTTACCGATTTCACCCCAAATTTTCACCAATCTTGCCAATGTTCACCAATTTCACCCGAATTTTCATCAATTTCACACATTTTCAATGATTTTATAGATATTTTTTATGGTTCGTTTTATTTATTATAAGAGAAAAAGATTAAAATTATAAAAACTGAGAGAATTTATAAATTTAGGAGTCTATGTAGGAAATAAATATAATAAGATTTCATGTCTAATTATAACTCTTCAATTACTTTTACATATTTACCATTGAATTAAATATCATTTTACAATTTAAATAAGGGTATTTTAGTCCGTACAAAAAAGTTAAGAAATATTCATGCTTTATAGATAGATAGATAGATAGATAATTCATTTTCTTTGGAATAGCCTCAATAATTGGCGCATGCCCATGCCAATCTATAAGATTGCAGGGTTAACAAAACTCTCAATCTCAGTTCAAGGACGACAACAAATGATTTCTCAAAACAACTCAATTAGTCACACGGCCAGCACAACCTATTTCCCCAATACAACAAATGCACTCCACATACTTGAGTCACAACCATTTTATTTTGTTGGCTTCTTGTTCTTGTTTCAATTTCTCATCATTTTTCTCATAACATTTTCTTTCTTCACTGAAACCTTTTCCTTTGTACTCATTGCCATCCGAAAAAAATCACCTAAAATAATCTTAGCTGGCGTCCGACTGATACCCAATTGACCAATCCTGGACTCTTCTTTGATGGGCCATCACCCAGTATGCATTGCTATCTGTGTTTTAGTAGCATCTGTATTTCCTTAAGATTCCTTGATGCAGTTTTGGTTTTTGAATCAGTAGACAAGACCTCTATCTTGTAACAAATTCTAATTTATTTACTTCATCAATTTTACAACTTGATTTTCTCCACCATTGCAAATGTTATCAGTGAATCTTAGATATTTGCTTACAATTTATAGATTTTCCATGACATTATGGCATTATTGCAGATGAAGTTTGAATTCAAAAGTTGCTATTTGATATCTTGATTTGCTTTCTATTTTCACTTGCTCAATCCCCATTTATTGGACCAGCGATAAAAGAACTGTTATTATCTCTTGAAGGGGAATTTTTGAACCCTCTGCTATATTAACATATACTCTGGTCCATCTCTTCTTCCATCCTGTCTAGACACCCTGTTCATTATTAATAAACAGGACCATCTAAATCCACTAAGTTTGACTGCAATGTAAAGTTTGCAGTTTGGAGTTTGGACCCATGTAGTGAATATCTATTATTCTATTTTATGTTTATGATATAATAATTACATGTTCAATTGATCAGTTCTAATCTCTTGATCGCTTCTTATTCAGTCCATGGTGAACCATTGCTGGGAGTCATCAGAATATGCTATAATATTGCTCTTAACAGGTACTCTATGATAAAATGTCATGGTCAATATAGTTTATACATCATCCTGTGCAAATAACAACTGGATTAAATGAACAGCAAGAGTCCTATAAACCAAGCGACATCAAAGGCCATGCTAACACAAATGCTCAGTATCATTATTAGACGCATGGAAACTGATTTGGTATGTTAATAGTATTTTGTTTTCCAAAAATCTTTGATTTTTCTCTTCATTTATTAGTTGTATATAGAGAATATAAATACAGAGAGTAAATATACTTCGGTGATTCAGGTCCCTTCTGAACCCAAAGAAGCTTCTTCGGAGGACGGGGCAAACACATTGGTTGAAGAAGAGTCATCTAATGATCGTAATGAGACAATAACGACTTCGCGAGATGAGCTATCGACGAAACAGTTAAATAATACATCTCCTGAGACTGTTGAAGAATTTCAGAATCTTGTTGGTGACACAGATATAAAGGTGCATTGCTACTTGCAATCACGAAGCCATTCCAATATGATCATTCATTTTACTTCTGTCTCATGCCCTTGATTTGTTTGCCATCTCTGAGTTTTATAAGACTTGCATATTTTATATCTGAGTTTTCTTTTTTAATAAAAAATCTGTTGTATAGGGTTTGGAGGCTGTTCTTGAGAAGGCTGTGAACCTTGAAGATGGTGGAAAGGTCACAAAGTATGTAAACAATATTGAAGTTGCGTTTGTGTAATCTGTAGGAGTATTTATGAACAAGCTTTACTGTGCGATTCCTTCACTTTGCTCACACTCTCATACATGGAGTGCATCAAACTATCAAAGTTTTGATGTTACTCCTCTCATAACTCGTAGAGTCTCATTCTGCTACATTACTAATTTTATTTATATCTGTATTTGACATCTTTATATGGCTAATTCTTTAAGAGGGATGGGCCTAGATTGCATGAGTATTGGACAACGAGATGCTTTACTTCTTTTCCGCACTCTCTGTAAGGTTTGTATCTCAAATTCTTGAAGTTCTTAGAAAATTTACATTTCACCTCCATAGTTTTTTGATTTTCACACTTGTATTAAAGTAAACCAGAACTACAAAGACTGAATAATGTGTGAATATCTTACTGTGGCTACATTACCATACCACAGAAGCTGGGAAATCCTGAAAGAAATACATGCGAAAGAGCTTTCTTAAAAGTCGATTATCTTGCTATACGCATTGAAATCTCAAAAAGCAGAGACGAGAAATTCACCAGCAGCTAGTCTTAGGAAGCCAGCCCATTTGGCGGTTTCTGCCATTAAAGAGTGTCGTAATTCCCCGTTCATCTGAAATAGTCTTTTAGTAAAGAACAGAGACATATTGGGCTGACTACAAGGACAACTACATGATATCCTACTTTTATTTGCATTATGCGCCGGAATGCGCAATGCCTCATATTTATAAAAGAGAGAATAAAATCAACTAGACCTAATTGACGCAATACTTAGCTAAGCCTTACACCAAGGGGGACTAGCCACTACACTAATCCCATATTTGATATCCATCTTCAGCTTCAAAGGTCATTGTTCATGTAAAATGTGAGATACCCAAGGCCCATTAGCCCATCCTCCTGTAGCTTCAGGATGTAAAAGGTCTTTTTCATCCATTCTGTCTTATCCGGAAGTGAGCGAGGGTTGTAGGTATAAAAGCAATTTTGCAGCTATTAGTAGGCTGGTCATTTAATTTTAATATATTTTTTTAAATAAAATTGCACCTTGCACCTTGCACTCTAAGATTTTGAATTTTTCACAACCCCCGCCCCCGAGACATATTCTAAGTTTTGAACGGAACCCCTAAAATGACATCTGTCCTTTAAGATCCACCAACAAATTTACGAGGAGTGTAAAGTGTACTATAAGTGCTGATATAAAAAACTTTTGGGGGTTGACATGCAAATTGTTCTAAATTCGAAGTCAAGTTTCTTAGATCAGCAAATTTGATCAAATCACCTAATGTGCAGATGGGTATGAAGGAGGATAATGACGAACTCACTACAAAAACACGCATTCTGTCTCTGGAACTTCTGCAGGTTAGAGTTATGAGTTTCTTGCATATAAGAAGCGTGTGCATGTGGTGGTTATGTTCATGGGGAATCTCTCCTCAGTTTCACATTACTTAAATGAATAGTATTTCCATGATGTTCAATTGTTTTGGTGTATAAGAACTAATACTTCATTTCCATGATTTTAATATTTCCTTGATTGGTTCTGTATCAAGGAACCTATGATGTTACTATTTCACTTTCATATCAATGACTGGCTAACTTAAATAAAAAGTAAAGAAACCAAAGGTTTGCATTTTGGCCTTAACTCATTGTATTTGGAAGGGTAGGAAAAAAAGAACTTTAAAGTACCTTTATTTGCATTTGCACCTACTATGGAATAGTTTTTACAGAACAATGCTTCGGCTGCCTTTTGGGAGTACCACTTTTCTGTCTACATGTTGTCAGATACTGATTCTTGACCCCAAATGTCTGTTTCTTTATTCTGAAACTTTTATCGTGAAACTTTTTTATGCTCTCAAGATCTTACCCTTTAGATGCATCCATCCATGATATGTGGGTAGACTGCATGCTGCTACTTAGGTTGCTAGACATCCTTCCCTTCTAATACAGTTTTATGTTTAAGGAGAATGAGGCTCCATTGTCCCCTTTTTTCTTTCAGGTCCTCCTCTATCTATTATGGTTCCCTGCATACCATTATACCAAATTTACATTCTGTTACTGCATGAGTTTACTTTCTTGATTTGACAACCTACGTACTGTTGGCAACATGTTTCTTAGTTAATATGAATAACTAAAGAAGCAACAGAAATTAGTGATCGTAAACTTATGCAGTTGTTTGAGTTGGATGCAAGGGTTGGAGTTAGTAAGGAAGTGCATTAGAAACTGTATCCATGTTTGTCTTGTATTTAATTGTATCTGTTCTCTTACTAATATTCTGGATCAATGCACATACAAATTACACTGGCCTGTTGTTTCAGATGACAGCAATATGAGTTCTTATTTACTTTTTATGTAATAAGTGTCATGTTACAATTCAATTTCTGATCTCGATATACTTATGAAACTTGGCATGTGGAATACAGGGTCTATTGGAAGGTGTTACTTACTCATTCACAAAAAATTTTCATTTTATTGACTCTATCAAAGCTCACCTTTCATATGCCATATTACGAGCATCAATGTCCCAGTCTCCTGTTATATTTCAGGTAGATTTTTGCCGTTTAATTTATTCTTTTGTTTGATATCTGCTACGTCATCTGCAGTTGTGTAGTGCTAGTAAATTTGTTTCTTTTCCTTGGCAGTATGCGACAGGAATTTTTTTAGTTCTTTTCTTGAGGTTTAGGGAAAGTCTCAAGGTATGGATAAATTTCATTTTATATTATTTAACCTTCACAATAAGAAATAAGCATTTGATTTAATTAGTTTCTTAAAGCTGTATGTAAATTCTTTTACAGGTTGAAGTTGGAGTTTTCTTCCCCTTGATCGTTCTCCGAGCGTTGGATGGATCAGATCTTATCCAAAAATTAAGTGTTCTTCGGTATGTTCTCTTTTAAAATGACATTGATCTTCCAAAATCAGCACAATGTATATCATCAGGATGATTTTATACTCAGTTGCCATCCTGATAAAAAATAGTGCTCAGTTTACTGTGCATGATATATTTATGATTCTCTGCACTCTATGTTGCATTGTCAAATATAAGTCTAATCTTTAGATTGCATTTTCATCTAATCTAAATTGGCAGAATGCTTGAGAAAGTCTGCAAGGATCCTCAGTTGCTTGTTGACCTTTATGTGAACTATGATTGCGATCTTAAGGCACCAAACTTGTTTGAAAAAATGGTATGCTTTTCCCTTTTTTTTTTAAAAAAAAAATTGTACTCCCTTAGTTATATGTCTAAGACTTCCTCGTTGTATGATCTCTTCTTATTTAGGTCGCATCATTATCCAAACTTGCTCAAGGTACTCAAACTATGGACCCAAAGTCTGCTACCACATCGCAGACAGGATCAATTAAGACATCTTCTCTTCAGGTAAAAAGTAGCCTGTGCATGTCCCTTTCACCATTTTATTTTTCTAACATTCATTAGAACTTTTTCTGAGGCATCACCTGCTCAAATTTTCTGTTTGAACCTATTTTTTCACATAATTAGGGCCTTGTGAATGTGATTAAATCACTAGTGGTCTGGGAGAACTCTCATAGAGAATCAAAAAAACAGAATAAGGGCAAGGAAGCTGCTGGTGAAGAAGTTTCGTCTATGGAATTGGATGAATCAAAAAGTGGGGAAGATTCACCAAGCAACTTTCAGAGGTTGAAGGCTCACAAATCCACAATCGAGGCTGTTGTCTCTGAGGTGTGTAAATCTGCTATTATTTTGTTTCTATGCTTTATATGCATTCTGGGAAATCAGATCTTTTGTTACTTAGTTCCCAGATATATACTGAGCTATTGTAGGGGATTCTAACTTCTGTGTTGAATATGACAGTTCAATCGACAACCTGGAAAGGGCATACAACATTTGATATCTAGTCGGTTGGTGGAGAACACTCCAGCTTCAGTTGCCCAGTTTCTCCGAAATACTCCCAATTTAGACAAGGTACATAAGAGTGTTTTGCTTTTGGATTATAGTTTCTTAGTGGAATAGTTATCTTACTTGTAAGTTTTATAGGTTATGCTTGGGGATTACCTGGGTCAGCATGAGGAGTTCCCCCTCGCTGTTATGCATGCTTATGTTGACTCCATGAATTTCTGTGGAATGAAGTTTGCTGATGCAATTCGTGAATTTCTTAAAGGATTTCGACTTCCAGGAGAAGCTCAGAAAATAGACCGCATTATGGAAAAGTTTGCAGAGCGGTAGGTAGTTTATATCACTTCATTTGCAAGCATATGTTAACATACATAATGCTCATGCTTTTCCTTGGATCTTATATTAGGCTTAAACACATAATGAACTTGAAAAATTTGAAGCACCTGTTGGCTTCTAAACTGATCTTTCTACTCTTTTCCCTATTTTTTTTTTTAAACAAAACATCACTTGTATTAAAATAGATGTAATACAAGGGAAAGTGCAGATTGCACAAAGAGCATGAACAATAGGAATATGAACAAGAAAGCAATGAAGAGAGTATAAAGCAAGAAAAGCTAAATAACTACACAGCCATCCAATCCCTATTTTAGTACATCAGAAAGAGCTCTGTCTGTAGTGCTATTGGATATTCTTTGATACTTTGTAATGAATATACTCATTAACCCATGAAAGCATTTGTAATATATCAATATTTTGATGAAAACACGCGAGTACCAGTTTATTGTCAATGAAACTATGCATTACCTCACCCCCTCACGCAACCCGAGTCAAATAAAACCTCTCCTGTGAATTTTCTATTTGTGGTTTAGCTTACTTAAGTATGAAAAACGCTTGCTCATTGTTTATAACATATAATTTTGAAATCAATTCTCTTAATATATTTAAATGTTATCAAGAAACTCTTTATGTTTGGTTTTACTCTAGCTGATGCTCACACCATGAAAATGAATATAATCCTTTGACTTTTAGAATCATCTATGGCAATCTTGTATATGTTGCTTAAAACAGTGCGAACCAGCTTAAATGTTCTGCTTGAGTGCTAACAGTTTGACTTGGAGACATGTTAATTTCACCGCTGTCTGGCAAAGCTGTTCCTTGGTTATGTGATTTAGATTTGCTCACTGAGATTAAAAGTTGGAAGTTTCCATGTTAGTTACTTCTGATATGACTGAATGGTGAGTCACTTTTAAATTGACTGATATGCTAAGCCATGACTATAGAGGTGAAAAAGGAGTGTTCATGGCACAGTAAACATTAGAAACCAAAAATTTTGGTACACTGAAATGAATTGAAAATTTAGTTTGGTAATTGGTGAAAAGCTTTTCCAATTTTTGGCATCGGTATTTGGCATCAGCTGTTTACCCAACTGTATCTAAATAATGATTTGTAACTTAGTATATCTAATTTTGTGTTACAAACGTTCAAATACGAATTGTCTTCAAGTCCTACTCTCCATTCTGTATTTCGCTTTTTAGTTGTTGCACACTCTTGTGAGATAAAATGTGATATATTAGTTAATAGATCTTGAATCCCAATCCCTAAAGTGGTCCAGTTCAGTTTGGAATTTGATTATGAAAATGGCGTATCAATTTTTTGTTTGCATGCGTATTTTAACATTATGTTCTTTTGCAGCTACTGTGCTGACAATCCTGGTCTATTCAAGAATGCAGACACAGCTTATGTCCTTGCTTATGCAGTTATAATGTTGAATACTGATGCTCATAACCCAATGGTGTGGCCAAAAATGTCCAAAAGTGATTTTATACGCATGAACACCATGAATGACGCCGAAGAATCTGCTCCTCAGGAACTCTTGGAGGAGATCTATGATTCCATTGTTAAACAAGAGATAAAAATGAAAGATGATCCTGCTGGCATTTTGAAAAGTAGTAAGCAAAAACTAGAAGTAGAGGAGAGAAGTCGTCTCATCAATATTCTCAATCTGGCTCTTCCTAGAGGGAGCTCTTCAACCGACACAAATTCTGAGAATGAGGCAATTATCAAGCAAACACAGGCTCTCATTAAAGAACAAGGGGGAAAAAGGGGGGTCTTTTACACTTCACACAGGATTGAGCTTGTACGCCCTATGGTCGAAGTTATAGGGTGGCCATTACTTGCTACTTTTGCTGTTACCATGGGTGAATTAGATAACAAACCAAGGATTAGTCTTTGTATGGAAGGATTCAAAGCTGGTATACACCTAACACATGTTCTCAGAATGGACACCATGCGCTATGCATTTTTGACATCTTTGATAAGGTAATTCTTTTATTACCATCAACTTGTTTTGCATCTTGTATATGATGATTAGTATGCCCTTGCACGAATAAGAGGGTGACAAACCAGTTCAATTGGAACATTAATGTGTCATTCATTCAATTCAAATATGTTTCGTGTCTGAGAATACGAGATAATACATTGGTCATGCTATATGTGAATTACTTTTGCAGTGAAATGATTGTGAGTCAATTGACTGAAAGCTAAATTGCTAATACTTGAAATGTAATAAGTTTAACCAACATGTCTTCTCACTAAATGTAGACTGGGTTGTTTTATATATACTTGTTTCTTTACTATTTAAATCATAGTTGAATTTATAGGGTTTATATGTAAGTTTATTTCTAATATAACATAAATAATCTCTCATATACACTTTATTTGATTTAAACCCAACCTTATTTTTGCTGCGCAGCTTAAATATGAATTCATTTCAAAAGAAATTTGATTATTCCGTCAAACAAATCTATACTCTTATTTTGTTTAATGTCTATAAATGATATCATTTTCTGTAGATGATAAATTGATGTTGCCTCTCATCTACAATAAAATATTTAATCTCAATTATTACTCTCAAAGATGAAAATGTTTAAATAAAAGTTTTGCGACTTTTTGTTTATGTTGGTTTTTTTATTTTTTAGAATCTGAATAAGATTAAGGGTAAGAAAGGATTTAAGTTGAAACTCTAGCAATCATTCACATATCGAATTCTGGATTTCCAAGATTTAATTTTAGTTCTAAAAAGAAAAAGAAAACAGGTACAAAATTGTTTCTGCTCTGGCGCAGGCAAAATCATGTCATGCTGTCACTGTACGTTGCTGCAATATTTTCTAAATTTAAGGCGGTCTGATACCCCATATTCGATATTCACCATATATTGTCTAAAAAATGTCGATTAGGCTGCATACAACATTTGTGTCTTGCTTTATGATGGGACATAGTAGTCGTCTAGATGCTTTAATCACGACAAACATTTTTTAACATGATATTATTCTTCTGATATTGAGTTGCAGGTATAATTTCTTACATGCACCAAGGGACATGCGTAGCAAAAATGTAGAAGCACTACGCACGCTACTTGGTTTATGTGATTCTGATATCTATGCCTTTCAAGACTCTTGGATTGCCGTCCTGGAATGTATTTCCCGCCTTGAATATGCGGTATCATGGCCTGCTATGACTGCAATGGTCATGCAAGGATCAAATCAGATATCTAGAGATGCCATTCTTCAGTCTCTGAGAGAACTGGCTGGAAAACCAACTGAACTAGTGTTTGTGAACAGCATCAAATTGCCTAGTGAGTCAGTGGTGGAGTTTTTTACAGCATTGTGTAGTGTGTCTGCAGAGGAATTAAAACAATTTCCACCTCGTGTTTTTAGCTTGCAAAAGGTTGTTGAAATTAGCTACTACAATATGGCTCGTATACGGATGGTAATTTTCTTCACCTGATAAAGTTTTCTATTGGTGCGATTTCCTTACAATAACTTTATTGGGTGCTACTATGCTTTGATAATTGTTTTGGTTTCGTTTTGGTAATACTTTCATATCTTCTGTCATATATCCAAAAAATTTATACACTAAATCAACATGCATCACTTTATTTTTAGGATAACATATTCGACGACCTCTATTAGAACTGAATATCATGATCACTTAATACTGCCTTTTACGGTTAAGTGAATTAGTACAGAGGCGTGAGTCTCACATCTGATGCATTCTCTGGATAATTCATTTTTGACATTTTGTCTCCTCAATACAACACATTGCAATCTACTCATACATTCAGCTGCATCAATCAATATCATCTTCTTCCACAATGTTAGATCAAGGACGGATCCAGATTAATTTTTTTTTTATAGGTTTTTCTGCAATAAAATTTCATATTTATTTTTTCATTGTTCATTCAGAAACAATCTTTTATATGCCCGAATGCTCAATTAGTTCTCCTGCTATTTATATATTTTAAGTTTTTGTCAGCCAACTTATATTTCTGTTCTGTTCATTTCATAAAATATATTAATGGTTTTTAACAAATCATCTTAAGATGAATTCATCTTGGCTATACGTCATTCTTTAGGATGTTCTTCACTAGCTCGGAACTGGGTCCATACATTGCTGGTCTTTTAGAAGTTGTATAAGAAATTTTCATTTAAAAATATTATAGAGTCGCCGATCTGGCGAAAAATCTAAGAGAAACTTTTCTACTTAACATAACTATCATGTATCCTTTAGATAATATCATCTGTGATATTCCTGTTTCCTTAAATGATCGAATCAAGCCTAACAAACATGTTCAACATTACATTTATCTTCTGATGTCTTGTTCCTGTTGCCTCTGCTAGTCTGCTAGTAGCTAAGCATCAACTAAGTTTGCTACGAATCCTTAGGTTTTTACTCCCCCCGTTTTTCTTCTTATGTTTCGGAGCGGAGTTTTAGATAAGAGTTATAGTTATGCCCTTAAATTAGTGGTGTCAAATCATTACTTTATGTGAGAGTAGTTTTGAGAAAAATAATTTTATTTTTGGAAAGGGTGTCTTGTTTCAGGACATCCCAAAAAGGAAATAATAGTAAGAATTTAGGGACAAATGGTAAGAATTTAGGGACAGAGGGAGTACATATTTTCCCACCTCTAGTTTTGAATAATTCATTGGCTAGTTTCATCTTTTGAGACATTTGCTCACCAAAAATGTGCACTATGACACTTCATAATGGTTGCTGTATGCCATTTCTGATCCAAGTTAAAACAATAAACCCCTGCTTCAAAGATAACCTTGTTTTTACTATATTGAGTGGTCAATACTTGTTAACTTATTGGATTAATACTCATGGTTTATAGCCCTGCTCCTCCTCCAGTGATACAAAAGTATATTACTTCTTTCTTTTTTGAATTTACTAGAATATATTACTGGGAGTGAATAATTTCAACTTTCTCATCAGTAGACATTATAAGGATGTATCTTGTTTCCTCCCTCTATCACTCTTCTAGTCCTCTAACCAGATGTAATCTTCCAAAGTTGAGCTCACATGCCTAAATGCAAATTGATTCTCTAAAATTTGTATTTCATTCCTAGATCTTGGATCTACACAAAATTGTCACTAATTAATAGTTTACTTGATACATAGACATTATTTACATTGATTGGAACTGATATACTCTTCATCTACTCATATAGCTTCTTTATGGTTGAGATAATTTTCTTAAATGAATTTGTCCCTAAAAATGTTTAACCATCCACTTCACGAGACATCAAACAAAACCAGAATACCAGTATCAATAAACAGAACAAAATTTCATATCATCCTTTTAGTAGTCCTTAACTGTTGATAATTTTCACAGGTTCCCGGTAGATAATATTTTGTGTTAAGTACATGATTGTTTACGTAATAAGGGTTCAAATAAGGGTGAAGAATTATTATGATATTCTTATTTTTATTTGACAATTTATTACACTATAAATAACAGTTAGGGTTATGATGTAATAATAACTATTGATTACCAACAACGACAGTTTTCTCTCAAGCTCTCATTTTTAACACTCCCGAACTTGTTGACAATATTTACTTCTCAATGTCCAAAGAGAGCACTCTCTTCATTTCCGTTTCCTTTTCTGGATATTCATTTTATTCCACGTTTCACTTGTGAAGTCCTACTTTTGCTAGTTATGCCTTTTTTCATAAACCATATTATCTCATTTTGAGTTGAAATATATGTAGAACCTTTTACTGTGTTACACAAAAAGACATTAAAAACTGAACCTAGCTTTTCCAGTCTATTTTTTTCCCCTTTAGAATAGTTCCGTAGATTGGGATTTGACAACGTCACTTCACCTAGGATTTTTGCTAAGGTTCAACTGCATTTATATTCTTCTTCTGAAAATTCTTGTTTCTACAACCTTTGTTACTTTTTCTATTGCACAAATTCTGTCACACATTTTTTAACATCCCTTTATGACACTTGTCTTGAGTCTTAGCTTCAGGCGAAACCGTAACTTTTATTTTTTTGCAAGCCATGTGCCGTAAATAATGAGTGTTAGCTTTAACATTTTATTTAAATTCCTCGACACCTAATCAACTTCTATGATTTTGAATGTTTGACAAGAACTTGCCATTGGTTTTTTCTAGAAAATGAATCTATGTATTAGCAACTTAAATGTTTCCCTCTCTCTCTCTCTCTCTCTCCTGATATTGTATTCATTGAAAATATACTGAAAACTCCATTGAGTTGTAATGAGTCTTTGCTTCAACATCTTATTCCAACTCTTTGAGACTTCATCACTGTTACTTATGTTTTAGAATAGTAGACTTGCCATTTTCCAATAATTTTCCAATAACACTGACTGGACTAAAACAAAAGGTCGAAATCTAATTTTACCTAAGCCTTCATGTCCTTCATTATGTTGTACTTGCTTTTGTTTCTCATCACCTTCTGTTCTAAAGGTTTCTACCGTCTTTAGTTGAAGACTGCCTGTAAATACAATATTCACTTAGTTATCATAAATACAAAATTCACTTAGTTATCATTTGTTTGTTGTGAAATTTTTGCACACATTCTGCATTATCAGTTGACTTATAATTATACCTCTATGCCTTATTCTGATCAAATAATTATTATAAAAATGTGAATGATATATCTGATATAAAAAATTACACTAAACTTTCTTACCTCATTGAGGATGATGTGCGGATATTTGTGTGCATAGCACTGCTGAATTTTATGAATATGTGCTTTTTCAGGTATGGGCTAGAATATGGTCCGTGTTGGCCCAGCATTTTATCTTTGCTGGAAGCCATCCTGATGAGAAAGTTGCTATGTATGCTATAGATTCTCTACGGCAACTTGGTATGAAATATTTGGAGCGTGCTGAACTTGCAAACTTCACTTTCCAGAATGATATCTTAAAACCATTTGTTGTTCTCATGAGAAGCAGCAGAAGTGAATCTTTACGGAGGCTTATTGTGGACTGCATTGTTCAAGTATGGATGCGTGATCTTTTATTTTCATTCTTTATATGTCCTTATTTTGTTTTGATATAAACATGTTCTGGTGTGAGAACAGATGATCAAATCTAAAGTTGGAAGCATAAAGTCTGGCTGGCGAAGTGTATTCATGATTTTCACCGCTGCTGCAGATGATGACCTGGAACCCATAATTGAAAATGCATTTGAGAATGTGGAACAAGGTCAGAACCAATTTTTAATTTTCTTTCTTGTGGCTCTATAATTTTAAGATTAATACCACCACATCCCTTTAGGTTCATTCACGGTCACCTGTTGCCGTTGGTTGCCTTGAAAAATGGTTATTGTCTACTGATTTCTTAGCACCTAAGTTAATATTTCAGAAAAAGGCCAAAATAACTTAAAAGGCAATAGCAAATGAAAAATGGATCAGCCAAAAAAATTGAAGTTACATGTAACAAATTTTAGTTAAAAATTGAAAAAATAACAAATAAAAAAGCATATACTTCTCCTCCTTCCCCACAAACCGGATGGGGGTGAGGGGTTTGCATGGCTGAATTTGCGACGAAGGGAAATGGGTCGGAGGGCAAGGGACTGGGCTGGGTGGAAATGGGGGGTTAGTCTGAGGTGAAAGGGTTTTTTTTGGGGGGGGGGGGGGTTCTGAGCCTGCGTGACTAAGGTGGGTGGTGGAGTTGACGGGAGCTGTTCCAGCGAATTTCCTTTTTCTATATATATTTTTTAATTTAAATGCTTATTAAGATATATTTTTTTAATTTTGTCTTATTTTGCAGATAATTTAATCGGTTAAACGGGTTTATTTTAGTTGTGTAAACTTTAAATGAAAAGAATAAAGAAAAATGAAGGAGAAAAGAAAATAAAGAAATTGAATAAACAAATATTTCAATTCAATAATTAATACTCCCTCCGTCCCAATAATTTTGCTCCCTTTAGTTTTAGGCAAGTATTAAAAAGGTGTGACTATTGGATATTCTCACATATGTGCCCACAGATAGTGGCTGAGAATTATTGGTTCCAAATGGAAATAGGAGTAATATATTTGAGACAGTGGGAGGACATATTTTCGAACTAAGAAGATAAGGTAGGATGGAACAAACATTAAACGGAGAATAAAGTGTTAGAAATTTGGTAGGAAATAAGTGAACGGATTTGCAGTAATGGCTTCAAGGCGTGTTGCAATGCCACTTTCCTTAAGACTTATTTCGCCCCCACCACATGGTATACAATAGGGATATGCGATTAGCCTTTATGATACAATGAAACTCAATGTTTAATACTGTTTTTTACTCAAAAGAATTAAACCACAGGGCACACACAAAATTGGCTAAATTATCTAAATCATTAAGTATTTGTCTGCAGTAAAATAAGTTATAGCAATCTGGAGGAGAGAAGAAGAAGATGTATTTTTCTGTAACCAAACAGCACACAACTCTTCACATTTGTGTCTGTTGGGAACAGTCACATTACTTCGAATTTGAACTGAAAAAACTATCACAAAATTTACTGTTTTATTTTGTCCAAATAATTGTTGCTTCAAATACTTGAATTCAAAAAATGAATTTTAACTAACCCAGAAAAAATTTAATCGGATTTTAGGAGTGTAGCAATTTTACTAGTGCAAGTGCCATATATACATATAATATTAAATACTCCCTCCGTCCCATTGTTTTTGTTCTTATTTCCTTTTTGGGATGTCCCAAAATATAACTCCCTTTCTCTCTCAAAGAATAACAAAAGTTTACTTTTTTAACAAATTGTCTAAAACTCCATGCCAAACCTAAAGGGAGCACAAGGGAGTATTTAATATCCACTTGGTATAGTACCCATTTTTGTTTTAGTCCCCTTTAGGTAGACAAGCATTAATAAAGTGTTCAAAGCTTCTTTGCTTTTCAACGTGGGACAAATTCCCACAAAACCCACTTTATTTTGAAAATACTCCAAATAAAGTGTATAATTAAATCTACCATTGGCCCATACTGTAGTAACTAGTAAAAAACTGATCTGAAAACGTAAATATTTAAGAGACATATTTAGTATAATACGGTCAATTTACATCCTCTTCTCTACAGAACGGTCTTTTCATCTGAATAATTTTTTCAACTGCTGGCCAATGCTTTTCAGGGGTGAAATTGATTTTTTTTTAGTTTCTTTTCTTTTTTTACACTGGAATCAGCAATTCCCATTTCGCAAACTAACTACAGTTGGAAGTCTGTGATTTAACTTTAAGTAGGGGGGCTAGCATAGTTATCCAATCTTCATGTGAGGTTTATATAAGTGGATTAAACTTCATGCGGCATAGATGTAACTATCACTACCATTATACAATTTTCGAAATTTTGTTAAATCATGTCTAACACAGAAGGATGGTGCAGTTGTCTTGGAACACTTCGATCAGGTTGTTGGAGATTGCTTTATGGATTGCGTCAACTGCCTGATTGGATTTGCCAATAATAAGAGTTCTCACCGTATAAGTTTAAAGGCCATTGCTCTCCTTCGAATATGCGAGGATCGTCTGGCCGAGGTTTCTTTCTAATATTTAGTTTCCTTCATTTGTTAAGAACTTCTATTTTCATGCATGTTGTGTAATATTTGATCATAATTTTCAACTTTAGTTTCTTGACATAAAGCGATGAGAGTTTTTGGTTGACCTTGGTGATGTCATCTCTGCATTTTCATATTCAGGTTGCAAGGATGAACATGATATAAAATTTAAATGTGATTTTATTAATATTGACCTTAATTTTGTCATTTGTTTTGCATCGCCTTATTTTGGCTCTCTCTAACTGTAGAGAATTATGTGATAGGGATAATTCTATTCGTTGACTTTTGACGGATACTATTATCTATTACTTACCTCTTATCCAGTGACAATTGAACTTGTTACTGTCATGGCCTTATTTGCTAATAAATCTAGTGGAAGGGAGTGGTTTTTATCTTGGGTGGAGGAGAAATCACATTATGCTGTTCCATGGCCTTATTTGCTAATAAATATTGTGGAATGGAGCGGTTTTTATCTTGGGTGGGGGCGAAATCACATTATGTCGACCTCATTTCACATAATTTTGGGGAAAATGTCTTAACAACAGAATAATTATTTGATAAATAGACTAAGTGGGCCGTCTCCTATGCTTATGAATATCTTTTGAATGTTTACTAAGACTAAAGAAAAAATTATATATATGCCTCTATTGCAGCTTCATTTTGTTGTATGAAGGAATTTTGTCGAATTCATTATTTCATTTTCAAGGTTCTTCGTATTGATATTTCAGAAACCTCATTTGAAAAGTTTTGTGGACTTAATTACTGATCTTGTTCATAAAAACAAGAAGCTCTTTGTCAGTCGACTATTGTATTTTTTTTCCCCAAAGACTCGATCTTCTGCTAAAAATACAGTTCGTAATTGCTTCTATATCTTTTCATATCCAGGGGCTTATACCAGGTGGTGCTCTGAAACCTATTGATATCACTACTGATGAAACCTGTGATGTGACCGAGCATTATTGGTTTCCTATGCTTGCTGGTCTTTCAGACCTGACTTCTGATCCAAGACCAGAGGTCAGAAATTGTGCACTTGAGGTTTTGTTTGATTTACTGAACGAGAGAGGCAGCAAATTTTCTTCTTCCTTTTGGGAGAACATTTTCCAGCGAGTCCTCTTTCCTATCTTTGATCATGTGAGACATGCTGGAAAAGAAAGTCTTGGGGATGAATGGATTCGTGAAAGCAGTGTTCATTCGCTACAGTTGTTATGCAACCTTTTCAACACCTTTTACAAGGTAGTCCTAGTGATTCCTGAAATTTGTTAATTAGTAATTTCTTACTTCTTTGTACTGCCTGGGATTTTCACTAGCCTGACTTCTTGCTCATTCATTACTTCACACTAATGCAATTACAGAACTACTTTATGTTTTCGAATACTTTTCTGCACGCCATATTGTTCGATTTATATTTTGGTATTGTTATTGGGCTTGCTCTTAAGTACCTGTCTGTCACTTTTTCATTTTTATTTTTGTTTAAACGTTTATTGCCTTCGGAGCATTCTGCTTTCGGATAAAGTTTTTGTAATTGTTATTCCACTAGTTGAAAGTTCTAAACATCCTGCTTTCTGTTTTGCCCTAAATTTCTTTTTCTCGCATATTGGTCTTTGATAACCGACTTCATGAAATAGAAGTTTTGTACAAAGTATACCACTAGTTTACCTTTTCAAAGTGACATCTGATACTTCTGTATATGTTGGCATGCTGTTGCTCCTTTTAGTGGGGGAACTATTACTATCTTATTGGCGTTCTTGAGACAAGAAGTTCAGAAAAGATCAGTAGAACCATTTTCGTTTCTATTCCGAGTGCTCAGAACTCATATTACTGATTCCAATTGTACATTTGAGACTCGTGCTGTTCAATTCTGATAATTGATGTCTTGTTTATGTAGGATGTGTGTTTTATGCTTCCCCCACTCCTCAGTTTATTGTTAGATTGTGCCAAGAAAACTGATCAATCAGTAGTTTCAATATCTTTGGGTGCATTAGTTCATCTTATAGAAGTTGGAGGACACCAGTTCAGTGATCACGACTGGGATACTTTGTTGAAAAGTATCAGGTTTCTCTCTCTCTCTCTCTCTCTCTCTCTCTCTATATATATATATATATATATATATATATATTACCTATCTCTCTCTGGCACCGATTTTTGGTTCTTTAGACTATATATTCTTTTCGTTTTTTAGGATAGACTGCAAGCTACATTCCATTTTCATTTGTTATGTCATTGTGCTGATTGATTTTGAGCAGGGATGCTTCATACACAACTCAGCCCCTTGAGCTTGTCAATGATTTGGGTTTTGAGAACAGAAAGCATCATAAAGTATTACCCAGCAACTTATCTTTTAACCGTCGTCATACTGTTCATGAAAATGGGAGTACAATGGGAAAAACATCACTAGACTACAGGATTGATGGAAATGCAGTGGAACACAATAAAGAAAATCTACGTGTACCTGATATGGAAGATTCCGATGGTACGTAATTTAATATTTATACGAATATTACTTGGGTATCTATTGTGAATTGAGATGGTAGATAAATCTAGAGTTTAAACTTTTTAAACGTATTTATTCCAAACTTAGAAGAGTGATATATCTTTCTGTAGGCTTGCCATCACCATCTGGAGTTACAAGATCTACTGATGGTGGAAGCCTTCAACGAAGTCAAACTATAGGACAAAAAATTATGGGCAATATGATGGACAACCTATTTGTGAGAAGTTTTACCTCGAAACCAAAGAACCTAACATCTGATGTACAATTACCGACTTCTCCATCCAAGGTTGGTATTTCATTTGTACTTTTTGCAGATTTTTCTGTTAAGGCTCTGGCTATTGCAGCTGTACATCTAGTGTCTCTTTTGTTCGTTTTTACTTTAAAGTATTAATTACATGATTGTCAAAAGTCTTATCCTTCTGCTGCAAAATTGCAAAACATTAGTTTTATTGTAAGGTGAAAGTTACCACCTCATCTAAAAACTTAAGCTATTATGGAGTGACCTTTGTAATTAATGTGTCTAGCTTGCCTTCGCATGCAGGCGATATTCTTTCTTTATGGTTGAACCCCTTTGTTACCAATGGATAGTGCTAAAACTTGAACACAAGAGTACCCCTTGGCCTGCTATAATAATACAATGAACGACCATCTGAAAAATGTAGATATTTGAGGAGATACTTTATATTTAATGATGCTTAACATGCAAACTTTATGAACATAGCTATCATTAAAGTATTAATTTAGTGTCTCTTCTTTTTTTTTTTTTTTTTTACTTTAAAGTATTAATTACATGATTGTCAACAATCTTATCCTCTGTTGCAAAATTGCAAACATTATTTTTACTGTAAGGTAAAAGTTTCACCTCATCTATAAGCCTAAGCTATTATGGAGTGACCTTCGTAATTTAATGTGTCTAGCTCGCCTTCGCATGCAGGCGGGATTCTTTCTTTATGGTTGAACTCCTTTGTTACCCATGGATAGTGCTAAGACTTGAACATAAGAATACTGCTAGAATAATATAATGAACGGCCATCTGAAAAATGTAGCTATTTGAGGAGATACTTCATATATAATTATGCTCAACTAATAGAAGTCACTAAAGAGGAACATTCAGGTAATGATGTAGACATACAGACTTTATGAACATAGCTATCATTAATGGCAAAAGGACTTGATTATGTTTTGAATTCCTTATGATGTACAGCTATATGTGATGCCGCAGATCTTAATCTATCACGGATTTCCATGATGGTGGTTTGTTACCTTATTGGATTCCTGAACGCTTCTTTGATATAATCAAAGGTTGAAGGAATCACCCTTTATTGACATGAAACTGGAACCAAAATTCATTTTCTTTTCATTATTTCTAAATCATGGTTTACAGGTCTGTCGGCTGTTTCAAATATTCTGTATGATCGCTTAAAGTGTTACTTTTTGATCATGATAGATGAATCCTTTAGCCAGTTAGTACAAAATAAAGTGTTTAATTCAATGCGTGAAGCAAGATGAGTGCTCCATAATCAAGCATTAAAGTGTATCTTGACTAATATGTGTAAGAAAACCATCAAATGCATCGATGATCTTGAAAGTCTCAGAGATGAAGTGTGAGTTTCCTTGCTTAACCACCCTAGAACACTTGTGGAATGTGAATATCAGTTTCCCTTAGTTGCGAATGTTTTGCTCTTTGTGTTTTTTTTTTTTCGGGACGAAAGATTAGATCTTTTTGTTAATAAAGAGAATATGGGAGAAAATTGTTGTCATTGATATTCAATAGCCTTTGATAATGTTTCTTACATCATAACCCTAAGGGTTATTTATAGTGAATAAACTATTACCTATAAAGAAAGAATATCACAATAATTATTCACCCTTATTTAGATATTAATTACCTAAACAATCATAAATACTGACCTAACACAATAACACTATTGTGAGACACAAGTGATAGCATGAGTACAATTTTCCGAGTTTCCAAGACTACTTAGTTTTGACATTTGACAAATAAGTCCTTAATTCATTTTTAAGCTTTAAATTTGTAAAAAGTTGGTTTAACTTTTTCTTTGCTTGTTCTGTAGTTTCCTGATGCTACCACAGAACCTGATCCCACAGATGAGGAGGAAAGTCCCATGCTGGGAACCATTAGGAGTAAATGCATCACTCAGTTGTTACTTTTAGGTGCAATTGATAGTATTCAGGTATAAAGAATGTGTTTCTTCAGTATCTGATCTCAGATTATCAACTTTTATTATTATTATTGTTATTTGATTGGTCAATCCTGATTATAAATAATTTTCTGTTATTATTTTACATAAGTCCAGAGGTATAAATCTGCCAGCCCATCATTTTCCCAGAAAAATAAATAAATTTGCTACATTTATTTTTGTCTCAATTGCTTAGGCCATCTCCTTCCGGTAGACTTGCAAAGTCATGAAGTACGAGTCCTTCTGTCTGCTCTAACCCTTTTGTCACATAAACGTTACTCAAAATCACAGGAACGTCAAAAGATTTTGCGTTCAAGTTTATCTCTTAAGCTTACTGAACATATATTCTTTGAGGAAATTGGCGATGAGTGAGCCTACCTATAACTGGTGTAGAACGTGCATGGCAAGTTTCTTTTTCACTATGGTGCTCTGATGGGTGTATTTATATCATTTTTTTGTCCGTGTTCCACATTTGCAGAACAAATACTGGAACAAGTTGAATATGGAACAGAAGATCGCCATGATGGAAATTTTGTTCTCTGCCCTGGAGTTTGCTGCCTCATACAACTCATATACTAACCTTAGATTACGAATGCACCAAATTCCTGCTGACAGGTTGGCTAATATGTGCGCTAAGTCATTAACTTAAATTTGGACATGCTTTAGTTTTGGTTAGTTCCTCTTAGACATTAATCCTTTTTAACACTATTTTCTTTTCCTGGATAGACCACCGCTGAATCTTCTCCGTCAGGAGATGGCTGGTACTTGCATCTATTTGGATATCCTTCAAAAAACCACAGCAGCAGTTAAAACGCATAAAGAGGAACAGGTTAAACAAGATAAAATTGAAGGAATAGCTGAAGAAAAGCTTGTGTCATTTTGTGAACAAGTTTTGAGAGAAGCATCTGATTTTCAATCTAGCATGGAAGAGACAACCAATATGGATATTCATCGAGTTCTAGAACTCCGATCTCCAATAATTGTAAAGGTACGGTTTAATGGCATATTGCAGTTTTAAATTGAAAAATTACTTGTGGCTTGTGCAGAAAACAAGTCAGATTTACCCATTCTTTATTTTTTGGGTGGGGAAAGGAAGGTAATGGGAGTAAGAAAAATGAAACATGAAAGTGCAGCAGGAAGATGTACTATTATATTGATTGATGATGACTGTAGAATACTGTCATAAATTTGAAAGGAATCTACGATAATGTGAATATAAATCATGTGACCTCAAATGTATTTTATTTATTGAGTTTAAATTATATGACAAATTCATGTTTGATTTATCATCTTTTAGAACTTCCTTATTGTTCAAGGTACTTATTTGATAGATGCTCATAGATTTTGTTGCTGCCCAAAGTGATTGCGTTCAAGTTAATATGAAATTACAAATCTAACATTGGTGTATTGCCATCCATTGGGCATGTAACCTAGCTCAATCATATTATTTGAAAGCAGGCCAGGGATCTTTATGTCTTTCGAAGAGAGATTCTATTTTTTTTTTTCAAGGCAACCAACAAGATTTTATTTCACAAAAGTCCATGTACAACTTACAAATCAGAATGTTCCCTTTTGTAGAGACATCAGAAGTAATTCTGACCTGCCTACATTCTTAAAGTCCAATTACTTAATATGTGGTGCATGTGTGTGCAGTAATTATAGTTATGCTTGTATGTGTCATTGTTATGGTGGAAGTGTGTGCAATTACTCTCATTCCTCACACCAGTGTAGTAATTAAGATATTCAAGCATGTGTGCTACCCTCTCTATAGAAATCCAAACAATGTCATGTATCACAACAAGAAAAAGGAGAATTTGAAGAGAGTTTCTCACTTTGAAAGCAGGCCAAATTAACTAAAGAAATTTATGGTTGTATATATTTAATGTTAGGTTGGCTGAGGTTGTTAGGCAGTGAAAGTTAAACAAGAAGTTGAACGAAATTTGGTGGTTTATGTAGACACGGTTAAATTCCTTGTTTCCATTTTTGTGTTTCTAATAGACCTGAAATGCAGGAAAGTTGAACCCACAAAAGAAGTGTTTGCTTTGATTTTATGCTTTTGTTTTCCTTTTGTAACTTACATTATACCTAAGAATGCCATTATTTTTGGGAATGATATGGGAAATAAGTTACAGGATTGTTGTTTTGATACAATTTGTTATGCAACACTTTTAATTCTAGTCTTTGCTATACGCTACATAAAATTTATATTAAGATTATCTTGGCTGAAGTTTAATTCCTGATGAGAAATGCTACGAACAGCTGGAACTTATATATTGATGGTTTTTATGATTCAATTTATATGCTCTTCAAGGTGTAAGATTTTTGAATTGCAACTTGCGAGTTATAAGCTTAATTTGTCTTCCAGGTACTGAGAGGCATGTGCCAAATGAACAAACAGATTTTCAGAAATCACCTCCGAGATTTTTATCCTTTGATTACAAAACTTGTCTGCTGTGACCAGGTAAACTTCCGTCCTAAAGTGACTTTTGCAACTTCTATTGCATCATAAATTAAGGGGACAAAAAGAAGGTGAAATGTCCAGTTGTTTTGGTCTTGTCTTCCCTTGAAAATTTAGGATATGAGTCGGAAGTTAACTGTTCCGAAAATTCCCTTGTGTTTTTGTTGTGCTTAATTTCGAAATCAGCCAATGTGTTCATAAAATGTAGTGCTGTTTATTCGCAAGAATATACATTTATCACCTAAAGCATAATATATTCTTGTTCTCAATAGAAGAGTTTTTCTAATTCTCTTGAACCATCCAATTAAGCTCTTAAATTGCGACGGTGCTTGTATCACATGGAGTATTAATAAACTAAAAAAGAACAGGGGGTGAATATGAAATTTATGTTGGGTACTCAGTATAACTGTCATAATGTTGAGAATAATCTTGTTTCTAGAATTTTAACAAATGGTCCCTTTTCCAGATGGAAGTTCGTGGTGCGGTTTCAGATCTTTTTCGCTTGCAATTGAACACACTGTTGCCATAGGACTTCAAGCATGTCTGATAGTTCAGAGGGTGGTTAATATCTTGATCATGAAAAAGAACAGAAAAGCTATTTCTTTTTTATTACTTCCAACGTCCGTCGTATTCCTTTTTTTTTTTTTTTTTTAAATTAAATTAGCTACTTTACTAAAGTTTCTTATGAATGGCTTCATCAATTTGGCATCTCTTCTGTAAAATTTTGTAAATTGGTGAGAATTTTATTGGTTCTATGCTGCGGGGCCGATTTAGTCCGCAGCAACTTGACGTAATGTAACTTAATCTACTTGTGGTTATTCTCAATGATGGGAGCGATTTGTGCGCAATTCAGCAAGGATAGTGTAACTTTGCCGCTGCTGGCAATTTAGAATTTTAGATACCATGTATGATGTATGTATCCTGCTTCTCAGATTAATGTTGTGTTCAACTTTATTGAAGGCCTTATTCAGTTATGAATCCTAAAATAATTGGAATGAATTTACGTCTTATTTTGACAGTCTTGATTTTAAAATGTAAAATTCTATCTCAAATTGAGTTGATCGAATTCAAAGTAATTACATGATAATTGAATACAATTACTTTGTGATCAAATATGATAAAAAGCAAGTGTAATACACTTATTTTATGGTTGGATGAATTTTACCAATTTAAATATGGATAAAAAATTATCAGGATTTCCACCTCTATGGTGGAAAGACCTGTACTTTTAACTTGAAAAATTGAAGTCCTTTAATATTCACTTTTCTGCTTACGAGCTAAGGCTCCAAATCTCTAGTATATACTATTATGAGCGAAGCCATTACCATCAAACATTTCTTGTATCGAGTATTAATTATATTTTTACATTAGAATATCCATAAATTACATTAATAGATACATTATTTAAGATTAGTACATAGTTAAATGTACGCATGTTTATTTAACTGAGTTTATTTGTTATCCTTTGATGTGAACTTTGTTCTTTTATTGTTTTCCCAAGGATATATAGTAAATTAATTATTAATGTCTTAATGTCATCATTGATGTTATTATCTTACATTTATGAAAGGTCGTGCATGACAGGGAATTGTAAATTTTTTTTTTTTATAACCCAAGTGTACGAACTAAACTAATCCTGGACCCTCAGAACCCTGAATGATGTAAATCGCAGAATGTGTCTCCATCAAGTCTCGGGATCCCACCATACTGCTGTACACTCTGCGCACAAAGGGGTCTTCACCACAAATGACCCTTAGATAAGACCCATAGAAATGCTTCCATCCAAGTTTCAAATGGGATTCGAATCCCCACCCTTGCCGCTGGAGCAAGCCTTATGAATTGTTGGTCAACTTGTTGGATCAAAATGTATTACTCCCCTCGTTTCATATTAAGGCAAAATTGCAAAAGAAAGTCCCAAAGTAATTAGTGATTTTGAATTCTCGTCCCAAGTTATATCACTTAGCCAAATTCGTCCCGTAATTTTATATTTTTTTGGAATATCGTCCCACTTGCCACATGGATGCTTACGTGTCATGACGTGACAAATTTGTATCTTAAACAATTATATAAGATTGCAGAATTAGTCCAAAACTAATTATAAATTTTAATTTTTCATCCCAAGCTGGCAAAATTGCAAAAAAATGTCCCAAACTAATCAGTGATTTTGGATTTTCGTCCAAGCTATATCTGTTAGCCAAACTCGTCATGTAAGTTTATATTCTTTTGGAATATCGTCCCACTTGCCACATGGATGCCTACGTGTGAGGACGTGGCAATTATTTATCATAAACAATTATATAAGATTGCAGAATTAGTCCCAAACTAATTATAAATTTAAATTTTTCATCCCAAACTATATCAACACGCTGACTTTCATCCCGTAATTGAAATGATATGGGAAAAAATAATTCGTTCCAAACTAATTATAAATATTTATTATTATGCACAAAATTTTCCTAATAAACTGAGATAGAATTTTTTTCTCAAAAGCACGCGGGAATTTAAAAAATCCATACTATTTTTCTCTTAGAAAAAGTTAACGGCAATTTAATTTCATGTGATATTCATAATGTTCAATTTACCTCCCGTGTTATGATAATATGGTAGTTTACCCCATGTGTTGTGATAAATATGGTAATTTACTTTCAGTATTATAATAAATGTAGCAATTTACCCCCTATGTTATGAAAAACTTTGCATGCCCACTCTCAATTTATGCAATTGAGTTACACTCTCTTGTTCAAGGGGATAAAATACTTTTTATAAATTTTCACAGGGGTAAATTGCTTCTTTTCAAATTACAGGGAATAAGTTGAACATTATTAATATCACAGGGGGTAAATTGTCTTTAGTCCCTTCAAAAAATAAAAGATGAATCATCAGTTTAATTAAATAAAAAATTTAAAGATGAATCATCAGTTTAATTAAATTAAAAATTTAATAGTGGACTAAATTCATGAAAATGATAAACTGTGAGACAAAATTCTGCGAATTAATATAGTTTGAGACGAATTCTGCAATTTTGTATAATTGTTCATGCTAAAATTTGCCATGTCTTGACACGTAAGCAGCCATGTGGCAAGTGGAACGATATTCCAAAAGAATATAAAAATTACGGACTAATTTGGCTAAGTGATATAGTTTGGGACGAAAATCTAAAATCACTGATTAGTTTGGGACGTTTTCTGCAATTTGGCCTCATATTATTTAATACTAAAATTGAAGGACTTTTTTCATATTTGTTTGAGCTTTAATGATGATTTTTTGTATGTTTAAAATTATGCTCCAATTTTTTTACCATAGCATGTTTATGTGCCCTATATCATATCTGATGATTATTATGGCCTGATTTAATTGTAGATTATGAGACATGATTTAAATTTGTTTAATATCCCGAAATATTATTAATTTTCTGTTGATTATTTATTGCGTTTCACGCACTGAAACTTGTACCATTAGAAGCTCTTGTCAAGAGCTTTTCAGCCATATGAAGAACACAAAGTTTGATCCCCAAAAATTGACGGAGAAAGGAAATGTTTTTTTTTTAAAGGTTTAGCATCAAATGTATAAAGTAAGTAAAAGTTTGATATGAAAAATACAATTTCCTCATAAAATTTATATGAAAATTATTTGTGCATGTTACGTTTAATATAGTGAAATTTTGTAGTTTATCCTTAAAAAGTATGTTCACATAGTAAACTTATACAAAATTATGTAGCAGCATTGCCGAACAAACAAATTATTCAAGATTTATTCATAAAGTCATCCATATATTTCAAAATTCAAAACAAACTAAATGAATTTCAACCAACAAAGGACCAAAGAAAAGTGTACCGAAACCAAACAAAAACTCTATGTTACCCCTCTATTATCCAAATCGAGTTTTTCCGAAGCCTCTGAAACCAGTTATTGAGATCAAACCGAGATAAAACTCAGTCAAACTACTTCCATATTAAATGTTACCCCTCATAAAACTAATCACTATCTTCTCCCTTTTTTTTTTTTTTCCTCTTGCAAGAAAATAGCTACAAACAAATCTATGCATACTAAAGTCCCATAGCTTATAACCAGTCATCAAATCATCCATCTTTCCATTGGATTTTCAACCTATTCTAATTGGTTTCATTTTAATATAAGATGAAATGAATCAAGCACTATATGGTGCTGGCTTAGGCATGTTCTTGACAATGCCACATACTGGGAAGTTTTCAGGGAGGTTGTATTCATCGCGAAGGGAACGAGCCGGAGACAGCACACTAACGTACAACTGCTGCCCTAAATACTGCCGCTCTAACTGCAGTGACCTCAGGTTCCACATTCCCGCGTTGTCCAAGGTTGTCATAATGGCTGCCCAACACTTTGGATATACTTGGATCGTGTGCCGGCTCACTGCATCTATGAGGTTGTACTTCTTTCTCATGTCTGGTGTCCACGTGCCTGGCTCGATCCTGTTGCAAAATACATGCATGGATCAATTCAGATCAGTTTTACACTTTTGAGGTCTCCAGAAGAAATTTCAAAATTGGAGTCCTATAATTTATGTTTCTGAATCATATTGATTAAAGAATTAATATTAAATTTTCATATTATAGTATGTCTATGTCATTTCATTTGAATCTTATTAATTTTGGGGCCCTAGTTAGGTACCTAAGTCGTCTAGTGTCAGGTTAAAACCTTTCCATGTGAATCTAACATCAATCTTGTTAACGTTATACTAGATGAAATGTGTGTATCTTAGATACGTTGTGTGTTCAAGTGGTTACACCGTTGCACATTAGAACAACAAATGCAATAATGGATGCATTGATGTAATTAGATACGACACTTACGCGACAGGGAAGAAAGCATAACCATCCAAGTGCCATGACTGAACACTCTTCTCACGGTTCTCGAATACGATCTCAACAAAATTTCGGAAAGCTCCATTGATGACATTGGGCGCAATAACAATCTTGTTACCAACATCTGATGGTGGATCATCTTGAATGATATCATACTTGAACACTTTGTTTGTAACCTGATAGTATTCAGCTAGCTTCAGCGGGGTTTCCGGATCAATGTGTGAGACTCCATTGACAGCATAGCGTAGCTTGCCATCAACTGCACCGGCCGAATTGACAAGTTTAATGGTTCGTGTAATATTGATTTTTCCATAATGGTATGAGCCCTGAGGATTAGGCCTGGCTGCACTAGCTGTTAAATTCCAACGGAAAGACTTAAACTGGTTAAGAGACCAGGCCCACCCAGTCGGAGCCTCCGGGAGCACAGTCGAGGCGGGGCCCTTGCCCCCTACATAGCGAATGGTGGCTGTGGAGGTTTCCACCTTCTTCGTGAACCGAGTCGAGGCCACAAAGAAATAGTCTTTCGGTACTTGATTAGCAGTGACCAAAACAGAGTAGCATTGGCCCAAATGCACATCAATAGAGTCGTACACATTCTGCACGGTATGCGATCCTTCAATTTCGACAAGCTTCATAGAGTGGCCCTGGATCCTTGCATTAATAGAGTTCTTCATCCCCACATTACAAATCCTATATCTATAGGTTTTACCAGGGATCATAGTAAACATAGGCTCATCTGTTCCATCTCCTTTACCTCTCTTTCCGTTAATGATCACACCATTGGGCCTACCAAGGCCGCTTCCACTATCCAAAAGCTTCTTCAACGTGGCGTGGCCTTTCGTGTACCAATCTCCCACGAGCACCGTGTACTCATCTTGTGGCCAATCGAATGGCACGGGGATTAGCTCACGACTATGCACGACTAGGGGGCCGTACCCCCCCGCAGCTCGGTGGAGGGCCGTGGTGGGGTAGTAATAGTAGCTACCAATTTGGTCCTTAACTTGAAATTTGTAGGTGTAGTTGGTGCCTGGTGGGATGGGACAATTGGTGCCTAAGGTACCTTCTACCCAAGAATTCTTCCTTTGTTGGATACCGTTCCAAGTGAAGAGCAAAGGCTCGTCGAGATTATTGAAGACGTTAATAACGATGTTGTTGTTAGAAGTGCAGTTGATCCTGGGACCTGGGAATTGGTTATTGATCGTAATGACTTGTTGAGGAACACCTAATGGAGACTGTGTTGCATAGTTAACATTCCATGTGTGGAACCAATATGGATCTTCACAATGGACAAGGACAAGTGTGGAAAGAAATGAAAAAATCAATAAATTTAACCTACCCATTTTTGTGTTCACTTTTACTATACAACTAAACTAAAAATGTAGCAAAAAAAATTGGTATAAGGAAAAATAAAAAAGGTGAAAGATGACAATCAAATTTATGATTGTTTCATATGTCACTTAAAAAGGGAGGTGTTGTATGTTATATATTTCAAGAGTAAATTGGTGGAGGGAAGAAAAATGAGGGCAGTTAAAATTTGATGAATTGACCGGAAGAAGAGCGTCCAAATTTGTAGAAACTTTTTCTTATTATTGTGGTCTTCCTTTAATTTCTCCCATCACTTTCTTAATTTAGCTTACTTCCTTTCCTTGCCATAATTACCGTTTCTTTGTATCTATTTTTGCATGGCAGAAGTAGGATTCAATCGTGACGGGTCAGGTTGGCTCTTGGCGGATCATGGGTAAGTTGGAGCAAGGAAAAAGGTCGGATCAAAGCAGTTCAGGCAGGAAAAGCAGAGTTTTAAAAATTGGATCGGATCGGACGGTTCGATCGGTTTAACTAGTAACCGGCTGCCAAATCGATTCGATTAACCCTCTAAAACTAATTTTGTTCCTAACCAGTTCAAACCGAAAAAAATCGGTCAAAAACCTGTAAAATCAATGAATCAGTGAACCGATTGAACCACTGGTTCAATAAAAAGAAAAATTTCACGCTACGGATTTTCACTTATATTCCACGGCCTTTGAACATCAACAATACTCTTCCGTCTCTTCTTCTATTTTTCACTTTGAATTAAACAAAATCAACAGGAAACAATCTTTTATATAAGCTTTATATTAATATATATTTGAGCATCAATTTCATTAGAAAAATTATTTTTTTTCTCAAACTTAAAGTATTTTCATTTTTTTATATAACTTGATGACAAAATTCATCAATATTTTCTCTTTTTCATAGGTGATTAGCAATACAATTATTGTTTTTGATATGGTGTTTATTATAATTTTAAATTATTGCATTGATAACATATTATCATAATTGTAATTTTTTTGCTATCATTCATTCTCAACTCAAAATTTATAGGAAAAATAATTGGTCATGAGATAAACTTGAAAAAATGGATAATATTTTTTTTAGTTGATTACATACATTAAAACTTAAATTAAAATATTATTTTATAATGACATCATACCGATTGAACCAGTGATTAAACCGGTTAAATCGATTTAACCAGTAACCAATAAGATTACCGGTTCGATATCCGGTCCGATTTTTAAAACATTGAGGAAAAGGAGCGAGTATCTACCTCATTTAGTGTACTTTATTTACATGTACCATTGTTGAATAAAACTCAAATTTGACATTAATTTTGCCCAATAATAGTTCAAAAGAATCACACTTAATTTCATCAACAAAATCAAATCTTAAAGTCTCTTTGATTCTACTTATTTTTCCCCAAGCGCGTAATGTTTGAAGTTGTCAACTTTATGACATTCACCTTTAAAACACAAACTTCAAAAGAAGCTATACAAGTATGAGCAAATGATAAATGACTAAACTCTCATGTCTTCGAAATAGTTTACCTTTTCATAAAGAAAAAGGTCTACTCGATATCAAACTCATTGAAAGGGTTTGAATATTAAAGAGTTCGTAAAATAACAATTTAGAGAATTACGAAATCTATATGACCTCCTTGATCAGATGGTTTCCGGAAAGTACAATTGATTTGAGATTAGATAAAACTTATCAATTAATACAAAGCAATTGTGTAATACTTGATTTGTGGTTAAATGTATTTGATCGACTAAGCCAGATTTGAGCAATAACTTTTCCTAATTTATTTGTAATGATTTTGATATCGAATAGACCTTTTTCTTTATGAAATTGAAAAGTTTACTTCGAAGATAAGAGAGTTTGGGCAATAACTTATCCTAAATCATTTTATGTGAGTCTCAATTTATTTAATAAGTGAAACTGTAACCATATGTATCTCATAGAAAAGTTCTTTTTTTTTTTTTTTTTGTTTGTTTGTTTACAATCATAGAAAATGAAATACATGTCTTATATTCTCATATCCATTCTCTTTCTTTTTTTTGGTTTGATTGTTAAACGAATCGAGTTTGAACAAGCTTTATCGAACAAGCTGGAGCCGAATATTGAGTAACTTGATATTTTTACATGTATTTTGATAATTTTTAGCTTATTGAGTCGAGTTTGAATTCGAGCCGTGCTTCAGAAATAATCGAATGAGAAATATTGTTCAAGCTGGTTTGATTTGTATGACGCATCGAGCTTTAATCAATCAAGTTCGTGCCGAATACCGAGTTGCTTAATTTGATTTTCAATTCTACACACAAGCGCCCCACATTATTCGATTGTGACTCCACACACACTTTAGTTAGGGACTTAGGTGCCCAACAATTGCTCACTTTGTGTAGAAGACATAGGATTAGTTACAAGGCAATCATTCAGCTATTACCAGAAAGGAATAAATCCCTGTCAAATTATGCCTAAATATAATAAGTATATTAGTATTTCACAAATAACTATATAGGCTAAATAAGGTCATATAACTTGCAATGTATAACTAGACTAAATAAGGTAGACATATGTACATTTGCCAATGGAATTTGTAGATCAATGGAATTTTATCATATGAAAGTGTTTTATTCCTTATTTACTAAATAAGGCAGACATATGTACACTTGTCCAAAAAAAAAAAAACTAATAAAACTCAACCTTAAACACCCTTAAACAAAAAAATATGGGACGGAAAGAGTTACCTTTTTTTTTGGATGCATGCCCATCTAAATTTTAATTTTTTACCAAATTCAGACCCGACCAAAAATTCAGATGCATTCATAGTAACTTAGTAAGATGAAACTAGAGTTACAAAGAATGAAATAGATTCAAATAATTGTTTGTGTTGTTCATCTGATTTTCGTACGAAATTTGATAATATTATTCAACTTAAAGTATTACTTTTGAAATAAATCAAACTCAAAGGAGCTTTGATCAAACCAAACATGAGAGATTTTATACATATAATTTCATTAACTTATTAGTTATCGAGTCAACCAATCAAGCTTCAAAATCTATCCAACAATGAGTTTTGTTCTAACTTTAATTGATAAATATAAAATCAAATTCAATACCACTTTATTTCCAATTGCTACATTAACTGTATCAGATAACTAAGAAATGGCTGAGGAAACTTCATCTTTCTGACCTGAGACTGTTTCTACCTGTGCAATATTTACCGATGAATCGACTTTTACAGTGGGAATCTCCAATGTTGGAATGATGGGAGGTCTTCTCCTTCGCGTAACGGTCATCTTCAAACCTTCTGTTGTGTGAATTGTTGCTCCTGTAGTCATTTTCACCTGTAGAGTAGTACTCTTCATAAATCAACAACAGTTTACATATGACTATTAGAGTACGAGCATTTTCAGTCCACACAACTAGACACACAACACTTTTAGTCCTGCACTTTCACAATAGCACTTTTGTTCCCATCTTTTTTACACGTTTCGTTCTGTTTCTAATATTTCTATGAATTTCACAATTCCGATCCCAAATGACAATCTCCATTTTGTACTTTTGGCCCCAAGTTTGATGGAAAGGGGAAGACAAAATGTGGATTTTTCTTAAATACAAGTTGGGACTAAGAGTGTTATTTTCTAAAGCACGGGACTAAAAATGGTCTGTGGGACTAAATATGTAATTTCCTCGACTATAGATATGTAATAACAAAACTTATGATCATGGAATAGTAGTTTTCGAGTACAAAAGTTGAGCTTCTCTTATCCAGACATGAATATAGTAAATCTAGCAACTACACTATATACTAGAAGAGAAAATAATGAACACAGACTACTTACAGGAGGTGCTCCAAGGGCCAGTTGAAAGTCAAATCGACGAACTAGCATGGAAACAGCTACAATATTCTGCGTTCAGTATAGACTAAGTTGTCATATTATTATAACATCATGTTGACATTTTCATGAGAACCAGATGGAGAAATACTACATCAAATCATTGATTACCATTAAAAATCTGTAGATCAATGGAATTTATCATATAAAAGTGTTTTATTCCTGAGTAAATCCGGATTTCATCAACCTAAATAACGATGTACGAACATTTTACTCAAATAAACATACGATGTTGCTAAATTATTTTAAGAAGTCCAATTAGAACAACACCGTGCGATTCAACAAGGCCAATTTCAAATGGACACCGTGCGATTCAACAAGGCCAATTTTGAATAAATTACCTCAAATGTAGCAAACATGTCTCCGATACATTTTCTTGGTCCTCCACCAAATGGTAAGTAACTGTAACAATCAAGTAAATGTAGTTTATCATATTAGCTCATATGACCTATTTAGTGAGAATAGCAATGTGCCAGATGAAATTGACTAGCATTTGTCTTATTGAAAAACTATTTCTTTAATTGTGCCAACAGGAGACTAATCTCTTCAGGATTCCAGTATTTATTTTATAAAGGTAAAGATGACAAGATCCTGACAATATTATCATACGAATCAAAAACCAAAGGTAACATAAACATCTTTGTGGATTTCAAAGTCGAAATTGGGATTAGATGGAAGTTTAAGAACCTGTATGAATTACTTGTGCGTTACTGAAATTTCGTGAATATTCTCACCCTTCCCTCATAAATTTAATTATTGAACCTAATCCATAATCATAAAGGTAACAGAACAAAAACTGAACAATGAAAAATGAATAATGTGATTTTATAACTACTTCGTTTTCTGTTGAGGATTCAAACCTGAAATTCTGGTTTGTCTCATTTGGATTAGGACCATCTAAAGGCCATCTTTCAGGATTGAATTTACCGGCATCTTCCCAATGATTAGGACTGCGATGCAAATTCCACACGGAGATAAAAATATCTTCACCACTGCCAAATCAAAATTGGGTATGCATGAGGATGAAATTTTCTCTAATCAAGAAAAAAGAAATATGAATGTATAGACAGTTATATCAACATATTATCCAATTGAACAACCAGAAACCACAATCTTTACTCTTTTGTCAATGTTCAATTTTCTTTTTGACAACTTCCTAAATGACTGCTCATTTATTCATTTTCCATTCTATCAATTAAGGCTCGGGTACACAACACAACTAATTTTTCTTGTGAAACAAGAGCTCACTCTCACATATCAAGAATGACTTGACATCACTATCACACCCAGATGTGCTCACTAGTTTGTGTGGGAAATGGAAACTTTAAATAACATCAACGAAAGTACATATGGTATTAATTCACTTCTGCACCCATCTCACAAATCGCATCAAATAGTACATAATGTATTACCTTGGGCATACTGTCTAACAAATATTACACAAATGGTTTATTGCTCCTTTCTTTTCCATTGTGTATGGAGGAGGAAGACAAGAAGGTTATTTATTGACTGAAAGAAAGTCAATTAATTACTGAATCAACAAAGAAGGATACGACCCAATTTTCACCATCAAGGTCCCTAAGAAACTGAAAATTATTTATGATTGACATAAATGGATGACCAACATCAACCAATCAACCACCAAAAAATAAAAATAATAAGCCAGGTGGCATATCCATGCCCTAATAGTAATGCGCCTATCTAATATAGAGTGACATTATTCAAGCTGAATTTGGCAATGATATTTTATGTTTAAGCAAAAAGAAATCTTGCACCAACCTTTAATATGGCTCAAGTATTTCCTACAGTTTTCTCGTAAAAATATGGGAAAATTGAAGTAATATAAACTGTAAGACGAAGCAATAGAACTGCAGTACTGCACCCATTATTTGTTGTTATACTTTACAAAACAAACTATGTATATCCATAGGTCGAGATCCTTCAACAATTAAATACTAAGTATCCATCAAATATATATATTTGATGTATATTTGAGGGATACTTAGTATTTAACTGTAGAAGGATCTCGACCTATGGATATACAAAGTTTGTTTCATTGTCCAGACAGGCAACATGCCCACAGAAAAAGCAGAATATCATGGAATAAACAAATAGAAAATATAGACTTTATTCGCAATAAGCAATACATTCATACAATATTGTCATTAGTCAAAAAATGAGAATTCGTAAACCAAAATCTCTAGAGGTAATGCTAGAATTAACCTTTTAATAGGATACTTCCCAAGTACGTCATTTTCAAGAGAACGTCGAATCAGTACAGGTGGCTGTGGGTAGAGTCTTAAGGACTGTACAAGTGCAGAAGAGATTAAAAAAAAGTTTACCATGGAACTATAACTGCCAAGATAGCATGATAACTATATTAACAGCGTAAAGGAAATTTGCTCACTTCATTAATTACTCTGGTTGTATATCTAAGCTTCTTCATGTCTTCAACGGTCGGAAATCTATCGCCTAGAACTGAATCAACCTATGCAGCAGTTTAACAGGAAATTCAAAATGTGATAAAATTATCACACCCAACATGTTAACAAGATGCCACTGGGAAAGTAGGCTCAACCTACCTCATTTTGAAGCTTGGCCATGACTCTAGGGTCCTAAAAGTTAAGAAAATCACAAAGGAAATATATTTGTAAGCCGATACTAACAAAGTTAAATTCAAAAGTATCTAAACCTCAGATATTTGGACAGTATTAAATTATCACATACTAAATACAATACCAGTTGCATTTTGATATGAAAGATTAAGTGGCTAGCCAGAAGAAATTTAGAGGGATGGGAAGGGAGAAATCTATATTTTTAAGGACCTAATCGAGAAAGATTCGGTTTCTTGACAGCATATTGGTAATGGATATTAAGTAAACATCAGCTTATTATGAGGTGATATTATAAAAAATCACAATATGGAAGTATGTCAAAGCAATGGAACAAACTTTCAAGTTCTGTAACATTTTTCGACTTTTATTAGCGAAATGATGTAAGCATGCACTTTAGACAAAAAAGTATCAACATGGTCATACATATACTTATTTTTGCTTCAGCATTAATATGACAGAAAAAAAAAATAAAGAAAATAATGTACTTGGAATTGTTCCTTCTTGTTAATGAACTTTTTAAGTAGAGGTAGTAAACATAGGAATGGAACTTCAGTGGCCAAGTCCATACCTGTGAAAGAAGATAAAAAGTCCATGTCAGCACAGCAGCAGATGTTTCGTGTCCAGCTATGAGCAATGTCATTAAATCATCACGGAGTTGTTTACTTGTGACCTACAAATTACTGCATGAGGAATTCTCCAGCGAATATCAATTCACTATAGACATTTTTAGAATACATAACTGAATTCATACATCATCCCCAGATGCTAACAGGAAATGAAGAATACTAGGATCCTGTTCGTTCATGTATTCCTCATGAAACTGCAATTCTTCTTCATCTACCATTTTCTGAGAATGCGTAATGATATACATGTTAAAACAAATAACGAGCTTACTGTCAACACAAGAAAACCATAGCATAATACAAAAAATAATCAAAAATGAAAAAAATCTATCTTTTTCAGGGAAGCACTGTATCATCACTGTTTGAGGAGTCAAATACTTTCCGCCTCCAGTTCCCCATATAGATCATGCCTTGTGACAATGGATTGACCTGTTTCCTTTTCTTCCTTACCTCATCATTACAATACTAATGAAACATAAAGGAAGAAAATGGACTATGGAGCAAGCAACTTAAAATACTTGGACAAACTTTACCTTACATATTGCAATCAGATTATCCAGCGTTTCATTTACCAGCTTGAGTGCTGTGTTAACCTTTTTCAGCTTAGGTGAAATATCTTTCCATATAGGAATCTCCCAAAAAGGAATTGGGGCAGTACTTCGATCTTCTGCTTCTCGCAAGACAGTGTATACAGCCTGCTCTAGCAACAGCCATGTAGCAACTTGAAGCATCAAATAATGGTGAGAGATAACTAAGTAGTTGTTATTTTAAGAATTGAAGATAAAATAAACTGAAACCCAATACCTCTACTATTCCAGTATCAACTTTTAAAGAATCAAAATCATAATTAAATACAGCTTTCCCAATGATATCTAAAGTCAAACGGGAAAAAAGGGACTCCATCTCCACATCCTCACCATCAGCTGCAGCAGCATCAAGTTTTTGGCACAATCTATCTGTTGCTTGTCCAAACAGGCTAAACATTGCTGCCACAAACTGCAAGGAGCACAGTGAACTAATCAAAGGAAGAATTAGAAGGATGCCATCATCAAATAAGAGAAGATAATCATAGAAGCATTTACACCACCTCTCTCTCTAGAAAAGACTTGTGTTTCAAAAGAAAACTTATAATGAGAAATAACTACAAAATCATTCAGCCATTTTTTATACCTTTTGATGCAGTGCTGGGACTATAACTCGTCGCCTGACACGCCATATTTCCCCATCAGCTGGTATAAGTCCTTTCCCCATTACAAAATCCAGAATTTCAGCTAAAATGCCCTGGTACGGAAGTATCAAGTATGAATGAATTAAATTTAACTGACAGGGTGGTTCTTTATTATGGATAAGGTAAGTATTGAATAGTAACAAGAAGTACAAAAAAGTTCATTTCTGCAGTCCCTAACCTTCGAATAAGATTTTGGATTGTCTTTCAGTATATGCTTAGCAATTGAGGGATCTGACACTATCAAAAATGACTGCAATAGAATCACAACAATAATTATTAATACAACCATAGCTATGTCAAAGGGTGGGGCGAGGGCACAAAGGAAAAGAAACACAAACCTTAGGACCAAATGTTAGCCTAAAAATTCCTCCGTAAGTTAGGTAAAGCTCATACAAAGGAATGAAGAAGGCTTCGCTCCTGATGGCTTTAATTGATCCTTTTGCCTCTGGAATTCTTGGATAATACTCAGGACCACCAGTCAAATTGAATATGAATTCAAGAATCTCTTTGGGAACGCCCAATTTTGACAAATTACTTTTGAGTTGTGACTGAAAGCTATCACCGGAGAAAAAAATTGTAAATAACGTAAATGAATAACATTCACTGCATGTAAAGATAATCTTAAATTAATTCTCAATTTAAAAAGAAGAAAAAAAGCAAAAAAATAAATAAAATTGTTATCTTCACGTGGAAAAAAAATAGTTATACATTAACTGTCATCACAAATAGAGTCGTCGGAAAATCTAAATCTTGTTATCTGAATTCTTTTTTACCTAATTAGTGAAACAACATTTCAAAGATTGTTTTCATTTTCCAGCCTCCGTTCTTGTGCAAAGATTGACATGCAAAAATTCATTAACATGATAGCTGTCACTTGTTCTGTGTCATATTTTGTTTTCGAAAATAATTTTTTTTAGAGGTAATGTTATGCTCTCTGCTCTCATGACCTTAACCTTAGGAAATAGAAATCACATAAAGCAATATAAAAACAGAAGACTCTTGCTACTATTGATCATATATTACAAAATATATAAAAACCATGACAATTAAATCCACAAAATGCTATAACTTCCTAACTAAAGACACAAAAGATTTCCTTCAACGAATTAACCTGGCTTAAATTCAATTCAAGCTCTCAAAGTGTTAAATATTCTACATTGATGTTTTTCAATTGGGCAATAAAATTAATTGTCACAAGGTGCAAACAAATATGGCCAAAGTAAGTATACTTCAATAACTATACTCAATATAATCCCAAAACTTAATCAAATATTGAACCTTGCTCTTTGTCCAGGCAAGATTACGTTACTGGGGCAAAAATTATTTTTAAGTTCTGACACTAAATTGTTGTTGCAAAATCAGTTCAATTAACTTCTAGATATTCAATTTTAGTTCCCTAACTACGAAAACACTTCAAATTTAACCCTAGGAAAAACAAATAAAGCCCAAAGTACAATCAATTATCTGCATCGCGTACCTACCTAGACTTTTCGACGGTGAATTCACCGGAAGCAATACGAGCCGATAGCTCCTCCCGGCGCTTCTGTTCTAGAAGCCTATCCACGTCCTTTACGGCGTCGTCCTTGGAACCTCTTCCATTAGTGGAATTCGAACAACTAACCACAAAATTTCGTGGAAATTTACGAGTTGAACGTCGTACTTCAGGAGATGTAACATTTAATTTCACATTGTTATATTTTTTTTTGTGGACTCTGGTTTGGAGGGTTTGGGATGAGAATTGAAGAGATGAAAGGCTGACGGCAGCCATTGTTGTTTTAGAGAGAGAAAGTTAGAGTGTTGATAATGTGGCAACCCACCTTGTTAAGGATGTACAAATTTGGGTGCATGATGTACATCGAAGAATTTGTAAAGATTATCTGCTCTGTTGAGATTAAAATCTACGTGGCATTAGTACTGTACGGACGTAACCGCTAAGGCGCTAAACGAATGGAAAAAAAATATTGGAGTAATTTTTATAGCTTGTTTGTTGCGCAGAAATTTAGGAAAAATTGTAGGAAAAGGAAATGAAAGGAAAAAGAAAAGAAGGGCATTTTCATTTACATATTTGGTTGTCAAGTAAATTACTTTCTCATAGATGTTTGGTTGTCAAGAAAATTTAGGAATATAATATTTTTGTTGATTATGAATATTTTCAAAATTATGAAATATATTAAAAATGATTGCGAAATAAAACTTATCAAATTAATCTCTAGAAAATATAAATTACTAATTGAGTAATTGAATCAAATAAAAGCTAACAATAATTAAATAAATAAACTAAAATAGCTTACATCGTTTATACATATGTATATATATATATATATATATATATATATATATATATATATATATATATAATAAAATCTTTAACTTTTCTTTGGTTGAGATTTATGTAAAAATTAGTTGATATTCTCTTTTGTTATTTGTACTTTTTTTTATTTCAAGATAAGAATTATGTTATTTTTGTTGATAAAATATTGTATGACTAATCACGTTTTCATTATATTAACTATAATATTTAGATTAATTTGATGTTACTGTATATTTTTTTGTCACCGAATTTATATCAAATTTCAAATTTAACAAAAGGTTATGTCAATTTTTAAAGTTAACAGGTGATAATATTGTAAGTAAAAGGGTTGCTTTTGCATTATTTTGTGGGGGTATAATTTTATAATGACTTGAGAGGGTACTTTTTTGCTAATAATAAATAAGCACAAAGGGACTTTTGGTAGAAAAAAATCACAAATGAGGGATTATGATAGTTAGACAAAGTACAAGGGGTGTTTTGCAATTTACTCTAAAATTTTCCTAGGATTTTACTAGGATTTCCCCATCAAAAAATGATAACTTCCTTTCTTGCTATCCAAACAAGTGGGAGGAAAAAAAAACTGACTTTCCTTCACTTTCACGGATTACCTGAAAATTGAATACTTGTATTTCTCACAAATAATTTATATATATTGTGTTTTAAATTGATGATACTTTAGTCTTCTTACGTGCAATTTTAGTCCTAAATTCATCGAAGTAAAAATTGATGTCCGAAAGTTGACACGATTTCTTGTGGAATGAGGAATCGAATAGAATTTTTTTCCCCTAATAATAGGTAGGTAGGGGAATAAATGGTTCCTTCAATTTAAATTGATGTGACAAGGTGACGGGGCAGGTTACGAATTTGCGGCAACCAGCAACAAGACATAGGTAGTATTTTCAATTGCTTGAACTTTTACTTAGGTTAGATATTCTTGGAAAATCATTTAAAAGTAGTTGTGATTAGAAAATGGATAGTGTTAGCATTTTAAGAGAAAAACTTTTATAAGTGGATAGGTTTTGTAAATTGAGAGGGAAAAAAGAACACTATAAGTTAAAAGCTATCTTCCATCAGCTTTTGTTTTTCTATCCTTTTTAATTTGTTTTTAGAGAAGTTAATTCATAAGTTGATATTGAAAACACCATTATAAACACTTTCGAAGAAAAAAAAGCATAAATATGATTATTTTAAGTTATATTGAAAACACCACTATAATACCCAATTTATTTGTTTATGTGAAAATTCCTAAACACTGGTTTTAACTTCTGATTATTTTAAGTTATTGAAAACACAACTACTATACCCAATTTATTTGTTTATGTGATGATAACTCTGTGAAAACAGTGTTATCAAGTCTATTTCCTTAACTCATTCGATTACTTTTATTAGAGTTTTGATAGAATCTTAGGCAATTTTAGTTAGTTTTGTGTTTTGTCGCTCGAGTCATTGGTTTAGTTGTTTTGTGCATGAATTGAGATATTTTCTTATATATTGTGTTCATATTTGTAGGCCTAAGCTATTTTGGATCAAAGATCATGATTGGAAGCGAAGAACAACGAATTAAAGATCAAATGAAGTCAAGTAGTGCAAGAACGAAGAAGCTGTCAGAAATGTTGTTGTGCACTCCGAGGACCATAACTCATTCAAGGAAGCTCCAATGAAGTTGAGTTTCGACTATGATGTAGAGGAATGAGTTAGCTACACCACAGATTTTACGGATCTTGATTTGGAGTTCGGAGCTGAGAGTTATGACACGTTCAAATCTTTCGCGCAAATCTGTCGCGGTTTTCAGCGGGCTTTTAAGAGAATTCTTGGGCCCAAAGTCTCCTACTTGGACTCAACTTGGTAGATCTATATAAGGACTTCTAGGTCACGAAATTACACATCTTTGATCAGCTCTAAACATACTTTTCTCATAGAATACACCTACAACATCAAAGATCTACTTGGAGAAAGATTGAAGAAGAAAAGAGAGAAGTCCTGAAGATCACCCAAGCAAGAAGAACACAATATTGAAGATCTTTATCTCAGATTCATCGTTTTGTCTATAAAACCACATGAACTCATATTTGTTTTCCTTTATTATTTTCTTCTTATATTTATCATGAATTAATTCTTTAGGATCTAGGGTTTTTATGAAACTATGTTACTTTGATTATTTTTATTGGATTATTCGTAGTTAGGGGCAATTCTTGTGTTTGATTTAATTTCGTTCTCCATGCTTGCAACTTGACTGATCACCTAGTTGTTAGATTTAATATTCTTTTCGAACTTGGAAAAGGGAGATTAGGATTAGATAGGAAATTGAATAGTAAACGATTCTTAGGATAGGAATATACTTAAGGCGTTTATACCCGTTACATGAGGTTCGTGTTTAATGCTTTGTGTTATTTATGAATCACCTAGGAATAGGATCGATTTGTATACTACATTAGGTTCTTACGTAATTCGGAAGATACATAAGAATATACTTGAATCCTCGAGTAGCACTCTTGTCACCACAATAACTACGAAAATATCAATTGGGCAATCGATAGATAACATAGTGGATTATAACCCTAGGTTTCTCTTCTCATTATTCGAACTCGATCCAAGTACTTAGGTTAATTAATTCATTTAGTTAATCTTGTTAATTTAAACCTGAAAATATATTTGAATTTGGAATCAATTAAAAGTAAATTAGGAATTGGAATTGGTAGATATTAGTCAAGTCCCTGTGGAGACGATACTCTTATACTTACTCTTTATTACTTGTTCGATACGTGCACTTGCGTTTATTTGCGTGTGTAAAATCCGCAACATGTGACAATTTCTAGGCACTGGTTTTAACTTCGATAAGTTTATGACTATAATAACGAGTAAGATAATTAAAATAAAATTATGGAAACTTAAAAAGATAGATTGCACGTGGAGCTATATATGTCATATTAAATGACTGATATTGTTTTCCGCCCCCTTTATTAATACATAATTACACTCCCAATTTCATGTAAAAACACATGAACTCTAATTAACTGTGAATGGTAAAGTCTTGTTTGTTTGGTGTTTGAAAGAATAGTTTGAGAGAGTGGTGGAGATTTGTGAAATAATATTAATTTGTGTAATGTTATTTGTTTGATTTTTAAGATAATGGTTTGAGAAATAAAGTAAGTTTAGATTTTTTTAAATAGTTATGTTGTAGGTGTAAGATGCGTAAGACTTTATGTCAAACATAAATGTTATTGGAGATAAATTATGTAAGGATGAATTGCTTCATGTCAAATTAAAGTAGAGTTTGTATAAGAATTTTTTTAAAAATAAAAAAGTTGTTATTTGTTTGACTTTTGAGAGAGTATCTTGTAAAAATTGAGAGATGATAAATTTATTTAAGAATATAGAAAACATGTTTATTTCGCTATTCTCAAATACAAAATAATTTGTGAAGTACTGTATCTTATATGAATCTTTTATGCTTTCAAGTATTAAGGATTTGATCATTAGTCCTCCATACCTTAATGTTTTCTTGTGATTGGTAATAATTTTTTGTGAAAGAAAATATTTATAATATTACCACATGTCATTCGAACGAAAAATAACTTCTCCATCCGCTACAATTTTGACTTATCACATTTAATGCAAATGTCAACTTGATAAGTAAAGTCAATCAAATGAGCATAATCTCAATTTTTTATTTGCTTGCATGACATTTACTAGGCACTGATTTTAACTTCGACGAGTTTAGGACTAATATTACGAGTAATATGTTTAAATCAATGTTTTAAAAATCGGACCGAACATCAAATCGGTAGCTTTACTGGTTACTGGTTAGATCGGTTTAACCGTTTAACCATTGGTTCAACCGGTATGACGTCATTACAATATAATATTTTAATTTTAATTTTAATATATGTAATCAAATATTTAAAAAAATATATTATTCATTTTTTTAAGTTTATTTCCATAAACTAAATGTTTATCTCATGATCAATTATTTTTCCTACAAAATTTGAGCTAAGAATGAATGATAGCAACAAAATTACAAGTATGATAACATGATATCAACGCAATAATTCAAATTATAATAAACATCATATAAAAAATAATAATTTTATTACTAATCACCTATGAAAAAGATAAATTATTGATGAATTTTGTCATTTAATTATATAAAAAATAAAAATATTTGAAGTTTGTAAAAAAATGACTTTTCTAATGAATTTGATACTCAAATATATTTATATAACTTATTATATATAAGATTTTTTTGTTTTTGTTGATTTTGTTTAATTCAAAGTGAAAAATAGAAGAAGAGATGTGAGAGTATTGTTGAAGTTTAAATGCCGCGGAAGAGAAATAAAATTCGTAGCGTAAACTTTTTATTTTTATAAGTGAACCAGTGGTTCAATCGGTTCACTAGTTCATTGGTTTTACCGGTTTTTAATCAGTTTTTTTCGGTTCAAACTGGTCAAGAACAAAGCTAATTTTGAAGGGTTAACTGGACCGGATTGGCAACTGGTTACCGATTAAACCGATCGAACCAGCCAGTCCGGTCCGGTTTTTAAAACACTGGTTTAAACTATGAAACTTAAAACACAAATTATATAAATTGCTTATCAGAAATGTAATTGTCATACTAAATGACTAATATTGTTTTTTTTTCCTTATAGTTTCACCCCCAATTTTCATATTTAATAAAAACTTGAACTCTAAATCACTATGAGAGCTAAACTCTTTATTAGCCTCAATATATTTATTATTGTAACTTATTGAATTATTTAATCTTTGAAGTATATATGCTTTGAAGTAGTACTCCATACCTTAATGTTTTCTTGAGTTCCAAGATGGGATGACATTTTTGTCCCTACGAAGAAATCCAACGTTATTTTTCACCAAAACATATTTGAGGTTCAATCCGCAATCATTAATCGAAATGTCCCTTCTTGTTGAAATATCGAATAATTTCTGCTTTTGAATAAATGAAAACTAAAATCAACGTGTAGTTCTAAAACCTTTTTATTTAGGGTTAATTACAGGTACCTTCCCTGAGGTTAGGTGTAATTATCGCCCAATCCCCTCGGACAATCATAATTACAACGACCTTCCTTGAGGTTTCAAAGGATCACAAAACCCTAACGGAGACTAACGGACTTGGACGGAATGTGTGAATTGACGGTTATGCCCTTCAGTTTTTTAATTAAAAAAAAAACCCCCAAAAAATATCTCGACCCGAATTGACAATATTGACCCTACTTCATTTCCCGCTTCAAAACACATACACACTCACACACTTACAAGAAAATCCTTACCATCACTCAAACCATTCATCTTCCCCACCATTTTCAATCACCATTGTTTCTCCAACTTCAAAAACTATCAAGCCCCATTTTAGTGTGTTGAAAAACCGTATTAAGGAGAAAGCACAAGCCCCATTCCCGTACCGTTTCTGGGCAGCAAAACATCCAAAGAACCGAAGGTAAAATCGAAAATTAATCTTTTATTTTCAATCGATTTTTGTTTTTTTTTTTGTTGAAAATAGCTTAGTTAAGTAATACTCTTGTATATTCTCAAAAAATGAAGAATTTTCAGTCACCTAGGGTTTTTTTGGCACAAAATTTAGATCACTGCTTTGTTTTTTTTTTTTTTTTTTTTTGGTTTTGAAAATATCTTTGAATATTTATGTGATAATATGATTATGTTTTGATTCCATTCTTGGGCTTTGATGGGTGTCACTTAAAAGGACCTCATAAGGGGATTTTACTTTCTGCCATTGGACTGGATGGGAATAATGGTCTTTTTCCTTTGGCATTTGTTGTGGTTGAAAGTGAGAACAAGGATAGCTGGGATTTTTCTTTCACTGCTTGGAGAACATGTTGGGAGGCTTCAATAAAGAAAGGCCTTGGACTTTCATGACAGACAGGCAAAATGTATGAACTTAGCTGTAAGATACTATTTCTTTGAAGGTTTAATATATTAAGTCTCATTAGTTAGGACTTATTTGTAATATTTTTAAGTTGGTAAGGACTTATTTGTTATGTAATACATGTATTTGGGTTTAATTGTATTTTTACTGTGTGGTATTTTTCAGGGGCTTGTTGAGGCTATTCTTGAGAAAGTGCCTAGCTACTGCTATCAACAGGAAATGTGCCAGACACATATATGCAAACATGAGGACCCTCTATCCTGGCCTGGTGGTAAAAAAATGGTACTGGGCAGCTACAAGGGCATACAATAGGGCCATGTTTGACCTTGCCATGAGAAAGTTAAAAGAGGTAAAACCCCAAGCTTATGATTGGTTAATGGCAATAGATGTTAGTATGTGGTCTAGACATGCTTTTGATACTAGGATAAAAAATGACCATGTTACTAACAATTTGTCTGAATCTTTAATAATTGGATTGGGGATCTGAGAGCTGCACCTAATTTGGGTTTGATGGATGGGTTGATCAAAAGTTATGAATAGGGTGAACAAAAGATATGTTGATGGGATGAAATGGACTGGTCATTTGTTTGATGGTATTGTTAAGAAAATAAATGTGTTAAAAATCGAAGCCAATAGGTGTGTTTTGATGATTGGTGGTGAAAATGAGTTTGAAGTCAAGGAGAACAATATTCACTTCATAGTGAATTTAGGAGACAGGACATGGAACTGTAGATATTGGGAGGTTAGTGGAATTCCTTGCAAGCATGCTTTGGTAGCTATAGAAAATAAAAGAGAGAATGTGGAAAGCTACACAGACAAAAGTTACTACAAGGGATTTTATATGATGGCCTACCATAACAAGATCAAGGGCATTCCTGATCCTATGTTCTGGCCTCCAATGGAGCATATTGAACCTCAGGAAGTTATGCCCCCACCTCTGAAAAGGCAACCAGGAAGACCAAAGAAACACAGGAGAAGGGAGGAAGGAAAAACATTAAGAGTAATCCCCTAAAAAAGGTCATCAACCTTGAAGTGTGGTAGGTGTGGGCAATTAGGGCATAACAAAAGGACCTGTGAGGGTGGGAGAACAAAAAATAAGAGAACTAAGAGAGCAACCAACAGAGAGGAGGCACAGGTCATTATATTCAAACTTATGTTTTAGCATAAATTTACTAAAATGAATGTTTTTGATAACTCATTCATTGCATTTGCAGGTAGCTGAAGATGGAGGTGCTGGACCATCAAATGCTGCTAGAGGAGTTGATTTTGATGCTAATATCCCACTAAGTCAAGTGCTTAATCATCTAAGGAGATTAAGAAGTGAAATTGTGGTGGTGAACACTCAAGAAGCCCGCCCAATCTCCCAATCCTCACAAGTTCCACCTGATGAATGAACTTGCTGGATTTTGTTTAAGAATTTATGTTATTGATATGGTTTTTGATGAATTATGATGTGTTTTCGGATTTCTGTTGATGGCATTTAATTAACATCCAGTTTATTGTGTGTTTGTTTATGGATTTTTGTTTTGGTAATATTTTGGCAAAATTTGGATGTTAATTAAATGTTTTGGATTGTAAAGGGGATATTAGTAATGTTTTGGTAATATTTTGGATATAGATGTAATGGTATTTGTAATGAACCATACAAGCTATTATGACTGGTTATTTATCATATGAATCATTTTGGCAAAAAAATTGTGTTTTTATTTTAGCATTTGTTTTATGGGTTTCTTTGGTATTTTAGTTTGTATAAGCTATGAAAATAGTAGAATCTTTCTATGGATTTCTTTGGTAATTTATGCATTTTACTTGGAATTTATTTTGCAACAACCTTGAGAAAACCAATTATTCTATTTTGAAACTAATTTCCTCAATTTATACAATAAAAATTTATTATAATGATAAAACTAAAATACAACATTGACACCCTTTCATAATCCTAAACATTACAATAAACCCCCTGTCCATGCAAAAAACTAAAAAGGGTAAAATCGTCCACGTAAAATGCTACAATAACAGAGGGGTAAAATGGGAAATTCAAAAAATATTAATTGATGACGTCAGCAAAAACTAACTGAACCCTAACGGATGTAATCCTTTTGAAACCTCAGGGGAGGTACCTGTAATTAACCCTTTTATTTACCTTGCGGTCCTCTTATTTTTCTCAATTTAATAAATTATTTACAATTTTCTAGTGTTATCAAAACATTTTCAAAAAGGTTTTAATTAATTTACAATATTCCATTGACCGAAAATTTTCACTAGAAATAAAATTTTGAGTCATGCTTCCAATAAACATTTCAACTATTCAAGGGTGCAATGTGCCAATTTTTGAATCCCAAAGTTCAAAGTGTCAAAATACTACAATTCTAGGGTGCAAAATGTCAATTACTCAAGAATTATTTGTTTAACTTAGTGTTGTTTGAGACTTATTCTCACTGCATTTACACTTTTGTAATTGGAATATGTTAGGAAAATTTATATGGTTATGTGGGCCTAATATGTTAATTTTATGTGTATTGTTATTATAAAGTAAATTTCATAATTATAGTGGTCTAATTATGTTAAGTTTTGGACTAAATGTATTAATTTATCATGGTATAAAAGTGTAGGTATCAGTTTGTGATTTACAATTTGACGAGGGGCAACAACACAATATATAGTTACATAACTCACATTCTCTTCAATCCCTTTACGCAAGGTAATAAAGTTCTAAGGTGTTTATCAAGTGGAAGATTATTAAACTCATCATCATCAATAACATAAAGATTGTTGGCATGAATTCAAGTAAGTTTCCATTGGATTATGTTTCAGATTTATGATAATAATTCAAAATTATTTGTAATAATATAGTAATAATGTTGGGTTTTACGGTGTACGATTGTCAAACAACATGCGGAATTTAAAATTTTTCATACACACATAAAACCCTAAGCCAGGAATAGTATGTCTAACTCATACGAAATAGGTTGAATAAAAAATTCAATAATAACAAAAATAGGTAATTCCGAAAAATACCTCACCACATGCAAGGTGGTGGTTTTCTCCGGTCTTCTAATTATTCACTAGAGCACCCCAAGTGTTGTGCCTCTAGAGATAGTCCACACCAGATGGATTCAGTAACTTCTTTAAACCTCAGGCTAAGAATTAGGGTTAAAGAATTGTCAAAGGGAACTTGATCTAGATTCAGATCTAGATGGAGAAGAAGCAAGGAGAACAAGGGGGCGATTTTTGCAGGGGTCGGCCGATCAGGATTTTCGGCTATGGTTGGGAATTTTCGGCCTCTCTTTTCTTGTGTTAGGGTTTGCATTAGTTGTATAGTTAGTTAGAGATTATGATATATGTATATCTATTTTAGAATACTCCTTCTTCTAATAGATATATCATATATCTTTTGCATATCTTTCCTTATCACAAATAAGGAAACAAGATATGCTAAATCTCTTCCCCACAAGATAAAACCTTTCTTAATTCCCCATCATAAATCGGCCATGCTCAACTAATTAATCCAAGATTAATCAATTTTTAATTCCTTTAGCATAGATCGGCCATATTAATTAAATAATCAACTATCATTTAATCAATAACCCCTTTACTATGAACTCGGCCCATTTAGCTTGATTAATCTACTATTAATCATTCATTAACATAAAATCGGCCATTGAAGATTAATTAATTAATTCACTATTAATCAATTAATCTTTCCTTTTAATTAACACTTTAATTAATAACCTTAAATCAATTAGATATTTTAATCGATTAATTAATTAGACATTCTAATTAATAATTCTCCAATTTGAATTAACAATTTAATTCATGTTTAATTAATTAGATCATTCTAGTTGATTATTCTTCTGATTGAATTAACACTTTAATTCACTTATTGATTTAACTCCTTTAAATCAAATGTTTCCTTTTATGACTGTCACTATCCAACTGTATTGTGTGTGACCCTCTAGTAGGGGTGTTCGCGGTGCGGTCTATTGCGGTTTTATATTCGCCCAAACCCGACCCATTATTTGCGGGTTTTTAATACTTTAGACCAAACCCAATCCAATAAGTCTAGAGGTTGCACTTTGCGGTTGTTGCGTGTTGGAAGCATTTATTAACTCAAGAACAGCTAAGTGTTCTTATCAGTTGAGTTAATTAAGTTAGTTAAAAGGTTTTGATGATAACAAAAAGGTGTCATCAACTAAGTTATATGAAGCTTAGTAAGCCTTTGAAGATTGGATACTTGGTCTAAAAGAAAATCATTTAAGAGCAGAAGTATTCAAGAAATGAAGATTCAATCTTATGATAAGAGTGAAAATCAGATTAGTGAAAAATTGAAAATCAGATTAGTAAAAATCAGCTTAGTGGAAATGAGATCATCAGATGACTGATCATGAGATGACTAGTGCATCAGCTTAATGCATCAGCTTTGTGCATCAGCTTAGTGCATCAACTTTGTGCATCAGCTTAATGCATCAACTTTGTGCATCAGCTTAGTGCATCAACTTTGTGCATCAGCTTTGTGCATCAGACTAATGCATCAGCTTAGTGAAGAAGACTAGTGCATCAGCTTTGCGCATCAGACTAATGCATCAGCTTAGTGAAGAAGACTAGTGCATCAGCTTTGCGCATCAGATTAATGCATCAGCTTTGTGCATCAGCTTAGTGCATCAACTTTGTGCATCAGCTTAATGCATCAGCTTTGTGCATCAGCTTAGTGCATCAACTTTGTGCATCAGCTTAGTGCATCATCTTTGTGCATCAGACTAATGCATCAGCTTAGTGAAGAAGACTAGTGCATCAGCTTTGCGCATCAGACTAATGCATCAGCTTAGTGAAGAAGACTAGTGCATCAGCTTTGCGCATCAGATTAATGCATCAGCCTTGTGCATCAGCTTAGTGCATCAGCTTTGTGCATCAGACTAATGCATCAACTTAGTGCATCAGACTAGTGCATCAGCTTTGTGCATCAGACTTGTGCATCAGACTAGTGCATCAGACTAGTGATCATGAGCGGAGTGGATCCCATCAGCTAAGTAAAATCGGTCAGTAAGCTCTCCAACGGTAACAAGCTAAGTGCATTAAATGCTGCTGAGAAAAAGTACAGCAGTGTGTACAGTAAACAGTGCAGAAAGTACAGCAGAGTGTACAGTGAACATCGCGACAGACTGCAAAAGTTACCATTCAAATTATGACCGTTGCTCAAGGACTTAAATGCAATTTTGTCAACCTTCAACGGGCAAAATTACAAATCCAAGAGTATAAATAGATGGTAAACTGAAGATTCAAGTGAGACTTGCACACTTTCAAGATCAAATCTTTAGAGCAAGAATCCATCAGTTGAGTCATCTTTTCATAAGCGGAGTCATCTTATGACGAAGCTGATTGTTGAAGAACAAGATTAAACCCTTGTATATCTGAGTGATATTCAACTGAGTGTTGTGAGGAGTAGATATCCATCTTTGTGAGTGATATTACTTCGGAGAATAGGTCTTCTTTGTGATTTCCTATTACGCACTTGTGGCCATTTCATTTGTTGTTTGGCGCAAGCATTGTATACGGATTACTTTGTGTTTTCTAGTATAACCCAAGATCTAAGTTACTTGGAAGAGTGGATTAAGAGGATTTGTTCCTGTATAACCACTATAAAAATTACTTGTGTTTTTGGTTGCATATTTACTTGCAGATTTCAAGTTTGCATAAAACACTTTACTTAACTGTTTGAAAAAGAATTTAAAGGAGTTTATAAAACTGGGGAAACATTTTTCAAACTACTAGGAATACTTGTAAAAAACATTTTGAAAATCCGCTGCAAGTACTCTAAGTATTAAAACTGATTTTAACAAAATCAGTTAAGTAACAATCAGACGAGTGGTCAACAAAGCTGTTCAAAGATTTGTTCGCGAACAAAATTGTAACTTACTACTCTGATCAGCTTAGTCTGTTCATAGTTAGAGAAAAGTTTTAAAGTGAAGATTTGGAAGAAAATTTTAAAGAGGTTTATTCACCCCCCCCCCCTCTAAACCTCTTCTGACCACTTGGGACCAACAAGTGGTATCAGAGCAGGTGGTTCATTAGAATCAGCTGCCTGATCAACGAGCTTGATCCGAGTGTTTTTCAAAGGTTTTCAAAATTTTCAAAAGAGCATCTTTTTGAAAAACTAAAACTTTTTGAAAAATGGACTGTATCAGCCATGTTCCCCACATTGCTGGTATGTCTTTCGAAGATTGGAAAATCAGAATGGAGATTTTCCTAGCTGCTTATAATGATAACATGTTTACATGTATTACACGAGGACCATTCAGGTTTAAGAAGACTGTAAAGGTTGCTGACCAGCCTGATCAGATCGTTGACAAAAAGTAGGATGAACTAACTCCCGAAGAAGTCAGATTAGTCAATCTAGACAAGGTGGCTAAGTTCATAATGTTCAAAGCTCTAGATGAAGACAGATTCCAGAAGGTCAAGCATCTCAAAACAACAAAGAAGATGTGGGATAAAGTCTGTGAGCTGAGCGAAGAAACGACGCTATCAAAGAACATAAGCTTAGTGTGGCTCTTGAGGAGTTTGAAAATTTCAAGATGAAGTCTGGTGAAATGATTGATCAAATGGATACCAGATTTACCAAAACTCTGAACGAAGTTCTAAGGCTTGGTAAAAAGTTTTCTGACAAGGAGATCACCATGAAGGTTCTCAAGGGTCTTTCACCGAAATTCAACATGAAGGTGACAACCATGGAAGAATCAAGGGACTTAGGGAAGATTTCCCTTTCTGAACTGTTCTCGTCATTCAAAGCTTATGAGTTTAAAATGCCTAGAATGGGAATAGATGAGTCATCTGGTTCAGACCCTACTGTTGCTCTTATCGCGTCAGACAAGTCAAGAAAATCAGCGGACAAGTTCGAAGAAAAGACTCTGCTGAATTCATAAAAAGCATACACTGCTGACGACGTTGCCCTACTTCTGAATGATTTCAAGAAGTTCTATAAAAAGAAAATGAAATTAAAATATGAAAATGTTATTTCATCTTCTTCTGATCATTTTCAGGAAAATAGGGATTCCTCAAAAGCAAAACTTGGAGACCAAAATTGCAAGGCGTATGGACTCTTCACCAAAGATCGTCCACATCCAATCTCTCAAAAGTTTGCTAACAAGGAAAAAGGTGCCAAAAAGGAGTATAAGCCAAGTAAGAGCAAAGCAAAGTTAGCTGAGGCAGCAAAGCTAACAAACTCCGGCATATCTTATTCAGACAATCAGTCGTCTGATAAAGAATTTGAAGAAGTACCCGAAACTCTATACTTAATGGCCGAGGAATCTGATGATTTTGAAATTGAGGTAACTTCTACCAATTAATGAACTTGCATTATTTGAATCGTTTGAACAAATGTTAATTTCAAATTCAAATATTGTTGGTGTATTTGCCAAGCTTAAGGAAGAGATGACTCTGCTAAAAAGAGCAAAACAGATCAAAGAAACTTCAGGTTGAAAAACCTCCAGAATCTGTTGACTACAAAAAGCTTGAGCATGAGAATGAAACTCTAAAAGCTGAGTATGCAATTCGTATAGAAAATATAAATGAACTTGAAAGAAGTAATTGCATCATTCTCTATAAAGAAATCAGAGGCTAAAGAGAAGAAGCCTACTGAAGCTCAAAAGGTTAAGAAACCAAGTAAGCAACCTAAGACTAAACAGACTATTAAAACTCATCAGCTTAGTAAGCTGAAAGATGCTGCTGATAGGAGTGAAATTAAAAATGTTAAGTCTGCTGAATCTATAGGAGAGTTATCAGTTAACTCAGCTTATCACTTACTTCATGTATCTTACCTTGCTTATGAGTATTGTTTTCATCATGAAAATTATTACCATGCTAAATTTACTGAAATTCATGATAAAACTGAGTCACAATTCATCACATGTTAAAGGTTATACTAACCATGCAGGACCCAATATAAGGGGTACCAAAAACAGTAATCTGTTTTGTAGGAAAAACGCATGTGTGATGACAAAGGTGAGTTGACTGCCTTTGCTGATTTCAACAAGTTCAACAAGTGGTTTTACCATCGAGTGGGAGAATATCAACAATTGGTATCCAGTACTGTATCAACATGTGATATCAACCAACAAGTGGTAGCCGCGTTGTTTGGACATAACAAGGAAAGCAAGATTGTTGGAAAATTGAATTTTATCAAGTGAATCAACGTTTGTATCCAACAAGTGGTATAGTAAATCATGTGACAACAATCTTTCAGCTCTCAAGAGTTGAAAATGGATTTGTTGAATTTGGATTCATGAGCTGAGGGGGAACATATCAGAAAAATCATCTCAATAGCTTACTGAAATTCAACGGCTGAGTATCTTTCGAGACTGACTCTCATAAGACTACTTGACCACAAATTCTTGAACTCAGGGGGAACGTGTACGACGAGCGGTACTCCTGATTAGAGATGATGTTCTCAATAAGTCAAATGAAGTTATCAGAAGACTGCTTTTCATCAGCCGACTGAAACTCAACAACCAAGTGACATTCAAGAATACACTTCAAAAAGGGTGAAGGAAGTAACCAACAAGTGGTATCAATTCTTGAAGTTAGGGGGAACAGTTATTCTAACTGGAGTGATAAACAGGAAAGAAGACTAGAAACTGCTGGCTTACGTGTAAAGAAGAATTAATTAACAGCCAACGACCCCAAACAGCTAAGTATTCACCTACTTGTCTTCAGCATACTAAGTTTTGGTGTTGATGACAAAAATGGGGAAAAGTGAGAGCAACTAAGAACTCTCAAAGGTTGCATTGGATCTAATGATTTTAATCCTAGAGTATGAAGACTAAACTGAAGACTTGGAAGACGTTCTTAGTTGAAAGTTTTGCCATCATCAAAAAGGGGGAAATTGTTGGAAGAATTTATTAACTCAAGAACAACTAAGTGTTCTTATCAGTTGAGTTAATTAAGTTAGTTAAAAGGTTTTGATGATAACAAAAAGGTGTCATCAACTAAGTTATATGAAGCTTAGTAAGTCTTTGAAGATTGGATACTTGGTCTAAAAGAAAATCATTTAAGAACAGAAGTATTCAAGAAATGAAGATTCAATCTTATGATAAGAGTGAAAATCAGATTAGTGAAAGATTGAAAATCAGATTAGTAAAAATCAGCTTAGTGGAAATGAGATCATCAGATGACTGATCAAGAGATGACTAGGGCATCAGCTTTGTGCATCAGCTTAATGCATCAGCTTTGTGCATCAGCTTAGTGCATCAACTTTGTGCATCAGCTTAATGCATCAGCTTTGTGCATCAGCTTAGTGCATCAACTTTGTGCATCAGCTTAGTGCATCAGCTTTGTGCATCAGACTAATGCATCAGCTTAGTGAAGAAGACTAGTGCATCAGCTTTGCGCATCAGACTAATGCATCAGCTTAGTGAAGAAGACTAGTGCATCAGCTTTGCGCATCAGATTAATGCATCAGCTTTGTGCATCAGCTTAGTGCATCAACTTTGTGCATCAGCTTAATGCATCAGCTTTGTGCATCAGCTTAGTGCATCAACTTTGTGCATCAGCTTAGTGCATCAGCTTTGTGCATCAGACTAATGCATCAGCTTAGTGAAGAAGACTAGTGCATCAGCTTTGCGCATCAGACTAATGCATCAGCTTAGTGAATAAGACTAGTGCATCAGCTTTGCGCATCAGATTAATGCATCAGCTTTGTGCATCAGCTTAGTGCATCAGCTTTGTGCATCAGCTTAGTGCATCAGCTTTGTGCATCAGACTAATGCATCAACTTAGTGCATCAGACTAGTGCATCAGCTTTGTGCATCAGACTTGTGCATCAGACTAGTGCATCAGACTAGTGATCATCAGCGGAGTGGATCCCATCAGCAAAGTAAAATCGGTCAGTAAGCTCTCCAACGGTAACAAGCTAAGTGCATTAAATGCTGCTGAGAAAAAGTACAGCAGTGTGTACAGTAAACAGTGCAGAAAGTACAGCAGAGTGTACAGTGAACAGTGCGACAGTCTGCAAAAGTTACCATTCAAATTATGACCGTTGCTCAAGGACTTAAATGCAATTTTGTCAACCTTCAACGGGCAAAATTACAAATCCAAGAGTGTAAATAGATGGTAAACTGAAGATTCAAGTGAGACTTGCACACTTTCAAGATCAAATCTTTAGAGCAAGAATCCATCAGTTGAGTCATCTTATCATAAGCGGAGTCATCTTATGACGAAGCTGATTGTTGAAGAACAAGATTAAACCCTTGTATATCTGAGTAATATTCAACTGAGTGTTGTGAGGAGTAGATATCCATCTTTGTGAGTGATATTACTTCGGAGAATAGGCCTTCTTTGTGATTTTCTATTACGCACTTGTGGCCATTTCATTTGTTGTTTGGCGCAAGCATTGTATACGGATTACTTTGTGTTTTCTAGTATAACCCAAGATCTAAGTGACTTGGAAGAGTGGATTAAGAGGATTTGTTCCTGTATAACCACTATAAAAATTACTTGTGTTTTTGGTTGCATATTTACTTGCAGATTTCAAGTTTGCATAAAACACTTTACTTAACTGTTTGAAAAAGAATTTAAAGGAGTTTATAAAACTGGGGAAACATTTTTCAAACTACTAGGAATACTTGTAAAAAACATTTTGAAAATCCGCTGCAAGTACTCTAAGTATTAAAACTGATTTTAACAAAATCAGTTAAGTAACAATCAGACGAGTGGTCAACAAAGCTGTTCAAAGATTTGTTCGCGAACAGAATTGTAACTTACTACTCTGATCAGCTTAGTCTGTTCATAGTTAGAGAAAAGTTTTAAAGTGAAGATTTCGAAGAAAATTTTAAAGAGGTTTATTCACCCCCCCTCTAAACCTCTTCTGACCACTTGGGACCAACATTGCGTTCCAAATATTAGTACGCAAACACGCAAATATACGGTCGTTACAAGTAATAAAGTGATAAATGAGTGTCGAACCCACGAGGAATTGTTCAATTAATTACCTACTAACGTCTTGTTACTTCGACTTAGATTTGTAAGTTGAGTATGGTGAAGTGGTGGTGGTAATGATAATAGGACTAAGGTAAGGTGATTATTAAACTAACACTTGACTTAACAATATGTAAAGGCTTCTACGATTTTTTGTCACCTAGTTCAATTCAAGACAAACGACTCAACAATTGACAACCACACTCATGTTTGTTGTTCAAGATTTCATAAAATATTCATACGTATCTTCCGAATAGCGTACGAACCTATCAAAGTAGACTAATCCAATTTATGTCTAAAAGGATTAAGCCTAAGTGATGCATTAATTCCAAACCTTAATAGAACATGAAATGACCTAGGTATATTCCTATCCTAAAATCAAATCACAACCTAGTTTTACAATCTAATCTTTAATCCACTATGCCTAGCAATTAAAGATCAATTCATTTCATCCTATGGTTGATCAAACCACAAGTTGACAAAAGTTCAAACTAGTTTAACAAACACTTGTATACAAGCATAGCAACAACCATTAACTCATCATTTAATCAAGAATCAAGAACCAAACATAGGATCAATAAAAACATAGAATAAAGGAGATTAGCTACTCATAACATTAAATAAATCATTCATTACATTAATGAAAGCCATAAATGTAAATGAACAAAATAAGAAAGATAGAGTTAGAGCAAGCTTAGGTGATGAGGTCTTCAACAACTTCTCCCTCAATGCCTTTTTATCTTCTTTGGGGAGTCCAAGTGAGAGTTCTTCTTTCCAAAGTGCAAACCCTTCTCTTTTCTTCAAAGGAGGCAAGAGAGAAAATGTAAAGTGTAGTATATTGGGAAGTAAGAGTTGAATGATTTCACCTTTAACACTCTAACCTAGCAAAACTACCAACTTCCCATTGCCTAAGTTACCCTCCAAACTATGGCAACTATGGCCAAAAAGTCCCTAAAAGGGGTTTGAATTACAAGTGGGGGAAAATAGGCAATGTACAAAAACCCCTTCAAAAGACGCAGAAAATGGCAGCAGACCTCGCGGCCGCGAGCTTCAGGCAGTAGGTTTCCTGCAGATTTTCTGCTCTGCCGCAGTTTCTTCTGAGCAGCATATCTTTTGATTCCGAACTCTGAATCCGGATCCATAAAGTCCGTAGAGTATTTAACTCACTCATCTATGACATATCCAAAATTCAGATCATTTGGATCATCCATGAAATATTTATGCATGTTCTAGTGAGCAGCTATCTATATTCTTGTACAATTTGCTCCTGGTTCTAATTCCTTTGAAGCTCAAGCTTGACTCGCGGGTTGGGTAGAGCGACTCGCATCATTGATACGCAACTCGGAATATCTATAAGATGTAAATACCTACAAACCACGGAGAAAACGATCAAAGCGAGAACAAAAACACAAAAATGAACAAAGGCCGAACAAAGGGCCAAAAGCACAAAAGACAAGAAAACACGCGAAGACACACAGAAACTCGGATCAAAACAAGATGTTTTGTGCTTTTGGAGATAGGTAATAACGACGTTTTCATGGCGTTATCAACACCCCCAAACTTAAACACTTGCTCGTCCTCGAGCAAAGAAAACAAAATAAGAACAAATCAAGCATACTTAAGATTGAAATGCTAAAACTTAACACTTTCAAATTATTATTTAAACAAACTCCATGTGTGTGATGGCTTCGGCAAGATTTTATTTTAGGTGAATACGTCCCGATAGGTCAAAATCATCGGTTCTATTTGCAAGGACTTCTAATGTTTGACAAAGAATCTCTCCTCATCGTAGATTACAAACTTAATGCTCAAATCACTTCACGGGACTAAGTTATAGGTAATTTAAGAGTGTTGTCCCTATTCTTGAGTTAATTGACGATTTTAGCTCCTAACTCTTTTCTCACCATTCTTTGCTTTTCTTTTGATTTACAATAATAACATAGCACTTTGTGCTTTACAAGAATATTACGATACGATACTTGCACTAATGGCGAACTTGATGCAATTTTGCTTTTGTGGGCTACTAGCACCACTCTCTTTTCTTCTTTTGTGCACACATATATATTTTTCTATTACAACTCTTGCACTAGATTAATGAGATAGAGTAATTTTAAAAAATGATCAATGGATACTAACGATTGAAGGCTTAGCCTTTCTTTTCTCTCATAGAAGTGCGTACATTTTAGCAACTTCTCTACTCATTTCTTTTAAGAGTTAGGTGTTCAAAGGTTTGTCATTCTCGAAAAGGGTTTACTCTTCCAAACTTAGGCCATTTATGCTCTTTTTACATTTAGATTCCAAGCTAAGGATTGGAGGGATTCTAAGTTAAGTAAAAGGAGTCCTAGATCCTATTATCGCTAAAGTTCGTTATCCACTTTAAATATAATCATAGCCATTGCCAATGTGCGTTGAACTTTGTTGAGCATGTACAAATAATAATAAGAATTTGAAAATTTTTTGGCGGGTCGACTTAGTACGCAACAAGTGACCTTACTCCCCCAAACTGAAAATGCACAATGTCCCCATTGTGTGAATTGAGAATGACGGAATAAGGTACGACACGACAAAAACAAGAACACAACAAAAACACAAGCAAAACAAAACAAAACGAAACGAAACGAAACGAAAAACGAGCGAGCACGGCTCTAAATAAGGTCCAACAAGCAAACGTTATAGATTTAAACGAGTAAACATGCCAACATCTCTCAAGAGTTAATAACAAAACCAACACAAGACGAGAATATAATTAAAATATTGTAAGCTCAATTTAAACCGACGGGACTGCGTATATTTAAATCCAACGTCCCTTTATGTATGCTTCCCGTGGTTGCTCCCGTCTTCAGTGGTTTCGTGCATTGAGAGCATGCTCCATTGCTTTCCCGTACTCTCCCCTTTTATTTCAAATGCGCAAATTTTTCCCAAACTTATGTTGCAACTACACAACCTCAATAAACCAATACCCCAGCAACTCCACAATCGAAAATTAGCAAAGAGGGTAAAAATTTCTCACACACAATTTATCAAACACCTTGTGTGCACTCCTCAATTCACTAATTCTCTTTCAAAGTTTACAAGAGCTTCAACCCAAAAAATTATCAATACCAAACAACGCAATAACAATACAACAATATCAATCAAGTTACGCCACACTTACCTTTGGATTGGAATCGAAGAATTTTGATTTCCGAACCCTTGAGTATTGAATTTGGTTTTGGTGTGATTGTGGGGGAATAAAAGGATTTCTTGAGTTGAATTGGTGAGTTGGTTGATTGAGAGTGAGGAGAGACGATTTTGTGTGAGTTTGGAAAGATTAGAGTGAGTGAGAGATGGGAGGGAGGGATTGATTTTGAAGAGTCCAAAAACTTGTTGCGTTCCAAATACTAGTACGCAAACACGCAAGTATACGGTCGTTACAAGTAATAAAGTGATAAATGAGTGTCGAACCCACGAGGAATTGTTCAATTAATTACCAACTAACCTCTTGTTACTTCGACTTAGATTTGTAAGTTGAGTATGGTAAAGTGGTGGTGGTAATGATAATAGGACTAAGGTAAGGTGATTATTAAATTAACACTTGACTTAACAATATGTAAAGGCTTCTACGATTTTATGTCACCTAGTTCAATTCAAGACAAAGGACTCAACAAATGACAACCACACTCATGTTAGTTGTTCAAGATTTCATAAAATATTCATACGTATCTTCCGAATAGCGTACGAACCTATCAAAGTAGACTAATCCAATTTATGTCTAAAAGGATTAAGCCTAAGTGATGCATTAATTCCAAACCTTAATAGAACATGAAATGACCTAGGTATATTCCTATCCTAAAATCAAATCACAACCTAGTTTTACAATCTAATCTTTAATCCACTATGCCTAGCAATTAAAGATCAATTCATTTCATCCTATGGTTGATCAACCCACAAGTTGACAAAAGCTCAAACTAGTTTAACAAACACCTGTATACAAGCACAACAACAACCATTAACTCATCATTTAATCAAGAATCAAGAACCAAACATAGGATCAATAAAAACATAGAATAAAGGAGATTAGCTACTCATAACATTAAATAAATCATTCATTACATTAATGAAAGCCATAAATGTAAATGAACAAAACAAGAAAGATAGAGTTAGAGCAAGCTTAGGTGATGAGGTCTTCAACAACTTCTCCCTCAATGCCTTTTTATCTTCTTTGGGGAGTCCAAGTGAGAGTTCTTCTTTCCAAAGTGCAAACCCTTCTCTTTTCTTCAAAGGAGGCAAGAGAGAAAATGTAAAGTGTAGTATATTGGGAAGTAAGAGTTGAATGATTTCACCTTTAACACTCTAACCTAGCAAAACTACCAACTTCCTATTGCCTAAGTTACCCTCCAAACTATGGCAACTAAGGCAAAAAAGTCCCTAAAAGGGGTTCGAATTACAAGTGGGGGAAAATAGGAAATGTACAAAAAACCCCTTCAAAAGACGTAGAAAATGGCAGCAGACCTCGCGGCCGCGAGCTTCAGGCAGTAGGTTTCCTGCAGATTTTTTGCTCTGCCGCAGTTTCTTCCGAGCAGCATATCTTTTGATTCCGAACTCCGAATCCGGATCCGTAAAGTCCGTAGCGTAGTTAACTCACTCATCTATGACATATCCAAAATTCATATCATTTGGATCATCCATGAAATATTTATGCACGTTCTAGTGAGCAGCTATCTATATTCTTGTACAATTTGCTCCGGGTTCTAATTCCTTTGAAGCTCAAGCTTGACTCGCGGGGTGGGTAGAGCGACTCGCATCATTGATACGCAACTCCGAATATCTCTAAGATGTAAATACCTACAAACCACGGAGAAAACGATCAAAGCGAGAACAAAAATACAAAAACGAACCAAGGCCGAACAAAGGGCCAAAAGCACAAAAGACAAGAAAACACGCGAAGACACACATAAAATCGGATCAAAACAAGATGTTTTGGGCTTTTGGAGATAGGTAATAACGACGTTTTCACGGCGTTATCAGCGGTCCCTTCGGGTTGGGGCGGTTTTTGCGGTCTTAGCTTTTCCTAATGAAGTTTTTTTTTGGAGACTTTACTTTAATTTATTATCACTTACTATTTCGTTATTGTACTTTTATTCGATAAAAAATTCTTGAATATTTCATAATCATATGAACAATTCTACTTTTTCATAATATTTAGCTTTAATTTGTTAACCTATTTAAAGTCTATATTCGCTATATAAAGATAAATAATTGTTATTCAAATACAAAACCGAACAAGACTTTTTCAAACAATAAACAAAAAATAAAAATACTTTAATTATTAAAGTTGATATTAGTGGTTGTCAATCGATAGAATTTAACTTGGATTGTTAATAAATTGTGTCGAGTAATTTTAGGGGACAAATTAGGTTTTGGGGTTGAGACAATAAATTAAAAGTATGTATGTGCTTAAATTATATTAAATAATAAAACACAATTTGTTATTTTATATATATGCGGTTGGGTGCGGTTTATGCGGTTTTTTAAATATAAACCCAAGCCCGATCATAATTTGCGGTTTTTTTTTCACGAAGCCCAAGACCAACCCATTCATCGTTCAACCAGCGAATTGTGGTCGATTTGGGTTGGGGCGGTTTGAAGGTTTTATTGAACACCCCTACCCTCTAGGTTCACCATCAATTGGCAGCAGGCCCACGACTCTCGTGATTTAATTAATGAGTAATTAATTAGCAATTAATTGCTCCGATCAATTAAACACTTTTAATTGACCACTCCAAAATTAATCTCCCATTAATTCAGGAGTACCCACACCTCATTGTCGATGTCTAGCCACAAGCCCATGAGTCCCAACTTCAGGTGAATTGATATTCATGAACCTCACCTCTTATAAGTGCCATGTACATATGGTCCTTCTATCAACTAATTTCCCGATTGAGACCTAGGGTGTGTGAATTGGTCGGCACCTCTAATTATCTCAATACTGTACTTTCTAATTCAGGATAATAATTCCAGTGTGATTGCTAAATTTGGAAAAACCCTTTCTAAATCCGTCACCAACCACGGCTGTGGGTTTCTCGGAATCTATTATCTAAGAACGTACAGGAAATTCTCTCATCTTATCAAGATGAGTTGATAGATCCCTTCTTAGTGCTAACCATTCCCGTACACGATCGTACGTACCCAGAGTAGTCGCACAATGATCAGGCTACGTGATCGGCTCCTAAATCAAAGTACGTATTCCTGTGTACCGAATTCGCCCTAGTACCTCAAGTCCGAGGACTAAATCTTACACTGTTATAAGTCTTGAGAAACATTCCATTACCGATATGCTTAATGCACTTCCACGATGGGTTTCTCTGTTCGGGTCGTTCGATGCGTTCGATCCCCTATCGAACCACCTAGTCATATGCACTGGCATCAAATGCCTTGTTCATGAAACTCTACAAATTCGCTCTATGTGAATCATGCATAATCGTACAAGTCTTAGAGATTCCCTCGATACCCCGTCTCGATAGGAATCTATGATTTGGAACAGTTTTAAGATCACGACCTTAGAGACTGTTTCATGATTGCACTCAGTACTGAAGAGAATCGTCCCATAGTCGAATGTGATCTTAGGATTTCATCCAATCGCTTAGATAAGTTCGCGAGAGATGAAGATGGGCATTGTTTAATTTACGTACTATAAATAAACGGGCGTATTTATCTTTTAAACCATAAGAATGCTATCTAAGGTAGTCCTCTTACAAGCTCGTATTGTTGGCTTGTCGGGCACTATCCTTTCAAATAATACAGCGTTTTAGTCAAAAAAAAATTATGTAATGTGATATTAAGACCATAATCTGATGGCAAATTGAAAGATCTTGAATTCCATGAAAACTTAATGCTTCTATTTATTTTTTCTATCTGAAATTTACGTTTCAAAAGTAACTGACTTCAATCAATTCACAGTTTCGGAGATTAAGAGAGTAAGAGTCTGTTTATTTGGCGTTTTCCAAAAAACTTTCGTGTTTGGAAAATGTCAAACAAATAAAATTTTTACCTCTCAATTTTCTAAAACCACTCTCTCAAAGGCCAAATAAATAACAATTTTCTTATATCTAAACAAAACATATACAAACTCTACTCTAATTTGACATAATGTAATCGGGATAATTGCTTTTTTGGTACCATAGGATAGGCCGACTTGCACTTTTGGTACCACTGGATATGAAAATGCAAATTTGGTACCATAGAATAGGTTTTCATTGTGCATAATTTTCAATTTAACCCCTCGTGATATAAAAAAAGAGCATCACTTAATCCACTTTTATTATGATAATGTGATTTTTTACCCATTGTGTTATGATAAATGTGACAATTTATCCCCCTATGTTAAATAAAATAGTTTGCATGCATACTCTCAATTTCGGCAAGTGAGTTACAATCTCCGGCTGAAGGGGGTAAATTGCTTCATAAAATTTTACAGGGGGTATATTGATTTTTTTTCAAATTATAGAGGGATAAATTGAACATTATGCATTTCATAGGGGGTAAATTGCCATTAACTTTGTAGAAAAATTGAGTTTGGTACCTAAATTGTAATGAAAACATATCTTATGGTACCAAATTTGCATTTTCGTATCTAATGGTACCAAAAGTGCAAGTCAGCATATCCTATGATACCAAAAAAACAATTTTCCCTAAAGTAATCTATCTCTTACACAATTCATCTCACAAAGGTTAAATATCACTTTTGGTCCCTCTTATTATTACTTTTTTACAGAGTAGTCCCTCTTATATTTTTTTCCCACTTACTATGAATTATTTATTTCACTTTAGTCCCTACTATAAATTATGTGTTTCACTTTAGTCCTTATCAGGTGGTTCCGATAACACGTGACATGCATATGAATATTTTTTAGCGCATTTTCGTCTGTTCGCTATTGAGACTATTTAAGATATTTTTTAATTGGTGAGCAATCAAGGTGTTTGAAGAAGATTTTGGTAGAAAACTTTAGTTTGGAATGAAATGGACGATTAAGTTGGACTGGAATGAAAGCCTAGTATGGAAGAGATTAAATCTTTAATTTTTTTTAAATGATTAGAAAGACGAAAATATTCATGTTAGTTTACTTGAAATGACGAAATTGCTCTCATGAGCATATCACATGTTACTGGAACCGCCTTGGACCACCTGAAAAGGACTAAAATGAAACAAATAATACATAGTAGGGACTAAAGTGGGAAAAAATATATAAGAAAGACCATTATGTAAAAAGTTAATAATAAGAGGGACCAAAGTGGTGTTTACCCTCTTACAAAATAAATATGATTTGACATAAAATCTTACACATCTTACACCTACATCATAACTCTACCAACAAAAGCATACACCCTACTTTATTTCTCAAACCACTATCTCAAAACCCAAACAAATAACATTACGCAAATCGAGATTATTTTACAAACCTCCGACACTCTTTCAAACAAACTTAAAAGTCTCCGAAACTTTAAATAAAAAAAAGAGGTCAAAGCCTTAAATTTCACAAAATAATGCATATTACTATTATAATTCAATTCTCGCAGTACAGGTTGGAAAAGGGGAATGAATAGAAAATTCAATGATTCCTTCTTCATTAACAAACCTTGTCAATCCATGTATAGTTCATCAACGAAGTGTGAATGAATTATTTAGTACAGGTTGGAAGAAGGGGAATGAATAGAAAATTCAATGATTCCTTCTTCATTAACAAACCTTGTCAATCCATGTATAGTTCATCAACGAAGTGTGAATGAATTATTTAGTTATATTTGTGTTGTATGAATAATATCAAGTATTATTTAGTTAACTGAAAAATTTATAATTGACTTAAGTTAAAACGTATAAATGGTAAAAACAATTATAATTGACTTAAGTCAAAACATATACATGGTTCAAACTAATGAAAATATGAGAAATTTAATTAAAAAATAGATAATAAAAATGGGAAAATGGGTTAGATCGAAAAAAATGAGTTAAAGCAACAAAAAATAATAAAATCGATAAAACAATGGGATAGAGCGACAAAACACGGATAACCCGGTAAAAAAATGAATGATATCAGCTAAATACGTGATAACAAATAATGAAAATGTAAAATATTCATTAAAATAATTTAATCATGTAAAAACAAGCACAATCAACTAAAATTTGGTTAAACGGGAGAGCATGAGTGAATTGATTAAAAAAATGAGATAAACCACAAAAAATGGGTGAAATTGATGAAAGAAGGGGTTTGAATAACATAAAAAGAAATAACAAACTCAATATAAAAGCGGATGAAATCGATGAAAAAATATGTTAAAATAATAAAAAAATGGTAAACTTTGTGCAGAAGCGGGTTTACCGACAAAACTGGGGAAAATTAATAAAAACAAATTAAATTGGTAAAAAGTTGTATTAGAGAAATAATTAAAAATAGTGAACTCAGTAAAAAGCAGAAACAGGTATAACCAACAAAACTAGTGAAATTAATTAAAAAAATGGATTAGACATCTGAAAACTTGTTTAGATGGATTGCATTATTTAGATGAAAATATCAAGGTCAAGAAATAAAAAAAATTAATGTTGTCCATTCGTTCAAATGTTGGTTTTAGATTTATAGTTATGTAGACAAGTATTTTATGTTAAAAATACTTAATAATTATAGTTTCATTTTTTATTTTCAAGTTTTGATTTTAGGTATTCATGATAACAACTTTAAATTATTGGTACGAATATAGTAATAATATAGCAATTTAGTCAAAAAAATTATTTGGTGGTATCATTAAGACCATAATGTAATGAAAAATATTTTTATATGATTCAAGTAACTTTGGATATTAGTTAATCATATGAAATGCACCTCTACTTTTCTCGTATCACTAAAAGTTAACAATTGAATTCCGATATATATAATCTTTGTGATCAGAACTAAATCTTCTGCTCGAGTCACATGGGTTTTTTATTTTTATTTTTATGTGTAGATTATTTGAAAGATATTTTTGGTTTCAGCAAATTGAAAGATCTTGACTTCAATGAAAATTTAATTAAATGCACACTTAATTGAAGTCAAGATCTTTCAATTTGAAACCAAAAATATCTTTCAAATTAGCTACACATAAAAATAAAAATAAATAAATAGAAAATCCAAGTGACTCGGTGCAGATGATTTGGGTCCGTCTAAAACGAGATTTTGAGGGATTGAGAGCATATGAAATAATATTTATTTTTGTGATACATGTCCCCTTAAATAATTTATTTTCTTCTTTAATGAGTAAAATTCAACATCACCCCTTGGGTCTTGTCTAACTAAAAAAAAAAATTTGTGTTATTTTTACTAATAAAATAAATCCTGTACTTTTTTTTTATTATTATAAAAAAATATCTCTCTCAATTCGAAATGATAATTTTACCCGATCAAATGATGAAAAAACATCTTCTTAACTTAAAAGATTACCAATTACCCCTCATAGCTTTAAAATTTTGCAATAAGCCCCCTTTTTTAAAAAAAATCATGACAAAACTTCCATATGATTTATGAAATCCAATTTAAAAAATTGACAAAAATCTTACCCCCCAAAGTTACATATTGTGGCACTTTAACACCCATATGTACAAATTAAGCACTTTACCGCCTCAAATAATTTTATAATTTTTGTTCGGAGAAAAATATACATATGCCCCTCACATGAATTTTCAAAGTTAGTCACGACACTTCTTACAAGTCAAACTACTTCACTCATGTGGGGAAGGAGTAGGCGGTGGTTGTGGTTCCGGAGGTGAAGAGAGAGGAATTGGTGACAGCAATAATTGCAATTACCCCTCTCAATTTTTACCTTTTTAGGTATTTTTTGCCCAATTAAAGATATCCCCGAAGAGATTAAAATGATGACTTAAATGGACATGTGCTTGACTTTTTTTAGTGATTGACGTGACACATCTCGTATACACTTAAAATCTTATTTAAGAAATGGACAATAGAGTAAGGGTCCAGGATTAGTCAAGTGTAAGCTTGTACACCTGGGTTATCAAAAAAAAAAAAAAAAAAAAAAAAAAATGGTCAAAACGTTAAATTTCACAAAATAATGCTTATATATCTAGCCAGCTGTTGCATTAAATTTAATTAATGTAGTAGTATATATATATATGTACAGATTGAACACTATAGATTATTAAATTCTTGCAGAACGAACAGCTGTTGCATAAAATACAGTGATTCCTTCTTCAATAATACTATGAATAATTGGTCAACTTGAGGTTGCTAATCACGCACAATTACAAAACTTGTCAATCTGAGTATAATTCATCAACCAAGAGTGCAAAAAAGAAAAAGAAAAAGAATTGATCAAATGGAAGTTCCTGTTGTTGAGTCTGTGATTAAATATCAGGTGATGAACGAGAATTTGTTTGATCATCTTGATGGCAAAAATATCGATCTTGTGTACGAAAACTTCAATTCAATTTTTATGGCCCTCATTGCTCAACTCGAGAGGCCAGAGACAAATTTAAATGCTTCGAGTCCCGTGCAGTCCCAGATCAACTTCCTCAAGGAAAAGTTCAAATTCCAGAAAACATTTTTCAGGGCCATGTTGAAGAGGTGCATGGGTGAAATGAAAAATACAAGTTTGGTTGATATTTTGAAAGGTATTGAATCTTACTTTGTATGTGCAATAGAGCGTATTCCTTCTTGTACAATAGATGACTCCATGTACTTTGGTTTAGAACAAATTATAAAAGATGATTTGTCTATGGTGCCAAGGATTGCAAAAGCCTATATGCTTGTTTTAACTTCAACACCATACTCATCTCCACCCACTCACTTCATGAATATAATAAGCAAAGAAGAGTCTGTGGTAAAATTTACAGATCAAGTTCTAGAGAATTTGCGTGATGATACATATTTAAATGAAACAGCAATAGGATTGAGAGAAAAATTGAGGTTTTTGAGAAACTTTTTCCATGTAACTAAGGACTGGATCAATCCTGAAAAAAGGCAGGAATTATTGGTTTGCTTGGAAACTGTGGTCGAAAAGATTGCATGTTATTCCTACATGTGTTTTTATTATGATAGCGTGAAGGAATTGTATGTGCAGATTGAGGCCAAAGTTCTGGAGTCTGAGATGCATACTGTTATTTTCAAATTTGATGCTTCAGTATTGCAGCTAGATTCTAGTCCTGATCCCTTGACTCATGAACTTCTGTTGGGATATGTGGATTGTGTTAAAAAAAATCTGACTGGGCTAAAACATAATTGGTACTTAAATCCTTCAATAGAATTTCAATTCCGAATTCTTGAAGACGAGCTGAAATTCTTGGAGCGCCTGGTCATCAGATACCCTTCAAAAGACGATGGAGAGCGGGAGAAACTATTGGACGTTAGAGTAAACGTCGAAGCTGTGGCGAGGAACATAGGATCCTTCGTCTACCAAGTGGTTGAAAAGGGAAACAAGATCAAGTCAGTAAACAAGATCATGTCAGTAGAAAATGGTCTTGGCCCCGAGCTAACTGATTTGGTCGAGAAAGTTAAGTTTATCAGAGCTCAAGTCGTGGATACCATCTTTCTAATTGATTTTAATAGATTCGGGTGGAAATTTCCTCAAACCGATAGGTTGGGTAATTTGAAATATATTATCAACAACTTGAAGGAGTACTTAATGGACTGTAAAACTCATGATCTGATCATGGATTGGAAGGATCAAGTCCAAATAATTCTCGATGATCTAATTATGTTTGAATCATTTCTCAAAAAAATTGGAGATGGTAATATCATACTGGATCATGAAGTGGAAGATCTTTCTCTTCGTATCAACAATTCATCACATGAGGCAGATTATATTATCAACTCCTTGTATGCCAGAATTTGTCCTATTTCTTACAGATCTGTTGTGATATCTGATTTATTGGAAAGGATGAAGCTGATCAAAACAGATGTCCTGGAGATCATTGAGAAAAAATCTATGGACAAAAAAATCAGCGAGGATCGCAATCATGTGGTATCTCAATCAGTACTCCCAACAATTGATGTGGTGATAGGCTTCGAGGATGAGATGAAGCTACTCAAGGAACGTCTCGCCGTTTCCGATCTGAAGGAGCTAGATGTTGTCTCGATTATTGGCATGCCTGGACTTGGTAAGACCACTCTTGCCAAGAAAGTGTATGAAGATCCTCTTATCGCCTCTCACTTTCAACTTCGTGCACAATGTTGTGTTTCACAAGAATACAACAAAAAAGATATGTTGCTTGACATTTTAAGTTCTGTGCTAGAGCTCAACGATTTGCTCCGCAAAAAGAATGCTGAAGATTTATCTGTAATTCTTCACAAACAACTAACCGGAAGGAGGTATCTGATTCTCGTGGATGACGTTTGGAATATTGAAGCGTGGGATGACCTAAGGAGATCCTTTCCGAATAATAACATAGGAAGCCGAATTATGTTGACTAGTCGGAACAAAGCTATTGGATTACAAGCCATATATCATACCAATCCTCTTGAACTTCGTTTTTTAACTGATGATGAGAGTTGGGATCTGTTGAAAGCAAAAGTCTTTCCTAATAAACCTTGTCCACTAGAATTCTTGCATGTCGGAAAGAAAATTGCAGGAAAATGCAAAGGATTGCCACTTGGAGTTGTAGTGGTTGCTGGACTTCTGAAGTCAGCTAAGGAGGAATTACGTTTCTGGAAGCAAGTCGAAGAAAATTTGAGCTTGCATATTGCAAGTGATTCCCAAAGACATTTGATGCAAGTGTTAGAACTAAGTTACAAGTTTTTGCCAAATTACTTGAGACAACTCTTTCTTTATCTTGGAGCATTTCCAGAGGATAAAGAAATTCTCGCGGAGAATCTAATATGGTTGTGGATTGCTGAAGGATTTATACTAAAAAGTGAGCTTATGACCTTAGAGGCTCAAGCTAGAACACACTTAATGGATCTTATAGACAGAAGCCTCATCATGGTTGCTGAAAGAAGCTACAACGGAAATGTGAAAACATGTCGTGTCCATGATTTGTTACGTGAGTTTTGTTTGGGAACAGCTAAAGAGGATTCATTTTTGCAGCAAATTCATGTGTACGATGAGTCAGTAGTACCAGATCCCATAATCAGTCAATGGCGCCTAAGCATGTGTCTGAAAAGAACAAATTTATATGCTCCCAGTCCTTCAATTACTCCTCCTCTACACTCTTTTTTGTTCTTTAATACGAATAAAAAATTAACATTGTGGAATGACGTTGTCAAATCAGTCTTTTGCAAGTCTAAGTTGCTAAGGGTGCTGCATTTAGAAAGCACAACTATTGACGACGTATTAAATAGCGATCTAACGATGATGGTTCATTTAAGGTACGTATCAGTCCGGACTGGTTGGGAATCCATCCCATCATCAATATTTAGTTTCTGGAAATTGGAGACCTTGATTATCAAAGGAGTCAGAGGTGAACTTACAGTCCCAGCTATGATCTGGACAATGGTGAAGTTGAGGCACCTTCATATAAATGATCGCGCTCGTTTTGAGTATGACGATGTCAACGATGCATCCAAATTGGAGAATTTAGAAACACTTTCAACCCCTGCAATTTATCGTGGACATGAGAAGTTGTTAAGAAGATTGCCAAATCTTCGAAAATTAAGGTGCATATTCTTTGATCCTAGGGGTGACTGGAATAACAACTTCCAGTTTCCAAATCTGAAGCCTTTTGATCAACTCGAATCACTTAAGCTGTCATACCATGATGTAGAGCGAAGTTCAAGCACACTCAGCCTTCCTTTGAGCTTAAAAAAGCTGACGCTGTCAAAGTTCCGTCTACAATGGGATGCCATTTCAACCATTGTCGAAAAACTACCAAACCTCGAGGTTCTCAAATTAGGCTTTGGATCCGTTGTTGGTGAAGTGTGGAATATGGGAGATGTCGAGTTCCCTAACCTCAAATTCTTTAAATTACAAAGTTTGAACATTAAAACATGGAGTGCTTCTCCTGAAAATCTTCCGGCCCTCGAAAAACTTGTTCTAGAGAGATGCAAGCAACTTAAGGAGATCCCTGATAGCCTAGGAGAATTTTATTCGTTAGAGAAGATAGAGTTGTTGTGGTGCAATAGCTCGGTTGCAAAATCAGCAAACCAGATTCAGGACGATCAAAAGGATGCGGGAAATGAGTTGCTCAAGGTTTATGTCTACCCCCCGGATTTGGATTTGTGATCATCTCTTCTTCATGAACAAATTAATAATTTACAGCTACATATATGTAAGTCTTGTAAAGCTCTACTTAGATTACTGATTTAAAGTTTATATGACAGGGGGAAATGTGAATTCGTTGCTATATCAATTAATGAGAAAATTTGCAACCTTGGTACCACTATATACATAAATCCACATTTAGGACCATAATTTAAATATGGTTGTAATGTTTATACCACCGTCAAATAATTGAAGTAAAATGGACGTAATTGGCCACGTATACAACGCGTGACTGTTATCTAGTCTGTTGGAGGGAAAATTATCACGTCTCCCTCACTTTTGAAGGAAAAATTATCAGGTTATCTCATTTCTTTTGGAGTGAAAAGGACAAGGCTAGCGATATTGCCCGAGCAAAGATTGTTGTTGCCAAAGCAATCTTTTACAATATCTAGATATACCCTTTTAGTCAAAGATCATAAAATATCTATTCAATAGGCAAAGTCAATATTCTCTCTCTCCTATTAATGCATTATTAATTGTTAAACACAATATATACTATATAATAGTTTCCATAAAAAAAAATATAAAAAATGTTTATAAGAAAAGAACAATATTTAAAATGAGTTAGTAATTCATCTTTTTATCAACATCAAATGTATGTAAACGATTTAAAAAAAATCAGCAAATTTTTAAATGAATTAACTAACGTGACACCATTGGGTTTGAAAAGCAAATTTAATTATTTGATATTTAATTTGAGTTTATTCATTAAAAAATCGTTTGAGTTCTATTCATTATACAAATTTAAATAAAACATGTTCCTTAAAAAACTTTTAAAATTCGGTTCAGATTGATTAGATAAGTTATAAAATGATTAAATGTATGTAAAAGTCAAGCTATTTGAGCTCGAATAGTATTCAACTCTACATTCATTTAACAATTAAATCAAATTCAAATACAGTTTCTAGCTACAGAAAAAATTAATCCAAATCAAACTTGAATAATGTTTTTCGACTAAATATTTCAAATGTCCTCAAGTTCTTGTCTTATCTCATTAATAAAATATATAGTAATACTTAATTGTCCACATTAGTATTTCTTAATACTAACACATCCAAATTAACCTCTGTAGTAGTCCTATTTCTTCTTCTTTAGTTTGTATTTTTTTTATTTTAATCAAACATCCTTTGAAATTCATTGCTTGAAGACTAGACATTTATTGATGCAGTGCCATTTACATATGCTAAAGAACCGGTAAGATGTTGCTCAATTTTGTGATAAACGTTACCAATGATTCATAAGGCTTGCTCCAGCGGCAAGGGTGGGGGTTCGAATCCCATTTGGAACTTGGATGGAAGCATTTCTATGGGTCTATCTAAGGGTCATTTGTGGTGAAGACCCCTTTGTGCGCAGAGTGTACAGCAGTATGGTGGGAACCCGGGGCTTGGTGGAGGCACATCCTGCGATTTACATCCTTCAGGGTTCTAGGGCAAGGGTTCTGAGGGTCCAGGATTAGTCGAGTGTAAGCTTGTACACCTGGGTTATCAAAAAAAAAAAAAAAAAAAAAAAAAAAGAATTAATTTATTTCGATGTTAAAATATAGTATAAAAAGGAAAAATAAATTAATATTACATTAATAAGAGAGAGAATATTGAGTTGTAAAATTAAATAAGAGAGAGAAATTTATGTGCTTTGGCCCATAACAAGAAAAGGGTAAATTAGAAAAATAGAAAATATTGCTATGACAATATCGCTAGCCAAATGATAATGTTCCCTTCACGTCATCATTATCAGGTGATAATTTTACTTCCAAAAATTGAGATAATGGCCACATGTAGTGCACATGATCAATTTCATCCATTTCTCCTCAATTATTTAACGTTGGTATGAACATCGTCAACGGAGTTTTGCTGTTGAATGTCGTATTTGTTAAAGCCCTGGAATTACAGTACTTCCCAGAAACTACTGCGAATGCAAAGCTTTTTAATTTTTATTGATTGTTAGTTGGGATGGTCTATGCTGACTCAGGGCCGGAGGGAGTCACCGAACGACTTTAATATTTGTTCGACACGTGGCAAAGTCTGATCTTCATTCGAATGTGTTACGTACCTGGGTTGGAGGGCTTAAATACAAAATTATCCCTGCCATAAAAATTGGTCTCTATTTCGTTTTTGTCCTCGATTATAATTATATATCCTATAAATCAATTTTACCATCGTTTACAGCTATGAGATTTTCTAGAAATCAATTTTACAATCGTTTACGGCTATGAGATTTCCCCCCTAATCTCCATATGTCGTACTGCCTAAAATCGATTATTATTGCCCTCCTTTCTCCAATTTCTTGTTAGTTCTCGGAGCTTGAATTCTCAGAAGAGTTGTTGTTAAGAAAGATATATATATTGTCCATTGTTGATAATAATTCGTGCTATACTAAATCAGTTATTCATAAATACGATTTAATATAGATTTAGTTGTATAAATGTATCTATACTCGTAAATTATATTTTGGGTAAACTATTTTAGTTATAAGTTATAAATTATCTTAATTCTTTGTATTTTAGGCCCAACATTAATTAAGTTGTCGTGTCTTTGTTTTTAATTTATTTAATATCTTAGTTGTTTGTATTTATACACCTAGGGGCCGTTTAGTAGGACTTAATAGGGGTATTATGCCATATTATATAATTTAATATAGGTTAATACAACGTTTTGTGGCATTGCTCTAATACCGAGTCAAATATATTAAATCCTTACGACCTGATATTAAGACTATATTATAATCCGCTTAGGCATGAGTGGATTAGTTAATCCTGGTGAATATGGATTAGGTAAAATGTCACTTATAACCTCAAATTTACATATTTTATTTTTAACATGACATTAAATATTATAAATTCTTCTCAAATCTCTGAAAATGGAAACACATTTTACTTAAATAAATTACAAATTAAAATCTATATCAATTTACAATTAACATGGAGGCATCCAAACTAAAATATTGAACAAGCATTGATTAACTCATATTCTTATACAAATTAAACAAATGGTTTCGATGAATTGATATATCTTAACTAACATAATATGTTCAATTAATTAAGTAGTGAAAATATATTATATTATGCATAAACTCATAACTCTACAAAATATATTACGATAAATTGTTTTAATGTAATATGACTCAATCAAATCTACCAAAAATATATGAATTTAATGGATCTTGATATCACTATATATGAATACTTAGTAAGGCTGCATATCTATTAACTTTTATACTCCTTTTTTTAGTTTTGTTATGATTTTAACCTTCTAAGTCAAAACACTAATTCCCATATCCTTAAGAACTACAAGCGTCAAGAAAGGTAAAACATCATCATCCACCTCATGAACTTTGAATATACTTTCCTAATACCAATTGATTCAACCACACTAAAAATCTCAATTGATATTCTCTTCCACCAGTACTATAACCAGAACAATGAAAAAAGAAAGAAAAACATAATCCAACAAAACTCAAGTTAAAAAACCTCCATTAACACAAGTAGGCAAATCGAAATTACAAAAACCTTCAAAGCATCCAATAATATTAATCAAAATTAAACAAAATTGTACTAATTAGGCGAACCTGATCTTGTGATTGGTGATCCATAAGATAGAGTAAAGACAAGAAGAGCAATTGCAATGAATCAATGTTTGTAAGTTTTCTCTCACAAATTGAGCCCAAATTGATTGATGAAGCTCTTAGTGAATCTCAAAGGATTGAAGCAATGCAAGAAGAGTTGAATCCATTTGAAAGAAGTGAAGTTTGGTACTTAATACCTAGACATACTCATCAAAGAGTCATTGACACTAAGTGGATTTTAAGAATTAAGATGAATGAGTATGGTATAGTTACCAGAAATAAAGCAAGACTAGTACCTAGACCTACTCATCAAAGACTTCGATGAGACTTTTGCACCAGTTGCTAGGCTTGAAGCAATCAGACTATTCCTAGCCTACGCTGCTCACAAGTACTTCACTGTTTATCAGATGGATGTGAAGTCTGTTTTTCTCAATGGAGAATTGCAAGAAGAAGTATATGTTGAACAATCTCCTGAATTTCAAGTTTATCAAGAAAAAGACAAAGTATATCGTCTGAAGAAAGCTCTCTATGGATTAAAGCAAGCTCCAAGAGCATGTCATGATACTTTATCTTACTTTCTTTTAATTAAAGGATTTCAAAAGGGGAGTGAATCGCACTTTTGGTCCCTCTTATGACTTGACTTTATCACTTTCGTCCCTTTCGTCCCTTTTAAATTTTTCGTAGCAGATGCATCCCTCTTATCAATATAGTGTAATACATTCATCCCTCTTAAATTTTTCACAGCAGATTCGTCCCTCTTATCAATGTAGTGTAACACATTGGTCCCTCTTATATATAAAATACATCCTAAAATAAAAGCAAAATTTCATTTTTGACCATATAAAGTGGTTGCTTTTCAAAATTGGCCCTTTATTGTGGTACATCGACAATATATGTCATTTATTGTGTCGTCGTTATCAACTTCAGTCCTTATCATAAAAAAATTTTAATTATCGCCGAAAATCATCAATTTATATCCAATCTGACTGAAAATTTTAATTTTAGCAAAAAATATCATTTGTCGAGTGATACTTTATGATTAAAAATTTCATGTTATGACTCCAAAATTTCAAGTCTAAATCACATGATAGGTCTATAAATTTAATTTTTATTTTAGATTAGAACTGTACAATGAAATTTGTATAAATATGAGGCAAATGTGATGTGAGACCTATTTATTTGTTTATAAATAAAAATAGGTATCTTCGATTTATGGGGAAAACGAACTTTAACCGTTTTTCATCAAAAATTGAAGCTATAGACCTACCACATGAATTGGACTTGCAAATTGGATTAAGAATATGAAATTCTAAAATTTTAATTGGCACTCTAAAATTAAATTTTTCGATCAGATTAAACATATATTGATGAGGTACCACAATAAAAGGGCCAATTTTAAAATGCTACCACTCTAGAGGGTCAAAAATAAAATTTACCTCCAAAAATGGATGTAATTTGGATTTAAAGGGACCAATGTGTTATACTACAATGATAAAAGGGACGAATCTGCTACGAAAAAGTTAAGAGGGACTAATGTGTTACATTACAATGATAAGAGGGACTAATGTGATACACTATATTAATAAGAGGGACACATCTGCTATGAAAAATTTAAAAGGGACGAAAGTGATAAAGTCAAGTCATAAGAGGGACAAAATGTGCAATTCACTCTTCAAAAAGGTAAAGTAGATAAGAACTTGTTCACTATTGAATGGGATAATCATATATTATTAGTGCAAATATATGTGGACGCTATTATTTTCTGTTCAACTAATCAACAGATGTGTGAAAAGTTCTCTAAGCTGATGCAGAACAAGTTTGAAATGAGCATGATGGGAGAACTTAATTACTTTCTTGGATTACAAGTGAAACAACTACCAGATGGTATCTTTATTAATCAAGCAAAGTACACAAAATATCTGTTCAAGAAATTTGGTTTGAAAGCTAGCTCATCTGTTGCTATTTCAATGTCTACTGGACTTCGCCTGGATAAGGATGAAGATGGAAAACCAAAAGACATCACCAAATATAGAGGCATAATGGGGTCACTGTTATATTTAACAACAAGTAGATATGATATTATGTCCTCTGTTGGGGTTTGTGCGAGATTTCAATCAAATCCAAAAGAATCTCATCTCTTAGCTGCCAAGAGAATTCGGAGATATCTTAAAGGCACACAAGAAAAAGGATTATTGTATCCAAGGGAATCAGGATTTGAACTCATTGGATATTCAAATTCTAACCTTGCTGGCTGCAAAATAGACAGGACGAGTACTACATGTACTTGTCAATTTTTAGGTAGTCGTCTGATCTCATGGATGAGTAAGAAATAGGCTTCAATATCCATATCTACCGCTGAAGCTGAATACATTGCTGCTGGAGCATGTTGTGCACATATACTTTGGTTGAAACATCAACTGGAAGACTACAATATCAAAATCAGTAGAATACCTATCTATTGTGACAATACAAGTGAAATCTCACTTACTCAGAATACTACAAGTCATTCAAGGACAAAGCATATTGAGATCAAACATCACTTCATAACAGATCATGTGAAAAAAGGGAATGTCATTATTGAATATGTTCATACAGATAATCAGATTGCTGACATTTTACCAAACCCTTAAGTGATGCAAGATTTTCTACTCTAAGAGTGGAACTAAGCTTATTAAATTTGGATTCATAAGCTGATAAGGAACCTATCAGAAGACTATGGTTCATCAGCTGACTAATCTGATTTTAATAAGGAGTGTTCTTCAAAACTAACTCTCAACAGACTAGTTGACTGATAGATTCTTGGACTCAGGGGGAACGTGTAAGACTAGCGTTACCCCTGATTAAAGATGAAATCTTCAATGACAGTTAGTTGAAGTTATGTTACCAGAAGATATGTTCTTAATTCTTGAAGATCTGAAGATTATTATTCTTGATGGATTAACAAACAGCAGAGGAAGATCACTAACCATTGGCTTTCTCTAGTGATGTAATGTATCAGACTAGTCATCTATCAGATAAGTGTATTTTACTAAAATGATTTTATAAAAGTAGTGTATTTAAAATGTTTTATCTAAAACACACTTTTATAAGTCAAGACTAGGGACGCTTCGTTTTTCCGCCTAGTCTGACAAGTTATAAAATTTAAAATTCGTAAATATCGGTCACACGATTATAACTGACAGATATGGATCTGACGGTTGGTGGATAACACGAAAACCGAAGATTCCCTAACCCTATAAATCCAGATTTGAATCAGATCAGTGAATTTTACGCACACTCAAAATTAATTTCTAACTTTTAAAAAACTACTATTCTGCTCTGTTTTCTTGTGAATTCTCCCTGCACTCTACTTACTTTTCTCGTAGACATCATGGGTTCCAAAGCTGCTGCTAATGCTGAAGGAAGATATCTCAGCTATGATATGTATTATGCCACTGGCACGAAGCTGATGAAAGAAATAATGGAGAAATCAAGGAGGCTTCACTAGTGAACTACATGGAGGCTCATGAAACTATAGTCTTTAGTCCTGAAGTGGATGAGTTCTACAGAACTGCTAAAGTTGATCTTAAGAAGATGAAAATCAAGGCCAATGTTGGAGGGAAGGACATCTGTGTCACTCTGGCCCTCTTAAGTGAGAAATATGGTCTGAAAAATGGAGGGACTATAGATTTGTCCGTGCCAACCTCTCCTAAGGAAAGAGACTTCTGGAAAATCGCTGCTAATAAGGAGGAAATTCTTTCTGGATCTGTCAAGAAGACCCATCTGATTGACGAATTTCAGAGGATGGCTGACCTTCTTGCCAAGGTCATAGAGAATTGTATAAGTGCTCCGGATGGCCTACCTAAAAGAAGACTGCATATGATGATAGCAGTTTATTATGGAATGAAAGTAAACTGGGCCGCTTATGTGATCATAAGGAAAATGGACATAATCATCATAAGATCTTCTTGAGCCATCTACTGATGAGCTTAGACTGCGGAATGACTCATGAAAAAGTCATTCCCAGAGCGATGGAATTAAAGGTTTATGAAGGTGTTAAGGCTGAATCCAAGCCTGTTGCAACACCTAAAAGAAAGCAGCAGAAGAGAAAATATGTTGATGCAAAAGAGCCTGCTGAAAAGGCCAAGAAAAGCAAGGCAAATGTTGCTGAGCCTACTGACCAAACAACTCACCTTACTGTTGATATCAGATCAGTGGAAACTGAGAATGCTGATGCGATCATCAACGAAGTTGTTGTTGGTCTCAAGTGGTCAGATGATGTCTAGAGGGGAGAGGGGGTGAATAGACCTCGGAAAATTTTTCTCAAAATTTTTGTAAGTGTTGTGCCTCTAGCAGTATCCACACCAACTGGATTGAAGCAACTCCTTTGGAATCCTCGGGCTCAGAACTAGGATCCAAAAGTTATCAGACAGGATAAAACCCATCACTGTAAGAGAGAGGGCGATGCTAATTCCTAAGTAGGAATTTCGTGTCTTATGTTGTATGGAGGCTAGGGTTTTTTGTGGAGTCTTCTACTCTTTATATACTAAGAGACCTAGATTTGTACTTATCTTGTTAGGAAAGTACAATCTTATTCTCTCTCTATTTCCTTAAGTAATTAGGTTTCTTTTAATAAATTAAACTCTTTAATTAATCGGAATCATTAATTAAATTCTTTTAATTAATTCAGCTTATTTAATTAATTAATTCAATTAATTAATTAATCCTTCTCCATTAATTAATTAGACTACTTCTAATTAATATTCTTCTCCTTTAAGAATTAACACTTTAATTCTTCAATTTTGATTTAACTCTATAATTCAAATTTTCTTTATTTTATTTGTTGCAGTCCAATTGTATTGCGTGTGACCCTCTAAGTTCACCATCAATTGGCCGCAGGCCCACAACTTTCATGATTTAATTTGCTAGCTTATTAATTGCTCCGATTAATTGAACACCTTCAACTAACCACTCAAGAACTAATCTTACAATTAATTCATGAGTACCCACACCTCATGGTCGATGTCTAGCCACAAGCACATGATGCCCAACTTCAGGTGAATTGATATCAGTGAACCTCACCTCTTATAAGTACCATGTACATACAGTCCCTATATCGATTAATTTCCCGATCGAGATCTAGGGTGTGTGAATTGATCGACACCTCTAATTATCTCGATTACTATACTTTCTAATTCTAAATATTAATTCCAGTGTGACTGTTAAATTTGGAAACTCCTTTCCAAATCTATCACCAACCGCGGCCGCGGGTTTCTCGGAATCTATTATCTAAGAATGTATAGGAAATTCTCTCAACACACTACGTTGAGTCGGTAGATCCCATATTAGTGCTAACCATTCACGTACACGATCAATACGCACCCAAAGTAGTCGCACAATGATCAAGCTAAGTGATCGGCTCCTAAATCAAGTACGTACTCATGTGCACCAAATTCGCCCCAGCACCTCAGGTCAAAGGACTAAATCGTACATTATTATAAGTCTTGAGAAACATCTCATCGCTGATGTGCATCATGCATTTCCACGATGGGTTTCTCTGTTTGGGTCGTTCGATGCGTTCGATCACCTATCGAACCACCTACTCATATGCACTAGCATCAAATGTCTTGCTCATGAAACACTACAAATTCACTCCACGTGAATCATGCATATTCGTAGTCTTTACGATTCTTTCGATACCCCGTCTCGTTCGGAATCTTTGACTTGGAACATGTTTTAAGATCACGACCTTAGAGACTGTTTCATGATTGCACTCATATTGAAGTGAATTGTCCAATAGCCTATTATGATCAAAGGATTTCATCCAATCCTTTAAGTGATTCGCGAGAGATGAAGTTGGTCATTGTTTGATTTACATACTATAAAGAAACGAACATATTAATTCATTTATACTAGATAAAGTTTATGAGAGTCCTAATACAAGCTAAATATATTGGCTTGCAGAGCACTATCCTTTAAAAAATGTATGCACTTCTATGTGTGAAAAGAAAGGGAAGCCTTCAATTAATGAAACTCAAGGATAAATTCATTTTGTAATTCCTCTCTTTCGTTTAATGGTGCAAGAGTTGTAGTAGAAATATATATGTATGCACAAACGAAGAAAAATGAATGGTGCTAGTAGCCCACAAAAGCAAAAATGTGTAGAAGCACAAGCAATGATCACCATTGGTGCTAATACCATTGTAAGCACAAAGTGCTATGTTGTCATTGTATATCAAAAGAAAAGCGATTATGTGAGGAAGAGCTAGGGACTTAAATTGTCAATTAAATCAAGATTAGGGACAACACTCTTAAGGTACCTACAACTTATTTTAATAATGTGATTGGAGTATAAGGTTTGAGACCTACTGCTAGGAGAGGATCTATGTTAACTTTAAGAGCCCATACAAGTATAACCGATGATTTTAATCTATTGGGGCATATTCACCTAAGATAGAACCTAGCTGAAGCCATCACATACACACGTGAAGCTTGTTTGAGGAATAATTTGAAAGTGTTAAGTTCTGGAGTTTTGATCTTAAGCATGTACGTTTAGTACTTGTTTTTGTTTTCTTTGCACGGGACGAGCAAGTATTTAAGTTTGGGGGTGTTGGTAACGCATTGAAAACATCGTTATTACATATTTCCTTAAGCCCAAAATATCTTATTTTGATCCGAGTTTTGTGTGTCTTAACTTGTTTTCGTGTGTTTTGCGTCTTTGGCTCCTTTGTTAGTGTTGCGTTCCAAACACAAACTACGCAAGTATACGGTCGTCTACAAGTAATAAAGTGATAAGGAGTGTCGAACCCACGAGGAATTGTTCAATTAATTACCAATTAATGTCTTGTTACTTCTACTTAGATTTGTAAGTTGAGTTTGGTGAGGTGATGGTGGTTTTGATATTAAAACTAATTAAGGTGATTATGGAATCTAACACTTGCCAAAACAATATGTAAAGGCTTCTAGGATTTTACGTCACCTAGTTCGATTCAAGATAAATGACTCAACAATTGACAACCATACTTATGTTTGTTGTTCAAGGTTTCATAGAATATTCATACGTATCTTCCGAATAGCGTACGAACCTACCAATGTAGACTAATCCAATTTATGTCTAAAAGGATTAAGCCTAAGTTATGCATTAATTTCAAACCTTATTAGAACATGAAATGACCTAGGTATATTCCTATCCTAAAATCAAATCACAACCTAGTTTTACAATCTAATCTTTAATCTACTATGCCTAGCAATTAAAGATCAATTCATTTCATTCTATGGTTGGCCTAACCACAAGTTGACAAAAGCGCAACAACCTTTATAACATCATTTAATCAAGAATCAAACATGGGATCATAAAACCTTAGAATAAAGGAGATTAGATACTCATAACTATAAATATATTATTCATATCATTAATGAAAGCCATAAATGTAAATGGACAAAGTAAGAGAGTTAGAGTAAGCTTAGTGGTGGAGATCTTCAACAACTTCTCCCTTTAGCCTTTTTATCTTCAATGGGGAGTCCAAGTGAAGTTCTTCCCAATGGAGGCTAGAGAGTAATGTGTAATGAAAGTTCTATGAGTTGTGTAGGAGTTGTGAATGATTTCCCCACTTAACTACTAACCTAGTGGAAACTACAAGCCCTAATGCCTAAGTTACCCTCCAAACAATGGCAACTAAGGCCAAAAAGTCCCCTAAGATGCCTAAAAATACAAGTGGGATCAAAGGGGGATAATACAAAAAAAACCCCGTCTTTCCCGCAGCAAAAATCTGCTGGTAGCAGGGGTACACCGCGGTGTGAGTCTGGCAGTAAGTTTCCAGCTCTGCCGCACTTCCTTCCAAGCAGCATATCTTTTGATTCCGAACTCCGATTGTGGATCTGTAAAGTCCATAGCGTAGATAAATCACTCATCTATGACATATCCAAAATTCAGCTCATTTGGATCAGTCTTGATAAAGTTGTTCATGTTTTAGTGAACATCTATCTACAATCTTGTACGATTTGCTTCGGGTTCTTTTTCCTTTAAAGCTCAAGTCTGACTCGCAGGGTGGGTAGAGCGACTCGCATCATTGATACGCAACTCTGAATCACTCTAAGATGTCAATACCTACAAACCACGGAGAAAACGATCAAAACGAGAACAAAAACACAAAAAAAGAACAAAGACCAAACGAAGGGGCCAATGAAGGAAAAGCCACGCAAACACACAAAAGCAAGCAAAACTCAGATTAAAACAAGACGTTTTGGGCTTAAGAAGGCACGCGATAACTACGTTTTCACGGCGTTATCAACACCCCCAAACTTAGATGCTTGCTCGTCCCCGAGCAAAGAAAATAAAAAAACAAGTACTAACGTTCATGCTTACGATCAAAACACCAAAACTTAAACAATTTGAAATTATTCTTCGAACAAGCTCTACGTGTGTGTGTGATGGCTTTGGCTAGATTCTATCTTAGATGAATACGTCCCAATAGATCAAAATCATCGATTCTAATTGCGCGGACTCCTACGGTTATGACAAAGAGTCTCTCCTAACCGTATATTTCCAACTTAATGTTCAAATCACATTATGAAACTAAGTTGTAGGCACTTTAAGAGTGTTATCCCTATTCTTGAACTAATGAACAATTTTAGTCCCTAGCTCTTTTCTCACCATACTTTGCTTTTCCTTTGATTTACAATGATAGCATAACACTTTGTGCTTTACAATGATTTTACAATAACAACTAGCACTAATGATGAAGATTGCTTGTGCTTCTAGACATTTAACTTTTTGGGCTACTAGCACCATTCATTTCCTTTGTGCATTTCATTTGAACTGGTCATTACAAAACTTGCACCATTACAACGAAAATAGAGTAATTACAAAAATAATCCAATAATTTCATCATTTGAAGGCTTAGCCTTTCTTTTCTCTCATAGAAGTGCATACATTTTAGCAACTTCTCTACTCGTTTCTTTTAAGAGCTAGGTGTTCAAATGTCTTTCATTCTTGAGAAGGGTTCACTCCCCCAAACTTAAGTCATTTTGTTCATTTTACACTTTGTTTTCAAACTAAAGTTTGGAGAGAATCTAAGTTACACAAAAGGAATCCTAGAACCTATTATCACTATAGTTCTTTATCCACTTCAAATACTACCTAGCTTAAGCTAATGTGCTCAAATTTTGTAGAACATGTTCAAGTAATAATAAGAATTTGAAAATTTTTTGGCTAGTCGATCCAGCATGTACGAAAGTACTTGCGACCTCTCTCCCCCAAACTTAAAATGCACAATATCCCCATTGTGTGAATTGAGAGAAACAGAGTGAGGTCGACACGACAAAACAACGCACAAAAGCAAAAACAAGCACACAAACAACAAAACAAAACAAAAGAAAGCGGTAAATGAAAGAGCACGGTTCTAATATAATAATAAAGCAATGAAATACAATCTCCTCGTTTCGAAGGCGCACGTGAGCTCCCACCTCTAGTTATCGGCATTGTTATCAAATGTATTCAAGACCAACCAAACGAGCCAACAATCAATTCACAATATCTATCAAATAACCCTCGAACAAATTCACGAAAGAATTCACACCAACAACCAAAATATCTCACTTAAGCAATTCGTCGAACACCTTGCCTACACCCCCAAGCTTACTCCTTTTCAAGAATATTTTCAAGAGCTTCCACCCAAAAAAATAGCAATACCAACAATTAAAGCAATTCCAATAAAAGGTTAAGCCACACTTACCTTTTGAGTGCACACAATCAATTGGAATCGAAGAATTTCGATTGTTTTTGAAACTTGGGAGAATGGTTTGGTTTTTGGGTGTGAATATGGGAAAAGTGAGAGTTTTTGGGTGATTGAGTGAGTGATTTTCGAGTTAGGAGTTTGTGTGAGTGAGGTAGAATTGGGGGTGAGAGATTGAGAGTGAGGGAGAGGTGGATTCGTGAGAGAGACTTGTGAGACTTGGGGAAATTTTGAAATTAGAGAGTGAAGGAGAAGGAGAGGATACGGGATTTTAAGTCCCTGGAATGTATACACCGCGGTGTATGTTTTGTACACCGCGGTGTGTGACTAATTTGCACTGCGGTGTATAAACAACACACAGCTGTGTACGTTTTTGCAAAATAGATCAAATGTTACTGGAATTTTTACACCGCGGTGTACAAAATTTACTACGCGGTGTGTTTCACTCAATAAACAGAGCAAACTCTCTGGAAAATTTTGCACCACGGTGTATTTGAAATTGCACCGCGGTGTAAGAAGTGATTAAACTTACTGGAAATTTTGCATCGCGGTGTATATTAAATTGCACCGCGGTGTATTATTTTCAGTGGGTTTTTCAGTACTTTTGAATACAGACTAAAAAAATAAGTTTGTATTCAAAAATCTTAACACTTCAAAACAACAAAATTTAAAAACTTACTCTGATTCTTGATTTGCTCAATTTCACAATTCCCGACTTGTATTTCCACACTCGATTTCGCTAAGTTGTCGTGCTCAATCATTACCTACAACAAAACACACAAGAACGAGAAATCAAAAGACACGACACGACAACAACAAAAACAACAAGACAACGAAAACGAAAAAAACAAAAAGCTTGGGTTGCCTCCCAAGGAGCGCTTGTTTATAGTCGGTAGCTCGACTTGAAACTTCTCTTTTCTTTTAGTGTGGCCAATAATCGAATAGGATCCCATCGGGATCAAGTATAAGCCCCGACCTCTTTGCTTTTAAATTCGTCCCACACTTTAATTTTTCCATTGTACGGTCTTCTGGGACGGATTTGGACCACATATCAAATTGAAAACTTTTATCTCCCGGTTCAGATCTCTTGTAATATTTACCCATAATTATCCATGTTGCTTTGCTCGGGTGGATCCACTTGTCTTCTTTGGGAATAATCAAGTCCACATAAGAATATTTGATGACCTTTTGATCAAAGCCTTCATCCATGATGAATTTATCTTCCTTTGCAAGCTCTTTCGATCCACCTTGTTCTTCATCTCTAGTAGGAAGCCCATTTGTTTCTAACATTTCACTCGGTTCATTAAAACTTTCGTTAGGAGCAACTGGCCCATCATAGGCTTTTTCATTCATCAATGTGAAGCCTTTGCAATGCTCATTTATACCTTGTTTGAGTGATTCGATTGTATTCGACAAAGTTTCAGGGGGTCTTATGAATAAAGCTTGTGAGATTTGCTCCATTTGTGTTTGAAGATTCCTTAATGCCCCCGAGTCTTCTTGCAACTGTTTGGAAACCTCTTCCAATTTCGAATCATTGTTAACCATGTATTTGGTGGTGTGCTCCATGAACTTAGTGAATGCTTCTTCCAAAGATGATTGTGCCTCTACCGGAGGTTGAGAATAATCATGATAGTTCGGTTGGATGAATGGGGTAGTCATCATCATATCCGGGTGTGGTCCACCTCCCCACTCATTGTTCCTTGGATAATACGGGGTATTTCCCCATCCGATATTGTAGCTATTGTAGGTGGGACTCGGCTGATAATGATTACCCAAGTATGAATTATCATAATGAAAATAATCTGGACTCATTGGGCAACCGGCGATTGTGCTCTCCCCCATGCAATGCATACAATAACAAAGTGATGTTCCCTCGGTTGACCTTGGATAGCAATCATTGTAGGCCATCATACCTAGGAGGACAAAGATATCAACGTAATTAACAAATCCAAGCTAAGATATACAAGAATATAAATTGGCAAACAATCGTTACAACTCCCCGGCAACGGCGCCAAAAACTTGTTGCGTTCCAAATACTAATACGCAAACTACGCAAGTATAAGATCGTCTACAAGTAATAAAGTGATAAGGAGTGTCGAACCCATGAGGAATTGTTCAATTAATTACCAACTAATGTCTTGTTACTTCTACTTAGATTTGTAAGTTGAGTTTGGTGAGGTGATGGTGGTTTTGATATTAAAACTAATTAAGGTGATTATGGAAACTAACACTTGACTTAACAATATGTAAAGGCTTCTAGGATTTTACGTCACCTAGTTCGATTCAAGATAAATGACTCAACAATTGACAACCATACTTATGTTTGTTGTTCAAGGTTTCATAGAATATTCATACGTATCTTCCGAATAGCGTACGAACCTACCAAAGTAGACTAATCCAATTTATGTCTAAAAGGATTAAGCCTAAGTGATGCATTAATTCCAAACCTTATTAGAACATGAAATGACCTAAGTATATTCCTATCCTAAAATCAAATCACAACCTAGTTTTACAATCTAATCTTTAATCCACTATGCCTAGCAATTAAAGATCAATTCATTTCATTCTATGGTTGGCCTAACCACAAGTTGACAAAAGCTCAAACTAGTATAACAAGCACTTGTAAGCATAGCAACAACCTTTATAACATCATTTAATCAAGAATCAAACATAGGATCATAAAACCTTAGAATAAAGGAGATTAGCAACTCATAACAATAAATATATTATTCATTACATTAATGAAAGCCATAAATGTAAATAAACAAAGTAAGAGAGTTAGAGTAAGCTTAGTGGTGAAGATCTTCAACAACTTCTCCCTTAAGCCTTTTTATCTTCAATGGGGAGTCCAAGTGAAGTTCTTCCCAATGGAGGCTAGAGAGTAATGTGTAATGAAAGTTCTATGAGTTGTGTAGGAGTTGTGAATGATTTCCCCACTTAACTACTAACCTAGTGGAAACTACAAGCCCTAATGCCTAAGTTACCCTCCCAACAATGGCAACTAAGGCCAAAAAGTCCCCCAAGATGCCTAAAAATACAAGTGGGATCAAAGGGGGATAATGTTGGTCCCAAGTGGTCAGATGAGGTCTAGAGGGGGGGGGTGAATAGACCTCTGAAAATTTTAGACTTTAAAACTTTTTACTCTTCTGTCAGCAGACTAAGCTGATGAAGAACAGTAAGATGACTATGCTGATCGTGAACAAATCTTGAACAGCAGAGTGACCACTCTTCTTACAGTTTACTTAGCTGATTTAAGTGAAAATCAGTTTTATCAAGAGTATACTTGCAGCGGATGTTTGAAAGTGTTTTTCACAAGTAGACTAAGTCCTTAAAAAGATTTTATCCCTAGTTTTAAAACTCCTTATAAAATTTTTTTATAATTCAAAGTGTTGAAACATGCAAGGTTCAAAGTATGCAAGAAAACTTAAATGCAAGATAACACAAAGAATTTTTATAGTGGTTATATGGATAAAAATCCTTTAGTCCACTCTTCCAGATCACTTAGATTCTGGGTTATACTATAATCACACAGATTACAATATTTCTCCACTTATACCTAAACAACTAATGAAAAGGCTATAAGCTCACAATAAGAATTCACAAAGAATACCTATCCTCTAAAGTAGAATCACTCACAAAGATGGATTCTAACTTCGCACAACACTCAGCTAATACAAAACACTCAGATTGTATTTTTCTGTTTTCTTCAACTGGGTTTCTGTCAACAGATGACTTCTACCAGACGAGTGAGTTGTTCGAGCTTCTTGAGACTTAAAAAAATTCTGCTTCAAATGCGAAATCTCAGATGTTGTTGTGTTATTGTCTCACTTCGAATTCAGCTCTATTTATACTTGGATTTGAAAATATGACCGTTGAAGGAACTCAAATCACAAATCCATAGCCTTAGCCCAATTTCAGAACGGCTACCTGCTACAGTCCTTTTTCTGCTGTACTTTCCTGTAGCAGCATTAAATGCACTCTGCTGATCCGAGAGTAAATTCCAATCATTTGCCATTACTACCCTTCTCTTCCCGCATTTATTACACCCGGTGCATTTATTACCGTTGGACTCTTCTCATGATCTCTTCTACTCTGCTGATCAAGGCAACTTTGCTGATAGATACTCCGCTGATCAAATGCTGAACTAATCTGATTTGAGTCAGCTGATGACCTACCCTTCTGTTCGCTGTTTCAGCATGAGATCACTAGTCTTCTGGGCTTTGAACTTTGAACTCTTCTGATGTCTTCTTTTACTTGTTCAAAATTCTTCTAAGGGAACTAAGCCTTCCATACTTAGCTGATTCTGATGTTTTGGAAATCATCAAAACCATCACTTAAATTCTTATCTTCTTTGCACTCTATCTTCATCTTCATCCAACAATTTCCCCCTTTTTGATGATGACAAAACTTCAGCTAAGTACCTGTACCTAACCTAAAGTTTTCATCCTAAAAAATTTCTGAGATAGAAATAGTCTGTTGGATTTAAACTTGCAATTTTATAGATATTGAAAAGATTACAGATTACAAGTTTTTGAACAGATGAGGAATGCAAAAACAAAATTACAAAGAAAATTACAAGGAAAATAGCACTAGTCTTCTTCTTTTTCTTTGTCTTCTTTTCCTTCAGCTGGATTGGAAGTTTCAGCTTTTGAATCCTTGAATTTTTGTTGTAACAGCTCTAACTTCTTCTTTTTAGCATCAGGATCAAGCTGTCTTCAGCCGAGTCCTTAGCAGCAGCTATTTCTTTATCAGACTTAGCCTTTGCTTCAGCTTCAGTTTCATCAGCTTCACTTTCTTCTTCTGTGATCTTCTCATCTGTTGGTCTGCTTGTGCCTTCATTTTCTTCATCAGCTCCAACTTCTTCAGCAGCAGATTCTTCCAACACTTCAGTCTCTTCAGCTTCAGCACCATCTAGTCTGTCTTCTATTTTATCAAAAGAAGTTCCAACTCTCTTCTGTCCAAATACCCTATCTTCCCCCTTTTTGTCATCATCAGCAGGGTTGACTGGATATTGTGGTAAGACTGGTGTAATCTGAAGTGAATCACAGAGAAGCTTGACATTTTCTTCTATGGCATTGAGTTGAGCTTGTTGATTTAGTTGATTGGCCTCAAAAGCTTTCATCCTTTTGAGCACATCTTCTCCTTGATCACCCAACTGAATTTGAGTTCCCAAAATTCAATTGGATGAAGCAGTGAAGTCTTTCATCATATTTCTCATGACTTCATCTTCTGCTTGAATGGCCGTTTCAACTGTTTCTTCAATTCGTCTCCAACCAGCAGCAGTGCTTTGAGTCCTTCTTCTGATGATGTCCATTTTTTGACAAACAGATTTGACATCTTGAGCAGTATCTTCTATCAGATAGATTGGAACAGCAGCAGCTTTCTGATTTGCTGTTAACTTCTCTTCCATTTCCTTCATTGATTTTGATATCATTTGTTGAATGGAATCCAACAATGATGTTTGCTGTAAGATCTGAGAAGTGGAAGCAACCTCAGTTTGGATTGGAGGTAAGGCAAGAACTTCCTTTTCAGTGGACTGTTCTTCTGCTTGAGTTGATTTTTCAGTTGACTGATCTGCTGGACCAGAAGCAGGGTCTTCATTCATGGTCTCATCAGCTTGACTAGGCGTGCTTTCCTTCTCCTTAGTCTGATCAGTTTCCTCAGCAGCAGCCTCCTTTTCAGTGATCTGATCAGCTGGAATGGTTTCTTCTCCCTTTGATTCGTCAGCTGGTTCAGACTTGTCATCCTTTTCTTTGTTCTAATCAGTGGGGTCAGATGTACTCTCTTTTTCCTTTTGTTGATCATCAACATCAGCAATGACATCTTTCTTTTTGTCCTTGTCAGCAGGGGGTTCAATCTTCTTGATAGATTTAACAGTTTTCAGCAACCCTGCACCATCTAGAGTAGTTCTGTGAGAAATCCAGGTGAAATCATCAATAGGAATAAATGGGGAGATTGGGTCCTTAGGTAATTCTTCAAATGGTTTAATGTTGGGACCATAGACAATCTGCTTGATATTAGGAAGAGGGATCATGGAGCTTGGCTGTCCCTTCATCTTCCTAGTCTTCTTAGCCCATAATTCCATGGACTGAGCAATTGCCAGCTTGATGGATCTCTCCTTGAGATCTTCTGAATCAGAACACTCTTCAGGAACAGATTCAAGAATCTTCTTTGCCTCAGCCTTGGCAATGTGACTGATTCTTAATCTTAACTTGTCCAGAAAGAATTCTGAGTCAAGTGCTTGGGTTAGAGAATCAGTCTCAAGCCACTTCAACACCTAGGCTTCTTCAGTAGCAAATCCCTTCCAATTTGCAATCTGTTCTGGCTTCTTGGTCAATCTGAATTCTCTCCATCTGTTGTACCTTATCTTCTCTTTGTTGAACATTGTCAGATGGGTGATTCTTGCATTTTCAGCATCCAACCTTTTAAGAAATTCTTCAAAGATGTCAGGATTATCTCTGACAATCTCCAAGGCCAGTTTGACCTCTTCTCTTCTCTTTGGTTGAATCTTTGGAGCAGGCATGACTGGTATGGGTTTAGTTGGGTCTCTTGGTTCACCAATTGTAATGCCACCAGTCTGCTTAGGACAATGAGCGTCCTTAGCACTTGCCTCAATAGCAGCAGCTAACTCAGCTGCTTCTATGGCACCCCTTTGTTCTTGAGTCATCTTGCTGGCTTTCTCTTCCAGCCATTTGAGCTCAAGAGCTTTAAGACGATCCTCCTCAGCCTTTTCTGCAGCTTTCTTTTTCCTTTCTGATTCCTCTTGTTTCTTCTTTGCAGCAGCAGAGACATAAGGGATCACAATTTTTCCAGTCCTTTTCTTCTTTGATTCAGGACTTTCAACAGCTTGCAGTGGAGTTGCAGCAACAGGAGTAGGATGCAGAAGGAGTGTTTCTCCTTCACCTGTTGTGCTAGTCTGCTGTTCAACTCTTTCCTCAGCAGACACTACAGCAGATGATTCTGTAGCAGAGACTCCAGTTTCAGCAGCAGCAACTTCAACAGGCATGACAACAGGCTCTTCAACAGTGATTGGCCTCTCAGCTGATCCTGTTGTTTCCCTTACTGTTTCTGTTGATTCTTCAGAGAATGTCACTTTCCTTTTTGCTTTAGATTTAGGAATTCTCTTTGATGCTTCAGGTTTGGACGTAGGAGGACCTTTTGCAGCACTCCTTGTCCTCATTCTTTTCTTTGATTGAACAGGAACAGCTTCTTCTGATTCAGTTCTTTCAGGAGAAGAACCTGTCTCCATTTGTTCAATTTCCTTGGTGAAGTCATCAATCACCTTTTCAGGGATTACAACTTCAGGTTGTGCTGATCCAGCTTCAACAGCAGGGCTTGCTGTTTGATCAGCATATTGGCTTGTCTGACCCTCCTTCTTGCTCTTCTTAGAAGGGGTCTTCTTAGACTTTGCAGCAGCTTTTCTTTTGGGAGCAGCCACTACTTTTCTTACTGGTTCATACAGCTTGAACTCTTTACTACCGTGAGTAGTCTTTCCACCAGCCATAGGACAGTTCAGTGACATGAACAGATGACTAAGCAAGATGGCATGCGAAGTCCTTTTGTCACTCAGCAGATCATAGACATGAGCTGCCCAGTTCACCTTTAGTCCATAGTAGATGCAAATCATTGTGTAGTACCTCTTCCTTGGTAACCCATCTAAAGAGCCCGTACTGCAGTCCAATATCTTCGCAATGATGTCTGCGAACCTCTGATACTCATCTTTTAACTGAGTCTTCATCAGAGTCCCAGTCATCTCTTATCCCTTCTGAGCACAAATTGCCCAAAATTCTTCCACCTTTTCAGACCCTAGGTCTGTTACGTTTCCTCCTTCATTTGTCAGTTTATAAACCTCACTCAAAACAGCAGCAGAGACAGCGATTTTCTTACCCCCAATGACAGCTGACATAACAGTGTCATCTTTGGTGAATTCCCTGGTCTTGTTGAAGTGATCAACATCTTCTAAGTAAACCCTGTCTTCGTGGGCTTCCAAAACTGGAACTAAAGATGCCTCTTTGATTTTCTCCAAGATTGAGCGCATCAGATCAGTACCAGAAAAATGGAATTTGTTGTAGTTCAAGTATCTTCCATCAATAATCTTCTCCATTTCTGGGATTACCGAGTAGAATCTGTGAGAGCACTAAACTTTTGAAAGAGAGATTGAGAGTTAGAGAATTTGAGATTTTGAGTGTGCGTAAGACGACTGTACTGTTTCAGATCGGATTTTATACGTTTTCCATTGTTTAGGTTATCGTGATTAATCTGAGACGTTGGATCAATCTGACAGTTTATTAATCGTGTGGGTGGGAGCTGCGGATTTCAATTTTATTATTTTAATGTCAGACAGGCGGGAAACTCAATCGACACTAATCTGTTACTTATAAAAGCGTGTTTCTAGAAATGCGATTTTATAACCATGCTTATATAATGTATCAGATGAGTAGAGTTTAACTTATCTGACAGACGAGTGATCTGCTATCTGATATTACTAGAGAAAGCTAATAGCTAGTAATCTTCCTCTGCTGTTTGTCAATCCAGCAAGATGAAATAATCTTCAGTCTTCAAGAATTGAGAACATATCTTCTGATAACATAACTTCAACTAACTGTCATTAACCAATTTCATCTTTAGAGCAGAAGTACCGCTAGTCTTACACGTTCCCCCTGTCTTTAAGAATTCATAAGTTAACTAGTCTGTAGAAGGTTAATCCTTGAATAAGATAACGGATGACTGTGCTGATGAACTTTAGTCTTCTGATAAGTTCCCCCTCAGCTTATGCATCCAAATTGAGTAGTCCTAGCTCAGCTCTTAGAGTTGAAAACCTTACTTCACTTAAAGGTTTAGTGAAAATATCAGCAATCTGATTGTCAGTATGAACATACTCAATCATAACATTTCCTTTTTCCACATGATCTCTAATGAAGTGATGCTTGATCTCAATATGTTTAGTCCTTGAATGACTTGTAGTGTTCTGAGTAAGTGAGATTGCACTTGTATTGTCACAGTAGATTGGAATTCCACTGATTTTGATATTGTAGTCTTCTAGTTGATGCTTCAACCAAAGTATCTGTGCACAGCAAGCTCCATCAGCTATATACTCAGCTTCAGCAGTAGATATAGAAACTGAAGTCTGTTTCTTACTCATCCAAGAGATCAGACGACTACCTAAGAACTGACAGGCACCTGTTGTGCTTTTTCTGTCAATCTTGCAGCCAGCAAGGTCTGAATCTGAATAACCAATAAGTTCAAATCCAGATTCTCTAGGATACCACAATCCCAATTCTTGAGTGCCCTTAATATATTTCAGTATTCTCTTGGCAGCTAAGAGGTGAGATTCTTTGGGGTTTGATTGGAATCTTGCACAAACTCCAACTGAGTACATGATATCAGGTCTACTTGCTGTTAGATATAACAGTGACCCAATAATGCCTCTATATTTGGTTATGTCCACTGATTTTCCATCTTCATCTTTATCCAAACGAAGACTTGTAGACATAGGAATAGTAGCAGTAGAGCTAGTTTCCATACCAAATTTCTTGAACAGATCTCTTGTGTATTTTGCTTGGTTGATGAAAATACCATCAGGCAACTGTCTGACTTGCAAACCAAGAAAATAATTGAGTTCACCCATCATGCTCATTTCAAACTTATTCTGCATGAGCTTGGAGAACTTGTCACACATCTGTTGGTTAGTTGAACCAAAAATAATATCGTCCACATATATTTGCACAATTAATATGTGATTCTCCCATTCAATTGTAAACAAGGTTTTGTCAACTTTACCTTTGCGAAATCCTTTAATTAAAAGAAAATCAGATAAAGTATCATACCATGCTCTTGGAGCCTGTTTCAGTCCATAGAGAGCTTTCTTTAGACGATACACCTTGTCTTCTTGTTGATAAGCTTCAAATCCAGGTGGTTGTTCAACATATACTTCTTCTTGCAATTCTCCATTGAGAAAGGCAGACTTCACATCCATCTGATAGACAATGAAGTTCTTGTAAGCAGCATAAACTAGAAACAGTCTGATTGCTTTAATTCTTGCTACTGGTGCGAATGTTTCATCAAAGTCTATTCCTTCTTCTTGACAATAACCCTTGGCCACTAATCTTGCTTTGTTTCTGGTAACAATACCATCTTCATTCATCTTATTTCTGAAAACCCATTTAGTGCCAATTACTCTTTGATGACTTGGTCTAGGAACTAAGTACCAGACTTCATTCCTTTCAAATTGATTCAACTCTTCTTGCATAGCTTCTATCCAGAAGGAATCACTAAGAGCTTCTTCAATTTGTTTAGGCTCTATTTGAGATAGAAATGTGACAAACATAGCATCTTGTGCAGTAGCTCTTCTTGTTTTCACTCTATCTAATGGATCACCAATCAATTATTCTGGTGAGTGATTTCTGAGCCATCTAAGATCAGGTTGCAGGTCTGGATGTTGTCCTCTGTTTTGATCTTGCAACACTACTGTTGGAGTTCCAGTAGTAGTCTGTTGAACATCCTCTGGTCTGTCAGCTGTTTGTAACTCATCTGTTAGACAGTCAGCACTGTGATTTTGAACAGCACTTGAGCTAGCAGCTGAATTCAAATTAGGTAGTATGATGGGAACATATTCTTCATTCTTTTCAATATCCAACTTCTGTAAATCAGTAGACAGATCTTGATTGGTACTTTGATTCTTTTCAGAAGATTGACTTGGCTCATCAAATACTACATGGATAGATTCTTCTATTAGTAAAGTTCTTTTGTTAAACACTCTATAAGCTTTACTAACAGTAGAGTATCCTACAAAAACAACTTCATTAGCCTTTTCTGCAAATGCAGTAAGGTGATTTTTCCCATTGTTTAAAACATAGCATTTACAACCAAATATCTTAAAGTAATGAATGTTTGGCTTCCTGTTGTTCCAAACTTCATATGGAGTCTTGTTTTGGTGCTTGTTGATCATGCATCTGTTTTGGGTAAAACATGCTGTATTTGTTGCTTCTGCCCAAAATCTTTGAGGCAGCTTAGCTTCAGCTATCATGGTTCTGACAGCTTCCTTCAGTGTTCTGTTTCTCCTTTCAGCAACACCATTCTGTTGAGGGGTTCTAGCAGCTGAATACTCATGATGTATTCCTTTGATATTACAATACTCTTCAACAGTAGAGTTTGTAAACTCTGTCCCTCTATCTGATCTGATCTTTAATATCTTTATGCTTTTCTCATTCTGGATCAGTTCCATCAGATTTGTAAGATGTTCCTTGGTTTCACTTTTCTTCTTCATGAAAATCACCCAAGTATATCTTGAATAATCATCCACAACAGCTAGGCGGTATTTCTTTCCACCATTGCTGACTGGATCAATGGGTCCAAATAAGTCCATGTGTAGCAGCTCCAAAATCCTTTCAGAAGATTGGTGCTTCTTGCTTTTGAAAGATGACTTGATTTGTTTACCCTTCTTTATCAATCTGTTGATGGTCTTGAAGTTTAAATGATTCATCCTTTTGTGCCATAGCCAGCTAACTTCACTTGGTGTTGATGCCACCAAACAAATGTTTGAATTCTTATCAGCAGAATTCCAGTCGACTATGTAGACATTCCCTTGTCGTCTTCCAGATAAAATTACCTTCTTTGTACCAATCTGTTCAACGTAGCACTTATCTGTTGAGAAGATGACTGAATATCCTTTGTCACAAAATTGACTTATGCTCAACAGATTATATTTGAGGCACTTAACATATGAAACGTCAGATATCTCAATGTTTCCTCTGATCAGTCTTCCTTTATCTTTAATCTTGATCACTTCTTTGCTGTCCCCAAAAGTAACTTTTGGTCCATCCACAGCAACTGCATCGGTCAGCTCATGTATGTTTCCACACATGTGCCTTGAACAACCACTGTCCAAGTACCAGATCTTCTCTAATTTACTCCTACTCCTAATCCTAACCTACAAAACAAAAATAGAATTGTTTTAGGTACCCTTATTGAGAGGTCCTGAAGGATTAGTTTCACCTTTGACAACCCAAGATGTTGATGTCTTAGGCTTCTTAGGCTTCTGAGTTTTGACAGGAGCATGAACTTTTTCATTTTTATCATAATTATCAGATAAGTCATGTTGATGATCAGTATGATAAGAATTAGGTTCATATGCAGGGTAAGGTGCATGATAAGCAGGGTATGCATGCATTGGATGAGCAGGGTAAGGTGCATAGTAACTAGGAAATTGAGGTGCATGATACATAGGAGGATATGTAGCAGGTTGCACATAATATGACTCATTTCCATACCAAGCATTTTGATTTTTCTTATTTTTATGCTTCTTTGGCTTACTAGTAGCTTGCTCATTAACAGACTACTTAGCTTTACCATTAGTCTGATTGACTTTAGCTTTATCAGCAGACTTCTTAGGACTCTGCTGTTTGGTCTTACTAGTCTGTTTAACTAAACTAGGCTCTTTGCTCTTTTTAGCCTTAGGAGTTTTCGTCTCCTTTAATACTTTCTCAGGTGAAGCAAGTCTAGCAGTTTGAACATACAGAATGACCTTGCTATTGTCAGCAGATATAAATTTCTCAGTATGATTCAATTCGTGCTTATCCTGTTCTAAAGGCATCTTCTGTTTACTAGACATGTGAGTGGATGCAACAGATGATTTTTCATGAGACTCAATAACTTTTTCAAGTTCCATGATTTTTCCTTTATAAACTTCACATTCAGCTTTTAGAGATTCATGTTCTTGCTCAAGCTGTTTATATTCAGCTGATTCTCTAGGCTTTTCAGCTGTGAGTTTCAGTGAACTATTTTGCTCTTTCAGCAATATCATCTCTTCCTTAAGTTTTTTGTATGCTTCAGCAATAGTAGTATTGTTAAGCATCATTTGTTCAAATGAATTAAATAATTCATTGTCAAGAGGAGTTACCTCTTCCTCAGAGTCATCAGATTCCTTTGCCATCAGGCAGAAGAGAGCAGATTTTTCTTCATCAGACGATTCTTCATCAGACGTGTTTGAATCTGAATCAGATGAGTAGACAGCAGCCAGCTTTTCTGCTTCAGCCATCATTGCATTGCCTCTCTGATGCTTTCTTTCTTTTCTGATCTTCTTTTCTTCTTCAGTGTATTTTTCTGCTTTTGGATATGGACAGTCTTTGATGAAGTGTCCCAATTTCCTGCAGTTATAACACATTAGTTTGGCTTTATAATCCTCTTTATCTTGAGAAGAAAAGTTAGGTTTAGAAGTAGAAGCATTGTTGTATTTGTTCTTCAATTTTCTCTTGTAGAACTTCTTGAAATTGTTCATTAGCAATGCTACATCTCCAGCAGTGTACTCCTTTTTGTTGAGTAGAGTGACTTCATCAGATAAGTCCACATCTTTGCTTTTCTGTGCTGGTCTTCTGGTGTTTTCAGCAGCAACTAAGGCAGCTGTGGGTCCTGAAGTTGAGGTTTCTTCAATTCCCATTCTAGGCAGTTTATACTCATATGCCTTGAGTACTGAGAACAGCTCTGTAAGAGAGATTTTTCCCAAATCCCTTGATTCTTCCATTGCTGTCACCTTCATGTTGAATTTTGGAGGTAAAGCCTTCAGTACTCTGATGGTTATCTCCTTGTCCGTGAAGGTTTTTCCAAGCTTTAAGACTTCATTCAATGTTCTGGTGAACCTGGTATCCATCTGATCTATGGTCTCTCCAGATTTCATCTTGAAATTGTCCAGCTTTTCCAGAGCAACACTCAGCTGATGCTCCTTAATGGCGTCGTATCCTTCGCTCATATCTCTGACTTTATCCCACATCTCCTTTGCAGTTTTGCAATGTTTGACTTTGTCAAACCGATCATTGTCCAGGGCTTTAGTCATGATAAATCTTCCGACCTTGTCCAGATTAAATAGCTTTATTTCTTCTGGAGTCATCTCATGAAGGTCTTTTTCCACAACCGTATCAACTTCATTGATTTTTATGGTCTTTGTGAATCTGAATGGACCTTTAATGATACATGTATACATGTTGTCATTGTAGGCAGCTAGAAAGATTTCCATTCTAATCTTCCAATCTTCAAAAGACATACCAGCAATGTAGGGAACATGGCTGATACAGTCCATTTTTCAAAAAGTTTTAAATTTTCAAAAAGATGCTCTTTTGAAAAGTTTTGAAAACCTTTGAAAAACACTTGGATCAAGCTCGTTGATCAGGCAGCTGATTCTAATGAACCACCTGCTCTGATACCACTTGTTGGTCCCAAGTGGTCAGATGAGGTCTAGAGGGGGGGGTGAATAGACCTCTGAAAATTTTAGACTTTAAAACTTTTTACTCTTCTGTCAGCAGACTAAGCTGATGAAGAACAGTAAGATGACTATGCTGATCGTGAACAAATCTTGAACAGCAGAGTGACCACTCTTCTTACAGTTTACTTAGCTGATTTCAGTGAAAATCAGTTTTATCAAGAGTATACTTGCAGCGGATGTTTGAAAGTGTTTTTCACAAGTAGACTAAGTCCTTAAAAAGATTTTATCCCCAGTTTTAAAACTCCTTATAAAATCTTTTTATAATTCAAAGTGTTGAAACATGCAAGGTTCAAAGTATGCAAGAAAACTTAAATGCAAGATAACACAAAGAATTTTTATAGTGGTTATATGGATAAAAATCCTTTAGTCCACTCTTCCAGATCACTTAGATTCTGGGTTATACTATAATCACACAGATTACAATATTTCTCCACTTATACCTAAACAACTAATGAAAAGGCTATAAGCTCACAATAGGAATTCACAAAGAAAACCTATCCTCTAAAGTAGAATCACTCACAAAGATGGATTCTAACTTCGCACAACACTCAGCTAATACAAAACACTCAGATTGTATTTTTCTGTTTTCTTCAACTGGGTTTATGTCAATAGATGACTTCTACCAGACGAGTGAGTTGTTCGAGCTTCTTGAGACTTAAAAAAATTCTGCTTCGAATGCGAAATCTCAGATGTTGTTGTGTTATTATCTCACTTCGAATTCAGCTCTATTTATACTTGGATTTGAAAATATGACCGTTGAAGGAAATCAAATCACAAATCCATAGCCTTAGCCCAATTTCAGAACGGCTACCTGCTACAGTCCTTTTTCTGCTGTACTGTCCTGTAGCAGCATTAAATGCACTCTGCTGATCCGAGAGTAAATTCCAATCATTTGCCATTACTACCCTTCTCTTCCCGCATTTATTACACCCGGTGCATTTTTTACCGTTGGACTCTTCTCATGATCTCTTCTACTCTGCTGATCAAGGCAACTTTGCTGATAGATACTCTGCTGATCAAATACTGAACTAATCTGATTTGAGTCAGCTGATGACCTACCCTTCTGTTCGCAGTTTCAGCATGAGATCACTAGTCTTCTGGGCTTTGAACTTTGAACTCTTCTGATGTCTTCTTTTACTTGTTCAAAATTCTTCTAAGGGAACTAACCCTTCCATACTTAGCTGATTCTGATGTTTTGGAAATCATCAAAACCATCCCTTAATTTCTTATCTTCTTTGCACTCTATCTTCATCTTCATCCAATAGATAATACAAAATACCCCCACCTTTCCCGCAGCAAAAATCTGTTGGTAGCAGGGGTACACCGCGGTGTATGCATGACACACCGCGGTGTGAGTCTGGCAGTAAGTTTCCAGCTCTGCCGCACTTCTTTCCGAGCAGCATATCTTTTGATTCCGAACTCCGATTGCGGATCCGTAAAGTCCGTAGCGTATATAACTCACTCATCTATGACATATCCAAAATTCAGATCATTTAAATCAGTCTTGATAAAGTTGTTCATGTTTTAGTGAACAGCTATCTACAAACTTGTACGATTTGCTTCGGGTTCTTTTTTCTTTGAAGCTCAAGTCTGACTCGCGGGGTGGGTAGAGCGACTCGCATCATTGATACGCAACTCCGAATCACTCTAAGATGTCAATACCTACAAACCACGGAGAAAACGATCAAAACGAGAACAAAAACACAAAAAAAGAACAAAGGCCAAACGAAGGGGCCAAAGAAGGAAAAGCCACGCAAACACGCAAAAACAAGCAAAACTCGGATTAAAACAAGACGTTTTGGGCTTAAGAAGGCACGCGATAACGACGTTTTCACGGCGTTATCAGTTAGGCCTTTGTTCGTTTTTCGTGTTTTAATTATGATTATATGTGGTTTGCAGGAAACGACATCTTGAAGCAATCTCGGGAGTATTTGTTGCTTGGAGTGCAAGTCGTTTTTCATTACTTTTCTTCTACAATTTGACTTGGAACACCTTTGGAGGCGAAAGGAGAAGTTGTTGTGGATTTTTCATCTACTAAGTTTGCTTTCTTTTTAGTCACTTTTCCTAGTATTTATAATATGGAGAAGTTTATCTTTGATGTACTGAATATTTCATTTCCAATAGGAGTAGCTAAATCTTTAATTTCTAGGTTTTTGTGAATCCTATGTTTAATCCATAATTGAATGATGAATTAATAGTTGATACTATGCTTGGATGTATTTGTTAATCTAGTTTTGTGCTTTTATCATCTTGTTGTTTGGCCAACTTTGAGATGCTAGGTATTTGTTCTTATTGCTTGACAAAGTGGATTGAGAGTTAGATTGTGAAACTAGATTGTAATTTGATTCTAGGATAGACATATACCTAGTTCAGTTCATGTTCTTCTAAGGTTTGAGTTTAATGCATCAACTAGGTTTAGTACTTTTAGACATAAATTGGATTAATCTAACTTGATAGTCTTGTATGCAATTCGAAAAATACATACGAACACTCTTGGATCATTGAACATCAAATACAAATGTGGTTATCAATTGTTGAGTCATTGGTTTTGGATTAAACTAGGTGACATTAGAATCCTATGAATCTTTATTATTTGATTCAAACTAGTGTTGTTTAAGTGCTTATCAAACTACCATCTTATCAAACTTAATTCACATGAACTCAATTAAAAGTAACAAGATCGTACTAGGTAGCTAATCGAACAATTCCTCGTGTGTTCGACACCCCTTATAAATATATTACTTGTAAACAATTGTATACTTGCATAGTTTGCATAGTAGTATTTGGAGCGTAATACTAACTCATTTTTTCATTGATTTGAGCATTTTATCATATATATTTTTAATAGAATTTTACCCGTTTTCACCAATTTTTTTTTTTTTGGTAAGACAAGCTAACAAAACTAACTAAGTTACATCATCTTCAATAATATCCACAATATTTTTAGGAACCGCATCCCGGATTTCTTGAACTTCATGACCCATACGTGCCAGTGCATCGGCACATTTATTCCCATCTCTAAGTGTGTGAGCAATACGACTTTCCCATGGCCTTCCCAAAAGACTCCTACAATCCTCAGTAATTCCGCCAAAGGGGTGACAATCCGTGTCGGCTTCCCGAATAAGTTGGAGGACTACTTCTGAATCAACCTCAAGAATCACCTTTTGGAACTGTCTTTCCCAAGCCAGCGCCAGTCCTTCTTGAGCCGCCAGGAGTTCTGCCATCGTAATCAAAACATCCCCAAGTGGTCTTGCAAATCCCGTGATCCAGCCCCTATGTTCGTCCCTAATCAAACCACCCGCAGCCGCACATTTTTTCTCCACAGAAACACTGTCGTCCGTGTTGATTTTAACCCAACCTCTCTCCGGTTTGATCCACCGGGTTTGCAATGTGTTTCCTCTATGCGATATTGCCTGCTTGTAATGAATTTGCACCAATTCACCAGCTAATTTCTTCACAGCAAACGTCACTCCTCTAACCGGCTCTCTAGTATGCTGAAACACTTCTTTATTCCTTGACTTCCAAATGCACCAAAGTAAAGCGACAAACATAATACACCAAGGTGCCTCCGGTATTAAGATGTTTGAAAACTTTGCTTTCGTAATGTTTTCCTTTATCCAAGCCGAGGGACAAATTTGATAAAATTCCAACAGTTGTGTCGGTGCAATTGCAAATTCCCAAATTCTTTTTGCTACAGCACAATCACGTAAAGCATGCACAATTGATTCAGGCCCACAGTTGCACCAAGGACAAAGACTTGAATCCGCAATCGTTCGTTCATACCTTAGTTTGTTGGTTGCCAAACTATTATGTAGGCATGTCCAAATGAAGAAACGAATTCTTTCCGAACATTTGATTTTCCATAGCCAGCCCCATCCCTCTGTCCTACACTCCTCCGTCCAAGATAAGCACTTGTACGCACTCTTACATGAGAATTTTCCATTCGGCGTGCCTTTCCAAATCCGTTTATCTTGATGAGTCAACTCCAAAGGGAGGGGAGTTTCACAAATTTCCTTCCAAATTTCTTCCGTAATGTTTGTACCCAAGTTATTTCTATCCCAAATTCCTCTCTCATTGATAATATTTGCAACTTTCAAATTCTCCTCCTCCTGAAGAATAGCCCCTTCCATCCTATCCCTTAAAGGTCTTGAACCCATCCACCAATCATCCCATAGAGATATATCCTTACCATTTCCCAACCTCCAACCAATACAAGTTTCAACTTCTTTAAGACTACGAACCACCCCTTTCCATGTAGCGGAATCACTCCCTTTGGTTTTATACGCAAGGATATTCGTATTCTTAAGATATTTATTTTGAAATGTATCCCCCCAAAGTCCATTCTTCTCATTCAAAGTTTTCCATCCCACCTTAGCGAGGAGAGCAATATTAGCTTTGCGAGCCGGTCTAATGCCCAAACCCCCTTCTCTCTTAGATTTCGTTACTTTGTGCCACCCTACAAGATGAAGCTTTCTTTGTGAAACATCCGAAGACCAAAGAAAATTACGATTCAAGCGATCGAGATGTTCACAAGTAGAATTTGGTAGCCAATTCGATTGCATGACGTGGTTCGGAATAGCCGAGGTAACCTACTGAATGAGGGTTGTGCGACCGGCTAATGAGAGGAGTTTAGCTTTCCAAGCAGATAGACGGTTAGCAACCCGATCCACCGTACCCCTAAACGTCCTCGGAGAAACCCGCCCATGTATAATAGGCACACCCAAGTATTTCCCAAGATCATTAGTTCGACCAATATTAAGTATAGAAGTAATCTCACGTTTACTACGGTTGTCTCATCCACTTGCAAAGAACACTTTGGATTTGTGATAGTGAATCTTTAGACCCGACGAAGCACAAAAAGTGTTTAAAACTCTCCTAATACACCTCGCATTCTTGGTAGTAGCTTTAGCCATAAGCATGAGGTCATCGGCAAAGAATAGATGGGATATATTCGGACCTCCTCTACACGGGCTTAAAGGCTTCCACTTTTTCCTTGCGACCATCTCACTTATCAAATAAGAGAGTCGCTCCATACATAAAACAAACAAATAAGGAGAGAGTGGATCTCCTTGCCTCAAACCGCATGTCGGAATTATCTCATCCAATGGCTCCCCATTCCACAAAATTCGAGGTTTAGAACACCTAACACAGAAGAGAATAAGATTTACCATAGCCGTAGGAATTTCGAAGAAATGTAACGTTTGCTCCAAAAAGTTCCAACTCACTCGATCATAATCTTTCTCCAAATCTAATTTAATCACCATGTTTCCCACTTTATTTTTCTTTCTTCTCCTCAAATTGTGTAACAGTTCCTGGATCATGAGAATATTATCTTGTGTACCCCTCCCGGGAATGAAACTACTTTGAAGCGGGCTCACAATCTTCGACATGAAAGGTTTCAATCTTTGTGCAATAGCCTTAGTAATAATCTTATAGAGAACATTGCAGAGCGCTATTAGTAATAATCTTATAGAGAACATTGCAGAGCGCTATTGGCCTAAATTTGGTAATGGACTTCGGACTAGCTTCCTTGGGTATGAGACAAAGAAACGAATTCCCCAACTCCTCTTTAAAACTGCCTTTTGCGAAGGCCTCCTTCACAAACTCACAAACAGAGACACCCATCGTATGCCAATATTTTTGATAAAAAAACGCTTGAAAACCATCAGGACCCGGAGCTTTGTACGGTCCTAAACCAAACACAATTTCTTTAATTTCTTTCCTTGACACCGGTCTCGTGAGCATACTCATATCCGAGGGAAGAATCTTCTCTTGGAACGGGCTTTTAGGTAGATCCAAGTTCCCTTCACACTCTCTTGGTCGGAATAGGTTATCAAAAAACTTTAACACATGACGCCTTAACATTTCCGCCTCCGTTTGCCACACTCCATCAATTTTAAGTGCTAACACTTTCCCTTTCCTTCTTCGGCAAAGCGTAGTCAAATGGTAGAATCTAGTATTCCTATCCCCGAATTCGAGCCATTTCACCCTCGACTTTTGGAACCAAAGTAATTCCTCTTGGGCTAGCACCTCATTGTATTCCGAAATGAGCTCGTTCTCCAACAGGCTCAAATTATGGTTCTCCTTCATTCCGAGGCTTTTTTGAATTCCATTGAGCCTTGCAAGAAGATTCCGTTTCCTAGCAAAGATGTTACCAAACGTGTCGTGATTCCATTCCTTAAGAACCGCCGGTAGTTCCTTAAGTGCTTCTACAACATTAAAATTCGATCTACGCCAAATCTCCTCAACAATTCCACCACATTGAGGATTAGTAGTCCACGCAAGCTCAAATCGAAAGGGTTTTACCGAACTTGAACTCACCAAGCCATCACAAAGAGTAAGAAGAGGATGGTGATCCGAATGGGTTCTAGGAAGATGAAGAACCAAGCTATCCGGATACATGGCTTGCCAAGCCGTATTAACAATCGTTCTATCAATCCTTTCTCTAATGCGAGCCAACCCATCTCTTGTATTAGTCCAAGTAAATTTTGGCCCCCGAAATCCCAAATCAAGCAAACCACATTCATCCATCATTTCCTTAAACCTAGAGCATTTTCCTAGACCCGGAACTCGACCACCTCTTTTTTCATGGGCCGTAAGTACCTCATTGAAGTCACCCGTAAGAAGCCACGGCATATTAACCGCCGTACTCATATCCTCCAATTTCCTCCAAATCCCTTCACGAACCGAAGGATTCGGATTCACATAAATCCCCGAGCATAACCACTCTTGTTGAAATTTCGGCCCAATAATCGCGTGAATCGCATACGCATCGACCCCCAAAATCTCAACCCGGATCTCATCTTTATGCCAAAGCATCCAAATACCACCCCCTCTATCAATCGTAGGTGCTCTACAAATGCCGGAATAGCCGAGACTATTCGAAATATTTCTTGCTCTATCTTCCGATACTTTAGTTTCAAGTAAATAAATAATATCTGGATTGTGTACCTTAATCAATTCCATGAAGTTTGCTCTAAACTTCTCGTTCCCCACTCCTTGACAATTCCAAGTTAAAACCTTCATTGACGATGCTTCGAGGTGGTGAGCAAGGACCGGATCCCTAACTTCTCTTTCGACCAAATTCTTCCACAACTGGTGAAGTAAAGTTGCTACCAACATCTCCTGACGCATATTCATTGTTTGATTCCTCATGAAGATTTTCATCCATGAATTTTGGGGGGATTCTAGGGTGCCTCTACGTCACGTGCCGTAAATTTAATATGAACCGTTAGATTTTAGTTATGTAATCAATACCACACAAAATTCAACTTATTAAAAATATGAAAAATAAAATTACAAAATGTGACATGTTGGACCGGTTAATCTATTTTTTATTAATTTTTCCCCTTTCTTTCTTTTCTCCCCCAAACACTTCTTTCCCCTTTCTATTCCCTCAAAAATCTCATATCCCCGACTATGTCCGCCTTAGCTCATAGAATTGAGTTTTTGCTGAAGTCCTCTGCTAGTATGTGATTCCTTCCTCTTCTTTCTATTCTCCCTAAAAATCCCGTAACCCTCCTGTTCGCGTTCGCCCATCAGAAGAAATTTGGGTCTGCTCAACCGCTGCCATCGACTCCGTCTCCCCAAGAATTCCCAAAAATCGTGCAGCTTGTCAAATTGGTGATGCAAAGTTTGGTTTTGCCTAATTTCATTGCTCAATTTTCTCGGTTACAGGTACGATTTTTGAAAAAGAGAACCCAGAAAAAATTGATTTTGATTTGTTGTTTTGTATTCTTGTTGATTAAACTAAGTTTAGTACTGATTATCCTGAAAATTTTAACTAATAAATTTGCATATATGAAGTTAAATTGTTTGGCAGTGTTCATTTTATGGGCTAGTTGGAGTTAGTACTGTGGGGTTATATAATTTGAGCAATATTGTCTTGCAAAATGCGATAGTACTGATTATTATGAACTACATGTTGTGGGGTCATACTAGTTGTATGGGCTATATGTGATCAATTGCCGTTAGATTGCAGTTTAGTATTAATTGTCGTATGGGCTATATGTGGGGTCATTCTAGTTTAGTAATAATTGTTTTTTTCAAATCACAATAAGGTAAATCGAACGATATGAATATCAAGGGGAATAAGGTAAGGCTCAGGGTTGAACTGAATGATGGATGTTCTTATTCTGATTTTGGGTTAATTTGATATGAATAATATGATATTTGGTGCAACTATATTCATTCTAGAATTAATTATAATTATTACTTGTAATTTGATATGAATAATATGAATATCAAGGGGAATAGGAGATGGTTATCGTGTGCTCTGACCTTCTGAATTAATTATTACTTGCCTGTGGCATTGTCAAGGATGGCAAATTTCAATTTATGTAGTTTGTCTACTGCTTCTCTTTTTGTATGGCTAAAAATCTTAAAGGGATGAGTTTCTTTGTTAAAGTTATCAACTTTTAAGTTTGATATATGATGTTATCTCATGTTGTATTATCTCTATTATCCATTCTATCTGAATTTGACCTTATTTTGTTCATCTTCTAGTATCTAGTCCTAAGAAAATACTGTTTGCTAGTATTGAAGAAGAGCAAAAAAGTATTGGTCAGTTGGCAGCACTTAACTTGAAGGATATGATCTGGCATCATTTTGTTCCCTTCTCTGTTTCTGTCCCATACAATTTTAAATCTTTACCTCATATTGTTTAACTTCAACCTAGTAGAAAGGGTAATCTTGTTTGACTATTGGATTACGTATGAAATAATGAATTACTTTTTCTCAGAATCCTATCTGCTCAAATGGGAATATTACAATTAGATTCGACATACTCAAGTATACAATTTAACCCGAAACTTGTCATACCTGAAATTAAGACCCAACTTTCGTTAACTTATGAAGAGCCATAATATAGACCAAACATTTAACAGAAATAATTTTACCAAGGCCCTCCAAACCCAAGTTCATAGAACAGATCAAGCCTTCCACAGGCAATCCCACACAGATTAAATGCACAAGAGCCACTCATACGAAGGGAACGAACCTGATCAATAAGAGAATTAATGCCCATAAGCTATTTAATTTTTACCTTCAACAAACAATAAAAGAAATTTTGAAAAACTATTACAAGACCATCAATGAATAACCTTGAAGAGCAAGCTATTGATCTTATTTGTAGTGGCATCCACAGTAGTCTTGTCACGCTTTGTGCCCACCTGTTATTTCGATCTGGATGAAGCCTAATTAGCTTCCTATAAGTAATACTACTGGAATTAATTTTCTTTCTAGGACTTTGACTAACAAGACAGTGTAAATAGATACAAGGATTCAGCAAGTTAAGATGACTAAATCACATATTTTCCACGTTCTATGAATTTGTTCTAACTTATACCTTGATTTGCAAGCAAAAATCACTGAATCACATGTGTTTAAAAGTTTTTCCTGTTTATTATTTAATTAACATATTTATTAAACTTTATAACATGATTGCAGGATTCAAAGATGACATATTCAATTACTGGTCAGCAGAAGATGAGGTAACTTATCCCACTTTTAGTATAATTAAACTTTTTCCTCTTTGAATTGTAGTATATGCACTTGTTTTTCAAGTTAATTTAATAGTCACAGAAATTTGAATCTGTGGATCAAAGTTTCAAATCTATATTTTAAATGACGCATATTATTGTATTTTGACCGAATTGATTTTAGTTAAGAGATCATGTTAATATTTCTTATGTTTGAACAAGTCATGTTTTTCCAATTTATTTACAATGTATACCTCTGTGCGTAGATCGAAAAGAAGAAAAACTTCAGTAGTAAATGATAGGAATGTTCGTGCAAAATCTGAAGAAGAAAAGGTGAAAAGACCGGGATCTGCATGGATTTGGTTCTAGTAAGTTATATTTGTATCATGCTAGATGTGATTGTGAGAGTCTTTAGCTTCCATTGGCCTTGATTGAAATATGTTTCCACACCTTGATTCAATTTTTTGATAGTGTGAGACTTTAAAGTTTCTTTTACTAAACTGAATTTTTTGGTTATACAGCAAGCACGAACTAGAAAAAATGAAGAGTGCTAATATTGATGGAGGAAATGATTCGAATTGAATTGGAAAAAGGGACTTAATGAAGCGTATCAAGGAGAAATACCATTCACTTTCAGTTAGTGAAAGATTACCTTTTATCAAAATAAACGACGACAAAAAGGCAATGTACAAGGAGTACAAAGAAAAGTTACCCCAAGGAGTCTCAAAGGTTAGCGAGATATCATGTTTGCATGCATGTTGTTGAAGTATTGTATTTATATTAAAAAAAAAATTTATATAAATCAATATTCAGGACACAATTTGCACTCGTATGTCAGTAATAGGAGCATACGATGTGGTTTCGAAGCTAACCGAAGAACAAAAAGATTCTGTGAGGTTGATAGGGTTAGATGGTATTTTGGAACTAAGACCTTTTAATATTTGTAGAGAATTGTGTCTATATTTGGTTAATGAATTTGATTGTGACACTTGTACGCTAAACATTAACGGAAGGAAGATTAGTGTTGGTCCTAGTGATATTAGTCATGTATTGGGCTTAAAAGATCATGGGGTTAGAGTTAGTACATGTGTGCCATCTAATGATACTGCAGTAGATTCCAATTCTCTGAAACTAAACAAATTAAAGGATGACCTATTAAATATGGAAGATGCGGATGAGCAATTTAAACGTAAATTTGCTCTTTATATGCTTGGAGTTTTTTTTGTCCGGCTGTAAAGCCTGAAGTGGATAAGTGTTTTTTGTCCATTGTCATGGATATTAACAAACTTGCTGAAATAAATTTAGCGCATCTTGTATTTGACTGTTTGGTGCAAGGGATACGAGAAAGGCAACAAACAAAAAATATGTATGTACGTGGCTGCTTGGCATTTTTTATGGTAAGTATCATTTATATTTTAAGTCCTTATTTATTTTAAATCCTTTACTAATTATTAATAATAATGAATTTTTTTAATGCAGATATTTTTCCTTGGACATATCGAATCAGAATCAGAATCTTTATCTTTGGAAAATGGTTTAATACCTCGCCTCAATTTGTGGGATAAAGATACAGTCAAACTAAGGGTGGATATTGTAAAAGCATCAGATTGGTATAAACAGAAAAAAGGTCTATATTAATAGGAACTATATTTACCTCATTAATCAATGGAGCATCGAACAAAGGCAGAGTTGATGAAGAGAAGAGCAACGTGCAAAATTGATCTAGCAGTAGGTTTTCTAAGCGTTTTCAAAATATAGACATGATTCTAGGAGGGTACAAATTCTTTGTTTTTTCTAAAAATTCAAGGGTGCTAGGTGTTATTCTTTAGTTTTGAGGATTATAATTTCTTATTTAGCCTATTTTGGGGTGGAAATTTTCAAAAATCAAAATTTAATAATAGTTGTTTGGTAAGTTAGGTTAAGGGATTATTGATTAAATTTCATAAACTTGGAAGAATTGCAAAATGACCGGCGTAATATTAATATAGGCAATCGATAAAAGTAATGTATAATTAAGTTAATCGTAATTCAAAACGATAATTGGTCCAATTAATTGATGAAATTCAAAATAGTTGATCTTAGGGTAATGTATAATTAAGTTACTTGTAATCAAAATCGATAATCGATTCAACTACTTGACCGAAGTCAATATTATTAACCTTAATAATGTAAAATTGGACTAATCGTAATCCAAATTGATAATTGACTCGAGTAGTTGATCAAAGTCTTCATTATTAATTTTAGGATAATGTATAATTAGGTTAATTGTAACTCAAATTCATAATTAGCTCGACTTATTAATCAACATTGTTAATCTTAGGATAATGTATAATTACGTTAATCGAAATCTAAATCGATAAATGGCTCGATTAATTGACAATTCTCAATATTGTTTATATTAAGATAATATATAATTAGGTTAATCGTAATTCAAATCGTTAATTGGCCTAAGGTAATGTATACTTAGATTATATAATATATATTCCACATTAGGTAGTATTATCAAACAATGTGCATCACATTATACGGTATAACTAGTATAATCCATACCGTGTAGTATTTATTCTAAATTAGGTGGTATTACCATGCAATGTGGATCACATTATATGGTATAACTCACATGTGATAGTACGGACTCACATTGCATAGTACTAACCCTATATATCTAGTATAACCCCCACATAATGTAGTATTTATTCCACATTAGATGATATTACCACGCATTGTGTATGTATTCTATGGTATAACTAGTATAATCCACACTGTGTAGTATTTATTCCACATTAGGTGGTATTACCATGCAATGTGGATCACATTATATGGTATAACTCACATGTGATAGTACGGACTCACATTGCATAGTATTAACTCCATATGTTTAGTATGACCCCACATCATATAATATCTATTCCACATTAGGTAGTATTACCAAACAATGTGCATCACATTATACGGTATAACTAGTATAATCCACATCGTGTAGTATTTATTCCACATTAGGTGGTATTATCATGCAATGTGGATCACATTATATGGTATAACTCACATGTGATAATACGGACTCACATTGCATAGTACTAACCCTATATATCTAGTATAACCCCCAAATAATGTAGTATTTATTCCACATTAGATGATATTACCACGCATTGTGTATGTATTCTATGGTATAACTAGTATAATCCACACCTTGTATTATTTATTCCACATTAGGTGGTATTACCATGCAATGTGGATCACATTATATGGTATAACTCACATGTGATAGTACGGACTCACATTGCATAGTATTAACTCCATATGTTTAGTATGACCCCACATCATATAATATCTATTCCACATTAGGTAGTATTACCAAACAATGTGCATCACATTATACTGTATAACTAGTATAATCCACACTGTGTAGTATTTATTCCACATTAGGTGGTATTATAATGAAATGTGGATCACATTATATGGTATAACTCACATGTGATAGTACGGACTCACATTGCATAGTACTAACCCTATATATCTAGTATAACCCCCACATAATGTAGTATTTATTCCACATTAGATGATATTACCACGCATTGTGTATGTATTCTATGGTATAACTAGTATAATCCACACCGTGTAGTATTTATTCCACATTAGGTGGTATTACCATGCAATATGGATCACATTATATGGTATAACTCACATGTGATAGTACGGACTCACATTGCATAGTATTAACTCCATATGTTTAGTATGACCCCACATCATATAATATATATTCCACATTAGGTAGTATTACCAAACAATGTGCATCACATTATACAGTATAACTAGTATAATCCACACCGTGTAGTATTTATTCCACATTAGGTGGTATTATCATGCAATGTGGATCACATTATATGGTATAACTCACATGTGATAGTACGGACTCACATTGCATAGTAGTAACCATATATATCTAGTATAACCCCCAAATAATGTAGTATTTATTCCACATTAGATGATATTACCATGCATTGTATATGTATTCTATGGTATAACTAGTATAATCCACACCGTGTAGTATTTATTCCACATTAGGTGGTATTACCATGCAATGTGGATCACATTATATGGTATAACTCACATGTGATAGTACGAACTCACATTGCATAGTATTAACTCCATATGTTTAGTATGACCCCACATCATATAATATCTATTCCACATTAGGTAGTATTACAAAACAATGTGCATCACATTATACGGTATAACTAGTATAATCCACACCGTGTAGTATTTATTCCACATTAGGTGGTATTATCATGCAATGTGGATCACATTATATGGTATAACTCACATGTGATAGTACGGACTCACATTGCATAGTATTAACCCTATATATCTTGTATAACCCCCACATAATGTAGTATTTATTCCACATTAGATGATATTACCACGCATTGTGTATGTATTCTATGGTATAACTAGTATAATTCACACCGTGTAGTATTTATCCCACATTATGTGGTATTACCATGCAATGTGGATCACATTATATGGTATAACTCACATGTGATAGTACGGACTCACATTGAATAGTATTAACTTCATATGTTTAGTATGACCCCATATCATATAATATCTATTCCACATTAGGTAGTATTACCAAACAATGTGCATCACATTATACGGTATAACTAGTATAATCCACACCGTGTAGTATTTATTCCACATTAGGTAATATTACTATACAATGTTGATCACATTATATGGTATAACTCACATGTGATAGTACAGACTCACATTGCATAGTACTAACCCTATATATCTAGTATAACCCCCACATAATGTAGTATTTATTCCACATTAGATGATATTACCACGCATTGTGTATGTATTCTATGGTATAACTTGTATAATCCACACCGTGTAGTATTAATTTCATATTAGGTGGTATTACCATGCAATGTGGATCACATTATATGGTATAACTCACATGTGATAGTACGGACTCACATTGCATAGTATTAACTCTATATGTTTAGTATGACCCCACATCATATAATATTTATTCCACATTAGGTGGTATTACCAACCAATGTGCATCACATTAGATAGTATAACTAGTATAATCCACACCGTGTAGTTTTTATTCCACATTAGGTGGTATTACCATGCAATGTGGATCACATTATATGGTATAACTCACATGTGATAGTACGGACTCACATTGCATAGTATTAACTCCATATGTTTAGTATGACCCCACATCATATAATATCTATTTCACATTAGGTGGTATTATCAAGTAATGTGCATCACATTATACGGTATAACGGGTATAATCCACACCGTGTAGTATTTATTCCACATTAGGTGGTATTACCATACAATGTGTATCTCATTATATGGTATAACTCACATGTGATAGTACGGATTCACATTACATAGTACTAACCCTATATATCTAATATAACCCCCACATAATATAGTATTTATTCCACATTAGATGATATTACCACGCATTGTGTATTACATTCTATGGTATAACTCACATTATACAGTATTAACCCCTTACAACTAGTATAACCCACAACATGTAGTATTTTATTCCGCATTATGTGGTATTACCACGTAATGTGGATCACATTATATGGTATAACTCACATGTGATAGTACGGACTCACATTGCATAGTATTAACTCCATATGATTAGTATGACCCCACATCATATAATATTTATTACACATTATGTGGTATTACCAAGTAATGTGCATCACTTTAAAGGAAAATTAAATCACATGTTTTAGTATGGGCTCACATTACACAGTAATAACCACATATGTCTAGTATGACCCACATCATGTAGTATTTATTCCACATTACGTTGTATTACCACGCAATGTGGATCACATTCTACGGTATAACTCACATGTAACAGTACTGACTCACATTACGCAATATTAACCCCATATAATTAGTATGATTCCACATCACGTAGTATTTATAACTCACATGTGTATTATTCAATTTTTCCTTAATTAATATTAATTATTCAACAAAAATATTACATACTATTTATTTTAAAATATTATTGTAATATTCATTTATTTATTTTCATAATAATTTATTTGAAAATAATTTACTATTCGATGTGAGTACATATATAGTATAGTATCATTTATTGTGGTATAATACCACTTATTGTGGTAAAATTATTATGACATGTTGGCAACTTGTTGAGCAGGTTACTAATTAATGATGTGTCATATTCTTATTGGTTATAATTAGCGGCATGTGACGTAGCGGCACCTTAGAATTTTTCTGAATTTCTTTTCTTTATCATGTTCTGCTATTTCCTCCATTATATCTAATTTACCTCTCTCCTTATTGCTTGGATCGGCCCCCCCTGAAAAAACAAAGTCAAAGTCAGCAACATGTGGAGTAATTAATAGGCCCAAATTACCTTCCTGCTTAGGTAGACCATAGTTTTGCAGCCCATTAAATGCTTGGCCTGATTTTTCAGATTTTCCCTCTTGTCCTGGGCTCACAGCCTCATTGCTTTTTTCTTTGCTAATTGGGCCCAATTTACCACCTGATACTTTTGGTCCATTCTTTTTTATATTTCTATTCATTGTATTACAGGCCCCAGTATGTGTACTTCCAAAATTCACATGCCTTTTACTCGCCTCCCTAGATGAATGACCTATAAGAGCATCTCCAGCAGTCACTTTTTTAGCTTCTCCAATAGCTAAAAATATAAATATACATAATCAAGTTAATTTTTTGTCCTTCAGCAATGTCTTGTATTTATACAAGACTATGTAAAATACAAGTTTGGACTTGTATATATGGATGTCCATGTATATTTATACAGGACATCCATGTCAGCAAATTTATGTCTAAACTATAGTTTATTAAATTGATTTTAGTTAAATTTATTGGTTTGAGTTAAATTTTTTTATTTAAACTAAATAGTTTATTAAATCGTTATTTAAAGCCATTTTTTGCAATTTTTTAATTTATTATATTTAAATAAAAAATATTAAAAAAAATATTTATTAGTTATATTTTATGTATAAATGTAATAAATTTTTTGTAATGTCATTTATAATTTAAAATAGGAAAAAGAATAAAATATAATAATTCTAAAAATTTTAGATGATGACTGCTGGATTGGATAGTTATAACTGAGTAGCTAAAACACTGTTCACCATGTATAATTTAATATAGATGACCACTTATAGATGATACTGCCGGAGATGCTCTAACAAACGTTTCTTTTATACCCAAGTTTGTCTCCTCCGTACCAACAGCCACGTCAGCCTCTTTCCCTTTGCTTACAAGAGTCTGAAATCTATTTCCCTGTTCAGTTGAAGACATAGCCGTTTTCGGCTTAATCTGGATTCTTTGGCCTTTCCTCTTGACCTGTTTGACTTGCATCCACTCACCGAAATTATGAGTTTCTAAGTTAACTAAATAGAAGTACTATTTATTCTCGAAGGTGGCCTTTTGTTTTTAGGTTCTTTAATAAGTGATAATTTCTTAAGAAATTTCAAAAGAAATATCGATTTATCGATTTTTACATTGAGTTTCTCATTTCTTTTTTCTTATTACAACACATTATTTCACCTTTCACCCCTTTTTATGTTGTTAATCCCATTTGATAATCAATCTATACACTTACTCTAGTTTAACCAAATTTTAGTCGATTTTCACATTTTTAATCAATTCATCATTCTCCGCCAGTTTAACTTAATTTTAAATGATTTTACTTATTTAACCTATTTTCTCACAAATTTGAACAATTTTTTGCCAATTAACTCATATTTTTTCTTTTTCTTTTATTGATTTGATCTCTTTTTTGTTATCCCATCCCATTTTTAGCCGATCTCATTCATTTTTTTCACCGGTTTTACCTATTTTTTTGCCCGTTAACCTTGTTGTTATATCAATTGCACCATTTTTTTTTGCTTTAACTCGCTTTTCTTTCTATTTAACCCATTTTTTCATTGATTTTACCATTTTTATCATATATTTGTAATTGAATTTTACCTGTTTTTGCCGATTTTAATAATATCTATATTTTGACTTTTTATATGGCTTAAGCCAATTATACATTTTTTAGTTAACTAAATAATATTTTCTTTTCATTCATGTAGCACGAATGTGGCATACTTTTTCTTAAGGTTCTTTAATAAGTGATAACCTTTTAAGATATTTTTGATGAAATATAGAGTAATAGTATTCTTAATTTTTCTTTACCATTAATATTTCAATGAGTTGTAAAACTTTAAAAGATAATTATAAGGTTGATGTAGGGGAGACTTCTTGTCTAATTATATTTCTAGGATTTTTTTGTTTTACGTTTTTGTCTTATAATTAATTATCATAATATAATTTAAATATGAGTGTAGTAATCTTAAAAAAAAAAAGGAAGAAACTTCATTGGTATCTTCATACTTTTATTATATCTACTAGAAAAGTGCAATTACGTAGTACGTGTCTAGTTTTAATTCATGGATATTTTTCGTAAATTATAGTAAAATTAGTCATTATATGTCATAGAATATCATATATTTATGACTGATCAATTTATTTTTATGAAATTTATTTTTATTAATTATGAGAGAATTTCACTTTTGATACCATAACTCAACCTACTTTAGGGATTTGATACCACAACTTTTTCTCCTGACACATTTGATACCATAACTCAAACAACTTCACACATTTGATACTTCCGTCAAATTGCAAACGGAATTGTCACGTGATTGTCACGTGGCCGTTAAAACTTTGCACATTTGATACCATAACTTATGTTGACTGATAATTTTACCCCATAACATTTCAGGTTACCAAAAAAGCCCCACATCTCAAAATTTAGTGACGATTTTAGTCCACATTGTTGCAAAATTTCCAAATTGACTCGAATAAAACCACGTGCTGACCAATTTAGAACTTTACACATTTGATACCATTACTTATGTTGACTGATAATTTTACCCCATAACAATTCAGGTTACCAAAAAAGCCCCACATCTCCAAATTTAGTGACGATCTTAGTCCACATTGTTGCCGAATTTCCAAATTGACTCGAATAAGACCACGTGCTGACCAATTTAGAAAATTTTACTTATTTTATTTAAAAAACTAATTTAATTTATAAACAATATTAATAAATTAAATAATACATTAACATAACTATCACCAAAATTAAGAAAACATATTCTTTTTAAAAATAAAATTTATATAATAGAAATAATTTATTTAATATTTATTAAAATAATTAATTATATAATTAAAAACTATTTAATATTTATTAAAATATTAAATAATAAATAATTATAATTTAATAAAAAAATCCCCACCCCACCCCACCCCACCCAACCCACCCAACCCAACCCACCCCTCTCCCTACCCCCAGATTCCCAGGCCGCCGTCGGCCTGGGAATCTAGGGGTAGGGGGAAGGCTGGGGAGGTGGTGGGTGGGGTGGGGATTTTTTTTTTAAAATTAAAACTATTTATTATTTAATATTTTAATAAATATTAAATAGTTTTAAATTATATAATTAATTATTTTAATAAATATTAAATATATTAATTCTATTATATAAATTTAATATTTAAAAAGAATATATTTTCTTAATTTTGGTATGTTAATGTATTATTTAATTTATTAATATTGTTTATAAATTAAATTAGTTATTTAAATAAAATAAGTAAAATTTTCTAAATTGGTTAGCATGTGGTCTTATTCGAGTCAATTTGGAAATATGGCGACAATGTGGACTAAAATCGTCACTAAACTTGGAGATGTGGGGCTTTTTTGGTAACCTGAAATGTTATGGGGTAAAATTATCAGTCAACATAAGTAATGGTATCAAATGTGTAAAGTTCTAAATTGGTCAGCACGTGGTCTTATTCGAGTCAATTTGGAAATTTTTCAACAATGTGGACTAAAATCGTCACTAAATTTGGAGATGTGGGGCTTTTTTGGTAACCTGAAATGTTATGGAGTAAAATTATCAGAGAACATAAGTTATGGTATCAAATGTGCAAAGTTTTAACGGCCACGTGACAATCACGTGACAATTCTGTTTCCAATTTGACGGAAGTATCAAATGTGTCGAGTTGATTTGAGTTATGGTATCAAATATGTCGGGAAAAAAAATTGTGGTATCAAATCCCTAAAGTAGGTTGAGTTATGGTATCAAAAGTGAAAAATTCTCTATTAATTATTATTGATTTATAAAAAAATGATGACTTTGAATAGTTGTAATAAAATATAAAATGATAAAAGATTTAGTCATTACATCTTATAAAATTGGTTCTAAAATAAGATCATAAGAACATTATTTAGTTCATTCGATTATTCACCGATGAAACAAGTTTCATCCATTTCTTCAAAAATTTCACTCGAAGTTTCATCGATTTCACAAGCATTTTTTCTTACTGGTTTCACCAGTTTTTTCACCCAACTTCACCAGTGTTTACCAATTTCACTCGAAGTTTCATCGATTCATATGTTTTTACTGTTTAATTTTTTTATCGATTATAATATTTTTCATTGTTTTCCCGTTTTTCGTCGATTTGTTTTTCCAAAAAGCCATTTTCTTCCGATTTCACCTTATTTTGTCAGTTAAAGTTTAACTCGTTTACCTATTTAACTGATTTCATATGTTATTCACCTAAATTTTTCATTGATTTAAACATGTTTTTGCCGACTTCAAGCTTTTTTGTCTGATTTTATCTGAGTTTTTTATAAATTTCACATAAACTTTCATTGATTCATACGTTCTCATTGTTTAAATTTTTATTACCGGTTTATTTTTTTTAGCAATTTTTCCCTCTTTTTATTGGTTATAATATTTTTCATTGTTTTCTAATTTTTGATTGATTTATTTTATATTTTTTCTTCAGTTTAAACTATTTTTCTACCGATTTCACCAGTTAAACTCTTTTTTTTAACTGATTTCACTCGTTTTTACCTATTTTTCATGTTTTTTCAATATTTCACATATTAGTCACCTGAATTTTTCATTGATTAAATAGGTTCTTACCAACTTCATATTTTTTTGACCGAGTTTACCCTTTTTTCACCGGCTTTACCCAATTTTACTAGATTTCACTGGTCTCATCATTTTTCTTAGAAATTCCATTCAAATAAATTTTCATTTATTTTACATATTTTCACCAACTTTACCTTTATTTTAACCAATTTCCCGTTTTCATCTATTTTTCACAAATTTTACCCGATTTTTTTGTTGATTTAAAATGTATTTACGATTTCACATGCATTTTTTCACCGGTTTAAAGTGCACCTACGTTGTACATGTCTCTTTAATTTCAATGGTATTTTGTTGTAAATCAGAGGAAAATTAACTTCATTATGTCGTAAAATAGCACATATTAATGACTGCTATTCAGTTTATTAACTTCATCATGGGTACTTTTTCCGATTTTAACCATTTTTCTAAAGGTTTGAATTGTTTTTCTTGGTTGAACTTTTTTCATTTTATTGGTTTCATTCATTTTTACCAGTTTAACCAATCTTCACATGTTTTCATCGACTTTAGTTTTTTCCACCGATTTTACCCGTTTTTCACATATTTCATCATTTTTTTATGTAATTTCATCGTTTCACCGATGTCACCCATTTTTACGCGAATTTCACTTGAATTTTCATGGATTTCACTTATTTTTACCGAATTTTCAACTCAAATAATTATACATCTTCAATTAATTTGAAATATATCTCAAATTATTTCACTTACCTTATCATTTGAAAGATATTTATTTACCTATATAAGCCATTTCACTTATTATATTAATTAGTTTAATTCGATTTTCATTGATTTTTACTGATTTTATATTTTTTATTGATTTACTCGTTCTTGATCAATTATAACCTATTTCGCTTTATTTTTCCTATTTTGTATCGATTTTTTTGTTTTCTCCTATTCAAATTAAAAAACAAAAAATTTCTATCGGTTTAGTTTATACTGTTTTCGCTAGTTAAACTTTTTCTTTTTATTTTTCTGGTTTTATTTATTTTTATCAGTTTAACTTATATTTCACTGATTTCAAATTTTTTTTATCAATTTCACTGGATTTTTCATTGATTTCACATTATTTCACAGAGTTTAACATTTTCCCAATAATTTAACCCATTCTTCATATATTTCACTCATCTTTCACCGATTTGTTTCATGTTTTTTCACAAATGTCACCCGAATTTTCATCGATTTCACATGTATTTATCGATTTTACTGGCATTTTTTATTATCGATTTCACCCATTTTTTCACCTACTTCACCAATGTTCAAAAATTGCATACAGATCAATTTCACATATTTTCATCAATTACATAAAATTTATTTGATCGGTTTCACCAATTTTCATTGATTTTTATCCATTTTTCACTTAATTCACACGTTTTTCTCGAGAAGATTTCCAAGAAAATTTGAGGTAATATTTCTCATGTCAAATAAAGATTACTCAGTTCACTAAGTTATACAGTAGGTGTTTTTGTTCATTCATAGGTAAGATATTATTCTACTTTAACAGATTTTATGATATTTAAGAGAATTTAATTCTTAATTAAGGAGTGACATATTGTATATCTTTAGATGAAACAAATAATATTTTTTACATAATGACATATTTATATTACATATTGTACTCTACTTTTATTTTTTTTCCATATTCATGGTGCTTGGTTAGGAGGAAAGGAAGTTACAAATTTTCTTAAAATATTTTCATACCAATTTTTTTATGAGAAAATTTAGGAAAATTAATGTCTAGTCATATTTTATTAATATACTTTACAATTTAAATAAGGGTATTTTTATTTAAAAAAAAAAAACTTAAATTATTCACACTTTTATTATTAGTATAAATATATAGGTAGATATATGTGTAATTGTACTTGGGTTGTTGAGTGTGTTTTAGTCACGTAGATTTGGGAGAGTAATTTTTCTGGCACTAGTTCTTTTTTCTTTTCTTTTTTTTTTTTGAAGTTCAATTTTATGACACTAGTTGACTTGAAGTATTTCCTTTTATTGAACAGAGAGGGTGCTCCGACTCTTTTTGAAATGATTTATTATTCTTGGAAATCAATAATTTTTTCTTAAAAGTCAGTGTGGCCTTTTGATAATTTCTGTTGGACGAAGACGAAGAAGGGAAGGGAAGTTTTGATGATTTTCAAAAGTCATCAGCTAAGTAATGGAAGCTTAGCAAACCTCTGAAGAAGTTTAACCTAGAAGACAAGTGAAAATTAAAAGGGTTGAATTTCGGTCTAGAAGACTAATGATCTGATGTTGAATTCGAAATCAGTCGGGTGGATATTAGCAGAGTCAAATCAGATGTGTTCGATTTGAAACAACAGAGTATTCAGCATAATGGATTCGATCAGCAGAGTAGAAGAAATCAGATAGTTATTCCAATGGTAATAAATGCACTTGGAGTAATAAATGATGTAAGAGAAGGGTATTAAAGACAAATGATTGAAGAAAAACCTCGGATCAGCAAGGTGTATTTAATGCGACTGACAGGAAATACAGCAGAACTGTACAGTGAACAGTTGTAGGGCGTTCATAAACAGGGACCAGTACTCGAGGAAGATCTTAATTTTGTCATTCCTCAACGGGCAGAATTCAAACATCAAGTATAAATAGTTCAATGTTCAAGAGTTAGAGACACGCAACTGCATTTGAGAGAATTCAATCGAGCAAAATCTTCTAAGTTTCAAAAACTCAAGAACATAACAATAATCAGCCGAGTCATTTGTGACGAAGCTTAGTTGAAGAAAAAGCAAACACATACAAATCTTAGTGATTTCTGTTACTTTGAGAGTTGTGAGAAGTAGTTTTCCATCTTAGTGAGTGAAAATACTTCAGAGTATAGGTTTTCTTAGTGATTTCCTATAACGAACTTGTGGCTTATTCATTTGTTGTAAAAGCGCAAGTAAAGTGTACGATTTACTTCGTGTTCATTGTATAACTTAAATCTTCATAATTTAGAAGAGTGGACTAAAAGACATTCTTGTATACATAACCACTATAAAATTCTTGTGTTGGTTTACTTGTTTCATACTTGTATATTTTCCTAAGTAAACAAACTTTGAAAAGACTTAGATTTTAAAAGGAGTTTTAAAAAAAATCGGGGTAAAAATCTTTAAGTGACATAAAAAATTGTTTGAAAAATTCTTGACAAAATTCGCGGCATACAAGTTTCAACCTCTGTTTTGATATGAAAACAGATAATTAAAATCAGACTAGTAGTCAACTAACGCCGAACAAGCTTAGTGCGCGAACAACTAAGTAGTCTCATAAGTTTCGATCAGCATACTCTGCAGATAAGAAAAGTTACAGAAATATTTAAAGGAAAAACAGAGGTCTATTCATCTCTCCCCCCTCTAGACCTCATACAATCACTTAGAACAAACAAGTGGTATAAGAGCAGGTGGTTCATTTGAATCATTTGCCTAATCAACGAGCATGATCCAGAGTATTTTTTTCATAAGTTTTGAAAAAGTGCATATTTTTTAAAAATAAAATCTTTTGAAAATGGATTGTATTAGCCATGTTCTCCACATAGGCGGTATGAGTTTTGAGGATTGAAAAATACGCATGGAAAATTTTCTTGCTGCTTACAATGATAACATGTACACATGCATTACCAGAGGTCCTATCAAAATCACCAAAAGTCAACGAACAAGAGATGGTGGCTGACAAAGAATTTGATGAGATGACAACTGAAGAAATTAAGCTGAATAATCTTGACAATGTTGGAAGGTTCATCATGACAGTCCTTGATAATGATAGGTTTGATATAGTCAAATGCTGCATAACAGCAAAAGAAATGTGGGACAAATTTCGCAACATGAGCGAAGGAAATGATGCAATCAAAGAGCATAATCTAAGTATAGCTCCTGAGAAGTTGGAAAACTTCAAGATGAAGTCCGGAGAAACCATTGACCAAATGGATACAAGGTTTACAAGGACATTGAATGAAGTTTAAAAGTTGAAAATTATCTTTACTGATAAAGAGATCACTGTCAAAGTTCTAAGGGCGTTGGCTTCCAAGTTCAACATGAAGATCATAGTCATGGAATAAGTAAGAGATTTGGGGAAGATTTCTCTGACGGAGCTGTTTTCTATACTCAAGGCGTATGTGTATAAACTGCCAAGGATGGGTATAAATGAGACCTTAACTTCTAATCCCACTGCTGCCTTAGTGCTGCAGATAAATCAAGAAGATCCGCGGGGAAAAAAAAGGACATGGACTCATCTGATGCGACCATGCTGCTCAACAAAAAGGAGTACACTGCTGATGATTTTGCGAATGGGTTCAAAAAAGTTCTATAAAGAAAGATGAAGATCAAATATATCAATGCTTCTATTTATAACTCTACCCCTCATTCTCATGATAGTAAGGATAGTTATAAATCCAGACTAATATGCTATGACTACAGGAAATTGGAACATTTCATCAAGGACTGTCCATATCCTAAAGTCGAGAAGTACACCGAGGATAAAAAGAAAATCAGAAAAGAAAAGAGACACAACAAGAGCAAGTTACTATTAGCTGAAGCTGAAAGGATATCATTCATCTACTCGTCTGACTCAGATTCAAATATATCAGATGATAAATCTACTGAAGAAGAGAAACCTGCATTGCTCAGTCTCATGGCCAAAGAATCAGATGACTCTGATAATGAGGTAAATCTTTCCGAAGTGGGAAAATGAGCTATTTAGATCGTTTGAACAAATGATGATTAACAACACGAGCGTTAATGTTTCACTCAGCTGAGTATAAAAAGCTTAAGCAAGAGAATGAATCTCTGAGAGTTGAATGTGAAGTTTATAAGGATATAATCATGGAACTTGAAAAAGTTATTAATTCTCATGCCAAGTCTTCTGTAGTATCAGATAACATGCTTAAGTTTGATTTGTTTAAATTGTCCTATCCGACTTTAGCATGGAAGAGTCTATGTTTGGACTTGCCCATATCTAATGTGTGGTAATGAAATAAGTCGAGTAATTGACATTTTGCACCAAAAATGTAATATTATTGCACTTTGCATCTTGAAGTTAAAAATTCAGCACTTTTCACACTTAAATTGCATATTTTTTGCAATACAATGAAGATTTTGCGCTTCAATAGGTTGCATTCCGCCAAAGAATATACAATTCAAGGGTGCAAAGTGTCAAAATTTTAATTTCAGAATTCAGAATGCCAAAATGATGTATTTTTTGGGGGTGAATAAAACCGATTCCTCAATAGAAGTCAGGTTGCTATAATGGTTAGAGGTTGAGTGAAGATTCAATCAACTTCAGTATGATTATGCCAAATTGCATTAAAAAACATTTTGCAAACATCAAACTCATGTCATATGCTTAGAAAAATATACATGTTGCTAAAGGAATATAAAATTCAGGCAATCTTACTTCATGCAACTGATCAAAATACTGTACAATATACATGTGTTTCTGCAACTGCAGTAAAATTTTACAAATCTACTCCCTGGTATCCATAAATCATTATATTTAACATAAGTGAATGTAAAAGTTTCATATACACTCAATAAAAGAGGTTTATTCGAATCCTTGCCTCGAAAATGCCTAAGAAAAATTTCGTAAAGTAGGCATCAAAAGTATATTTTAAAAATTAAAAATGAAAAAAAAAAAAAAAAAAAAAAAGGAAAATCTAAGAAAAGCTGTTTTTCTGCACATCAGTATACCTCATTTATCATACATACATAAATCCTCAATGGGCAACAAATGGCTATAAAGAACTTGATCAGCCAAGGTGAAAACCAAAATATATTCAACAAATGAAATCGAAATCGGATTGCACATTATTATGTCTTAGTGTTTGGAACGATCATCATCTCCATATTCGGAATCCATAATGCTACTATTTCGTGAATATAATATCTCAGATCCATCATCTGATCTCATACTCATTTCCACATTATCATATTTCCTTGAACTAAAATCTCCACCACTCGATTTCAAAGAGCTTTCGTGCCTTACATTTGAGCTCAAACTTATATTATGCATGTCCGTTGTTCTAGAAGATTCTTCTTCATCACTACTTGAATCAGAATCATATTCATGAGATTCTTGGATTACATCATGGTTGGACTCGGAAGGCACATTTCGTTCAGGGTAACTACTATCGCACCTTAAGCTGAAACCAAGACTAAAATCCCGAGACCCAATGCTACTATTGCTTCTGTTGCTGCTTGATCTTGATACACTACTACGCTTGCCCTTTGTACTTTTACGTTTCAAACTTGAGCTCCATTTCTTTGATTCTTTTTTGTTTCCAGACTCGTTATCCGAGCTTTGTGAACTATCATCAGACTCGGAATCTGAATTATTCTTATGGTTAATAGGATGTTGTTTTTTATGATTTTTGTCATCTTCACTGTCTGATGAAGTAACTTCTGTTTTAAATCGGGTGGAAATGTTGCCGTTGCCATTGTCAACAGAGCAACGATGACTTGTGGGGTCCACCCTTACGGATAACATAGGAACAAGACGAGCAGGAATGGGTGCCTCGGGTGGAGCTGAAGCGAGGAAACTGAGGGCGGCAACTACATCACTTATCAAGGGACGAACTGATGGTTCATCTTGTAGGCACATGGCTGCAACTCCCACTGCTTGATTTAGGCTTGTTACCGGAAACCCCGATTTTAGAAGTGGATCCGCCATATCTGGAAATCTCTTTGGATCGCTGAATATGGGTTGTGCCTATTCAATCACGTGCAGAATTAGTAGTGTCAAATGATTACTTTATATGAGAGATTATGTTCGAGAAAAATAATTCCATTTTAGGAAAGAGAGCTTTGTTTTGGATATCCGAAAAAAATATGGTAATTTACACTCGAACCCCTAAGTTTTACTGTAATTACAGAACCCCTTGTGGTTGCAAAGATTATAGGGATACCCCATACAGGGGGTTTTTTGCAAATATTCTCAGAAGTTATAGGGCTTCTTGTAAGGATTGTTGAAGCTGCATGTAAGGTGTATTTTGGTACATAGTCTAAACCAGACGGGGCCTTGTTGTAAGACGACTAAGCCTCAGGGGGTCCGGTCGTAAATCACCCAAGAAAATAAGAGTACTAGTCTAAGGACGGAAGGAGTATTTTAGTCGACTAAAGAGAAAAAACACAAACGATCTACTTACCCAAGTCACTAAATTTTGCTCCTCAGTGGGCCGTGTAGTGTCCAAAGCTCTACGACCCGTGATAAGCTCGAGAAGGACTACACCGAAACTATATACATCCGACTTTAGAGTCAATTCCCCTTGTCTTTCATATTCAGGAGCACAATAACCATTAGATCCCATCACCCGTGGTGACACATGCATCGTGTTTCCACTCTGCACAAGCTTGGCAAGTCCGTATTCCGAAAGTCTCGGATTGTTTGTTTCATCCAACAATATGTTGGATGATTTCAAATCACGGTATATGATAGGAGGGTTAGCCTTCTCATGTAAGTACTCAAGGCCTTGAGCAATACCCGAAGCTATTTTCATTCTCGCTGACCAATCTAGCGGTTTTTTATTGGCCGGAAGATCTGCAAATAAGAACCAAATATTTCGAAATTAAACTGAGTGTGAAATTTTTATGTAAATAGAAAGAGAGCCAAATAAATATGAAGAGTACCAAATAGATGGCTTTTTAGACAACCCGATGGCATGTATTCGTATACCAAAAGTCTTTGATCTCCATCCGCACAATATCCAATCATTTTGATCAAATTTGGATGGTGAAGGAGACTCAACATCATAACTTCAACCAAGAACTCCTTGCTCGCTTGTGTTCCACTTCTGTCTAATTGCCTTACAGCCACAATCTATCGAATAAAAGAATTTAAAAGAAAAAAACAATGAAATAGAGACTCTTATTTTGGTTTCTTTCTCAAAATAAGCATACATCAAAGGATATATATTGCCCCATTTAGATCGGTTTTGGACTCAAGAATCAAACAAGTGTTATTTATAAGTGTTACCTGCCCACTTTGTGGAAGTGTGGCTCTAAATACTCTTCCAAATCCACCTTCACCGAGTAGACACTCTTGACGGAAATTCTTTGTTGCGGTGGCAAGTTCACGGAAAGTGAAAGTCTTTGCTGTATTTTCTCCATCTTCTGCTCCAAAAGCCTCTGGCTTGTTATTAGCCTCAACCGATGGAGTCGGCTTATTATTATTAAACACTGAAACAATAAACACAACACCCTCAAGCTATCCAAAATTCTTCAAATATTTTTCAAAGCTCAAACATTTTCTAAGAGACAATTACACATACAAACAAAATCAATTTCTACTCACTGAGCATAATATCAACAAAAAAGATTAATATTATGATCATAAAAATGGTTATTGGGATTGTATTATCTATTCATGTCCCCTTCAAAGAATAACACTAGATACATTTTTCTTACATTTTGCAATGGTATTTAGATCTTAAACCTAACTTAATCAATTTCAATGCACCTCAGATATATTATATGATAACCTCTCTCAGCGAAGATTCGAACTTGTGCTTGCTACTTGCCTTTTTTAGACCAATCACCAGTTGGTCTTAATAAGAGATACATATTATGCACACAAAAATTTAAATTAGCTTACTAAAAAGATCATACCAGGAGGAGGTGGTGAAGGTGTATCTTTCGGTTGAGCCACGGGCAAATCCTCGTTTTCGGAGTTTTCTTTCCTCTGAAAACATGGGAAACAACTCATTTCTTTACGCTCCTCTTATAACCACCAAAAAATCTAAACAAAAATGTGGCTCCTTTACACCAAACAAATCACAATGTGAAATTTCTTTGCTTTGTTTATGTCATCAAACCTCATAATACAAAAAAAAAATATATATATATATATCCTCCTTGCTTCTTATGAATCCAAATCCCAATCAATAAAAGAATGAAAAACAGGATGTTGTTAGATATTGCAATGCAAACAATAAAAAATCATGGAAACACAAATCAGGTTTGGCTTATGATATGCATATAAGAAGAATTGAAGGAAATAATAGGAGGAGGACGCAGGGTCCTCCAAGAATGTGAAGGACCCGTAATGGTGATTTGGAAAATAATTATTGAAAATATGGAGAAAATAAAAAAAAATCGTTCGAAGAAGAAGAGAGAAGGGGCGTATGTTTGTGGAGAACTTTACCTTGAGATTTGCTCATAGAGTCCGGAGAAAAAGGTGGAGGTTTCAATGGACATGTTTTTTTAGAATGTCTTGTCTCTTTTTTCTCTTCTTCTTAACGTGTTAATGGCAAATTACCCCATGTAATTTACATAAATATTCAATTTACCTCTCTTTAATTTGAAAAATTACGTTGTACCTTAATATAATCTTATAAAAATTTTATATTGTCTCCATGACATTTTTAAACTAAAATATAATATAAATTAACAAAACTATCCATTTTATACGTGATACTTCACCCCCTATTATAAGATAATGTTGTAATTTACTCTATGTGTTGGGATAATTATTGCACTTTACCCCCTCCCCATGTTACAAGTACACTTTACATGTACCCCCTCCCCATCTTAAAAAATTCTACTTCATGTTCATATAGAGGTAAATTTACAAATAACCGAAAGATTGAGTTATTTGTCCATATTTTTTAAGATACATTTGATCTATATGAACATGAAGTAGAATTCTAAAGTCTCAAGACTTCAATTTATTGATTTGTCCTTTTTTTTTAATCCATGATTAAACTCTTTTTCTTTGGGTTTTGGCCTTCAGTATGTAATTGCTATCTTAACATATATGTGAGTTGACATTATAACTTTTTATAAAGTTTATTTTTTTAAAAATAAAAACAGTAATCAGTAACTATAACTACAATACAAATAATTAATTGTAATATTTAAAAGAATTATATGTTCGGGCTTTATTCTGACTAAGTCGTGTTAGGCTCATGCTTAGTTCATAAATTGATCGAGTTTAATATAATGACTCAAACTCGATTCGGCTCACAAATATTCGGGTTCGAGCCAATTTTAATTGCTCGAGCCATCGGACTTCAGGTAAGCCCGACTCAATTTACGGTCCTAGTTGTAGACAGCCAAATTTAATTGCTTAAGGGGATTATGGCTCTATGGACAACTTGTTTAACAGGTATCTAAATTGCTCTTTAATTATATTTTAATAAAATGTTGTTGGAATTTTAGAAGTTTTAAACTTCAAAATAAAAAATAAATTTTGTAACCTAAATTGCATTAACATCCCCATGAATGCCATAATGTGGCCTTTAAATTTCTTTGACCTTAGAGGTCCCATATACACTATAAATAGGAGTGTTCTAGGGTCTTAGAAATACCACTCACTAGCTAGATAGGTTGCATTCACAAAATTACTTTCTATATTGTTATTGGGCACTAGAGATAAAGTCTGGTTCTTTGTCTTCCTGTGAACGTGCTCACGGATGAGGACGCGGCGTGGCCATATGGGTTTTATCTTGGGATTGTGATCAGCCGCCAATACCTGCATGAGGGGAGGAAATCACTTTCTTAGGACGAACGTCTAGTGGCGTGACTCTCATGAAGCCAGTCGTTTTATATTTTAATTATTTTATGTCATATATCATATTATAAAAATTATATGAGTTGTTTATTTCAAAACTATGATTTACTTAAATTTAGTGTAAAACCAAAATTTCACAACAATCTAAGAAAGTTATTTTTATGTTTTAGATGTTTTTGATAAAAATCTGAATTTTTGAAATCTCAAATTCATGTCTATTATGAATCAATACTTGGTTGATTTTATAGAAAAGTTGTTTAACCTGTATTTTGTGTCATCTGCATGTGAGATGATCAATTCTCCATCAAATTCTTTGAGAAGTTCATACAAGTGTTGCTTCATCAATCCCCTGATATGAAATACCGAAATTTTCATATGGTTGTTGGAAGAAAAAGAACATCAAGATACAAATTGAGGTAAACATATTTCTTTCAAAGAGCTCGCACGATGAAGGTACGATTCTCTGTTTTTCATCATTATGTGTAATATTCTCTGTATATAAAATTATTTTGACTCTTAAATTGAAACTTACTTCTGTCATAAAAGAGTCATAATGTTTTAACATGCAAATATATGTGAGTTTGAAATTTTAGCATATGAGATAATAATTTGTTTGACGTTTCAATCTCATTTGGCAAATTGCATTATAATGAACACATGCAATATTTCATGTGTTATATGTTTATTTTGATTATGCGAATTTGAAATAATGAATAACATTGTCTCTTGATTGTTATTGGAAGAAGGCTATTAACAAGATATGGTACTAGATTCGTGTGAAGTTTTGAATTCAGGTTCATCTTTAGCCGGTTATCAAAATTACTTAATCCTTTTATTTTTAAGTTTTAACGTAACTGAATTTCTGAAAGTCTCAAAAATAAAACTAACTATTGCGGTATGTTCGTTTAATAATTTGTTACTGCAATATGTGTCTTTAATGATTTAAGAATCAATTAATGGGGATGTTACGTTTTACCGGTTAATTAATTTATTAATCTTTATTAAAATATATTTATACAATTGAGTGGTCAAATATATATCGATAATGTTTGCATTTTGTTCTAGATGGACACTGAATGCATGAATTAGCAATAAAAAGTTGTTGATTTTATAGATGAAATAAATTAACAAGGATTCAAAAATAGAATGCTAAAGTTAATTAAACTGCTTTAATGGAGAGCTTGTACTACTTTATTGATTTTCATATCATGTGTAAATATATTACCGTTACAAAAATGAATTTGCTTTAATTAACATTTATGACCTCAAATGTTTTAATTTCCCGTTAATATCCCATCGTTTGTTCTTATGGTTATATTAAATTTATTGTTGGGCTTTATTATATTAGCTTAAATGATTTATCGAATCCAAAGTCTCATATAGAGATATTTGGTAGTAGACTAGTACTCATAGCACTGAGAATAAACAATTCTTAATTTTATGTTCACTAATTGAGTGATTATTTTTTAAGTAAATAATTTCTAGAAGATTGCTAAATGCTAATGCTATGACCTATATAAAAACATTGAGAATTTCATGGTTCACTTTATATGTTCTAAGCGCGTGTTGCATTATTAAGAATGTTTTTCGTGATAATTTAAAAGAGAAAAAGGAAATTAAAACTTCCTGGTCTTATTCAAAAGTTTAATTAGTACCAGAAAAGTGCACCTATGTTGTACGTGTCTAGTTTTAATTTCAAGTTTATTTTTCGTAAATTAGAATAAAATTAACTAATATTATGTCATATAATATTATATATTTATGACTGATCAATTTATTTTTATTAATAATTATTATTGATTTATAAAAAAAATAATGGATTTGAATATTTGTAATAAAATATAGAATAATGACTGATTTAGTCATTACATCAGATAAAATTGGTTCTAAAATAAGATCATAAGAACATTATTTAGTTCATTTCATCATATTAGTTTTCATGTCAATTTTATCCGTTATTCACCGATGACAAATGTTTCATCCGTTTCTTAATAAATTTCACCCGAACTTTTATCTATTTCACGAACATTTTTTCTTATTGGTTTCGCCAGTTTTTTAACCATCTTCACCAGTGTTTATCAATATCACCCGAAGTTTCATCGATTCATATGCTTTCACGGTTTAATTTTTTATCGATTTTTTGCTTTTTAATCGATTATAACATTTTTCATTGTTTTTTCCTTTTTCTGTCGATCTTTTTTCCATTTTAAACCAATTTCTTCCGATTTCACCTTGTTTTTGTCGGTTGAAGTTTAACTGGTTTTCACCAATTTCACATGTTATTCACCTAAACTTTTCATTGATTAAACATGTTTTCATTGACTTTAAGCTTTTTTGACTGATTTTATCTGTTTCTCAACAAATTTGACCAAAACTTTCATCAATTCATATGTTCTCACTGTTTAAACATTTTTTTACCGGTTTATTTTATTTTAGCAAATATCCCTTTTTTTTAATCAGTTATAATATTTTCATTGTTTTCTCATTTTGGTCGATTTATTTTGTTTTTTTTCTTCAATTTAAACCATTTTTCAACCGAGTTCACCAATTAAATTTTTTTTAATCGATTTCACTCGTTTTTACCATTTTAACCCGTTTTTACCTATTTTTCATGTTTTTAAACTAATTTCACATGTTATTCACTTGAATTTTTCATTGATTAAATATGTTCATACCAACTTTACGTTTTTGATAGATTTTATCCTTTTTTCACCGGCTTTACCCAATTTTACTGGCTTTCATTTGTTCATCATTTTTCTTAGAAATTCCATTAGAATTAATTTTTATTGATTTCACATATTTTGACCAGCTTTACCTTTATTTTAACCGATTTTACATGTTTTCCTCAATTTTTCACAAAGTTTCCCTCTTTTTTTTATCAATTTCAAATATATTTAAGATTTCACATGCATTTTTTTCACCGGTTTAAAGTGCATATACGTTGTACATGTCTATTTAATTTCAGTGGTATTTCAAATCAGAGTAAAATTAACTCCATTAAGTCATAAAATATCTCATATTAATGACTGATATTCAATTTATTAACTACATCATGGGTATTTTCATCGATTTTTTTAGTTTCTTTTGCTCTAAACCATTTTTCTAATGATTTGACTTCGTTTTTGTTGGTTGAACTTTTTTCATTTTATTGATTTCATTTTCATTCACTTTTACCATTTTAACCAATTTTCATATGTTTTCACCGACTTTAGCCTTTTTTAAATTTATTTACCATGTTTTCACATATTTTATCATTTTTTATGTAATTTCATCGATTCCCCGATGTCATCCATTTTTTTCGCGAATTTCACTTGAATTTTTATTAATTTCACATTTATTTACCGAATTTTTAACTCAAATAATTATACATCTTCATGTACTTTCAAGTATATTGCAAATTATTTCACTTACCTTATCATTTCAAAGATATTTCTTTACCGATTTAAGTCATTTAACTTATTATATTAATTAGTTTAGTTCAATTTTCATTGATTTTTACTGATTTTATATATTTTTGTTGATTTACTCGTTCTTAATCAATTATAACCTATTGTCCATTGTTTTTTCTATTTATCATCAATTTCTTTTGTTTTGTCCTATTAAAAAAAAAGTCTACTGGTTTAGTTCACACTATTTTTGCTAGTTAAACTTTTTTTTTTCTTTTTCTGGTTTTACTTATTTTTCTCAGTTTAACTTTATATTTCACTGATTTCAATTTTTTTTTAATCATTTTCATTGATTTCACATTATTCACAGATTTTAACCTTTTTTCAATGGTTTAACACATTCTTCATATATTTCACCTGTTTTTCACTTATATCACCGATTTGTTTCCCATGTCTTCACAAATGTCGCCAGAATTTTCATCGATTTCACATGTATATATCGATTTTACAGGCACTTTTTATTACAAATTTCACCCATTTTTTCAATATTTCATCCAGTAGATTTCACATGTTTTCATCAATTACATAAAATTTATTTGATCGATTTTACCAATTTTCATTGATTTTCATCAATATTTTCACTTATTTCACACGTTTTTCTCGAAAAGATCCATGAAAATTTGAGGTCATGTTTCTCATGTCAAATAAAGATTACTTAGTTGGCTAAGTCATAAGCATTTTTGTTTCATTCATAGGTAAGAGTGATTCCACTTTAACATTTTTTATGATATTTAAGAGAATTTGATTTTTTTAAGGAGTGTCATATTGTACTAAATCTTTAAATGAAACAAAAAATATTTTTTACATAACAACATATTGGCAATACATTATAATAATTTTAAAATATACATTAGTGTTATGAAACTAAACTAAAAGTAACAAGAATTAAAGTAGACAAAGTAGAATATATATTAGGAGGAGAGTTTCTTATTATTCATATACTCTTGTGTGTATAAAATAATTTACAATGCATTTATTTATAGGACTACAAGTGCAACTTAATAGTCAAAAGTTACAAGATAAGTTTAAGTAAAATTCAATGAATAAAGTACATGACTTTTGGTGTTTCAAGAGTATTCATATAACTAGTGACATTCCAAATGCATCCACCAAATAAATACTAGATTCATAACACTCCCCCTTGGATGCATGTTGCTTATAGAATATGCCTCGTTAAAAACCTCGTCAGAAAAACCCAGTGGGAAAAACCTGAACAAGGAAAAAAGAGTACATATCCATATGGAGCTGATAAGCGTGTAACACTGCCTCGTTAAAACCTTGCCAAGAAAACCCATTGGGACAAAACCTGGACGAAGGAAAAAGAGTACAATGTGTGGATTATTAATGACACGCTCCCCCTGATGATGGCGTAAGGTCCACGTGCTTTAGTGAACAAATCAGCAAAATTATTACTTGACTGAATTTATTGAACATCAATATTACCATGTTTTTGAAGCTCGTTGGTGAAGAAAAACATTGGTAATATGTATTTTGTTTAGTCTCCTTTTAGATATCCATTCTTGATTTGAGTAATACAAGCGGCATATTTCTTGTAAATGTTGAATCGTAGACCTTAATCATAAACATTCACAGCTTACTTCAAACAATTCCATTTTGAGATATAAATATATATGTGAGTTGATCAGAAATGTATCCAGCATCTGTATAACAGACCATACGTGGATTGGAACCTCTGATTAAAATAAGCACATATCGGTTGTTCCACAAAGATAGCGTAATACATGTTTAATTTCATTTCAATATCTGCATGTAGATACAGAGTTATATACTTATATCTTTCCAGTAAGTTAAAAATGCAATATCCGACATCATACAATTTGCAAAATACATTAAAGCTCTAATTGCATTTAGATAAGGTACTTCAGGACCCAACAATTCTTCATTGTCCTCTTGAGGACAAAATTGATATTTATTTATATCTAAAGATCGAACAACCATAAAAGTGCTTAATGGATGAACTTTATCCATAAAATCTTTTCAGAATTTTCTTTATATGGACAAATATATTCTCTAATAAATGCTCGATCTGCAGGCCGAGACAAAACTTTGTTATTTCGATACTTTTCTACCAAACTCTTTCATCAAGTAGTACGCGGTCTCAATGAGCTCTTCAGGAGTCCTCACAAGATTTAAAAACCATAAGCACATACCGCCATAATAGAAAAGTCATTTCAAAATTTTTTCAATACAAAATTCATGGACAAATTGGATTGTGCACGAATCCTTATTTTACGAAGTATTCATTTAGCTGGTTATACCACATCAGACCATATCACCCTTACTTGTATAAGGATCGTATTTGTCTACTAAAAATGAGACCATTTAATTCCTCCATGAATGTTAATATAAATATCACTACCCAATGATCTATCTAATATGCGGTAACTACATCCATAAACACATTTCAAGTCCTTCAGGGACTGCAAATCAATTAAATACCGCGACATGATTGCACTAATCACGGGGGAATATGTTTCGTCGCAGTTATTGGTCTCTGTGAGAATTCGTACAAGAAGTTGTCTCTTATATCTCACATTATCATCATGTTTTCGTAAAATTATATGTTTGTGACATATAAATTTCACGTCTTTTGACGTGCGGACAATTAGTCCAAATACTTTTACAATTTAATAGCGATCTTGAATCGCATCTTTCTATAAGGCCAAAATATTTATTTGCTTATTTATGTCGGCATTAAATTAACCGTTCACGGTTCAGGATCCTGATTTATACCTTTTATTTAGTTTGACCCAAATAAGCAAAACTATTATTTATAATCACTTTGCTTTCTATCCCAGTTTTCTTGATTTATTTCTGTTTCATGTGCCTCTTCATGGGCATCTCGTGATTTAGACTGATCAGTCATTTTTTCTATAGCGCTTTATTTTGAAACAGATTCCTCCTCATAAGGGAATTTCTTTCAGAAGTTTTCTATTGCACCAATAGTAATTTCACACTTCAAGTACGTTTATAGTATGCTAGCATATTATCCTTCAAGGATTTCAATCCATGTTGGTGCAATTTTTAATTCTTGCTCGTTCGATTTGTGCATGGGCCAAGCTGAGACAAGTAATGTACATTTATGTACTCATGTCAAAATAATTTCACGCCGTTTTACATGCAATGAGCAATGACATCAATTCTCCCCCTAACGGCGAGAAAAATGTCTCAAAACAAAATTATCATCATATTTTGATTTAACCATATCGCCTCGTCAGACGTTTAAGATATATGGTTATAGCCTCGTCAGGCGTTCAAAATATATGATTACAGACGGGAAATAAAAACAAACCAACACGTCTTTGTAGACCCATATATGTTCATTTTTGGTGGAAAAATCAGAACATACATTGCACAATCATAAATTTATTAGGCTTCCAGCCTGACATAAGTTGCAACGTTGCCCTCAATCTTATACTTGAGCAAGAATCTTAGCAAAATCAATACGTGTTGACAATAGGCATATCATAGACAATTAAAAAATAACTTTTACAGGACCATGTCTATAAGTCCACATATATCCCATTAATATCATCATAAAAAAATTGGGACTCAAGACCAATCTTCACAATAGATGGTCTTACAATTTACTTTCTTTGTGAGCAATCAACACACACATACTCATGAGGTAAATAATCATATGGTTCTTCAAAAGATGCAGCGCATTTGTAGTTTTACCTGGATGACCAAGTTTATCATGCCACTTCATAATATTTTGGATCATTGAACTTCTAGTTCAACTGAAACTTATGATCCAACATTGTTTATTGTCGCATAATTCACTAGGATAAGAAAACTGGGATCATATTCATCAGTATACTTCTGGCATGAAATATTGGATGTAGTAAAAATATATTTCATATTCCCCTCATATATATAATTTTCATATGATATACGTCAATACGTTCTTCAAGACGTATTTCTTTGAATTCAACAAATCCATTTTGGATTTTATAGAGCACAAAGCCTCTTTTACAAAAATATTTGCTCATCCAGACAATTTATATTTGCTCTTCTGGAGCCTTTATAGTATACCTCAATATGTATTAACTTTTGTTTTTTGCTAATTTCAAGTTAGAGAATATTTTCAATCTCGAAGAATTGTGTGTGTCGACCTACTGTCAACTAAATAAATATTTCCACCGTTGATATTTACAATGCTCACATAATTGTCCATGTATCTTTAGGATGCTCGCATAATCTTTTGCATCTAACATGATACTTATATGATTGGGCATCTTCAAGATGCTCATAGTATTAATCAACGTTGTAATTGACGAATATGCAACATATACGAAACCAATGCTTTTTACTCCACCACTCTACCAAGTGCTAATAATTTGCACACCCTTGTCTATAATTGTTTTTTTTTTCGAGTGGTATGATGTGATGGTATGTATAATAATAAATTTTCATTATGACTAAATTATGTCATGTCTATAATTAATTTCATTTGTTTTCGGAAAATAAATTATTTACATTCACTTCCAAGAATGAATAATTTATATTAACATTGGCATTCACTTTGTGGGATTAATCCTGTGAGAGTATGATTTGTCATCAAGAGGTCATTATTCAAAATAAATTAATTTAGAGTATTTCTCAAAACATCTCTTTCATATTTGCTCGCAAATCAAAACCTCTCTTTCATATTTGCTTCTTTGCGAGCCATTTACAATCATACTTTATCTCTACATAATCTCAATTGAGATACAATTTCATAGTTGTGGAGTATAATCATTTATCAGTTGAAAATATTACAACTTCGGGTGTAAACGTTCATAGTGAGCTTTTGTGAGAGTCCCACGACCTTGGTGATTATATTGCTCTTTCAAAATTTCATATGATGCAACATCATGTGCAATCATTCACAGGGAGCATTTGAAAATATCACTATTGTGATTAAATCACTCCTCACTTTATGATTTCAATCCTTCAAGGAGGAAATGACCAATGCAAGCATTGCCCCTCACTTTACCTTTTTCGTTTGCCCAAACTTTCATTTCATACAGAATTTCCGAGGCTCTTTCTTTTTATTCAAATAAATTTCAACATCAAGAATCCATGTCATAATATTTTGGCTTTCTTTCGGAAATTTCAAGGGCAACAATGCGTAAATTGATAATATTGGCCTTAACTTTAAAGCCCAAGCATATAGTTTGAGATTGCTTAAAATATACTCAATCTTCGAGTTTGAGTTTTATTACTTAGGCTTCAGGCCTAACATTATGTTTTCATTTTAAAACTTCAAGTTCTAGATAACAAGAAGATTAACATTCTTTAAAACATAACCACTATGAGAAAATATAAATTCTCAATTCACCTTTCCTTTTATTCATGATGTAAATCAAAATTAGTATCACAATACCAACTATTAGGTAAAAGTTTGACAAAACTTTCAAACACACACCCGAAGAATAAACAATAAATTATAAATTAAATAATTTATATAAAACTCTTATTATTTCAGGGGTAAACTGAAAATCAGAAAGTTCAAGGATTGTAATTTAAAAAATATCATGGTCTAAACTGTAGTTTCAGTGAAAATAGTAATCGAACTGCAATTATGCTAAAAAATACAGTGGCTAAGTGAGATTTTCCAGAAAGCTAGGGAATAAACTGCATTTTTTTTTTCAAAGAAAATTAGGGACTAAACTGTAATTTCAGAATTTTCATATTATTCTTTTAAATCACATTCGAACGAAAACATGTTCATATGTTAAAAGTACTTCAGCCTTATTTTTATTTGTCTTCCTTAATCCTGAATAGACAATTCTCCACGCTTTTGCGAACTTAAAATTATACTATCAATGTAATCGCCTTAGATATAATATACAAAAAAAAATGAATGAAAATAACATACCTCTTACATGAATTTCTTACATGCAAGCTTAATTATAAGAGGAATGAATCCATGTTTAGCCTTGTAGCACACGGCCGAGCTTTCAAAAACTAAATATATTTATGCATATTTGCACATTTGAAATTGCATGTATCGTTCATAAAGTACAGGTAAAATCATGAATATATATGCCAAAATAAATTATGAACAGTAACAAATCTATTAATCATCATCTAATAAATTATACATCAAAAATATTAATTTGTTCAAATTAGAGAGTGAGGCAGTGAGCATATTTTAAGAGACTTCTACCTCAAAGAATGGGCCTAATTTATGCAGCACACATATATGTTATATCATATTGTCACAATGAGACAATAAATCAATCTTTAATTAAATTTGAGAGCAATAGATTAAACTATAGGAACATACCTGATCATTCACATTTGGTGTAATTTGTCCAGAAAGAATCCGTTTTCTTTCTTTACCTCATATAAAATTAATAAGGGTTCAAGTTGTTTGTTAATTTGAATATTTGATCATACCAGAGAGAGGTTGTGGCTAGCTACTTCCTTCAACTTTTTCGTAAACTTCTGACGGCTGCCGTTTCATTTATAGGAACTGGGATGACGATCCGAACGGTCAAAATTAAGATCCTGGTGTGATGAACCTTCAGTCCAAATTTGAATACGATCCAACGGTGGATAAGGTCGGAATCATTGAAAAACCGAAGCTGTTGCGTGCAAATCCGAAAATCTGCATCTCCAAGTATTTTCCTCTTTTCTCTCTTGTTTTGTGATATATTTCATAACCTTGAAATCGATTTATAGAGCAAACTCGTGCTGATAACGTGTTATGAAACTAAACTAAAAGTAACAAGAATTAAAGTAGACAAAGTAGAATATATATTAGGAGGAGAGTTTCTTATTATTCATATACTCTTGTGTGTATAAAATAATTTACAATGCATCTATTTATAGGATTACAAGTGCAACTTAATAGTCAAAAGTTACAAGATAAGTTTAAGTAAAATTCAATGAATAAAGTACATGACTTTTGGTGTTTCAAGAGTATTCATATAACTAGTGACATTCCAAATGCATCCACCAAATAAATACTAGATTCATAACAATTAGCAACTATACAAAATAATAGTATTTTTATTTTAATTTTTATGTGTTATAGGAGAACAATAATGAAATTGTAAAAGTGATGTAAGAGTTAATTTCTTAATTATTGGAATTAACGTAGAAAATAATTATAATAAAACTTCATGTCTAATTGATTTATATTTTTGTTTTTCTTCCATATTCATGGTGCTTGGTTAGGAGGAAAGGAAGTTACGAATTTTCTTAAAATATTTTCCTACCAAATTTTTTATGAGAAAATTTAAGGAAAATTCATATCTAATTATATTTTATTTGCAATTTTTCCTTTTATTAATATACTTAACAACTTGAATAAGGGTATTTTTGTCTTCACAAAAAAATAAAAAAACTTAAATTATTCACACTTTTAGTATTAGTATAGATTTATCTTACATACAACATAATGCGAAGACATTAAACGCTTGTTTTCTTGTATTGTATGAGTTGGATGAGATAACACGAGACTCGATATGGAAATAATCGGTGTGAAGTACTCAGTAACTATAAGGTATGTACTTGATTTACGTTTTAATACATAGTTACAAGCTGTAAAGAAACTACTACATCGGGTACGAAAATATACTCATTTTGAGCTCTTGGATATGTGAATGAATGTATATTGCATTTCTGAGAGATAATAAATTGCATATAATAACTATATATGGCCCATATAATTAAAATACTAAATTAATTCATGATGAACTATAAATAATTGTATGCAAGCTAGCATATTATTGTCTTATAAAACCTTTATATGGGAGTTGGGAGTTATGAGTAATAATATTTAAATTAATTGTTATTAGTACTTGATTTGTTTTTATGGTAGAAGTTAAATGACTTCTGGACCAAGGGCATCGCATACATGCAAAAGAAACTTATGCTATATGAGTAGTAATTGTACCATTATGAGTATTATATAAAATAACAAAATTAAAAGTGATGCATATATTTTAAAATGTGGGGTTACTTTTTCGTCTTAAATGTTTAGTAAGTACCCTCATTTTCAAAGTAAAATAAAATATAAATAAGAATTGATTTGTTTGATAATGGAGAAACGTGGGGTTGCAAAATTTAACATTATTTTTGCGGATAAAAAATTTCAGTTTAATTTATTTGGGGCATTGAACATTAAGTTATTTTGCATTATCACTTTTGGTGAATTAATAATTATGTCAAGCTAGTTTGATAAGTCACCACATAGTCACTGTACTTATTGAAGTGCGTGATTTGATAACTTTAATTTAAACTCTTATAAAAAAAATTGCGACTTTGAGGAATAATAATATTGCATATATATTATGATCTTGAAATATTAATGAACTATAGGGAAAATGGTAAAAGGTTATGGAATGAGGGATTTAAGTGAAACTTATAGTGGTGTCATGTGACGCTTGAAAATGTGGTTATCTAGAATCTTTTGTTTTTAGATCTAAACTAATGCAAATTTTGTGCAATATGATTCCTTACGTTATTTATTTAACATGTGACTTTAATAAGTATATAATTAAGTAGTCTATTACTTAATTTTGTGACTCTTCAGTCTTCAGTAACAACACTATTTGTGATGAATATCTCTTACTAAATTATTATTAGTGAAATTTCTTTTGATATAATCTCAAGTATATCCAATTAAATGCTCAAAGTAATTATTATATTTGTGTCGATGTCTTGAGCAATGGCTTCGGGCGTGTAATATTTTCATAGCAAATCATTGGAGACATATCAAATTGTTTTATTAATACCTCTTGAATGCTTTGATAAATATGTGGAAATAATTGGCTGCAAATTTTACTACACATTTTTAAAATGTTGGGGATTATTATAAGGATAATATTTACCACTTGAGATATTTTATTACAACATTTGAGCTTGATTCTTGATTAATTGTTGGTCCCAAGTGGTCTGATAAGATCTAGAGGGGGGGAGGGGGGGAATAGACCTCTGAAAATTTTATCAAATTTTAACTTTAAAATTTTTACTTAACTGTTGGCAGACTAAGCTGTTATAGAACAGTAAGCTGACAAAGCTGATCGCGAACAAATCTTTGAACAGCAAGGTAGACCACTAATCTGATAATCACTTAGCTGATTTAGTCAAAATCAGTTTTAATACCAGAATACTTGCGGCGGATATCTTAAGTGTTTTTCACAAGTATACTTAGTAGATTGAAAGATTTTATCCCCAGTTTTATCAAACTCCTTAAAAATCTTTTCAAACACTTTTATCAAAGTGTTTTTATGCAATCTGAAAATATGCAAGTAAAAATGCAAAGTAAAAACACAAGGATTTTTATAGTGGTTATATGGATGTAAATCCTTTAGTCCACTCTTCCAAGTCACACAGATCTTGGGTTATACTATAATCACAAAGTTTACAGTATACTCTGCTTGCGTCGAACAACAAATGAAACGACCACAAGTGCGCAATAGGAAATCACAAAGAAGACCTATTCTACAGAGTCTTATCACTCACAAAGACGGATAAGAACTCTTCACAACACTTCTCTTTCTACATATTTACTTAGAAAATGTATTTGTTTAACTTCAACAAGCTTCTGTCAACAAATGACTTCAGCAGGCAAGTGAACTGTTATAGCTTCTTGAGACTTAGAAAATATTCTGCTTCGAAATTGATCTCTCAGTTGTTGTGTTGTTATTTTCTCTTCGTCTCTTCAGCTATTTATACTCACAGATTGTGTTGGTCCCAAGTGGTCAGATGAGGTCTAGAGGGAGGGGGGATGAATAGACCTCTGAAACTTTTAAACAAATTTTAACTTCAAAACTGTTGTTTAAACTTAAACAGACTAAGCTGTTAACAAACAGTAAGTTTACAAGGCTGATCGCGAACAAATCTTTGAACAGCTTTGTTGATCACTAATCTGATAGTCACTTAGCTGATTTTTGTCAAAATCAGTTTTAATACCAGAATACTTGCAGCGGATTTATAAAGTATTTTTCACAAGTAAACTTAGTAGTTAGAAAAATTTAATCCCCAGTTTTATAAAAACTCCTTTAAATCTTTTTCAAACAGTTAATCAAGTGTTTTGTGCAGATCTGAAAGTATGCAAGTAAAAGCAATGTAAAAACACAAGAATTTTTATAGTGGTTATATGGATTTAAATATCCTTTAGTCCACTCTTCCAAGTCACACAGATCTTGGGTTATACTAAGAACACAAAGTAATTAGTACAGTCTGCTTGCGTCGAACAACAAATGAAACGACCATAAGTGCGCAATAGGAAATCACAAAGAAACTCCTATTCTACAGAGTCTTATCACTCACAAAGATGGATAAGAACTCCTCACAACACTCTCTTTAACATATTCACTCATAAAATGTATATTCTTTTAAACTTCAACGGCTTCTATCAACAAATGACTTCAGCAGACGAGTGAGCTGTTAGAGCTTCTTGAGACTTAGAAAATATTCTGCTTCGAAATTGATCTCTCAGTTGTTGTGTTTATTTCTTTCTTCGTCTCTTCAGCTATTTATAGTCATTCTTTGAATTTTGTCCGTTGAAGAGAGACAAAATTCAAATCTCTTGATTTCTGGTCCTTAAAATTCGCGAACGGCCCTCTGCACAGTGACAGTACTGCGAAATGTACCTTCTGTCAGGCAGCATTAAATGCACCAAGCTGATACGAGGTCTTTCTTCAATCATTTGTCTTTAATAACCTTGTACTTTAGCATTTATTACTTCCAGGGGCATTTATTACCGTTGGGATGACTTCTTGATCCTTTCCACTTGGCTGATCGAAAGTACACATCTGATGATGAACGGAGCTGATCCCAAACTTGAACAAATCTGATTTGAGTCGGCTGATCTTCATCAGTCTGATTTCTTTCCTTCAGCAGATCAGTAGTCTTCTGGACCTTGAATATTTGACCCGTCTGATGTCTTCTTACTTGGTTAAAATTCTTCTAAGGGATATCAGCTAAGTTAACTTTTACTTAGCAGATTTGAAGTTTTGGAAATCATCAAAACCTCCCTTTACTAATTGTCTTCAGTGTTTTTCATCTTCATCCTTATCCAACAATTTCCCCCTTTTTGATGATGACAAAACTTCAGCTAAATACCTGTTTTACCTATACTAAAGTTTTGATCCTCAAAATTTTCTGAGATAGAAAAAGTTTGTTGGAAACTTGAACTTTTATTTATGATTTTGAATTCATTACAAGTACAAGTCTTATCAGATAAGATGTAAGATAGAAAATAAAGATAACTGATTACAAAAGATTTGTCTATACTAACTACCAGCTTCTTCATCATCTCCTTCAAGCACTTCTTCATATTCATAAGAAGATTCTTCATCATCTTCTTCATCTTCATCTTCATCAGCCTCCTCATCCAAAAGCAGATTGGACTTAGCAGCTTCCATTTTTGCTTTAATCTCTTCTTCTTTTGCTATTTCGTCCATCTTCCTCTTGATCCTCTCTTCATCCTTGAATTTGGTAAAGGGCTCTGATTTATCTCCATCAGAATCCTTGGATACAGCTGTTTCCTTAGCTTCTTCAGCAGCTTCATCTTTGCCTTCAACATTTTCAGCAACTTTAGTCTCTTCAGCAGCTTCAGGCTTTTCAGGTTCAGTAGCAGCAGTTTCCTCCACTTTTTCCTCTTCCTTCTTCTTTTCCCCCTTTTTGTCATCATCAGAAATGGTGACACTGGCAGGTCTGATAGGAGGGTTGAGTGCAGCAGATTGAATCTTCATAGCAGCACATAAAGCCTTCAAGTTCTGATTGACCACATCGTGACTGGGAGTAAGATGATTGAGAGTGGTGCTGATGGTGTCAGTCTGATCATTAAAACAATCAATGTTAAGTTGCATAGTGGCAAGTTCGTTGTTTATAACCGTTCCAGCTTGATTCACTTCCTGCAACAAACCAAGATTGATTGATTTTTCTTCTTCACTGACTCTGATGAAAGAAGCAATGAGATCAGCTACGTTGTTTTCAGCTCTCTTTAAAGCAGCATGAAGATGGTTGACATCAGCCTTTACATCTTCAATGTTTCTACTCATTTCTACAACACTTTGAGTCATCTGCCTGGTATGATCCTCAGACAGAGGAAAGTTGTCAATTGCATTCTTGATCGTCCTTGCAGTAAGTAGTTGCATGCTCTCAAGTTGTAATCTGTTGGATTCTGTCAATTCTTGCTGCAACTTCTTCAACTTCGTGTTGTTCCTCTCTTCCATTTCCTTCATAGAATTTTCCATTAACAGCTGGAAGGCTTCCATCAATGATGAATGCATATCAGCTGATGAAGCAGAATGAGCAGCAACTTGATCTTCTTCACTCTCCTGGTGGACAGGAGCATCCTTCAAGTCAGTATCCTGATCAACTTCGGACTCCTTAGCTTTCCACTCAAGTGCTAAGAGTTCTTCAGCAGCTTTGGGCTGATCAGTAACGCCTTCAAAGATCTTACTTATGATTTTGCCATCATCAGTAAAGGTTGTTGTTTGACGGATTTGTCTTACAACAGGCCATGGCATTGGAGCAGGTGGCTTTACCTTAGGCAATTCACAGTAATCTCTTACTTCTTTGCCAAATGTGATCTGTTGAATGCTTGGCAGCGAGGGCAGCTCACTTGATGAACCTTGCTGATATCTTGACTTAGCAGCCCATCTCTTCAAGGCAGTCATAACAGCAATCTGAATTGCCCTTTCAACAGCATCATCAGATTTTCTTTTCTTTGCAGGCAAAGTGTTTTCAATTATTTTGGCCTCCCCTGTTGCAAACTCTTTTGCATATTGATGCATAGCATCCCTTACATAATCAGGATCCAAAGCCTGTTGAATGGAGTCAGTCTTCAGCCAATTTAGAACCCACCTTTCTTCATCAGCTAACTCCTTCCAACTCTGAAGCTCTTCAATAGACTTGTTCAGTCTATAGTCCCTCACTTCATGTATCTAGGCTTCTCATGGGTGAACAGAGTCTTCAGCATCAGTTTTTGATCAGAGTAAGCTAAGGCCTTTTCAAATCTGTTGAAGATAGCTGTATCAGGGTTGACAATATCAAACGATCTTCTAACTTCAAACTTTGCCTTTGGCTTGACTTCGCCAGCAGACATCTTTGGCTTAGATTCTTTTGAATCTCCAACCTTAATCCCTCCGCCATGAACAGGTCTATGAGCATATGTCTTGCTCAGCTCAATGACCATAGCAAGTTCAGCATCTTCAGCAGCCTTCCTTTCTTCTGCAGACAATTTTCTCCTTTCTTCATCATATGCTGCCTGAATCTTGCTAAGTTCAAGGACTCTTTTCTCTTCTTGCTCGTCCCTTTTTCTATGCTCAGCCTCCTCCCTCTTTTTCTTATCTGCGGCTGAAATCTTCTTTCTTTTGATAAGTATTTTTCTTTTTCCTCTATCAGCTGGGGCAGGAGAGGGACCAGCAGATGCAAGAGGTGCAACTGCTATGGGATTTATGATCATCACATCTTGATCATCTTGAGGTTTGGAAGCCTCAGCTATTGGTTTTTCTTGAACAGTCTGTTGCACATCAGTCTGTTCAGTAGTAGACGTTTCTTCAGCTCCAACAGGCCTCTCTGCTGTTTGAGGGCTTTGTCTCACCAAATCTATCAACTCAGTGGGTGAGTCAATAAAAGTCATTTTCTTTCTCACAGTCCTTCTTGCCCTTCCTCGAACAGGCATAGAAGCTCCTGTGTCCCGAATTTGACTTCTTGTCCTGTGAGCAACATTCTCATCAGGACGCTCCGCAGATGGAGTTCTTGAAGAAGAAGCAGGAGAAATATTTTGTATCTCCGCAGTAGTCTGATTTATGATTGCATCAGCTACCTCCTTTGCTTCAGACTGATCTGTTCTGGCTTTAACAGCTGGCAGGACTGTTTGAACAGAAGTCTTTGCTTTCTTCTTTTGAGCCACTTCCTTGGGCTCATCAGCTTTCTTCTTATCAGCAAGCTGAGCTGTTTTTACCAGTTTTCTTTGCCTTTTGGCAGGAACCTCTTCCTTAGGTTCCTCCAAGTCTTCATCAGACTTTCTTTTCAAAACAGGCACATACTTTGCCATTGCTTTAGCAGTGTGGATCTCCTTTCCATTTGTCATTGTACATCCCATACTGTGAAGCAGATAGTTTAAAGTAATCATGTGATTTGTCTGAGGCATGGCCTTTTTCCCTTTCTTCTCATGGAAGTTAGCCAGTATGTACCACACTACAACTGACCAGTTTACTTCCAGCGAATAGTAGATTGCCACCATGATGCTATATCTCTTCATTGTAACATCATCCAAGGAAAAAGTGCAATTTTCAATCAGCTTTGCAACCATATCAGCCATACACTGATATTCATCCTTCAATTGCTTCTTTTTGATGTTGCCAGTCAACATCTCTCCTTCTTTGGCACAGATTGCCCAGAAGTCTTGGTGCTTTTCCTCAGCAATGGTGGTGACGTCATGTCGACCACTGTTAGGCAGGCCAAAGGTCTCATGGAGTAAAGCAGGGGTTATGACCACAGATTTATCCCCAACAGTAGCAGTGATCTCCTTCTTTGTAAAATCAATAGCAGTTGTATTGTAATACTCCAGAACTTGATCTTTCTAGACCAAGCCTTCGTGCAACTCCATGAAATTCACCAGCGAGGCAGCCTTGAATTTCTCCCGCAATTGTTTCATCAACTCCGTACCAGACTTGTAGTATGCATCATAGACCAGATACATACCCTTAGCTTTAGCTTCAACATTAGAACTCATCTTGAATCTGTAGAAGTTAGTGAAATAGCAGAATTGCAGAAAGTAGAGTGCAAGAAATTTTCTCTAAAATGCTCTAAGTATATTTGGGTGCGTAAAGAACGACAAGTCTGATTAGATCTGGATTTATAGAGTTAGGGTATTTCGGTTGCCGTGATACCAGCCAACCGTTAGATCCGTTTCTTGTCAGTCCTGATCGTGCGGCATCAGTTACGCCGTTTCAAATTCAAAAAGCATTAAATGAGAGGCGGGAATGCAAACCGCCTTACTATACTTACAAAAGCGTGTTTTAGATAAAACGTTTTTAATACACTTAGCTTTTATACAGTTGATCAGACAGGTAATTAAAACACTTATCCGATAGGACTACCGTCCTGATGACAAAGCTGTTATCAGTGAAAGCCAATAACTGATAACCTTCATCGGCTGTTTGTCAATCCAGCTAGATAGTTAATCTTCGATCTTCAAGACTTTAATCTTCTGATGAAAACACAACTTCAACTAACTGTCATCAACGAATTTCATCTTTTAATCAGAAGTACCGCTAGTCTTACACGTTCCCCCTGACTTTAAGAATTCATAAGTTAACTAGTCTGTTGAGAGTTAATCCTTGAAGATAATATGATGAGTAAGCTGTTGAACTCCGGTCTTCTGATGAGTTCCCCCTCAGCTTATGCATCCAATTTTAGTAGACCTAGTTCAGCTCTTAGAGCTGAAAATCTTGTCTCACTTAGAGGTTTTGTGAAGATATCAGCAATCTGATTTTCAGTAAACACATATTCTATCATGACATTTCCTTTCTCCACATGATCTCTAATGAAATGATGTTTGATCTCAATATGCTTAGTCCTTGAATGACTTGTAGTATTTTGAGTAAGGCTGATTGCACTTGTATTGTCATAGTAGATAGGGATTCCACTGATTTTTATGTTGTAATCTTCTAATTGATGCTTCAACCATAATATTTGTGCACAGCAAGCTCCAGCAGCTATATATTCAGCTTCAGCAGTTGATATGGATACTGTAGTCTGTTTCTGACTCATCCAAGAGATCAGACGACTACCTAAGAACTGACAGGCACCTGTTGTGCTTTTTCTTTCTATCTTGCAGCCAGCAAGGTCAGAATCTGAATATCCAATGAGTTTACCACAATCCCAAATCTTAAGTACCTTTAAAATATTTGAGTATCCTTTTGGCAGCTAGGAGATGAGATTCCTTAGGATTTGATTGATACCTCGCACAAACCCCAACAGAGTACATGATATCAGGTCTGCTAGCTGTTAAATATAACAGTGACCCAATAATTTCTCTGTATTTGGTTATGTCCACTGATTTACCATCTTTATCTTTATCCAAACGAAAACTAGTAGACATTGGAATATTAGCAGTAGAGCTAGTTTCCATACCAAATTTCTTGAACAGATCCTTTGTGTATTTTGCTTGGCTATGAATATTCTTCCTTCAGGCAACTGTCTTACTTGCAAGCCAAGAAAATAATTAAGTTCTCCCATCATGCTCATTTCAAACTTGTTCTGCATCAGCTTTGAGAACTTATCACACATCTGTTGATTTGTTGAACCAAAAATGATGTCGTCCACATATATTTGCACAAGCAAAATATGTTCTTCCCATTCAATAGTGAACAGGGTCTTGTCTACCTTACCTTTACGAAATCCTTTAATTAAAAGAAAATCAGATAGGGTATCATACCATGCTCTTAGAGCCTGTTTCAGTCCATAGAGGGCTTTCTTCAGACGATACACCTTGTCTTCTTCTTGATAGGCTTCAAATCCAGGTGGTTGTTCAACATAAACTTCTTCTTGCAATTCTCCATTGAGAAAAGCTGATTTCACATCCATCTGATAGACTGTGAAATTCTTATGAGCAGCATAGGCAAGAAAGAGTCGGATTGCCTCTAATCTTGCTACTGGTGCAAAAGTTTCATCAAAGTCAATACCTTCTTCTTGACAATAGCCTTTGGCAACTAATCTTGCTTTATTTCTGGTGACAACACCATCCTCATTCATTTTATTCCTTAATACACATTTAGTGCCAATAACTCTTTGATGACTTGGTCTAGGAACTAAGTACCAGACTTTATTCCTTTCAAATTGATTCAGCTCTTCTTGCATTACTTCAATCCAGTTTGAATCATTTAGAGCCTCTTCAATCTGTTTGGGCTCAATTTGAGATAGGAAGCTGACAAACATTGCTTCACTAGCAGCAGCTCTCCTTGTCTTTACTCTATCCAAAGGATCACCACTCACCAGCTCTGGTGGGTGATTCTTGAGCCATCTAAGATCAGATTGCAAATCATAATGTTGTCCTCTGTTGTGATCTTGCAACACTACTGTTGGAGTTCCAGTAGTAGTCTGTTGAACAGCAGTTGTCTGTTGAACATTCTCTGGTCTGTCAGCTGTTCGTAACTCCTCTGTTAGACAATCAACACTGTGATTTTGAACAGCACTTGAGTTAGCAGCTGAGTTGAGATCAGGTAGTATGATGGGAACATATTCTTCATTCTTTTCAACACTCAATTTCTGAAAATCAGTAGACAGATTCTGATCAGTATTTTGATTCTTTTCAGAAGATTGACTAGGTTCATCAAATACCACATGAATGGATTATTCTACAAGTAAAGTTCTTTTGTTAAAGACTCTATAAGCTTTACTAACAGTAGAGTATCCTACAAATACTGCTTCATGAGCCTTCTCTGCAAAAGCAGTAAGGTGATTTTTCCCATTATTTAAAAAAAGCATTTACAACCAAAAATTCTAAAATAATGAATGTTTGGCTTTCTGTTGTTCCAAACTTCATATGGAGTCTTGTTTTGGTGCTTGTTGATCATGCATCTGTTTTGGGTAAGGCATGCTGTATTTGTTGCTTCTGCCCAAAATCTTTGAGGCAGCTTAGCTTCAGCTATCATGGTTCTGGTAGCTTCTTTAATTTCAGAGTTCTATTTCTCCTTTAAGCAACTCCGTTCTGTTGAGGGGTTCTGGCAGCAGAGTACTCATGACTGATTCCTCTGGCATTACAATACTATTCAACAGTAGAGTTTGTAAATTTTGTCCCTCTATCTGATCTGATCTTTAGTATTTTCATACTCTTCTTATTCTGAATCTTTTCCATCAGATTTGTAAGATGCTCCTTGGTTTCACTTTTCTTCTTCATGAAAATCACCCAAGTGTATCTTGAATAATCATCCACAACAGCTAGGCGGTATTTCTTTCCACCATTGCTGACTGGATCAATGGGTCCAAATAAGTCCATATGTAGTAGCTCCAATATTCCTCTAGAAGATTGATGCTTCTTGCTTTTTAATGATGACTTGATTTGTTTACCCTTCTGACATGCGTCACAAAGCTTATCTTTGCTCATGACTGTCTTTGGAATTCCTTCTACCAAATCATTCTTGATAAGTCTGTTGATGGTCTTGAAATTCACATGATTCATTCTTTTGGGCCACAGCCAACTGACTTCACTTGGTGTTGATACCACCAAACAAACACTTGAATTCTTGTCAACAGAAATCCAGTCCACTGTGTAGACATTCCCTTGTCGTCTTCCAGATAAAATAACCTTCTTTGTACCAATCTGTTCAACGTAGCACTTATCTGTTGAGAAGATGACTGAATATCCTTTGTCACAAAATTGACTTATGCTCAGCAAATTGTATTTGAGGCCTTTAACATAAGAGACGTCAGATATCTCAATATTGCCTTTGATCAGCTTTTCACTTGCTACAATCTTGCCTTCCTTGCTGTCTCCAAACGTCACATTTAGACCATCCACAACAACCGCATCAGTCAGCTCATGTATGTTTCCACACATGTGTCTTGAACAGCCACTGTCCAAGTACCAGGTTTTTTCTACTTTACTCCTACTCCTAATCATATCCTACAAAATAAAATAAAATTATTTTAGGTACCCTTATTGAGAGGGTCCTGAAGGATTAGTTCCACCTTTGACAACCCAAGATGTTGATGTCTTAGGCTTCTTAGGCTTTTGAGTTTCAACAGGAGCATGAACAACTTTGCCTTTATCACGTTTATTAGATATGTCATGTTGTTGATAATCAGCATGATAAGGATAATGTTCATAAGCAGAATAAGATGCATGATAAGCAGGATATGCATGCATTGGATGAGCAGGATATGGTGCATAGTAAGTTGGAAATTGAGGTGCATGATACATAGGAGGATATGCAGCAGGTTGCACATAATACATAGGAGGATATGCAGCAGGGTCCTGAAGGATTAGAAGACCTATTCTACAGAGTCTTATCACTCACAAAGACGGATAGGAACTCCTCACAACACTTCTCTTTCTACAGATTCACTCAGAAAATGTATTCGTTTAACTTCAACAAGCTTCTGTCAACAAATGACTTCAGCAGGCGAGTGAGCTGTTAGAGCTTCTTGAGACTTAGAAAATATTCTGCTTCGAAATTGATCTCTCAGTTGTTGTGTTGTTATTTCCTCTTCGTCTCTTCAGCTATTTATACTCACAGATTGAAAAGTGTCCATTGAAGAGAGACATAATTCAAATTTCTTGATTTCTGGTCCTTAATTTCCGCGAACGGCTCTCTGCACAGTGACAGTACTGCAGACTGTACTTTCTGTCAGGCAGCATTTAATGCACCAAGCTGATACGAGGAATTTCTTCAATCACTTGCCATTAATATCCTCGGACTTCAGCATTTATTACTCCAGGGGCATTTATTACCGTTGGGAAGACTCCTTGATCCTTTTCACTTGGCTGATGAGAGTACAAGTCTGATGGTGAGCAGAGCTGATCTCAAACTTGAACAAATCTGATTTGAGTCGGCTGATTTTCTCCAGTCTGATTTCTTCCCTCCAGTAGATCAGTAGTCTTCTGGACCTTGAATATTTGACCCTTCTGATTTGTCTTCTTACTTGGTCAAAATTCTTCTAAGGGTTTTAAACTAAGTTTTCCATATTTAGCTGATCTTGATGTGTTTTGAAAATCATCAAAACCTCCCTTACCTCTTTTAACATCAGTACACTCTATCTTCATCTTCATCCAACATTAATCAAAGTTGAGAAATGAGAATCAAATCAAGAAACTATCCTTATTGAAGGAAGATTCAGAAATTTGTTAAAAGCAAATGTATAAATTTCTAAAATCAAAGAACAAAAATTGTGATAATCTTCTCATATTATTACTGTGTTAATTAACCACTTTACTTGTGGAGTTGATTTGTATTAACAGGTGTACGTGTACGAGACAAAGAGGAATATCTAGAAATTAATAATGTGACACGTATCGCACTTCAAAAATAATTGTGAAAATTAAATTATAAGAGACAATATATAATAATTTTATGAGGTGAAATTTTGTCTCAGGACTAACTATAAAGGCTAGATCCTTCATCGAGGGGGATGGGCGTAAGCCCGTACGGGAGTCACCTCCAGGAGTAACCCAACCTTTGTGATTGGAGACCCCATGAAGAAGGTTCAATGGGTAGGAATAACCTGTAATGCGTGACACGTGTAACACTAATTTATAGGAGATCAACTCCTTCCCATCCCTATGGTGATAGTGTTTCATAGTGTGATATTACGGTTGGGTATAACCCTTAATGAGATCAAGGCGGGAATTCTGCAGGGTATAAGGTCACACGTACCCTTTGAGGTTTCACCTAAGTGAGAGTTGCCATGGGGCCGTGGCTATGGGTTTGGGCTGACCCTAGAAACTCCCATGAGAATCAAGATTCGAGCGCATGGCCGTTAACGCGCTAACCCGATAAACTAAGACCGATGTCGATACTGTGTGTGTGATGTATTGATGTTTGGCCAAGGGACCTAATTCAAAGCGCTTGCACCATTATGGTTTCCTCAAATGAAAATCAGCAACACTAAGTGTAGGTTCAAGCTCGGAAGGCTCCTGCACCCATTGCATGGTATTTTAGTGCCCAATTATTTTGTATGCATATTTTGAAGTTTTAAACTTGTGGGGGATTGTTGGAATTTTAGAAGTTTTAAATTTCAAAATAAAAAATAAATTTTGTAACCTTAATTGCATTAACATCCCCCATGAATGCCATAATATGGCCTTTAAATTTCTTTGACCTTAGAGGTCCCATGTACACTATAAATAGGAATGTTCTAGGGTCTTAGAAACACACACTCACTAGCTAGATAGGTTGCATTCACAAAATTACTTTCTATATTGTTATTGGGCACTAGAGGTAAAGTCTGGTTCTTTGTCTTCCTGTGAACGTGCTCACGGATGAGGACGCGGCGTGGTCATATGGATTTTATCTTGGGATTGTGATCAGCCGCCAATACCTGCACGAGGGGAGGCAATCACTTTCTTAGGACGAGCGTCTAGTGGCGTGACTCTCATCAGGCCAGTCATTTTATATTTTGATTATTTTATGTCATATATCATATTATAAAATTATATGAGTTGTTTATTTCAAAACTATAATTTACTTAAATTTAGTGTAAAACCAAAATTTCACAACAAATGTTACCCACATAAGTTTTCAAATTTACGAAAATATGTCTTTACTCTAAACTATATTTTTGTAATTATGATTTTCATAATTCGATGTAAACTTATACCAAATTTACGATGTTATGGGTAATGAAGTTCGATCCGACATTCCGTCCTTAACTTTATATACTAAAATGTCAAAAACATATTAAAAATATATAATAATAAATTCAAGCTTGATTATTTGAGCTCTATTCATTTAAAATATGTTTAGTATATCACAATTCAAGTTTAATTAAAATAAATTTGAATTAAACTTGAATAATGTATTGCCAAATATAATATACTCAATTCATTTATACCCCTGATATAATATAAAGTATTATATATACAATTAATACTCTTACATATAAAATATCTAAAAATTAACGATCACGTCTTATAGTTAAGAAATGTATTTGCATTTTGTAAATTTAGAATCATCGTTCTATTAATCAATTTGTATATATAGTCTTGATCAATTCTACTCTATCTTAGTCATCATATTATGGGCTAAATTGTTAATTTTACAAAAATTATAGTTTTAATAGAAGTTAATTAAACCCACAAAACCGGATGTACAAGCAGAGTCCCATAGTTGGCTGTAAGCCTAGCATTGTCCTTTATTTCACTTTTCATTTGATGCCTATATACAATAAGATATTTTTATTCTATTGTTTTAAAAATGGGATCACTCTAACACCAAGAAGATAATTCTAAGAGAGCTTATATCCCAAGTGGGGCCATTAAGACAGCCCGGCCCTATATTTCTCGAGGCCCTAGACGAAGTTAAAAATTGGGGCTCTATAATAATCATGTAAATTTTACTTTTCTTATACTAAATGCAAGATTATTTATCATATCTTTATATTCTATTTTTTTTTAACATATCTTATTTTATAGTTAAAATAGTTAAATCACTTAGGACCCGTTTGTCTCGCATTTCCGAAAAAAATTTCAGCTTTCGGAAATGCTGGACAAACAAACCAACTTGTTTCTAAACATTGAGTAAGTGAGAGGATATTTCAGAGACTGATCTGTGAAGTAGACTTAGTGTGAAAATTTGGAAAAAAAACCTATTCAACTACTCTTTCTCTCTTTCCTCACGTAGCCCATCCCACCAACTCTCTCTCTCTCCTCTCTCCTTACTTTTTACTCAGCAGCCGTCTCATCATCTCTTTATACCCCTCTCTCTCTCCTCTAATTGGAGTATAAAATAGTATTTTCATATATATTAATTAATATCTATTTATATATATCAATAATTTTAATCAAACTAATCAATTATCAAAGTTTTACACCTAATTAATTAACTCTCTACAATTTAAATCTATCAAAATAACCTACATCTTCATTATTTCTCAAACCACTCTCTCAAAACTCAAACAAACAACATTACGTAAATCGAGATTATTTCTCAAACCTCTACCACTTTCCCAAACCACTCTCCCAAAGGCCAAACAAACAGGCCCTTAATCTCTCTTGTGACATAATTAAAAAGTGCAAATCTTGAATATATAAACATACCTTATTTTATAGAGGTTAAAAAAAACCAATATTCAAATTGAATTCTCAAGAGAAAGAAAGAAAATTATGATAATAAAAGATTGAAATTCAAATTCAATAATGATAAATTGTGAAAAAGAGTGAAGAAAGTATAATACAATTTATAGAATCTAAAAGAGAGTAGAGAGAGAATATATTGTTGGACAAGTGAAGTTGGAGAAGAAGAAACAATTAAAGACTTGAAGTTGGAGAAAAAGTTGACAAAATATTGATTTTAATGAAAAAAAAATGTTTTAACTTGACTCTTGAAATTCTTGAAATGTTTTTCATTTTGGGTTGAGGGACCCAAGTGACTAGGGCCATAGGCCTTTGCCTAATTGGACTCGCTACAAGGCCGAACCTGCATTAAGATGGTTGAAAGTTGGGTCTTGGATTGCTACTCGTTGGCCTACCCATTTCAAGCAGAGAGTTTTGCCATGTGTTCCAAGCGAAGGCATGGGGTTCATGGTCCACAGAGTGCATGGCACAACGCAAAGTTATACGATAACTTTCCGCTTTTTGTAGTGGAGGGATTACGGGCCGATGCTCCCTTGGCCCATCAAAGTTAGATGGGTTGTTCCAATTGAATCATCTTTGAAAAAAAAAATTAAAAAAAAAATAAAGATAAAGATAATTCGAAGAGAAAAAAGTACACGGAATTTGTACAGTTCAATTTCTCTAATATGTTCAACATTTTTATTTTTAGAAGAGAAAGAGTAGAATAGAAATGTTGTACAAAGAAATTTGAGGTGAATAGAAATGTTGTATTCTATTTTAATTTTTCGAATCAGTAATTCAATTTTAAGTTTGACTAAATTAACTTATTCTTTTATTTATGTACAAAATAAGATCATATTTCTTTAATTTCTTTAATATTTTTTCCTTTATCAAACTAATTCTAACTTACAGTTATACTTATTTTTTGTAATTTGAATATTATTTTTAAGAACATAAATATTACTTTAAATGTTTTTTTACCTTCAATTAATTATAAAATTGTTCCAAATAATATCATGAAGCAAAATTTATGGAACAAACATGGATATCATTATTTTTCCCAGTGACGAAAGTTGCCTAGGATACCCCTTCATGTTAATAGACTATCTGGCTAACACATGCTGACATTCAATGAAATATGCATTAACCTATTTTAATTAATATTAGATATATTATCTCGTTTTAATATTTAAATAGCTAAATAAATTATAACTGTTGTAAATCAAGTGTATTTGGATGGATGCCTATGAAGTACATGCATGAAGAATATCCATTTCATATGGCCAATGTATTTAACTCTTCATTTAGATACATGTACCCTTTGTAGTTATTTAGATGCATGTTAATTTTAATCTTATCTCATCTATTATGTATTTACCTAGTCTATAAATAGATGAGGTTTTGGCTTGTATATACACCAAGAAAAGGAATATAAGATCTACTCAATTCTTGTCTCTCTTGTGCTCTCTTGTTCTTTAGTTTTTGTATTGTTTTACAAAACGTTATCAGCACGAACTTGCTCTATTTCAATTCCAAACTAGCTCATGGATCAACAATAAGTTGTTGCAACATTGAGGCATACAAAAGCTCTATGCACGAGTAAGTATATTACTAATTGCTAATCAACTTAAATGAATACATGAAAGAAAACGGATTCTTTCTTTGACAAATTACATCAAATGTGAATTATCAGGTATGTTCCTATAGTTTAATCTATTGCTCTCAAATTTAATTGAAGATTGATTTATTGTCTCATTGTGACAATATGATATAACATATATGTGATGTGCATAAATTAGGCCCATTCTTTGAGGTAGAAGTCTCTTAAAACTATGCTCACTGCCTCACTCTCTAATTTGAACAAATTAATATTTTTGATGTATAATTTATTTAGATGATGATTAATAGATTTGTTACAGTTCATAATTTATTTTGGCATATATATTCATGATTTTACCTGTACTTTACGAACGATACATGCAATTTCAAATGTGCAAATATGCATTAATATATTTAGCTTTTGAAAGCTCGGTCGTGTGCTACAAGGCTAAACATAGACTCATTCCTCTTATAATTAAGCTTGCATGTAAGAAACTCAGGTAGCAGGTATGGTTATTTTCATTCATTGTTTTTGTATTTTATATCTAAGGTGATTACATTGATAGTATAATTTTAAGTTCGCAAAAGTGTAGAGAAGTGTCTATTCAGGGTTAAGTTAAATTAAATATCCAAAGAAATAATAAGGCTGAAGTACTTTTAACATATGAACATGTTTTCGTTCGAATGTGATTTAAAAGAATATTAGGAAAATTCAGAAATTACAGTTTAGTCCCTGATTTTCTTTGAAAAAAAATAAAAAAATTGCAGTTTATACCCTAGCTTTCTGGAAAATCTCACTTCAGCCACTGTATTTTTCAGTAGAATTGCAGTTCAATCACTATTTTCACTGAAACTAATGTTTAGACCATGATATTTTTTAAATTACAATCCTTGAACTTCTCTGATTTTCAGTTTACCCCTGAATTACTAAGAGTTTTATAAATTAAATTATTTAATTTATAATTTATTGTTTATTCTTCGGGTGTGTGTTTGAAAGTTTTGTCAAACTTTTACCTAATAGTTGGTATTCTGATACTAATTTTGATTTACATCATGAATAAAAGGAAAGGTGAATTGAGAATTTATATTTTCTCATAATGCTTATGTTATAAAGAATGTTACTCTTATTGTTATCAAGAACTTGAAGTTTTAAAATGAAAACATAATGTTAGGCCTAAAGCCTAAGTAATAAAACTCAAACCCGAAGATTGAGTATATTTTAAGCAATCTCAAATTATATTCTTGAGCTTTAAAGTTAAGGCCAATATGATCAATTTAGGCATTGTTGCCCTTGAAATTTCCGAAAGAAAAACAAAATATTATGACATGATTCTTGATGTTGAAATCTATTTGAATAAAAAAAGAGCCTAGGAAATTATATTGAAATGCAAGATTGGGCAAACGGAAAAGGTAAAGTGAGGGGCAATGCTTGCATTAGCCAATTCCTCCTTGAAGGATTGAAATCATAAAATGAGGATCGATATTATATGAAAGATGACACATGAAGTTGCATCATGCTAAATTTTAAAGGACAATACAATCACTAAAGGCGTATAATACTGTCTATGGATATTTGCACCCGTTTGCAATATTTTAAATTGATATATTATTATACTCCACAAATTTAGAATTGTTTCTCAGCCGAGATTATGTGGAGATAAAATATGATTCTAAAAGACTTTTGAAGAAGCAATATCGGATGAAAGGTTTTAATATACTCTCAATTGATTTATCATTGCTTGATAACCATTGTCTGATGTAAATGTAAGATGTTAATATAAATATTCATAGCCGAAAGTGAATATAAATGATTCATTCACATAAGTGAATGCAATTAACAATAGACATGACATGGTTTAGTCATGGTCAAAATTTATATTATGTGCTTCATAGAAAGATTGCATCATACCACTCGAAGTAAAACTATTATAGTGGTAAGCAAGAAATAAAGGCAATGGTGTGCAAATTGATAACACTTGCTAGAGATGTGGAGTAAGATATTGGTCTCTTACGTATCTTATGGATACTTTCTAAGAATTCATTATGTGAAGATGGACGATATTAATTTAGCAATGCCCGTAGTGTTGATAATAAAATTGGACCATTTGACACTGCTAATATGATAAGAAGTCAAATGGAGCTAATATTGATAAAGGAAAAATTAATGATGATTTATTTAAGTTTAATAAATAAATCTTTAATAAATTTTCTTTACTCAAAATTGTAGGTATACCGATAATATATGCGTCATGAAGATGCATGAATAATTATGTGAGAATCTTAAAAATGAATGGTGGAAATATTTATTTGGTTGACAGTAGGTCGACACACACAATTCTTCAAGATCAAAAATATTCTCTAACTTGAAATTAGCAAAAGCAAAAGTTAATACATATTGAGGTATATTATAAAGGCTCCAGAAGAGCAAATGTAAATTGTATGGATGAACAAATATTTTTGTGAAAGAGGATGTGTGCTCTTTATGGATTTGTTGAATTCAAAGACATCGGTCTTGAAAAATGTATTGACAAGTTTCATATGGAAACTATATATATGAGGGGAATATAAAATATATTTATACTACATCCAATATTTCATGCCAGAAAAATTGATGAATATGATCCCAGTTTTCTTATCATAATGAATTATGCGACCATAAGCAATGTTGGATCATAAATTTAAGTTGAACCAAAAGTTCAATGATCCAAAATATTATGAAGTGGCATGATAATCTTGGTCATCCAGGGAAAATTACAAATGCGCCGAATTATTACGGGCATCTTTTAAAGAATCATATGATTCTTTACCTCATGATTATGTGTGTGTTGATTGCTCACAAAGAAAGTAAATTGTAAGACCATCTCCTGTGAAGATTGGTCTTGAGTCCCAAATTTTTTTACGATGATATTAATGGGATGTATGTGGACTTATAGATATGGTCCTGTAAAAGTTATTTTTTTAATTGTCTAAGATATACTTATTGTCAACACATATTGCTTTTGCTAAGATTCTTGCTCAAGTATAAGATTGAGGGCAACGTCGCAACTTTTGTCAGGCTGGAAGCCTAATAATTCTCAATTAAAATTTATAATTCTGCGATTTATGTTCTGATTTTTCCACCAAAATGAACATATATGGGTCTTCAAAGACGTGTTGGTTTGTTTTTATTTCCCGACTGTAATCATATATTTTGAACGCCTGACGAGGCTATAACCATATATCTTAAACGTCTGACGAGGCGATATGGTTAAATCAAAATATGATGATAATTTTGTTTTGAGACAGTTTTCTCGCCGTTAGGGGGAGAATTGATGTCATTGCATGTAGAACGGCGGAAAATTATTTTGACATGAGTACATATATGTACATTTATTACTTGTCTCAGCTTGGCCCATGCACAACAAATAGTACGAGCAAGAATTGAAAATTGCACCAACATGGATTGAAGTCCTTGAAGGACAATATGCTAGCATACTATAAACGCACTTAAAGCGTGAAATCACTATTGGTGCAACAGAAAACTTAAGAAGGAATATGGTACTTAAAGTACATGTCTAAAATAAAAATGACTGATCAGTCTAAATCACGAGATGCCCATTAAGAGGCACATGAAACAGAAATAAAACATATGAATAAATCAAGAAAACTGGGATAGAAAGCAAAGTAATTATAAATAATAGTTTTGCTTATTTGGGTCGAACTAAATAAAAGTTATAAATCAGGATCCTGAACCGTGAACAGTTATAAATGTCGACATAAATAAATAATTTGGTCTTAATTGGAAGGACTTGAAATGTATTCCCCCGTGATTGGTGCAATCACGTTGCGGTATTTAATTGGAAGGACTTGAAATGTATTTATGGATGTAGTTACCGCATATTAAATAGATCATTGGGAAGTGATATTTATATTAAAATTCTCGAAGGAATTAAATGGTCTGATGCTTATCCTTTATTAAACAAATATGTTCCTTATACGAGTTAGGGTGATCTGGTCTGATGAGGTATAACCAGCTAAAATGAATACCTCGTAAAAGAAGGATTCGTGTACAATTCAATTTGTCCATGTATTTTGCATTGAAAGATTTTGAAACGAGTTTTCTGTTATTGCGGTATTCGTGGATTGCAGAGAGAACACTATTGAAAAATCTCATTGCGAGAAATTGACTTTTAAATTTTATGAGGACTCCTGCAGAGCTCACAAATACTGTAAATTACTTAACGAAATAACTTCAGATAAATATTTTGATAAATGTTTATTCGTTGGGCAAATTTCATGGTTGATTGTTCTTTAGATATGTGAATATCTCTTTCTTCCCGGTAAAGGACAATGAATAAATATTTGGTCCTGAAGTACCATATTTAAGTGCAATAAGAGGCCTCATGTACCTTGAAATTGTTCAAGGTCGCATATAGCTTTCTCGGTGAACTAGATACAACTTTGCACCAATATGAAGTCATTGAAATGACATTAAATAAGTATTATGTTATCTTCGTGGAATATATAATCATCTATACAAATTCCTCATGTTTTTACAGAGTTGATTGGATATGCTGATGCTGGATTTTTGTCAGATCCACATAAAGCAAAATCACAAACAGGGTACTTGTTTACATATGGTGGTACTGTTATATCTTGGCGCTCCACAAAACAAACTCTTACAGCTACATCCTCGAATCACGCTGAGATATTAGCAATTCATGAAGCAAGTCGAGAACTTGTTTGGCTAAGGTCATTGGTACAACATATAAGGGAGACATGTGATCTTTCATTAGATAAAGAAAATCCAATAGTATTGTACGAAGATAATGCAGCTTGTATTGCTCAACTCAAAGGAGGATATATTAAAGGAGATATAACTAAGCATATCTCACCAAAGTTCTTTTTCACGCACGAGCTTCAGAAAAAGGGAGAAATAGACGTCCAACAAATTCGCTCAAGTGATAACTTGGCAGATTTGTTTACAAAATCACTCCCTACATCAACATTTAAGAAATTAATATATAAGATTGGTATGCGGCGGCTCAGAGATCTTTGATGAAGACATGGCAATATGAGGGGGAGACCTTTGCATACTGCACTCTTTTTTTCCCTTAGCTTAGGTTTTTTCCCATTGGGTTTTCCTAGCAAGGTTTTTAATGAGGCAGGTTTAAAAGCGCAAATCTTACAAAAGATATATGTACTCTTTTCCTTCACTAAGATTTTTTCCCACTGGGTTTTTTCTTAGTAAGGTTTTTAACGAGGCATATTCTTAATAAGTAGCATCCAAGGGGGAGTGTTGTAAATCAAGTGTATTTCGATGGATGCCTATGAAGTACATGCATGAAGAATATCCATTTCATATGGCTAATGTATTTAACTCTTCATTTAGATACATGTACCCTTTGTAGTTATTTAGATGCATGTTAATTTTAATCTTATCTCATCTATTATGTATCTACCTAGTCTATAAATAGATGAGGTTTTGGCTTGTATATACACCAAGAAAAGGAATATAAGATTTACTCAATTATTGTCTCTCTTGTGCTCTCTTGTTCTTTAGTTTTTGTATCGTTTTACAAAAATAACTTTATTTTGAAAATACAATTGATAATTTATTTTCGGTGTTGAAAAAAATAAATGTATAATAATTTTTGTTCTTGAAAGACATGTAGTTATATCCAAGTAAGCTACATTAGACTAACATGGGTCCGTCTAAAATGAGATTTCGAGGGATGGGGAGTATATAAGATAACATTTATCTTTGTGACACATGTTTTCTTAAAATTTAAGTTAAAATAATTTATTTTCTCAAAGATAAATTTACCATTTTTTATGAGTGAATTTCAACAACACCACTTGTGTTTTGTCTAATTAAAAAAAACGTGTTACTTTTATTAGCAAAAGAACCCTGTACTTTTTTTTTTAATTATTGGCAAAAAATATACCTCTCAAGTCGAAATGACAATTTTACCCCATCAAATGATGAAAAAAATCCCCTTAAATTAAAATAGTATCAATAACCCCTGACAAGTTTAAAATTTTGCAATAAACCCCCTGCTATTTTAAAAAAAAATGATAAAAACTTTCATATGATTTAAGAAGTCCACTTTAAAATTTTGACAAAAAACTTATCCCCCAAAGTTACATATTGTTGCACTTTACCACCCATATGTACAAGATAATTACTTAATTAACGCCTAAAATAATTTTATTTAATTTTTGTTCAGTAGAAAATATAAATGTGTCCCTTACATGAAATTTCAAAGTTAGTCACAACACTTCTTACAAGTCTAAATACTTCGCTCATGTTAAAGAACCGGAAATCCGAAGTGAAGTAGAAAAATATTTTATTTGTAAAGAGAAAGTAAAAAATGCACGTCATAATTTGACTAATTTACCCTTAAAATACATGTGAGGAGCATATATGAGTTTTTCGGCGTTTGAAAGTGGCATAAAATCATTTAGGGGGAAAATGCTAACGGATTTCATATGTACTTATTTTATACTTTAGGTGGTAAAATTCAAAATATGTATTATAATTAATACAAAAGATATTAAAATGATTTGATTTGTGTTAAAAAAATTAAAGCTAATTCAGATGCCAAAATAGAAAATCCTAATCATAACATGAAAGTGGGGTTGTGTGGGTACGAGGAATTGGGGCTGGGCGGTATTGTGGTCTCGGAGGTGAATGAAGAGGAATTGGGGTTGCAATAATTGCAATTACCCCCTTCGAGATTTTAGGTATTTTGTGTTCAATTGTAAATATTCACTGAAGAGATAAAAATGGTGACTTAACGGACACATATTTGGCACATGACATTTTTCATTCAAAAACTAGCGACCGAATGAAATATAAAAAAAGTTATCCAACTTTGTACGGAATGTATCTTTTTGAAAAGTTTGGTATGAAATATATAAAGTAGGCAGAAATTTATATGAAAAGTGCATTTTTCTCGATTTTTGTTTTTGTTTTGGAAAGAGATCTGAAATTAATTAGATATTAGAGAGATTTCTTTAAACATATTAATTAAAGAGTTAGTATGTAATTTAACATATGTTTATTTTTTCTAAATGTCCAATGCCACATCATCATTGGACATTTTGACCAAAAATTGTGGTTCAGATTTGTTGTTGACTGTTTTCATTGGCTGAGATGTGGTATCTCATATATACTTATGTTTTATAAAATTTTATTTTAGAAAGACCTGACTAACATGCATTGACATCACAATATCCAAAGGTCATTTTTCACAAGATAATAATTGAAAAAAAGGTCACATTTGATTGTATTATATTAGAGCACTTATTGTTCATCAAGTTGTCATTGTTGTATTTCTATGAACACGAGAGGATATATGCCATGCACATAACACTGGGGCATTTGTCAATCAGAAAAAGGGAGTGTTTTGCAAATAACTCCTTCTTTCTCTGTGTTCCAGAACTCAATGTTAGCAGGTAAAGGTAAATAGAAGCTTCATTTAGTGTCGACACAAAGCACTAATTAAGGTACATATTGTGGACACATGAACTGAATAATATTTCAATGTCATGAGTGACAATATGTAACAACTTTGGATAATTTTGGATTGTATGATATTTTTATGTTGAGTAAATCGTACTTTTCGACCTCTTTATGTGCCGATTTTTGCACATTTTTACCTCTTAAATTTTTTTCGGCTTATTACACTGCGGAGATGTCCTCACGTGCAAAACACATGCATTACTTGGAGGGCATTTTCGTCCATTCACCTAATATTAAAAGATCATATTTTATATAACATTATCTGATGTTTCACTTAGTCCCTATTAAACATGTATTTTTGCAGCAATAGTTCTTAAAATATAAACTAAAAAAATAAATGTTTAATAGGGACTAAATTAAAACAAACAATAGTGTTATATAAAATAGGATTTTTTTAATATTAGGTGAATGGACGAAAATATCCTCCGAGTAATGCACGTGTTTTGCACCTAAGTTCATCTCCGCCATGTAATAGCCGAAAAAATTTAAGAGGGACGAATGTGTTACAATACATGATAAGAGGATGCATCTGCTACAAAAAATTTAGAGGTACGAATGTGCAAAAGTCGACACATGACTCCATAATTGTGCTATTTTAACATATTTTTTCTTATCCAACAAAATAGTCTGCCTTTCCTTTTTAGAAAATGATGTAAAATATTGTAGCATTAAGAAGCTTGAGAAGGCCTCTTAATCAAAGTTTATGAACTATAAGTGGAAACTCTTAAACGTAACAACATTTAATGAGTTTGGTGGTGTTGAGGTGAGCATGCCCTGATTTAGATCACTTGTTAATTGTCAAAATGTGTATTTACTTAACATTTCGACAACAAAACAAACATCGAGATAGAGCACAGGGCGACTGCGACTGCCATAATTATATATTTACAAGAAAACATGAAGATGGACAATTAATCAACCTCACTGTAAATACTGAATTGATTCAAAGATGTTGTACTACCTCACTGAAACGTTTCCAACTTCGCACACGAACATGGAGGACATTATTCTCCATGCTTTGTTGCTCTTCTATGATCCGTTCCACTGAATTAAGAAGGGAAGGATTGAAGTTATCAATCTCAATCAATTGTAATGTTTCTATATCTCCAATACCATAAGGAATCTCCTCCAAGTTAAAGCATAGACTAATAATTAGTTGTTGGAGGGAGGGAAAGTGCTCCTTATCGGCTATCCACTTCGCCATACCTATTCCCCTCATTACCAGGTACTTGAGTCGACAAAATCCCCCTTCAACTGGTTCCCAAACTTCGCCCTTGAAAGCATCATCTATCAATTTGAGCACTTCAAGATTGGGCAAGAAACCAATACTGCTCATATCTTTCCAACAAAACCCGCATTTGGTTAACGATAACTTTTTTAGGCTTTGGGGAAACATGAGCTGGTTCAACAACATTTTACGTCTACGTGGAATTCTATAAAAGACGCATTTCAGACTTTGAAGTTTTGAGAAACGGGCAAGATTTTCAAGATGGTACTCCGACAAGTTGCTGGTACCAGAAGCATTGTAATTAACACCAAGTTTTCTAAGGTTTGGAAATTTCATGAGGACCTCTTCCGTACATCTGAAATTTGATACCGTGGAAAGTGTTTGAAGGTCATTCAACACAATGGGATGGTTTGCATCAATGGGATTAGGTAGATAACATTTAGTTATCTGTAGATGTCGTAATTGTGTCATCTGTAAGATTTCTGATGGGATTTCGGAGTATACGTGATCAAGTTTACTTGCCAAACTTTGATTATCCCGAAGCAATAAAGTCTGAAGTTTCCAAATTTGGGATAGTTCAGGAGGAAGCATTAATGGAAAACTTTTGAAACCTAAAGCAAGGTACCTTAAGTTCAATAGACGTAGAATATGATCTGGAAAATCATATAACCGTGTTCCAAGAAAATCTAATATTCTAAGAATCGCAGACCAATCATAGATAGGAAATCTTATGAGAATACGCCTAGTACACATCAGAGAACGAGCAAATACCGCCGATTTTACTGCATTAAGCATGTCGTCGCTAATATCATTTTCTTCAAGGATATCAAAATTCATGCTCAAACGCTGGATATGCAAGTTTCTAGGAGAAGTTTGAACATTCCTATTGATAATTAGAAGAAAATCTTTCTTTTGGCCTTCTTTAATGCACAAGTCCCTTACAATATCATGAACACCGAGAGTTTTTATACTCCCATTAGATCCTCTCCGACGAACAAAAACAAGGTTTCTTTCAATAAGGTTCTTCAGGTATTCCTCTGCAGCTTCTTCAAAGCCTTTTGATCTAACAGGTTTAAGAAATCCTTCTGCAACCCATAATTTGATCAACTTTGGAGCAGAAATCTTATAATCTTCTGGGAAAAGTCCAAAATAGAGGAAGCAAGGTTTCAAATGATAAGGCAAATGGTTATAGCTTAGAGATAATATCTCTGAACAATGCTCGTTGTTTTCGATGGCGATCGAGTTTACATTTTCAGCCACATATTTCCAGAATTCTTGTGTTCTACTTGAACATGCTAGGACTCCACCAATCACCGAAGTTGCTAGAGGAAGTCCCCTGCAGTTCTTCGCGATTACCCTTCCAATTTTCTCCAATTCAGGAGGGCAGTCCTCATTTTTATAAGCATGTTGGCAAAGTAGATCCCAACTTTCATCTTCTTCTAGCAAACAAACTTCATGAGGAGGACTAGAAGAGGAAGTGACGTAAACAGCCACCTCCATTAGTCTAGTAGTTAACACGATTCGACTCCCATTTACGTCATTTGGAAATAGCCTTTTCAAATCATCCCAAACATCTGTATTCCACATATCATCCAATACAATTAAATACCTCATACCCTTCAAATTCTTAAACAAATTATGTTTTAGATCTTCAAGACTCTTTTCTTGTTGATTATCATTGTCGATTCCAATGTACGTTAGAAGTTCTACAACAACTTCTTGAGCACTGTATGTTGGAGATATTGTCACCCAAGCACGGGCATCAAAATGATATTCGATAAGTGAATCTTTAAAAATATTTCGAGCAAGAGTGGTCTTACCAATGCCTCCCATTCCAGTAATTGGAATGACTTTAAGTGTAGATTCTTGTCCAGTTAGCCTGTCCTTCAATACCATCATGTCTTCATTGAATCCTACCATAACAGCCTCGTCACTACGAGCAGGTCTCGAAGATGAGCCAATTTTTGGCGTCGTCGAGAGCAAACCTTTCAATCCGCATCTTTGGTACACCACTTCATCTACAATCGAATCAAAGTCTTTTATCATGTCCTCCAACATTTGGTTTGAATTATGATTTTCCGGATTGTACTCGATATCCCTGAGGTCAGGATTCAATCTCGCCATAAATCTCTGATGATCCATGAGAAATTGTTGTAAGCTAGCCCATTCAATTAAATCTTCAGCTGTATAAGCAGCACCTCTGATTTGGGTTTCTATGTAGTTGGTTTCTTCATCAGTGTTTTCTGGGAAATCTTGGAGCAGTGATTGTAAGATTCGAACTTTTCGGTATAAAGAGATTACATGTTGTCTTCCATGAAAAAACTGAAAGCGGTCAGAGCGTAAAGTCAGCTCCAGAGTGTTCTTAAGAGACACAAGAGCAGATTGAGGCATCTCTCCGGGAAGTTTTTTTTTCTTTCTTTTTTAACCAAAGGGGATCGAAGTTATTATCTCTTTGTATTCAAGTTCTTTATGCAAATTGCCACTTGCATTTTGCACCGTTAACCAATGTTTTTAAAATCGGAACGGAGAGCGAACCGATGAGCCTACTGGTTAGCGTTTTTACCAATGTTTTCAGAACCGGAACGGAAAGTGAACCGATGAGCCGATTGGTTATTGGTTTTACTGGTCGAATCGATCGGACTACTGGTCGGACCGGATGATGTCATAATAATATGATAAATATATTTAATTTTAAAGTATATGTAATGCGCGTAAAATTTAAACATTATCCTACAATTGATTAAAAATATAAATTTTGTTATATTATACTAAAATTAAATAATATAATATTTATCAAACTTATATCATAACGGTAATATGGTACTAATTTGTATGCTCATATAAATGATTATATTTCTTTATAAAAATTTAAAAGTGTAAGTTAAAAATACAACAAACTAAGAAATTCATAAATTTTAAAATATGGTTATGTATAAAAGTCTAATATTCAAAGTCAAACTTGCATATTATATCGATTTGACTCTTTATCCTAAAAATAACATTGAAAATAAATATTTTATAGAATAAATTATTAAAATTTATTATTTGAGTATTAATTTTCATTCATAATGTGTAAAATATTTATTTGAGTTAATTATCTAATTTATAAATAAATTTGGCTACAAGTTTGTATAATTTATAAATTTTAATTTGTACTAAAAGTTTAACAAAAGTGATGTAGCTCAAATGGTAAGGAAGTCATGTTTCACTCTAAAAGGTTAGGTGTTCAAATCCCAACTTTTACAAGAATTTTTTGTTGGGATTCGGTAAGATAAACAGCCCTAGGCACAGCGGAATATAAAAATTTTAGGACCTCTTACGGAATCTTGCCAGGATACTACTCTAGGTGTATATATATAAATATTAATTAAACGATAGTATAAGTTTTCTCGTTTATACCTATCTCCTTGCAAATCCTCGGCTAGCAAAACGAGCTCTGAATTCTGCTCTGGCAAAATCGACCCAGACCTTTTGAGTAGCGCCCCACGTGTTGCGCCTCTACGAGTTGATACACCACAATATAATATCACGAAAATAATATATCTCGATCAGCTAGAACACGAGATATATTATAAACTAGGAATTATGAACGATTTAGGAACAAAACTCGAAAACGAAAAATTCTTCCAAGTGGAAGAAGGGTTCGGTCGATATAGCTAGGGAGAGGGAGAGAGAATTTTTGCTCTGCTCAATTTTGCATATGGTGTTGTGTGTAAATCAACTATAAGAAAGCTACTTATAGTTTTCTCTCTAACCTAGTCCTATTAGGACTAGGTCTTCTCTCTCCTACATGGGCCATGGCCCTCTTTAATTAGAAGACCAAGTCTTCTAATTAATTTATGGCCCAGTTAATTAATTTGACCAGACCTAATTTAATCTCCCAATTAAATAGCCAAATTAATTAACTTAATCTCCCATTTAATTAAATCAGACTCTATGCCCATTTAATTAAAATCCCTTCTAATTAATTAAATCCAACTTAATTAATTAATTCACAAATTAAATTTCAATTTAATTTATGATCCTGATCCAATTCCAATTGGATCCCATTTTGTTCCAATTGGGTCGACCCAGTCGACCCACCCAATATAATCGACCCAGTCGATTATTCTCCCAGTCGACCCAGTCGACTCGGTCGTTCTTATTTCCTCGCTTTCGCTTCATGTGTATTGTGTATGCCCCCGTAGGTTCACCACATAATTGGCCGTGGGTTATAATTAAATTTTATTTAATTATTCGAGTAAGACTTACTCTAAATCAATCGAACACTCTGTCGATTGACCATTCCAAAATTAGCACCCCTGCCACTTTGGGAATTCTCCCACACTCCACGGTCGATGTCCAGCCACAAGCCCATGGAGCCCAATCACTGGTGAATTAATTCAGTGAACCTTTTATCATTTATAATTTCCATATACGACATAATCTCTCCATTGATCAATCTCCCAGTCGAGACTTAAGGGCATGGTCTTTCATCGGATTCCCTTTTCTTTTGTCTTGACCTTATGTACTCTGATCTCGAAATAAATTCTCTTTGACTTAATCTTTATGAGCTACTTACATAAAGTCGTCAGATACCTTGGCCAAGGATTTTACCAGAATTAATTTCTCACAGAAATCCATAGGAGAATTTCCCAACCTATCAAGTCGGGTCAATGGATCCTTTGTTGATGATATGAATCTGCATACGAGTTCCTCTATACCCAACATGAGTCCACAGAGACTTTCTGGCGATCCCCAGTCAGTCGGAACTCATATCAAAGCATAGACGTTCTCGCACCAGATAAACCCTATCACCACAAGTAGTTAGGGATCGTTCCTCGTATACTATTATAAATTTGGAATAACTTCAACCCCGACATGCGACTACCGCTTCCATGGTGAGTTATATCCTAATTGGGGTATTCAGTGCGCTTGCCATCCCAGCAAGCCACCCACTTATGTGTGTCGACCATCCTAGTCACGCTCGTGGACCCCAGCGTCTTCCAGTTCATCGGAGTACACACAATAGTGAGAGTCTAACCGAATCCAACGATGTCCTATCTCGATTGGATTCTACGACTCTTGAATATGTTCTAGATCACGGCCTTGGAGATCAGTCCACGGGTTGTCCCATAGCCCTGTGATCTAAGGACTTCTATCCTTATGCGTAGATAATTATTACATAAGATAAAGTTGACCATTTAATAAAGTGCATTTATTAATCGAAATTGAATAGTTCCACATTTATTACAATAAATACTAGCCATACAGCTGGCTTGCAGTACACTATTTCTATCAATCTCCCACTTGTCCTAAAGCCAGTCTTTTATGTTCTTGAGTCCCATCTTTAGCAGATGCTTCTCAAATGCCTTTTGAGGCAGAGGCTTCGTTAGCGGGTCCGCCGTATTATCTTCTGAGTCGACACGTTCCATCTTAATGTCTCCTCTACTAATGATATCTCTTATCACGTGGTATTGTCTTTGTATGTGCTTGGATTTCTGATGAGATCTCGGCTCATTTGCTTGCGCTATAGCCCCATTGTTATCACAGAAGATAGTAATGGGCTCAGCGATGCTAGGTATCACATCCAATTCCTGGATGAAGTTCCTCATCCAAACACCTTCCTTTGCTGCATCACTCGCAGCAATGTATTCTGCTTCGGTGGTTGAATCCGCGGTTGTTTCTTGCTTGGAGCTCTTCCAGCTAACCGCACCACCATTGAGGCAGAAAACGTATCCTGATGTCGACTTGAAGTCGTCTACATCACATTGGAAGCTCGAGTCTGTATAGCCTTCCAATTTCAATTCTCCTCCACCGTATACCAAGAACAATTCCTTAGTCCTTCTCAGGTACTTCAGAATTGCCTTTACGGCTATCCAGTGCTGCTCACCTGGATCAGACTGGTAGCGACTTGTAACGCTTAAAGCGTACGCTACGTCTGGTCTCGTACATAACATACCATACATTATGCTTCCTATCGCGGATGCATATGGTACTCGAGACATATTGCTTCTCTCTTTTGGCGTCTTTGGGGCCATAGACTTAGAGAGCGCAATCCCATGTCTCATTGGAAGCAATCCTCTCTTGGATTCTTCCATACTAAATCTTTTCAAGATTTTATCTATGTACTGGGATTGGGAGAGGCCCAACAATCCTTTTGATCTATCTCGGTAGATCCTTATACCTAGTACAAAGGATGCTTCTCCCATATCCTTCATTGAGAATTGTGTAGATAACCATGCTTTAGTTTCGGACAACGCTTTCACATTGTTTCCAATGAGAAGAATGTCGTCAACGTAAAGCACCAAAAATTCAACTGTACTCCCACTGATCTTCTTGTACACGCAAGGTTCGAACATGTTTTTGATGAATCCAAAAGTTTGGATTGTCTCATCGAAACGAATGTTCCAACTTCGGGAAGCTTGCTTCAGTCCATAAATGGACCTCTGGAGTTTGCACACCTTGTGTTCATCTCCTTTGGATGCATATCCTTTTGGTTGCTCCATGTAGATCTCCTTATCAATGTCCCCATTGAGAAAGACAGTCTTTACATCCATCTGCCATATCTCGTAGTTATACCACGCAGCTATGGCCAGCAAGATTCGAATGGATTTAGTCATTGCGACGGGCGAGAAGGTCTCCTCAAAGTCAATTCCAGGTCTTTGAGTGTATCCTTTTGCCACTAGTCGCGCCTTGTAGGTTATTACCTCTCCGTTCACTCCAAGCTTTCGCTTATAGATCCACTTGCAACCCACGGGAGCTACTCCCACTGGTGGATCTACCAAGGCCCAGACCTTGTTTGAGTGCATGTAGTCCAATTCGGATTCCATGGCTTCGCGCCATTTTCCCGAGTCTATGTCTAGCATAGCCTCTTCGTAAGTCCTTGGGTCGGTTAGAGACTGTCCAGTCTCATGCAGCAGACCGTAGTACCTCTCGGGTTCTCTACGTTGTCTTTCTGACCTACGAAGTATCGGTGTACTTTCTGGTGCACTTTCATGCTCATGTTCTCCCACTGCCTGTGGCGATGGGTCAGCTTGATCGACCTCTTCGGCCTTTTCAGCTTCAGTGACCTCATCCAGTTCTACGTTGTTTTCCTTCTTGTCAACCAAGAAATCCTTCTCCAAGAAATGAGTGTTCCTCGAGACAAACGTAGTTTGTCTTGTAGGATCGTAGAACTCGTATCCTATTGAGTTTTTCGGATACCCCACAAATTTGCACAAAGTGGATTTAGTTTCCAATTTATCTCCCACTAGCTTTTTAACGTAAACGGGAGATCCCCATATGCGCATGAATGCGTATGAGGGTGCCTTGCCAAACCATAATTCGTATGGTGTCTTTTCTACAGATTTAGAAGGTACTATGTTTAGTATCTTCGTTGCCGTGAGGAGGGCATGTCCCCAAAATGAAAGAGGAAGGTCAGTGGCACTCATCATGGATCGAACCATGTCCATCAAAGTTCGATTCCTTCTCTCTGCTACTCCATTTAACTGGGGTGTTGCAGGAGGACTCCACTGCGATAATATTCCATGCTCTACAAGATAATTCAGAAATTCGTTGCTAAGAAATTCTCCACCTCGGTCAGAACGAAGAGCCTTTATCGTATGACCAAGTTGATTCTCTACTTCCATCTTGAATTCTTTGAATCGCTCAAAGGCTTCAGACTTTGTGTTTCAACAAGAACACATACCCATAACGACTAAAGTCGTCAGTGAAAGTGATGAAGTAGTCATAGCCACCTCGGGCGCTTTTTCTTAGTGGTCCACATACGTCAGTATGTATTAAGTCCAATGTTTGCTCGGCTCGCTCAGGGTTTCCCTTAAATGGCAACTTAGCCATTTTACCCTTTAGACATGGTTCACATGTTGGCATTTCATCAATGCGAATGATTTCAATCGCGCCAGAAGATGCTAACTTTTTAATCCTTGACTTAGAAATATGTCCAAGTCGAGCGTGCCACAATTGGGCAGATATTTCATTATCTTGTTTCCTTTTGTTTTGTTGCACATGCATCACTAACTTAGGTGGTTCAATGGTATATAGTCCATCTTTTAATGTACCAGTGAAAAACATATTATCATTCATGAATAACGAAAAAGAACCTTTATTAATAGTAAAATTAAAACATTCATTATCCAAAACAGGAATAGAAATAATGTTTTTCACCAAACCAGGTACATAAAGAACGTTCCTAAGGAGTAGCTTATTACCACCTAAATCTAACTCCACTTCGCCAATGGCCTCGGCAGCAGCTCTAGCTCCATTGCCAAATCTCAGGATCCAATCCCCTGGCCTAAGTGGCCTTGTTGCTCCCATCACCTGTAAATCATTACAAAGATGAGAACCATAAGCAGTGTCTAGCACCCATGATGCACAGTTAATTGATAAATTAACTTCAACAAGGAATATACCTTTCGAGCTCTCCAAGAACTCTTTGCAGTTTCTCTTCCAGTGTCCAGGTTTCTTGCAGTAGAAACATTTCTGTCCACCAGACGAAGCTTTACGCTTCTTTCCATTCCCTATGGGCCCAGATGGTGCTTTGCCTTTGCTTGAAGAAGCATTTCCTTTCCCTTTCCCTTTCTTTGTCCTTTTGGACTTGGATTGGGTCGAGGTAGCAACCATCACTGGCTTCTCTCTTTTCATGGAAGCCTCGGCAGTGGCGAGCATATTAGCCAACTCGTGAAGTTCAACATCCATCTTGTGCATGTTGTAGTTCACTACGAATTGCTCGAATGATCTTGGCAACGACTGGAGGATTATATCCTGGCAGTAGGTCTTGTCCATCTTTACGTCAAGGTGACCAAGCTTTTCAATAAGCCCAATCATCTTGATGCAGTGAGATCGAACATCAGCACCTTCAGTCATCCTCGTTTGTTGCAAAGTCTTAGCAGTTTCATACCGCTCATATCTACTTTGCACCCCAAATAGACCATTCAGGTGCGTGTAGATTTCAAAAGAAGACTTCATATGCTCGTGCTGCTTTTGAAGCTCATTCGTCATGGATGCCAACATGAGACAACGTGACTGCAAGTCATCGTCAAGCCATAAATCCACGGCTTCTTTCTCAATATCATCGGCATCCTTAGCAAGTTCGGGAGGGGGCCCATAAAGGACAAAACCTCGCTTTTCAGAAGCGAGAATGATCTTAAGGTTCCTGACCCAGTCATGGAAGTTGGGTCCAGTTAATTTGTTTTGTTCAAGTATGTTGGAAATCGGATTCTTAGACATTATATCTACAAAATGACGAGAGAAGAAATAAATACGCGAAAGATTAATTTAAAATGCACAATTTACAAACATGGTTTTTATTTGTAAATTACTCCCACTATTTTAATCAAAATCTTATGCCCCCACATAAGTTTCGGGAAATTAAAATATCCTAGCGGGCTTAAGGCCCAAATGCAATCTCCTAGTACCCACGACTTGTTGGCCATACTATTTGATTCACTTGGTGGTCGATTACGTCGACGGTTAACCATCGCAGCTAACCCTTAAGTTCATTTAGCCTCGTTTTTCGATATGGATCCATGACTCGTGAGACATCCATACTTACTAGCGTTAAATCATGTCCAATACTCGTGGAGAGAAATAGTTCAATTCTAGACGCCCCACGACTCGTGAGACAGCGCCTAAAACCTTGCTATCCCCTCCCTTGGCACTTTCTCGTGCATCGAGGCAATAGACATCATCTTCCTATAGCTCGACCCACGACTCGTGAGACATCGAGATATATTCGTACAATATGCCTAAGACCTAGTAATTGGATAGGCTCGGACCATAGACACTATTCTTATGCGCCCGTTATACGATTTAATATTCGAATTGAATTTTAACGTTCAATTGGAGGTTTTAAGTTTTCTTGTGCGAGATCTCATCAGATTATGCTTATCTTGTTTACGTGATTTATTCTAAGCATGCATAACATACATCAAAGAATAATAGTAAACATACATCACCTAGCAGGATATGATTGATCGATTGCCGATCCTATGCGATTCATCACGAGCCAAGTGATGAATCAATTGGTCAGTCTAGGGTGGAAATTAAATGTCCTAGCTATTACAATTTTCAAACCCATACATCATGGGCCTTCTTGTAATATCCAGCTTGATTGGGCCTCCATGTAATGAATTGGGCCTCCAAGTCCTCCAAGGTAAATGGGCCTCCATGTGGATCTCCAAGTCTTCATGAGGTCTTCTCGGCTCCAAGCCTAATCTAAGCCTAGCTTACATAATTTAAATGGTCCTATTCTATTACATTTGTTTGCGCAAGCAAGGGCACCAATCAGGCCCATTTAATTACAACCCAAAAATAAATAAATCAAAAACTACACAGGGCTTAAGGGCAAAATCGATCAATCCACACATTCACTCAAGAACATGCATAAATTCACATAAGGGCATAAATGTAAATTTACCGGCTCCATTAATTTTAATTCGCAAAAATTCATCTAAGTTAATTAATTTTGAATTAACAATTAACCTCTAAGATTAATTAGCTCTTACTTGAGCTCTAAGTAATCTACAAACCTTATCTTGATTAAATTGGTTAATTAAGGTAATCTAAATCTCTAAGATTCTTACCTTATCCAAAACTCCAAGTTTCCCAAATTTTCCCAAATCTCCAAGATTTTCAAGATAATCATATTTTGACTAGATTAGTTTAATTAAGTTAGTGTTCACATCTAATAAGATAACTACCTTATCCAAAAACTCTAAGTTTCCTAATCTTCCAAAATTCCAAATTTTCAGAATTTCCAAAATAGGCAGAATTAGAGTCCAACCCAAAAGCGACTAGTCGAGACCAATCAGGACTGCCACGTAGGACAGCCCACGCGCGACCATCAGGTCGGCGCGTGAGCTGCCTGCGGCAGCAGCCGCTGCACGCGGCTGCGTGCGACAGCGAGCACCCGCGCACAGCAGCGTGCGAACAGCAGCCCGAAGGCTGCTGCTGCGCGCAGCGTGTGCGGCCAGCGCGTTGCCGTTGGCAGCGGCTTGCGGTGGCCGCCCAGCCGCGGTGCGCTGCCGCGCACCGCCGCGTGCCACCGTGAGTCGGATCTAATAAATTTTTTTTTGTTTTGATTACTCATATGATTTAATTTAACAGATCCAGTCTAATTAAATCCCAATTCAAAAATAAAAAACTAACATGATAAAATTTTCGAATCCAAAATTATACATTAACTCTAAGTTAACCAACATACGTCCTATAACATGCAAAGTTAAAGAACTAGCCACATAAATCAAACATATGATTTAATAAACACAGAATTTGCAAATTCATATATATACAAAGCCTAGAGTTGGCTCTGATACCACTGTTGGGATTCGGTAAGATAAACAGCCCTAGGCACAGCGGAATATAAAAATTTTAGGACCTCTTACGGAATCTTGCCAGGATACTACTCTAGGTGTATATATACAAATATTAATTAAACGATAGTATAAGTTTTCTCGTTTATACCTATCTCCTTGCAAATCCTCGGCTAGCAAAACGAGCTCTGAATTCTGCTCTGGCAAAATCGACCCAGACCTTTTGAGTAGCGCCCCACGTGTTGCGCCTCTACGAGTTGATACACCACAATATCACGAAAATAATATATCTCGATCAGCTAGAACACGAGATATATTATAAACTAGGAATTAGGAACGATTTAGGAACAAAACTCGAAAACGAAAAATTCTTCCAAGTGGAAGAAGGGTTCGGTCGATATAGCTAGGGAGAGGGAGAGAGAATTTTTGCTCCTGCTCAATTTTGCATATGGTGTTGTGTGTAAATCAACTATAAGAAAGCTACTTATAGTTTTCTCTCTAACCTAGTCCTATTAGGACTATGTCTTCTCTCTCATACATGGGCCATGGCCCTCTTTAATTAGAAGACCAAGTCTTCTAATTAATTTATGGCCCAGTTAATTAATTTGACCAGGCCTAATTTAATCTTCCAATTAAATAGCCCAATTAATTAACTTAATCTCCCATTTAATTAAATCAGACTCTAAGCCCATTTAATTAAAATCCTCAAATTAATTAAATCCAACTTAATTAATTAATTCACAAATTAAATTCCAATTTAATTTATGATCCTGATCCAATTCCAATTGGATCCCATTTTGTTCCAATTGGGTCGACCCAGTCGACCCACCCAATATAATCGACCCAGTCGATTATTCACCCAGTCGACTCGGTCGTTCTTATTTCCTCGCTTTCGCTTCATGTGTATTGTGTATGCCCCCGTAGGTTCACCACATAATTGGCCGTGGGTTATAATTAAATATTATTTAATTATTCGAGTAAGACTTACTCTAAATCAATCGAACACTCTGTCGATTGACCATTCCAAAATTAGCACCCCTGCCACTTTGGGAATTCTCCCACACTCCACGGTCGATGTCCAGCCACAAGCCCATGGAGCCCAATCACTGGTGAATTAATTCAGTGAACCTTTTATCATTTATAATTTTCATATACGACATAATCTCTCCATTGATCAATCTCCCAATCGAGACTTAAGGGCATGGTCTTTCATCGGATTCCCTTTTCTTTTGTCTTGACCTTATGTACTCTGATCTCGAAATAAATTCTCTTTGACTTAATCTTTATGAGCTACTTACATAAAGTCGTCAGATACCTTGGCCAAGGATTTTACAGAATTAATTTCTCACAGAAATCCATAGGAGAATTTCCCAACCTATCAAGTCGGGTCAATGGATCCTTTGTTGATGATATGAATCTGCATACGAGTTCCTCTATACCCAACATGAGTCCACAGAGACTTTATGGCGATCCCCAGTCAGTCGGAACTCATATCAAAGCATAGACGTTCTCGCACCAGATAAACCCTATCACCTCAAGTAGTTAGGGATCGTTCCTCGTATACTATTATAAATTTGGAATAACTTCAACCCCCATATGCGACTAACGCTTCCATGGTGAGTTATATCCTAATTGGGGTATTCAGTGCGCTTGCCATCCCAGCAAGCCACCCACTTATGTGTGTCGACCATCCGAGTCACGCTCGTGGACCCCAGCGTCCTCCAGTTCATCGGAGTACACACAATAGTGAGAGTCTAACCGAATCCAACGATGTCCTATCTCGATTGGATTCTACGACTCTTGAATATGTTCTAGATCACGGCCTTGGAGATCAGTCCACGGGTTGTCCCATAGCCCTGTGATCTAAGGACTTCTCTCCTTATGCGTAGATAATTATTACATAAGATAAAAGTTGACCATTTAATAAAGTGCATTTACTAATCGAAATTGAATAGTTCCGCATTTATTACAATAAATACTAGCCATACAGCTGGCTTGCAGGACACTATTTCTATCATTTTTAACATTTAAAAATTAAAAAAAAAAAAGAAAATTCAAAATCGGGTTGAACCGGTCCATACCGGTTCACCGGTTCGGCGGTTTCGGACCGGTTCAAACTGGGTTTTGGAGTTAGTGGTTTTAGGAGGTAAACCGGACCGGACCAGCATCCGGTTTGCGGTCTAACCGATCGGACCGGCCGATCCGGTCCGGTTTTAATAACATTGGGTTTTACTGGTCGAACCGGACGAATCGCTGGTCGAACCGCTAAAACCAGCTAATTAATCGGACCGGACCAGCTTCCGGTTCGCAGTCGAATCGGTCGGACCGGCCGGTCCGGTTTTAATAACATTGCCATTAACACAAGATAAATTATGAATGGATTGGTCTAGTGGAACGGACTAGTCACTACAAAGTAGCGGATTCAAGAATGAATTTCTATTGGGAGATGTACCCACTTAATGTACCCAACCCGTCTCGAAAGGGATTAAACCCTTCGGAAATAAAACAAAAAAAAAAAAAAGAAGATAAATTAGCACCTTGCACCCCGAAAATACAAAATTAGCATTTAGCACCCTTGTATTAAGAACAATCTAGCAAGTTGACCCCCTTTTCTTTTTTCAATGGAGTAGTTCATCGGGGTTAAAAATTCAAGAGGCAAAATAGGTAGTTCATTTTATATGTTCCCTAAAATTTGCAGATTATGAATACTAATACTAGAATATTCATTTATTTTCATGTTTTCTACTATTTCTTTCATATTTTGCATCAATTTTTGGATTTTAGCGTCTCTATAAGAAGGTTTAATTGAAGTGCTAGTGCAAGTATGGGGCACTTCGTCAGTAGGGCTGAAAACCAAAATCAAGCTATTTGATATTTGACTCGAGTTCGTTCGATAAAAGCTCGTTTGAGTTCGGTTCGTCACACTAATCAAACAAGCTGAACACCATTTTTCGTTCGATAACTTTTGAAGCTCGGTTCGAACTCTACTCGATAAGCTAAAAATTGAAAAACTACATGTAAAATATCAAGCTACTCGGTACTCGGTTCGAGCTCGTTCGATAAAAGCTCGTTCGAGCTCGGCTCGATTTAAAATCAAACCAAGCTCAAACACAAAATTTCAAACTCGATAAAAATCAAACCAAACTTGAACAGTGTGTTGTTCGACACTACTCGACTCGATTAGACTATTCGTCAAAGGTTGTGGGTTTTTCTAGTGGTATAATGTATGGTTTGCTGAAGAAATCTAAAGATACTGATGGTGAGAAGTATGTCTTTTTCTCTAATTTTATTGTTAATGTTGGTTTTTCTTGTAATTTGACATGATTGCCTTATTTGAATGATTCTTGATATAATGATGATGTATTGTTAGATGATTCAAATACAATAATAATATACTAATATATCTACAATATGAAAAAATAAAAAAAATCCCTCCTTCTGTTGTATAGTTATCCAATTTAACTCTTAAACACAATATGTATCTCAAATGATGTATAAAAATTGAGTTACTTATTTTGTCCCTCAGTTTTTTATCTCGTTGGTTGACTCTGCTCCAAAAAAGAGGGGGTGCAACTTGCTAGACCAATTTTCCATGTTTCGGGGTATAAAGTGCCAAAAATCCTTTAAAATTTCTTAATTGATATCAATGATTGGATATGCAAAATAGGAAAATTAAGAATTTCTTTACCCTTATGAAATATTTACTGGATAACTTAACTCTTTGTGTATAAAACTGAGCAAATTAATCTCACCCTTTCATGTGAAAAATAATCATGAGTGTTACGCCTCCTTTCTTTCTTGATCAGGTGTTGCACATACATTCAAATGCGTCCTTCGGCAACGAATCTAGCCTTTTGTTCGCTCCTTTCATCCTCTGGCCGGCAGAGGCTTTCGAGCCTTTTTGTTTTGCTAGACAAGACTTTGATTCTTTGGAGCATCACCCTAGTGATGGTGGCTCATCTGTTTTTTGCTTTCAGTTTTTTCGTTTTCGTGTTTCTTATTTTCTTGTTGTTTGGTCTTTGTTTGTTGTGTTGTTTTAGGTTGGTTTTGTTTTACTTCTGTTGGTTACAAATAGCTTTGATTTTTGTTTGTATTGCAGAGAATATCAAGTTTTGGGATGTTGGTTCAAGATCTTTGTCCGTGGAGATTGTTTTCGCAGCACTAGTTAGTCCCGTGCGGGCTCAGGTGGAAGAATTTGTTTGGATTTCCTCTCCGTCAGGAGTTCATGGTAACACACATCTGTGTGCTATAGCTAATTTTTTTCCTTTATTCTTCTTTTTGTTTCTTGTTCCGAAAACTTGGTCTGATCTATTTGCTAGCTTAAATCTTGGCTTTTTTTCTCCTTTCAGTTGTGCTTGTAATTGTAATGTCTCTGTTTTATTAGTTTTTAATGGAAGTTTAATATAAAAAAAAAAAAAAAAAATGCCAATAGGTACTTTATTGATAACACACTCCATTAGTTGACACTTTACCTCCCCTTCCCCCTCCTTTCGGATACTTTTAATGAACATTCTACTTTCCTATGATATTTCTAATGATACTATATAAGTGAGGGTAATTTTATCCAGTTATATTTTCTAAAGTTGTAAAATAGAAGGAAAATATAGCCTTTCTTATTTACAAAAAGAACATAGATGGATTATTGCCTTCTAATTTATCACAAGAGTAAATCGTATTTTAAGAATAACACATGAGATAATTTGTTATTAACTCGTTGTAAAATGATAATAAAAGTCTTTGTTCACAACAAGCATAAACTTTGAACTCAGTTATGTTTGTTAATATGTCAAATTTTAGCATAAAATTTGATTTGATCTAGCTAAAATCTATTGATTATTATTTTCAAATTTTAATATTTTCTTTACTATTAATAGATAAAAATGCTCTTGGATGATGTGAAATAATATTTTTGTGATTATTAAAACTTGAATGGAGGTTTATGTAATTTTATTAAACCTCAGGGGTATAAATATAATTATTAATTCTAATTTATTTGAGATAGTCAGCCAGCAGGTGTAATAGCTCGACTCTCACAATATATGAACACATAAAACTTGAAATACGCGATTGACTGAGATTAGTTGATTTTTACAACTTTGATCCTTTTCACATGTATAGATGTATAGATTTTCTTAATCTATCCCCCTCAAAAAAAAAAAAAAAAAAAAAGATTTTCTTAATCTATCTATACAAACTTATTATAAGAGTATGAATCATTTATGTTTTTTTATTTTTATTTTTAAGACTAATATATCAGAGTTGTAAAGTGATATTTAATTTAATGGTAAATATATAAAAATTGTTATAGAAAAATAATTAGACATGAATTTTATTTATAATTTACCAATAAAAATATCAATATTCTTATTCAATATTCTCATTATGCATTAATAATTTCCTACATTAACTTCTACAATTTAGAAATTATCTTTTACATCACTTTTTTTATAATTTCAATATTCTTCTCATATAACACATAAAAAAATCTTAAGTAAAAAACATTGTTATTTTAAATAGCTCCTAAAAATATATGTAAAATTATTTAATTTAGCAACAATATTTTTTAAGTAAAAATATGTTATTTGTATCATTGAAAAATTTAGTACAATATAAATTATATAAAATTCTCCAAAAAAAAATATTAAAATCAAATTCTCTTAACTATCACTATGCTATACAGAAGAAAAAAAAAACTAAAAATTAAAAAGTTATATTAGAATCGCATCTTACTTATAAATGAACAAAAAATGCTTATAACTTAGCTAAGTACTTAATGTTTATTTGGCTAGAGAAGCAAAATATAAAGAATATCAAGACATGCATAATCTCCTACTTTCATGGAATTCTTTTAGTGAAAAATGAGTAAAATTTGTTATAAAAATTGGTGAAATCGATGAAATTTGTTGAAATCAATAAAAAAAATATGTAAAATCAACAAAAACATGTGAAATAATGAAAGTTCGGGTGAAATGGTGAAGATGGTTAAAAAAGGATGAAATCGATTAAAAAAATGCATGTGAAATCGATAAAAAAAATCGGGTGAAAGTTTGTGAAAAATTGATTAAAATAAAGATAAAGTTGATGAAAATATGTGAAATCGATGAAAATTTATTCGAGTGGAATTTGTAAGAAAAATGATGAACCAGTGAAATCCAGTCAAAATGGGTAAAACCGATAAAAAATGGTAAGTATCATTAAAAAAATTAGTAAAATATAAGTCATATACAATCCTCTAAAAAAATATTATAATTAAATTCTCTTAAATATTATTCTAGTGTACAGAAGAAGGAAAAAAAAAACTAAAAAGTTAAAATTTAAAATAGTATCGCATCTTACCTATAAATAAACCAAAAATTCCTATGGCTTAGTTAAGTACTAAATGTTTATTTGGCTGAAAAACCAAATATAAAGAATATCAAGACATACATAGTCTCGTACTTTCATGGAATTCTTTTCATGAAAATGAGTGAAATTGGTTAAAAAAAAACTGGTGAAATCTATGAAAATTGTTGAAATTAATAAAAAAAAAAAAATATATGAAATCAATGAAAACATGTGAAATCGATGAAAGTTCTGGTGAACTGGTGAACACTGGAGAAGTTGGTTAAAAAATATTGAAACCGATAAAAAAAAATGCATGTGAAATCGTACAATTGAAATCGATAGAAAATCGGGTGAAAATTTGATGAAATCGGGTAAAATCGATTAAGATAAAGGTGAAGTTGATGAAAATATGTGAAATCGATCAAAATTCATTCGAGTGGAATTTGTAAGAAAAATGATGAAACTACTGAAATCCAGTAAAAACGGTTAAAGCCATTGAAAAAAGGGTAAAATCGATCAGAAAAACGTAAAGTCTGTAAAAATATATTTAATCAATGAAAAATTCAGATGAATGACATGTGAAATCAGTGAAAAAATAAAAAAATAGGTAAAAAATGTTTAAAATGGTAAAATGAGTGAAATCAGTTAGAAAAGAGTTTAGCTGATGAAATCGGTAGAAAAATGGTTTAAACGGAAAAAAAAAAAAAAGAAAACAAAAGAAATTGACCACAATAGAAAACAATTAAAAATGTTATAACCGATAAAAAAAGGGGGGTAAATCGCTAAAAAATATAAACAGTTAAAAAATAAAATTAAACATTAAGAACATACAAATCGATGAAAATTTGGGTGAATTTGTAAGGAAACTGTTCAAATACGTGAAAAAGGGTAAAATCATTCAAAGAAGCTTAAGGTGGTGAAAACATGTTTAATCAATGAAAAATTAAGGTGAATAACATATGAAATAGGTGAAAACGGGTTAAACTTTAATAAAAAAAAAAGGTGAAATTGGAAAATGATTTAAATTGAAAAAAGAAATCGACGAAAAAGGGGAAAAATGAAAAAAGTTATAATTGATAATAAAAAGTGAAAAAATTGCTAAAATAAATATATTAATTGGTGAAAAAAATTAAATATTGAAAACATATGAACCGATGAAACTTCAGGTAAAACTGGTTGTTAACACATGGTGAAGTTGGTGAAACCAATAAGAATAAATGCTCGTGATATCGATAAAAGTTTGGGTGAAATTTATGAAGAAACGTATGAAACATGTGCCATAGGTGAATAAGGGATAATTTTGACATGAAAACTACTATTCTACATCCAATCCCAAAACACGTATATTACATTTGCCATATAGTTACTTTTGTTAAATTAAATCCCAAGACAAATCCCACTTCTTAGGGATTTTGTACAAATTCAATATTCTTAGGGATTTAATTAAGGTGACTCATTGATTCAAATCCCATATTCTGAGGAATTTAATTAAGGTGACTCATTGATTCTCTTCCATAATTATTGCTAGCTAACTAAAGAAATTAAATCAACTCATCCCTAGTATCGTTGCAAGAATCGTGTTTTTATACCAAGTTGTTGGGTGTTTGGGATATGAAAGGCTAAGAAAATAATTTTAGCAAGACAAAGTAGACTTATTATTTCATCAAGATAATAAGGCTACAATATTTTGAGGCTTTTTTGCACTAAGCCTTCATACAAAAGAGTAAATTTTCTTCTCTAAACCAGGGCCGGCCCTAGACATTTGGAGGCCCTAGGCGAAAGTAAAATTTACGGCCCTATATTATAAAAAGATTGTGTAATAATTATAATTTTTTTTATATTTTTTAAAATGCAAAAATATTGACTAATATATATTTTAGTTTTTACCAACTATCCTTTCTATATAGATAAAATAACAAATACTCTTTTTTTTTATATAGTTAGTTGTAAATATATTTTAATTAATTCTTAATTTTTAAAATCGTATTTTAGCAAACAAATATCACAAGTATGATAAATATAATTATAGGAGTATAAAATTGCACTTCACGCTCCAATTTTTTGATGATTCAATTTCTTTTTCTTGGGTGAAGCAGAGGATATCTCGATCGAGAGAGAACGGGTAAATCCCATATGACTCTGACAAGTCGCATTATACGTCAACCCAAATCAATTAAAATATAATTAAATTTATCAGAATAATTTTTTTATACTTGTATAACATTGCTATAAAATGTGGCTGACATAAGCAACGTCAAAATTAATAAACAAGTCAAAATCTAATAAAATTAAACCAAATCACTTAATTTGATCCAAATTTAGTCAATAAAAGGTGATTGGACCACATTTACTATACATATCATACTTGAACTTTAATAGTCTTAGAAAATTTATTCGAGATCAACTCGATAAACTAAATATAAATATATGTAAAGTTATTCGGACTTGAATTATATTAGACTCGATTAAAGCTCTTTTGAGCTCGTCTAATTTAATTAAATACAATCTCAAACTCGATAAGAAAATTAACCATTTAGAATAATGCATTGTTTGATTTTATTTTGTTCACTGCATTTCTAAGCCATTATATATCATATACCCATGTATGAAAAATAAATTACATTTCAATTATTAAATTACAAAACAAAATATACATCATGTATCGAAAAAATTGGGGCCCTTCTACCCTCGGGCCCTAGGCAACCGCCTAAGTTGCCTAGTGGAAGGGCCGGCCCAGCTCTAAACTAACTTGCTAATTGAGTGATTTTTTTCTATCTATTAAAATTCTACACACTATATACATATATATAGGCATATGAACTACCTTTCTACTCTACACTAGAAGCAACTAGATTAATGTTGAATACATGAATTTAATTCAAACTTAGTGGCTAAACATGATAAGTAATGCTTCTTGAGAGTTCTTCAATGTTAAGTCTTTCATCTCATTGGTTGGCCTATATGACTTGAATGTAATTTTAGATAATGTGTTGCAAACTTTGACATGAATTTAATTCTAGATAAGCCTCTTCAATTGCCAACTTTGACTACAATTCACCAAGTATGAATTCTTCATGCTTAAGAAACTTCGTGCTCAAAGAATTTCATGATTAAGGAATTATGAATTAATATTTTAACACAAGTCTATGATGGTTAGTCTTGGCTATGAATACATACCGTGTTTGGTCCCCAAACACTTCATGAGTATACACCATCTAAATAGTGTGAGATTAAATTTGGAAGATCAAAACACAACTTAAACAAACAACATTGAGGTAGCGCATCAATGGCGGTAGGTATAATTTCTGGGGCATTTTAAGTTTCTCGATCCGTTTCTAATTCTGCATCTATTATATGAATCGATTTCAGTATATGTCTAACAACTTTTGGTTCCGCCGAAACCGGTCTCGGATAGAATTTCCCATTGTTTTAGTTCCACACTTTCTCAACTAATTTATGGACTGGTGCTCAATTTCTTTACTATTGTTTTATTATTGTGGCACACTAAATTTATTGTCCCTAAACATATACAAAGAGTGATAACTTTAAAATTTATCACTTAATACCTTCTCCAATACAATTTTTTCTTTGTTCATTTTATGTGATCAATCTTCTGATATTTGTACAAAGCATCTCCCAAAAGCTTCAGCAAGATCATATGTTGCACTCGATATGATTCGTCACACTTGAAGGATTTCTATGGAATTCGAGGGCGTTTCCATTAATAAGCCCTTCTGTTTCCTCGCCATCTGCAAGTCAACAAATAAAATCATTAGTTAAAAACTACTTGACATGCATATTATACACACTTATTTACGAACTGACCGTCTCAGCCCGTGTGTTCTTCCAGGCTTTATCTAATTCGTCGAAAACCTGATCTATAGTCGGACGCCCTGTGCTCGAACTGGCTACACACAACACTGCTATTTGTAGTATCGACTTAAAATCTGCACTTATAACATTTCCTTTCATCCTGGGATCCTGAAAATCTGCCAGTGGTCGTTTTCCCATGTTCACATCCTTTGCCTGCATTACATTTTCAAGAATTAGTACCGTTTTAATCGTTTAAATATGGACTTGCTTCCAGGTTTGTTACAAACATGTGCACATTCACACACCAAACAAGAAGTACCTTTCTTGTGAGCTGGTCTCTTGCTTCGAGGTCGAGTTCGATCACTCTTTGCCCAGATAAAAGTTGCAGCATCACAATGCCAAAACTGTAAATATCACTAGCAGAAGTCAGTTTGGCATTGCTCATATATTCTGGATCCATATAACCTATGGTTCCTCGAACATCTGTAAACACTTTGCTCTCCTCCATGTCTAGCATTTTTGCCAACCCAAAATCAGAGAGCTTTGGATCCATATTATGAGTTAGAAGAATGTTTGTCAGCTGTAAATAGGAAAATTAAGGATCTTTGTCAAAATAAAACCAAGTTATGAAATATATGAATCAAGATTCACTTTTTCTTCGAGTGAATAGCAAATTAACTCCTCCACATGTTATTCTAAATGAGGGAATTGCATTTTTCAAATCAAACTTGTACCTACTTTATACACTCGATACCAAACATTTGAAAAAGACACATTTAATACCAAAATTGAAGGATTTTTTGCACATTTTCTTTCTTCGTTGTTGAAATGTGAGATATTTTGCTTGAAGTTTCTAGAAAGTGCAAGGTTATCAAGATATCATGTATAAGCTAGTATCAATTTAGTATAAGAATCTAGAATAATATCAATAAATCCTAAGTATCCAAGATAGATGTTGACAAATTTAGAAAATGTGAATTGTACTAGAAAGTGTGGTTAGCTCTAGATAATCTAAAATGTTCCATAGGCAACTATAAATTTGTGTACAACTCAAATGTAAAGTGAAAGAGAAAGAGAAAGAGGAAGCAATTGAATAAAATTTTCCTCTCTAAAAATTACTCTCCTCCAATTAACTACAAAAACAAATATCATATCAAAAAATCAAGTTGATATCAATTTTACAATTGATTCAACCCTCAAAAATCCAACAAGTGGTATCAGAGCTCATTGATCTTAAGGGATCGAGTTCCAAAAAAAAAAAGGGTTCATCAAATATAGCGCTTCCTACACCACCGATTTTCAACGGTGAAAACTATGACTATTGGGCGTTAAGAATGAAGGCTTTTCTCATAGTAAATGAGTTATGGGAAATGGTTGAAAATGGTTATGAAAAACCGTAAGATGAAGGTACTCTTACCGCACCTCAACAAAAGAAGAATAAAGATGAGTATACAAAGAACATGAAGGCACTTACATTCCTCCAAGCTACCGTTACTAAAGAAATCTTCATCGAAATACTCGCTACGACTACGGCCAAAGAAGCATGGGAGATTCTTCGAGAAAAAAAATCAATGCTTCGAGAGCATTTCAATGGCGAAACAAGAAAGAGAAGAGCGAAGAATTAAGCAGCATATCAAGAGTGCGTTTGTCTCTTGCCTGCAATATATCAAAGACCAAGCCGATTCATTGGCGTTGAATTCTGTGCTTAGATTTTTAGAGACCGATTTGGGGCTTGAGAATTTTGCATTGAATGCCCACAAAAGATTTATTCGCCTCTACTTTGAAAAGATAATGGATGATGATGATGGTTGCACCTCTGAAACTGCAACTAAGAATTTGGACAAATATGTGGATATAAATAATCCAGAAGCACCAATAATGCCTGAACAACAGGGGACAAAGAAGGGTCTGGAAAAACTCAACAATAAAAAAGAAGAAATGATGGAATACTCCTCCAGGAGCAAATCATTTTAATCTCCAAAAAAATTCAAAGCAATTACGGATAAATTTGCATGTTGTCAAATGACATTTACGGAGCCAAGCAATTACGAAGAAACTTCCAAATATGAGAAATGGAAAGTCGGAATAAAGGAAGAGATAAAAAAGAACAACATAAAACAAATGTGGAAACTGATGGGAGGACCTAAAAATAAAAAGGTGCTTCGTGCAAAACAGAGTTATAAGAAAAGAGCTAATCTAAATGGCACAGTCAACAAGCATAAGACCAAGAGGGTTGCAATGAGAAATGCACAGAAAATGAGATTCAGCTACAAAGATGCATTTGCACATGTGGCAAAGCATAATACAATAAAAAACTTCCATAATCAAAAGTTGAGATACTTGGATATAAGCTTGGATTATCAAGCAAAAATCTCAAGGAGGAGTGTTGAAATGTGAGACATTTTGCTTGAAGTTTCTAGAAAGTGCAAGGTTATCAAGATATCATGTATAAACTAGTATCAATTTAGTAGAAGAATCTAGAATAATATCAATAAATCCTAAGTATCCAAGATAGATGTTGACAAACCTAGAAAATGTGAATTGTACTAGAAAGTGGTTAGCTCTCGATCTAGAATGTTCCATAGGCAACTACAAAATTTGTGTACAACTCAAATGTAAAGTGAAAGAGAAAGAGGAAGCAATTGAATAAAATTTTCCTCTCTAAAAATTACTCTCCTCCAATTAACTACAAAAACAAATAACATATCAAAAAATCAAGTTGATATCAATTTTACAATTGATTCAACCCTAAAAAATCCAACATTCGTCAATTTATAAGGGCAAATTTTGTGTTCTTTATATGGATGGAAAGCTCTTGACGAAAGCATTCTAATGGTATAAGTTTCAGTTCATAAAACTCAATAAATAATCAACAGAAAATTAACAAAGTTTCGGGATATTAATCAAAATTAAATCATATCCCATAATTTACAATAAATCCTGCCACGATAATTTCCAAATGTGATATAGGGCACATAAGAATGCTATGGTAAAAAATTTGGAACATAATTTTAAGCATACCAAAAAACTCAAGAAAATATGAAAAGAAATCTTCAATTCTGGTATTAAATGTGTCTTTTTCAAAGGTTTGGTACCAAATGTATAAATTAGGTAAATGTTTGGTATGAAAAATGCAATTCCCTCTATTCTAAATAGGCAATTTAACTCTCTGTTATAAATAAAAGTGCAAAAAACTTCCTGTGATATCCTAAATAGGCAATTTAACTCCCTGTATTTTTTTAAAAAGAAGTACATTGCCTCCCTCTAATTGCTCATTAATTCATATCACAGGAGGGTAAATTGCATATTTTTATATCACAAGGAGATAAATTGTTCATTATTTCATTTCACGGAAAGTTAAATTGCTTATTTTTATTTCATAGAGAGATAAATTGTCTACTAGACATATTACAGAGAGTTAACTTCCAAAAAAACCCCTTTCCCTTCATACGTCTCTAACATTGGTTATATTTCCCTTAAGAGTTAAGAGTGGATTGTGAAGATACCCCCAATGCTTTGTCTTATTAGCAAAAATCCCCTTGTTTTATTTTTATTACCAAACCCCCCCCCCCCCTTGCTACCTTTTATTAGCAAAAAACCCCTTCCCAAGCCAGAGTGCATATTTTGTACGAAAATGACATTTATATCCCCCACCAAAAACTGCTAGAACACCTCTAGTCACCTAAAAAATTGACAATAATTCATCAGTTAACTTTAATTATTGCTAATAAAAACATGGGATTTTTTCGCAAATTAGACAAATCACATGGAGTATTTTTACAATTAGCTTTTACCTTAATGTCTCTATGGACAATGCAGCCATCTGTGTGAGAGTGGAGATATTTAAGAGCAAGTGCACAGTCCCTCAGTATTTTGACCCTCAAATCCCATGTTAACAAAGAGTCTTTCCCTGTGTAAACACACAAGGCACAAGCGATTGTGAGCGCGAACATATATATATATTTATACACATTTGAGTTTCCGAAAACAATAATGCCAATGCACGAAAAACTTACTTAAAAGATGTTGAGCTAGATTTCCATTAGGACAGTATTCATACACTAGATATTGTTCCCCGTCTTCAACACAACAACCAAAGAGACAAACGAGGTTCGTATGTCTAACTCTCGAAAGGCCTTCTATTTCCCTTGTAAAAGAATCTGATGTATTACTCTTGTATATCTGCTTGATTGCCACTAGTTGTCCACTGGGTAACATGCCTTTGTAAACTTGTCCTGCACTGCCTCTTCCTAGGAACTTCCTTTCGGGGCCATAATTAAGTGCGTTCTCGATTTCAGCTTTAGAGAATCTGTACAGGCTAGAACATGTGGCTGCAATGTCTTGGTAAATAGGTTTTTTCTCTTGCTTTCGATTCTTTGTCACGTACTTAATCAACATTATAACCGCGGTTAACCCAATCATCGCTAGAATTATTGATAAGATAGCTTCTGCTACATTATCTGGTAATATTGTTCGGTAGGAGTTAGTGTTTCATTATTTAAATTTTAGGGAGAATTACTCGAACTATCCTTGAGGTTTAGTGTAATTACGGACGGTGCATGTCGACATCATAAGAAAAACTTTTGATGTGAAATTGGTGAGAAAGTGATGAAATCGGTTGAGAAAAGGGTGAAATCAATTTGCCCCAATTGACGTTTGTGATTTATTAATTAGTTAGATAGTACCTATAGGTATTTATGGAATTCAAACATTTTTTTTTTATAAAATTAATGTCGTAAAGGGGTAACTGTAATGAATCTAATACCTCAGAGTAGTTTGAGTAATTTTCCAAAGATGAATGGTGGTCAGTGTAATTACACTACACCTCAGGGATACTTTGAGTAAATCTCCCTAAATCTCAATGTTTTTTAAATATAAATTTAAAAAGCATTAAATTAACTACATGTGTTATTTTAAATAGACAATTTAACTCCTTGTGATAATTAAAAGGGCAAAATACCTCCCGTGATAAGAATAAGGGCAAAATACCTCCATGTGTTTTTATAAAAAAAAATTGCCTCCCTCTAAATTGCTCATTAATTCAAATTGTCTCCCTCTAAATTGCTCATTAATTCATATCACAGAGAGGTAAATTTCATATTATTTCGTTTCACAGAGAGGTAAATTGCCTATTTTTATATCACAAGAAAATAAATTGCTCATTATTTTATTTCACGGAAAGTTAAATTGCTTATTTTTATTTCACAAGGAGTTAACCTGAAAAAAAAACCAATTTATATTATTATAGTATATCTAGACATTGAAATAAGAATTCTACTTACAATTGAGTTTAATGTAGTTCACTGGTTCTGGAAGTGCCAAAGCAGGCAAGCATCTATCAAAATCATCAGTTCCAGAAGTATTCTTCTTACTTAGTTTCTCAGCTAAAATTGAGATGATAAGAGCAGCAAGACATGTAGCTTTTTCGGTATCACTTCCTTCGATTTTCAATTCATCTAACAAATCAACTACTCCTTTCGATATCGCAGAGGTGCAATATCCACATGCGTCGTCAAAGGAAGAAGAACCGAAACGAGAACACTGGTCGACAATGTTTTGATCAATATTATTCGATTGAAGTATAGAGCATTTGTTGTTGCCATACACGAAGTTGTCGAATCCACAATTTTGAATCGACACTTGGGGTTGTAGCCTAAAGGGTGCACTGCAATTGCTCCATTGATCTTGACCGACGAAGATGTTTCGTGTTGGATCGGTTAATGATCGAAGTGCTAACGCGTGAGTAAAAGCGATGAGAGCATTTTGGCAGCAAGATGTTTGGGGGAAGCCATTCCAATTCTTAAGGTTTTCTTTGACAATATTACATCCACCTATTGGTTTGTAAGGGAATGTTGTGAAATTTAACCTGCAAGCTGCAATGCATTTTACTCTGATCAAGGAAACTCTAGTAGACATTGATCAAATTAAGGTGAATGGGAAGATGCACTGGATTGAATAGTTAAAGTGGTGTGCACATCTCCTTATGATATATATATATATATATATATATATATATATATATATATATATATATATATATATATATATTTGATATGTTTTTATAGGTGCCCACAAAAATAGTGGTTGAGAATTACTTGTATCAAATTATTATTTTTATATGTAACAGGGTAGTTTTTTAACAGAAAAAAAAAATTATTTTAAGAAAGGCATTCTTGTTTTAAAACATTTCAGAGAAAAATTGGTGTCTAAAATTGGGGGGGGGGGGGGGAGTATAAATGACAAATAAGCTATAGTTTTTATGGGTGTTTGACAAGTTCACTCCTGGTGATATGCTTAATGTGGAATTTATGATATAAAAATAGGCATATTATATTTTTATAATGATAGTAATTATCGTTTCTCTAAAATATATCTCGATATAATGATGTAATTATTGTTTCTCTGAAACAAATCAGGTCATCTCACTACAAGAAAATGGGGCATCAACGACGACCTGATTCCAACGAAAATAAATTTATCGCTATTTGTAATGGATTAGTAACGAAATATTTTTATAGGTGCCCTACATTGATAAAATATAACGGACACTTTACCTCTTGTCTAACAGATACTTTACGCCCCCTCCCCCTCTGATATTGCCTAATAGATACTTTACCTCCGTGAAAATGCAACCGAGAGAGGCATTGTGTTTTTTTATTTTTTTTAAAAGGTTGTAAACAGTCTTTTGACAATAACACAAAGAGGTAATTTGCTATTAACTCCTCTATAAGTTTACGATATTATTGCACTTCACTCCCCAATCTTACGGATTCTCAATTAGCTTTCTGACAAATACCGTTGAATGGCGAAGGTTGTGATATGCAACAATAAAAAAAAAAAACTGAGGGCCAAGTGCAATATGGCCTGAAGGTGGAGAAATTATATGGTATAATCGCTGCACCACGTCATCAAGTACACGTGGTGTAGTGCAGCCGATTACATAATAAATATAACCGTTACACCACGACATCAAGCACATGTGGTGCAACCGATCAATAAAATTATTACATGCGAAGTGAGAATCCACATCACCCATGTTCTGAGTAATGTGAACACAATTTTAAAATTCTACATTGTAAGAGAACATGTTCTAAAAACAGCATATGCAATTGATATTTGAAAAAGCCCCTTGCTTTAATTATAAAAAAAAAGGGCAAGAAGTATTAGGAAAAAAAGCTAGATGTACAATATAGGGTATAAACCTGGATCTTCTTGTTGTGTTGACAATGGAAAAACATTAGCATAGAAGAAAATCACCAACCATACAGAACAAAGCTTGAACCTTGTACATCTTTCTTTCATCATTCTGATTTAAATATTTAATTTCTCTTTAAAATTGTGGCTCATTTTGATAACAACAATATGAAGATTCATGAAACCTTTTAATTGTTTCATCTTCTTGTAAACAGATGAACCGTTCAAAAATTTATAGGAGAATTTTTCCTCATAAGAAACGAAGAAAGAATTAGGATATTCTTATTTAATATTTTCTTGCTTAGTTATGTGTTAACCATGTGACATTGTAATTAACGCTGGATTTGGCACGCAGGGTAGCAATATATACTGTCTGGCAAAATACAAGTCGTGATAATCACTTGAAAATAATATGTTGTATAGGTTAAAAAATTAAACACTGGCATTTCCAAAGATGGTTCCGTGTAAAGCTTGCTTACTAAAAAAAATTATTTGATTTTACCTCCATTTTTTGTAAATACTCCCCCGTTTATTCCAATTAAAAAAAATCCCCATGTGTGTTATTCGAGTTTAAATGTTTGTAGGATAAGTAATCAAGTTGTTAAATTAAGAGAGAATTGTACTTTTGGTGGAGTTTTATGTCAATTTCTACTTTCAGTATTAAATAAATGTATGTTAATACATTTTGAACCATAATTTAACAAAACGTTGAACATTTGGTACTGTTAACTAGATTTGAAAATCATCGTTAAATTAGTACCATGAACGTTAAGTCAGATTTAATTATTGTAAAATTAGTTTTATTACTTAAAATAGCTGATAATTTTACCCTATAACATTTCGGGCTGACAAAATAACATTTTGGTAGAATTGTTGGCTAGTATTAGGGGTACACATGATTTTCAAAACCGTACCGGACCGTCCCGTACCGTACCGAACCGTACCAAATGTTAGGTTTTTTTTCACAAAACCGAAGGTCTTGGTATGAATGAAAACCGTACTTGGTTTTAGACTTCTCATACCGTAAAAAATCGTACCGTACCGAAATTGAAAAGAAACATGAATTAACTATTCTTTTTTTTTAAAATTTACAACTAAATTTTATAAATTTATAATTCAAATATTATTTGATGGATAAGGATGAAGATGAAGAACACTGAAGACAATTAGTAAAGGGAGGTTTTGATGTATTCCAAAACTTCATAATCGGCTAAGTATGGAGCAACTTAGTTGATATCCCTTTGAAGGAATTTTGACTAAGTATAGAAGACATCAGAAGAGTCAAATTTCAAGGTCCAAGACTTCTGATCTGCTGAAGGAAAGATATCAGACTGATGAAGATCAGCCGACTCAAATCAGATTTGTTCAAGTTTGAGATCAGCCTAGTTCGCCATCAGACTTGCATTTTCGTCAACCAAGTGGAAAGGATCATAAAGTCTTCCCAACGGTAATAAATGCCCCTGGAAGTAATAAATGCTGAAATACAAGGTTATTAAAGACAAATGATTGAAGAAATGCTTCGCATCAGCTGGGTGCATTTAATGCTGCCTGCAGAATAGTACTGTTGATAGTACGGACAGACTGCAAAAGAGCCGTTCGCGGAAATTAAGGACCAGTACTCGAGGAATTTGAATCCTGTCTCTCTTCAACGAACATTTTTCAAACCTCAAGTATAAATAGCTGAAAGAGACGAAGAGAAAACAACAACACAATTTCTGAGAGAATTTTCGAAGCAGAACTCTTTAAGTCTCAAGAGTAGCTCACTCATCAGCTTAGTCATTTGTTGACGAAAAGCGAAGTTGAAGAACAAAGCTAAACACATCTTCTGAGTGAATTTGTAAAATTAAGTGTTATGAGAAGTAGATATCCATCTTTGTGAGTGATATTACTTCATAGAGTAGGATTTCTTTGTGATTTCTTACTACGAACTTGCGGCCTGTTCATTTGTTGTTAGGCGTAAACAGAGTGTACTGGTTACTTTGTGTTTCTAGTATAACCCAAGATCTTTGTGACTTGGAAGAGTGGATTAAAGGATATTCAAATCCATATAACCACTATAAAAATTACTTGTGTTTTTATTTTTACTTGCATATTTCAAGTTTGCATAAAACACTTTAGTTAACTGTTTGAAAAAAATTTAAAAGGAGTTTATAAAACTGGGGAAACATTTTTCAAACTACTAAGGATACTTGTGAAAAACACTTTGAAAATCCGCTGCAAGTACTCTAAGTATTAAGACTGATTTTAACAAAATCAGCTAAGTGACTATCAGTTTAGTGGTCATCAAACCTGTTCAAAGATTTGTTCGTGAACAGACTTGTAACTTATTACTCTGGTCAGCTTAGTCTGCTCACAGTTAAAGAAAAGTTTTAAAGTTAAAGTTGGAAAGAAATTTTTTATAGAGGTTTATTCAACCCCCCCCCCCCCCCCTCTAAACCTCATCTGACCACTTGGGACCAACAAGTGGTATCAGAGCAGGTGGTTCATTAGAATCAGCTGCCTGATCAACGAGCTTGATCCAAGTGTTTTTCAAAGGTTTTTCAAAACTTTTCAAAAGAGCATCTTTTTGAAAAATTAAAACTTTTTGAAAAATGGACTGTATCAGCCATGTTCCCCACATTGCTGGTATGTCGTTTGAAGACTGAAAAATCAGGATGGAGATTTTCCTAGCTGCTTACAATGATAACATGTACACTTGTATCATAAAAGGTCCATTCAAATTCACCAAGACTATCATAGTTGATGAAGCTGAACTAGTGGTGGAAAAGGATTTAACAGAGATGACAGCCGAAGAAATAAAGCTGTTCAATCTGGATAAAGTTGGCCGTTTCATCATGACCAAAGCCCTGGATAATGATCGGTTTGATAAAGTTAAACATTGCAAAACTGCAAAGGAGATGTGGGATAAGGTTCGTGACATGAGCGAAGGAAACGACGCCATTAAAGAGCATCAGCTCAGTGTTGCCTTGGAGAAGCTGGATAACTTCAAAATAAAATCTGGAGAAACTATTGATCAGATGGACACTAAATTCACCAGAACCCTCAATGAAGTTCTAAAGCTGGGAAAAACCTTCACTGACAAGGAGATCACCGTCAGAGTACTGAAGGCCCTGCCTCCCAAGTTCAACATGAAGGTGACAGCCATGGAAGAATCAAGAGATCTGGGGAAGATTTCTCTTACAGAGCTGTTCTCCGTACTCAAGGCATATGAGTATAAACTGCCAAGAATGGGTGTTGAAGAAACCTCAACTTCAAGTCCCACAGCTGCACTGGTTGCTGCTGAAAATCCAAGAAGACCAGCTCACAAAAGCAAAGATGTGGACTCATCTGATGAAACCACACTACTCAATAAAAAGGAGTACACTGCTGGAGACGTAGCATTGCTGATGAACAACTTCAAAAAGTTCTACAGACGAAAAATGAAGAACAAATATAACAATGCTTCTACTTCTAACCCTACTTCTTCTTCTCAGGATAAGGATTCTGATAAATCCAAAATGATGTGCTATAATTGCAGGAAACTGGGTCATTTCATCAGAGACTGCCCATATCCTAAAGCTGAGAAGTACACAGAAGAAGAAAAGAGAATCAGAAAAGAAAGAAAGCATCAGAAAGGAAAGGTGCTGGTAGCTGAAGCAGAAAAGCTAGCTGCTGTCTACTCATCTGATTCAGATTCAGACACTTCTGATGAAGAGAGTCCTGCTCTTCTCTGCCTGATGGCTAAGGAATCTGATGACTCTGAGGATGAGGTAACTCCTCTTGAAAATGAACTATTTAGTTCATTTGAACAAATGATGCTCAACAATACTAGCATTCCTGATGCATTTAAAAAGCTTAAGGAAAAGATGATATTGCTAAAAGAGCAAAACAGTTCACTGAAACTTAAAGCTGAAAAGCCAAAAGAATCAGCTGAATATAAACTGCTTGAGCAAGAGAATGAATCTCTGAAAGCTTAATGTGAAATTTTAAAGGGTAAAATCATTGAGCTTGAGAAAGTTATTGAGTCTCATGAGAAGTCATCTGTTGCATCCACTCACATGTCTAGTAAACAGAAGACACCTTTAGATCAGGAAAAGTTAGAACTGAACCATACTGAAAAATTCATATCAGCTGACAATAGTAAGGTCATATTGTATGTTCAGACTACTAAACCTGCTTCACCTGAGAAAGTATTAAAGGAGACGAAAACTCCTAAGGCTAAAAGGAGCAAAGAGCCTAGTGTAGGAAAACAGACTAGTAAGCCTAAACAGAAGAGTCCTAGGAAGTCCTCTGACAAGGCTAAAGCTAATCAGACTAGTGATAAAACTAAGTCGTCTGTTAATGAGCAAGCAACTAGTAAACCAAAGAAGCATAAAAACAAGAAAAATCAAAATGCTTGGTATGGAAATGAGTCTTATTATGTGCAACCTGCTGCAAATCATCCTATGTATCATGCACCTCAATTTCCAACTTACTATGCACCATATCCTGCTCATCCAATGCATGCATACCCTCCTTATCATGCATCTTACTCTGCATTTGAACATTACCCTTATCATGCTGATCATCAACAATATGATAAATCTGATGAACGTGGTAGAGGCAAAGCTGTTCATACTCTTGTTGAAACTCAGAAACCTAAGAAGTCTAAGACCTCATCATCTTGGGTTGTCAAAGGTGGAACTAATCCTTCAGGACCCTCTCAATAAGGGTACCTAAAACAATTTTATTTTGTTTTGTAGGTTAGGATTAGGAGTAAGAGTAAAATAGAGAAAATCTGGTACTTGAACAGTGGATGTTCAAGACACATGTGTGGAAGCATACATGAACTGACGGATGCTATTGGTGTGGATGGTCCAAAGGTTACTTTTGGGGACAACAAAGAAGGCAAGATTAAAGCTAAAGGAAAACTAATCAGACGAAACATAGAGATATCTGACGTCTCATATGTTAAAGGCCTCAAATATAATCTGCTGAGCATAAGTCAATTTTGTGACAAAGGATATTCAGTTATCTTCTCAACAGATAAGTGCTATGTTGAACAGATTGGTACAAAGAAGGTAATTTTATCTGGAATTCTGCTGACAAGAATTCAAACGTTTGTTTGGTGGCATCAATACCAAGTGAAGTTAGTTGGCTGTGGCACAAAAGGATGAATCATTTAAACTTCAAGACCATCAAAAGACTAAGAAAGAATGATTTGGTAGAAGGGATTCCAAAAACAGTCATGAGCAAAGATAAGCTTTGTGACGCCTGTCAGAAGGGTAAACAAATCAAGTCATCGTTCAAAAGCAAGAAGCATCAATCTTCTGGAAGAATATTGGAGCTGCTACACATGGACTTATTTGGACCCATTGATCCTGTCAGCAATGGTGGAAAGAAATATTGCCTAGCTGTTGTGGATGACTATTCAAGATATACTTGGGTGATATTCATGAAGAAGAAAAGTGAAACCAAGGAACATCTTACTAATCTGATGGAACTGATCCAGAATGAGAAAAGCATAAAAATATTGAAGATCAGATCAGATAGAGGGACAGAGTTTACAAACCCTACTGTTGAAGAGTATTGTAATATCAAAGGAATACATCATGAGTATTCAGCTGCTAGAACCCCTCAACAGAATGGTGTTGCTGAAAGGAGAAACAGAACACTAAAGGAAGCTGTCAGAACCATGATAGCTGAAGCTAAGCTGCCACAAAGATTTTGGGCAGAAGCAACAAACACAGCATGTTTTACCCAAAACAGATGCATGATCAACAAGCACCAAAACAAGACTCCATATGAAATTTGGAACAACAAGAAGCCAAACATTCATTATTTTAAGATATTTGGTTGTAAATGCTTTGTTTTAAATAATGGGAAAAATCACCTTACTGCATTTGCAGAAAAGGCTGATGAAGCTGTCTTTGTAGGATACTCTACTGTTAGTAAAGCTTATAGAGTTTTTAACAAAAGAACATTACTAATAGAAGAATCCACTCATGTAGTATTTGATGAACCAAGTCAATCTTCTGAAAAGAATCAAAATGTTAATCAAGATCTGTCTACTGATTTACAGAAGCTGAATGTTGGAAAGAATGAAGAATATGTTCCCATCATACTACCTGATCTCAACCCAGCTGAAAACTCAAGTGTTGTTCAAAATCACAGTGTTGATTGTCTAACAGACGAGTTGCAAACGGCTGATAGACCAAAGACTGTTCAACAGATAACAAATGTTCAACAGACTACTACTGGAACTCCAACAGTAGTGTTGCAAGATCAAAACAAAGGACAACATTATGATTTGCAACCTGATCTCAGATGGCTCAAGAATCATCCACCAGAGCTGGTGATTGGTGATCCTTTGGATAAAGTAAAGACAAGGAGAGCTGCTGCAAGTGATGCAATGTTTGTTAGCTTCCTTTCTCAAATTGAGCCCAAACAGATTGAAGAAGCTCTAAGTGATTCCAACTTGATTGAAGCTATGCAAGAAGAGTTAAATCAATTTGAAAGGAATGAAGTCTGGTACTTAGTTCCTAGACCAAGTCATCAAAGAGTCATTGGCACTAAATGGGTATTCAGGAATAAGATGAATGAAGATGGTGAAGTCACCAGAAACAAAGCAAGATTAGTAGCCAAGGGTTACTGCCAAGAAGAAGGCATTGACTTTGATGAAACATTTGCACCAGTAGCAAGATTAGAGGCAATCAGACTCTTTCTTGCCTATGCTGCTCACAAGAATTTCACCGTCTATCAGATGGATGTGAAATCAGCTTTTCTCAATGGAGAATTGCAAGAAGAAGTGTATGTTGAACAACCACCTGGTTTTGAAGTCTATCAAGAAGGAGACAAGGTGTATCGTCTAAAGAAAGCCCTCTATGGACTGAAACAGGATCCAAGAGCATGGTATGATACCTTATCTGATTTTCTTTTAATTAAAGGATTTCGCAAAGGTAAAGTTGACAAGACCCTGTTCACTATTGAATGGGAAGAACATATTTTGCTTGTGCAAATTTATGTGGACAATATTATTTTTGGTTCAACTAACCAACAGATGTGTGACAAGTTCTCAAAGCTGATGCAGAACAAGTTTGAAATGAGCATGATGGGAGAACTTAATTATTTTCTTGGCTTGCCAGTAAGACAGTTGCTTGATGGAATATTCATCAGCCAAGCAAAATACACAAAGGATCTGTTCAAGAAATTTGGTATGGAAACTAGCTCTACTGCTACTATTCCTATGTCTACAAGTCTTCGCTTGGATAAAGATGAAGATGGCAAATCAGTAGATATAACCAAATACAGAGACATTATTGGGTCACTGCTATATCTAACAGCTAGCAGACCTGATATTATGTACTCTGTTGGGGTTTGTGCGAGATTTCAATCAAATCCTAAGGAATCTCACCTCTTAGCTGCCAAAAGGATACTAAAGTATCTTAAAGGTACTTAAGATTTGGGATTGTGGTACCCGAGAGAATCTGGATTTGAACTTATTGGATATTCAGATTCTGACCTTGCTGGCTGCAAGATTGACAGAAAAAGCACAACAGGTTCCTGTCAATTCTTAGGCAGTCGTCTGATCTCATGGATGAGTAAGAAACAGACTTCAGTATCCATATCAACTGCTGAAGCTGAGTATATAGCTGCTGGAGCTTGCTGTGCACAAATCTTATGGTTGAAGCATCAACTAGAAGACTACAATATCAAAATCAGTGGAATACCAATCTACTGTGACAATACAAGTGCAATCTCACTTACTCAGAATACTACAAGTCATTCAAGGACTAAGCATATTGAGATCAAGCATCATTTTATTAGAGATCATGTGGAGAAAGGAAATGTCATGATAGAATATTTGTTTACTGAAAATCAGATTGCTGACATCCTCACAAAACCTCTAAGTGAGACAAGGTTTTCAACTCTAAGAGCTGAACTGGGTTTATTAAAATTGGACGCATAAGCTGAGGGGGAACTCATCAGAAGACTAGAGTTCAACAGCTTACCCATCTCATTTATCTTCAAAGATTAACTCTCAACAGACTAGTTAACTTATGAATTCTTAAAGTCAGGGGGAACGTGTAAGACTAGCGGTAATTCTGATTAAAAGATGAAATTTGTTGATGACAGTTAGTTGAAGTTATGCTTTCAACAGAATATTAAAGTTTTGAAGATTGAAGATTTATTATCTAGCTGGATTGACAAACAGCTGAGGAAGGTTATCAGTTATTGGCTTTCACTGATAACAGCTATGTCATCAGGACAATAGTCCATCAGATAAGTATTTATTTTACTAATCTGATTACTTGTGTAAAAGCTTACTGTTTAAAACGTTTTATTTCAAAACACGCTTTTACAAGTGACAGAAGAGCGGTACTTTTCCCGCTCCTCATTAAATGCGATTTGAATTTGAAAGGTCGTAACTGACGCCGCACGATCAGCACTGACAAGAAACGGATCTAACGGTTAGCTGGTATCACGGAAACTGAAATACCCTAACTCTATAAATCCATATCTGATCAGCTATGTAGTTCTTTACGCACCCTAAATATTCAAAGCATACTTGTGAGAAAATTCTTGCAATCTTTCTGCAAATCCTCTCTTGTTTCTCTAATCTCTCAACAGATTAAGATGGCCGCTGAAGGTATGTTTTTAGTGTATGAGTCATACTATCAATCTGGAACGGATTTGATGAAGGAACTGCTGGAAAAGTTCAAATCTGCTCTGCTGGTTAACTTCATGGAGTATAATGAAGGAATAATCTGGACGGATCAAGTAATGGAGTACTACAAAACCGCAACTGTTGATTTCTCCACTATGGAAATCAAGGCTACAGTTGGAGGCAAATCTGTGGTCATTACACCAGCTGTTCTTCACGAAACGTTTGGTCTTCCTAACAGAAGACGACACGACGTCACTGTGCTGACGGAAGACAGGCATCTACAATTCTGGGCGATCTGCGTCAAAGAGGGAGAAATGTTGTCTGGAAACATTAAAAAGAAACAACTGAAGGACTAGTATCAGCGGATGGCTGATATGGTTGCAAAACTGATTGAAAACTGCATTTTCTCTCTAGATGCTGTTCCAATGAAGCGTTTCAGCATCATGGCTGCCATTTACTATGGGCTGGAAGTCAACTGGTCCATTATAGTCTGGCATTTCTTGGCTGGTTTTCTTGAAGTGAAGAAAGGGAAATCTCCTCAGACCAACCACAGGATCACGCTCAGTTATCTGCTGTCAAAACTGGGCTGTGTTATGACGAATGGAAAGGAGATCCACAAATCTAAGGCAATGTCCAAGTACTTGCCTGTTCTGAAGAGAAAGGCTGATGAGCCTGAAGAAGATGAAAATGAGAAACCAAAGGAGGTTCCTGCTAAGAGGCCACGGAGACTAGTCAAAACAGCTGACTTAGCTGTTGAGACAAAGACGAAGAAGGTTGCTGATCAACCAAAGGAGAAGGCTCCAAAGAAAACGGAGACAGTGACTGTTGATGCTGGAGTAACAAAAATAATAGATCAAGTCACTGCTGATGTCAGGAATGCATCCCCTGCATCACCTTCAAGGACCCCATCTGTTGAAATGCCTGCTGAGAATGTTTCTCACAGGACAAGAAGTCAACAGAGAGATACTGCAACTTCCAAACTTACTGAAGGGAGGACTAAGAAGACTGCAAGGAAGCAGATGACATTTATTGAAGAGCCTACTGAGTTAGAAAACTTAGTACGACAAAGTCCAGTATCTGCTGAAAGACCTGTTGGAGCTGTTGAAGCTTCTGTTGCTGATAAAGCTGATGCGCAACAGTCCACTCAAGCTATCCCAACAGTTGAGGCTGCTCAACCTCAGGATGATCCAGAGGTTATGATCATTCATCCTATAGCTGCAGCTCCCATTTCTTCTGCTGGTCCAGCCCCTGCTCCAGCTAATAAAGGCAAGAAGAAAATTGTGCTTAAGAGAAAGAAAATCTCTAAAGCTGATAAGAGAGCAAGAGAAGAAGCTGAACAGAGAAAGCAAGATGAGTTGGAGGAAAAGAAGGCACTTGAGCTGAGCAAAGCTCAGGCTGCAAAGGATGAAGCCAGAAGGAAGATGTCTGAGGCAGAGAGAAAAGCTGCTGAAGATGCTGAAATGGCAATGGTCATTGAAATGAGCAAGACTGATGCCTATGGACCTGTCCATGGAGGAGGCATCAAGATCAACGAGGCTGATGGAGAAGAACCCCCAAAACTCAAGATGCCTGCTGGGGAACAGAAGCCTAAGGAAAAGTTTGAAGTAAGAAGAGCCTTCAACATAGTGTATGCTGATAAAGAGCTTTTCCAAAGGTTTGAGAAGTCCTTAGCCTACTATGATCAGAAGTTGATGTTAAAGACCATGTTCACGCAAGAAAAGCCAAGATACATCAGATGGAGAGACAACAGGCTGAACAGGTCCATAACTGAACTTCAAAATCTGAAGGAGTTAGCTGCTGAAGAACAGTGGGTTCTGAACTAGCTAAAGACAGACTCCATTCAGAAGGCCTTAGATCCTCGTTATGTAAGAGATGCTATGCATCACTATGCAAGGGAGTATGCCCTAGCAGAGGCCAAGTTAATTCAGAACACCTTACCTGCCAAGAGGAAGAAATCAGAGAATGCTGAAGAAAGGGCACTGAACATTGCTACTATGACTGCCTTAAGGAGATGGGCAGAACGATCAAGATATGAGAAGGGATGTTCTAGTGATTTGCCCCAGCTGCCAAGTATCCAGCATATTATATTTGGTAAGGAAGTGAAGGAATTCAGTGAAGTGCCAAAGGGAAATAATGCCCCTGTCAACCCTTGGATCATTGTTAGGCAAATACGTCAAACTACATGCTTCAATGATGATGGCACAATCACTAATCTGTTCTATGATGATGTCACTGATAAGCAAAATAAAGCTGATGAGCCCTTAGCACTTGAGTGGAATGCTAAGGCGACCGAAGCTGATCAGGAGACTGAGATGAATGAAGTTCCTGTCCACCAGGAGACTGAAGAAAAGGAAGCTGCTGCTTCTGCTTCATCAGGTGATGAACACTCATCACTGATGGAAGCTTTCCAGACGCTGATGGAGAATTCCGCAAAGGAACTGGAAGAGAAGCATAATCAGCAGCTGAGAAAGATAAAAGAGGAGCTGAAGGAAGAACTCAAAGCAGAGTTGGCAGAGTCCAACAGACTTCAACTGAAAACTATGCAAAAATCAACTGCCAAGATCATCAAGTCTGAAATTGATAGTTTTCCTATACCTCAAGATAATTCTCTGCAGTTAGTGCAAAGCCTCACTGAAATGAACAGAAACGTGGAAGATGTGAAAGCTGATGTAAATCACCTTCATACTGCATTTCAAAGAGCTGAGCACAAGATAGCTGACTTAACTGCAACATTCATCAGAGTTAGTGAAGAAGAGAAAGCTGTTAATATAGGACTGTTGCAAGAAGTTTCTAACGCTGGAAAGGATTTACACAATGAACTTACAACAATGCAACTGAATATTGACTGCTTCAATGATCAGACGGACAACTTCAACACCACTCTAACTCATCTGACTGCAAGTCATGATGTAGTAAACCAGAATTTGAAAGCTTTATGTGCTACCATGAAGATTCCAACTGTTGCACTCAACCCTGCTGCTCAACCTCAAGATGCCATCAAGTCTGATGATGACAAAAAGGGGGAAGATAAAGGGGACGAATCAACTAAGGAAACTTCTGCTGCTGTTGAAGCCAAGAAGACTGATGAAGCTACTAATATGACCAAGACTGATGAAGAACTTGGAAAGGTAGAAGAAAAAGAGAAGACTGAAGAAGAACCTACCAAGTACAAGAACACTGAATCAGCCAGGAAAGCAATGGAGCTTTTGAAGGAGCAGCAACTTAAAGAAAATATGGATGCTGCCAAAGCAAACATTCTCCTGGATGAGGAAGCTGATGATGATGAAGAAGAAGAAGACGATGAAGAGTCTTCATATGAATATGAAGAAGTGTTAGAAGGATCTGATGAAGAAGCTGATTTAGAATTTATAAATCTTTTGTAATCAGTTTACTTTATCTGTTCTTCAGACATCTTATCTGAAAACTTGTACTTGTAATAATTGTCACTATCAATAAAAGTCAAGTTTTTCCAACATATCATTTTCTATCTCAGAAATTTTTTGAGGATTACAATCTTTAGTTTAGGTATTTAACAGGTACTTAGCTGAAGTTTTGTCATCATCAAAAAGGGGGAAATTGTTGGATAAGGATGAAGATGAAGAACACTGAAGACAATTAGTAAGGGAGGTTTTGATGTATTCCAAAACTTCATAATCGGCTAAGTATGGAGCAACTTAGCTGATATCCCTTTGGAGGAATTTAGACTAAGTATAGAAGACATCAGAAGAGTCAAATTTCAAGGTCCAAGACTTCTGATCTGCTGAAGGAAAGATATCAGACTGATGAAGATCAGCCGACTCAAATCAGATTTGTTCAAGTTTGAGATCATCCTAGTTCGCCATCAGACTTGCATTTTCGTCAGCCAAGTGGAAAGGATCATAAAGTCTTCCCAACGGTAATAAATGCCCCTGGAAGTAATAAATGCTGAAGTACAAGGTTATTAAAGACAAATGATTGAAGAAATGCTTCGCATCAGCTGGGTGAATTTAATGCTGCATTTAATGCTGCCTGCAGAATAGTACTGTTGATAGTACGGACAGACTGCAAAAGAGCCGTTCGCGGAAATTAAGGACCAGTACTCGAGGAATTTGAATCTTGTCTCTCTTCAACGGACATTTTTCAAACCTCAAGTATAAATAGCTGAAAGAGACGAAGAGAAAACAACAACACAATTTCTGAGAGAATTTTCGAAGCAGAACTCTTTAAGTCTCAAGAACAGCTCACTCATCAGCTTAGTCATTTGTTGACGAAAAGCGAAGTTGAAGAACAAAGCTAAACACATCTTCTGAGTGAATTTGTAAAATTAAGTGTTGTGAGAAGTAGATATCCATCTTAGTGAGTGATATTACTTCAGAGAGTAGGATTTCTTTGTGATTTCTTACTGCGCACTTACGGCCTGTTCATTTGTTGATCGGCGTAAGCAAAGTGTACCGGTTACTTTGTGTTTCTAGTATAACCCAAGATCTTTGTGACTTGGAAGAGTGGATTAAAGGATATTCAAATCCATATAACCACTATAAAAATTACTTGTGTTTTTATTTTTACTTGCATATTTCAAGTTTGCATAAAACACTTTAGTTAACTGTTTGAAAAAGATATAAAAGGAGTTTATAAAACTGGGGAAACATTTTTCAAACTACTAAGGATACTTGTGAAAAACACTTTGAAAATCCGCTTCAAGTACTCTAAGTATTAAGACTGATTTTAACAAAATCAGCTAAGTGACTATCAGTTTAGTGGTCATCAAACCTGTTCAAAGATTTGTTCGTGAACAGACTTGTAACTTATTACTCTGGTCAGCTTAGTCTGCTCACAGTTAAAGAAAAGTTTTAAAGTTAAAGTTGGAAAGAAAATTTTTATAGAGGTTTATTCACCCCCCCCCCCCTCTAAACCTCATCTGACCACTTGGGACCAACATTATTGAATACTATATTATTTATAAATTATATTATAGTCCATCATAGTTTATAATTACTACATTGCTATCGTTCAATTAAAAAAAGATATGCTCAAATCTAGCACAAATTAAACTTGTTATATGTTGAAAACTTAAAATGCAAAAATTCTAGACAACAAATACCAAATAATAAGTTTCTTCACATAATAAAAACAATGATCAAATAATTAATCAATTAATTTTATTCAATTTGGTCGAACTATAGTGTCAAATTTGTGAACATTTTTTTTCCAATGCTTTATTTAATGTAAAAAAATAGTTTGTAAGATATTTCATTATTAATTTCTTATATAATTGTCAACTATGTGATCAATTATATATGAAAATTGCACGAAAAAGTTTGTTCGAAAAAACCGCAAAACCGTACCATACCGGAACCGTACAAAACCGAGTTTGTTGGTATGGTTCATAAAACTCTAGTTTGGTTTTGAGTTTTTAAAAATCGCACTAATTGGTACGATATAAATTTTGTTAAAAATACCGCAGAACCGTACCATGTGCACCCCTAGCTAGTATAAGTTATGATATTAATTTTGCAATAATTGAAACTGACTTAACGACCGCGTCACCAATTTGACGATAATTTTTTAAATTTAATTAACGACGGTACCAATTGTAAAACGATTTATTAAATTATGATATCAAATATGTTGACCTATATTTATTTAGTACCAAAGATAGAAATTGACATAAAGCTCGGTACCAATAATATAATTCTTCCTAAATTAACCGGTCTTGATCAATTGGTTGATTTGCCTGAAAATATTAGCCAATTAAAAATACTTACCTCCATTGATCTATATTATCTAACGTTAAAAAGATAGATATGTATTCAAAAAAATATAGCTTATGGCCCTTATCTGTCAATTCCATATATATGATGACAAAATGTAGTTTACAAGTAGAAACATATTTTCTCATTGTATTCTCTAATTAAAATGAAGTTGAAAACTTTTTATTTTAATATAGTAGAATCTAGGTAATATTTACCAACTAATCTAACACATTTACTGCCATATAATAAGAACAAAAGTGGTAATTTTGCTAATTCTGGAAAAGAAATGGGAATGAAGAGGGTTATTTTTTCATGCACCTACCATGAATGGAGGAAAGGTACATAGATTATTTCATAAAACAATGTAAGGTTTAATTTCACTTTACCCCCTCAAATAAGATAAATTTGATATCTAGCAATCCCAAAAATTAGTTATTGCACTTTGCACCCTTAAGACACCTTAATTAATTCACTTTGCACCTAAAGTCTTCAACCACTTCAATGTCTCTAGAAAAGTCATTCACAACTTCAACAAGAGTATATTAGGTATTATGAAAGATTCCCTGTAATTTCTTTTCCATTCATACATCTATGAACAAACCTGATATTTTTTTCTTTTTTCTTTTTTTTTTCCTGTCAACACATGAGCAAATCAAGGAATATAGCTCTGCCACAAACTCCAACCCCTTAAAAGGCGTAAACCCCCTCCCCCAACCCAAATTCCAAGCCTTTGACAGCCTGGGATCAATCCCATGCCACCGGCGGCATGAGATTTGGGTTAGGGGTAGGGATGGATTTTAGTTATATTTTTAAATTACAATTATTTTGTTAATACTATATAACTTTATCTTTTTAATAAATATTAAATATAGTAATATTTTTATATAAATTTTAGATTTAAAAAAATTATTTTAAATATTTTGTCGAATTTATATAAAGTATTATTTGGTTTGTTAGTATTATTTATTAAACTAAATTAGTTAAATAAATATATATAAATATAATAAGTAAATCTCCAAATTGGTCCACACGTGGCTTATTCGAGTCAATTTTAAAATTAGGCAATAATGTGGACTAAAATTATCAATAAATTTGAAGATATGGGGTTATTTTGACAACCTCAAATATTATGGGTATCAATTTTGCAATAACACTTAACTGTCACATCATCAGTTAACGTCTATTTTTAACAGTGGTACCAAATATAATTCGATTTTTTAAATTGTGGTACCAAATATGCCAGCTTCAATTTTTATGGTACCATAAATGAGAATCGACATATAATTTAATACCACAAGACAATTCTTTCATAGGATTTTGGTTGTATTTTATATTATTTTTACTGTCATATGATGACGAAGACTTAATATATCAATATAATTGAGGTTTTAAAAAAATTCTTATAAACTTTTCTTTCATCGTCTATAAAATTCGAACTGTCGAACTTGCAAACAACATCACATGGTGAAAACGAGCGAGGGTTTAATCGTAAGGACATGAAAGGTCGTCATATGCACGAAAACAAGATGATCAAATGATGAAACATGCTCATTTAAACAGGAACATAACATGTACAGAATTTAATAAAGTAGACGGTCGCCTTTTCGAACCAAGACCTAAAAAAATTAAAATGATTAGAATTCATTGCATGGTAATCAATCGTGGCACTTCTATAGATTTTTGAATGGTTTTTTTTTTTGGCATAAATATAAAAAGATTTGAAAATTGCATTTTTTAACTTTATCCTAAATTTCTAATGCAAACTTAAAGAAAACAAAGATATTATTTTTCAAATATTATTATTTTATTTTTTTTGCCAAGAATTTTGTAAATTATGGCAATATTATATTGGGTGAATTACATATTTCATCCTCCTTATGACATGGTATTTACAGTTTCGTACCTAATAAATATCTTATAATTGTTGGGTCTTCTTACCGAAGTATTGTTTCACTTGTGACTTTTGCGACAATCATACAGCGGAGACGATATCGTCGGCGTTGCACATGCTTGATTCGAGGGCATTTTAGTCCCTCCACCCTAAATGTAAATTCCTGCTTTAAATAATACAATATAGTGGTTCACTTTCGTCTCTCTTAAACATGTATTTTCACACCATGAGTTTAAATATAGATTATCGCATGTTTAACCCTAAAACTATGAATAGGACCAGTGTTTTGAAAACCGGATCGGACCGGCCGATTGAATCGGTTCAACCGCTAATCGGTCCCCAATTCGGTCCGGTTTATCCCTAAAAACCAGTCCTTAAATTAACCAGTGTGAACCGGTAAAACCAGTCCCAAAACCGATAAAACCAGTGAATCGGTAAAACCAGTGAACTAGTGGTTCACTTAAATTTTTTTTTTAAAATTTAGAGTTTTTTTGGTTATTATTATTTATTTGAACTCTTGTTTAACATTTAATAGGATTACATTTATATATTTTAATTGGAATAACATTCACTATTTTAATGTTTTAACAATCAATGAGGAACAATCAATGCAATATTACACCTTTTTTTTTTACATAAAGAAGTACATAGCCAGTTTCTCATCATTGTGAATAATATTATTTTTGTATGAAATTATGCAAATCAATTACCATATAAACATCAACTTACAACAATAGAACCCAAATGAACAATCCAAAACTTTGAAAATGAGATGAACTTTTAATTTTGTTGTCTTGTTTTGAATGTATGTATCTTTGAGGGATACTTGAGATTTATATTTTTGACATTGATCTTAATTTTTAAGACGTTTTGATTATTTGCATGAAACAAAAAAAAATTATATTGACAAAGAATGAATTTTTTTTTGAATTATAATTGTATTTTAGATAATCTATATATCTATATATATATATATATATCTATATATATATATATATATATATATATATTACATAATTTATGTCACACCGGTTATACCGATCGAACCAGTGGTCGACCCGATCTAACCGATCGAACAAGTAACCAGTAGAGTTTCCGGTTCAATGACCGGTCCGGTTTTAAAAACACTGAATAGAACACTTCGAGTAAATTAAGAATTGATAACTATATATTTACCCCAAAAAAATTAGATAAATTCATTTTTCAATTGTTAAAATTTCAACAAGTATAAATAATTGAAGCCCGAGCTAGCAGCCTAGCATCACGTGCGAGTCATGTGCTAAAATATTTGGGAATTTGATATTTAGGGTTGTTATCTGAAATTATTTGTTGAAATATTAACCCAAAAGTATTATATAGGCGAGTCTGATATTCGATACATGATTTTATTTTTTTATTAAGGATATACACATGACGTGTTCATGGTTATCGAATCGCGTATCATATTCATATTTTTCGGATCGTATCGCGATATGTATCGTGTAACGTAAGATACATGATCAACTGTTGAAAATAACAAAAAATATAATTTCCACAAAATCAAAAAAATAAGAAGACGTAAAAGTTAACATTTTAAAGTCAAACAAATCAATTCAAAGTGAAACACGTTCCAAATTTGAATTTTCAAATCACAAAATAAAATCAAACAATAGTTTTCATGAAATTAAACAAAATAGTATATACTCGATTCATCTGACAAACAATCTCATAAAATCATAAACTGGACCAAAATTAATATATTCTATCCAAGAGCTTCAAAATCTGCAAACATAGTCGTGCACAAAAAATTAAAATGCAATTGGTACTTTCATTCCTCAGTATTCCGAGACATTCTTGGTAATAAATCAGTTAATCTTTAAATGATTTCAACTTTCACTTACAGATCTGCATACAAGGCATGGAAAAGTAATAAGTTATGTAGAACTGTTTATGGCATCAGGTTGTGACTTGTGAACACCTTTTTTTCTATGCTCTGTTCAAAGACATTTGTTTATTTGAGAAATTTCAAAAAACATATGAAACATTCGGCCACAAGTAAGAATCGGTATATAATTTGGTAGCACAAGTGCAATTTCTCTCCTAGCGTGTTTTTTACGTATCGAACAGACGAATATCTTAACAAAATCTTATTTGAATACACACGTGGTATGTTTTGTACGTATCGAACATACGAATATATAAACAATATCGATCGTATGTGATGTATGTGTGTCCGACATGACATATCATATAAAATTTCAAATATGTTAGTAGATATAACTTGTACATATATGTATTGATATTTGCAGAAGAAATTTAAATGAGAGATTATGTAAATAAAGGAGAGACTTTTGTATTTTTTTTTTTTTTTAACAAATCAATACCAACAAATTAATAGAAAGGTTTTACAAAATCAAAAAGAGGGTAGCCCCCATCGCAACAAACATTAATAGGAATTAAACTAAACGGGATACAGATAGTAGGATCCGACCAACCGGAATCAAAAGCCCAATCCGCAAGATTGTGTGCAGCATAGTTTGAATTTCGCGGTGCAAACTTGAATCTCCATTTTGGCCAACAAGCCCAAAATTTCCGAATTTTTTCTATAAAATCACGAGCTGACCAATCTGCAGCCTTCCAATCATTAGAGATTTCGAGATTGGCTTCGATACAATCATTTTCAATGCAAGCTTCATCAATTTTCCACTTCATCAAAATAGAGCAAGCAAGGTGAAGAGAAAGGCATTCAGCAGCCAAAGACGAAATACAAGGCTGCTTAGATGCAGCAGCAAAAAGGATAGAGCCGTTCGAATTTCGAATGATGACCGCAAACGCAGCAAGACCATCTTTAAATGAAGCATCAGCATTCACCTTAATTCCATTCGGTCTATTGAAATGAATTCTTTCCCCTCCCGTGTAGCCATACCGTATAGAGTGAAAAATGCCTTTGTTTGGGGGGGACCAAGCAAAAGAAAATGAAGGAGCTTTACTTGAAGCGATCCAAAGTTTCTGAGCAAAAAAGTGTTCAGCGCTAATAGTTTCAACAAGTTTGAGAAACTTGTCAATTTCAAAGATTGGTTTCCCGTGGACAATTTGATTGCGACGAGCCCAAATAAATTCCATAAGAATAGCTGCGAAGATAAGGAACTCCAAACGATCCACTTCATCGGGAAAAAGACAAGACTTAGGGTCAAGGATCAAAATGAGAAGGCCAATAAGCGGTTCATTACTAAATGAATCAATACGAAAGCTCCATTTAGATTTGAACCACACAGCTTTCGTGAAAGGGCACCGGAGAAAGAGATGCTCAATCGACTCCTCTTCCAAGTCACAAATAGGGCAGTTAATAAGTTCCACAGAGAAAAGGTATCGAAGCTTACCTTTGGTGGGGAGGATATTGTGAATAAGTTTCCAAAGAAAAAGCTTCGAACGACTATGAATATTTGCCGCCCATAAATTTTTGAAGATACCATTCAGGACACCTAGCGAGGCATCAAAACGGCACTTTTGGGACAAATTGTACGCTGATTTTGAAGAGAACACTCCAGACGAAGATGGAGTCCAAATGAGCTTTTTAGGCTCGGGGGAGGAAGATATGTGGATCTTTCTAATTTCGAAGACCACTTCCGGGGGAAAGAGATCCAACAAAATATCCAAGTTCCAAGAGTTACTTCCTTCACACATCAAGTGTTTAACCAAAATAGAACAGTTTTTAAGATCAACAAGGCCATCCTTGGGAGAGGGTATGAACCCCGGAACTGAGGGAATCCAAGGTTCCTTCCAAGTAAGTACCTTAGAATCCACCGAGATGTTAAAGCAGGCACCTTTAACAATCAAGTCCCGACAAACAATGAGATCGTGCCAAAACCACGAAGCTTGTTGACCCGCCACTTTGATCTCAAGGAAAGGGGTTTCACGGGTGTATTTAGAGGCCAGAACACGGACCCAAAGACTGTCCGCTCCAGCAGCCATTTTCCAAGCTAATTTGGCTACGAGGGCCGAATTGAAATCAGTCGAGCGCCTAAATCCAAGCCCACCTGCAGATTTAGGCAAACATAAACTATCCCACGATTTCAACATTAAGCTATTACCATTGTTGATGAGGGGTAATTCGGATTCCCTGTTCTTTAGCCTCAACGCGATTCGAATAGCTATGAACCCTGTCGCCAGGGACCGAAAGACGAACCAAAGCATGAAAACGATTGTTTCGAGCTCACATGGTCGAAGGACACTGTTGGGCCGAGCCCAGGCCCAAGTCCTTAAAGTTGGCTATAAATACTCCATGCATTTATTACACTGGGGGGGCCAGAGAAAAACACTCCAAGCTTAAGTTCACAGCTCGGATTATTGGCATAGGCCTAATTGTACAGGTTTTGCCCTCTAGCTTGTACGGCATCCAATAATGCTCGAATAGGACTCATCCTACTTGTACTTTGTATTAAAACTCATTGAATGTTAATACTATTGATCTTTCTCCATTATTTCGCATTCATTTATGTTCGATTAGCACACCACCCCATATAGTCCGATCACACGAAAACGCGTAAGATCAATTGGCGCCCACCGAGGGGCCCTATTCGAGTATTTGATCGAAAAATGCCTACTACGAGGAGAGGTACATGTGGTAGCAGAGAGCCTCACTGACCAGAATTCAATAGATGCACAGGTTATTAATGGTTGGAATTTATTTTTCCGATCATGGTATCGATTAATTTCGAGAATGAAAATTATGGGGATTCTCAAATCAATTGGGAGTAATTAAAGGAAGTTGTGCGAATTCTCGAAAATTACACAAAGTTCATTCAAGAGCAAAGTTTTATTGATGTCATTCAAACAAATTACAAATGCGAAGCTTCGAATACAGAGTTCGAGCTCCAGAAATAAAGTACGACTATTCCTACTCTATTACAAATTATCCGAATAATTCTGTGCTATTACGACTTGGTCTCCCATCCCTAAGATCGCCCCAGATGCAGAACTCAGCAGTGATTCTTTCCCGGCAATCGCTTGCCACGTGTCGCACATCCGACTTCGTACGGGATAAAGGCCGGATCGGAGCTCCTTTCCAGGGCTTTAAACTGATCTTAGGTCTTCGTCGGTAAATAATGATGGTCGAAATCAACCATTATCTACCGATCGATCCGAACCGGAGCAGCAAAGGGTTATCCCAGCAGAGGCGCTTCAAGGGAGCTCGAAGGAACTATCTCGCAAGAAAGCCCTCGAGGAAGCTGGTGCCTCAGACTTAAAGAACTCCGCTCGGAGTAACCAGCTGCCCGATCAAGTACTACGCCTAGAATCCGGAGCTCTAACCCGCACCAGAGATGATATGTCAGGCAAAACAGGTTGCCTGCCGGTATTCTAGGCGCAATTTCTTTTGCCTGTCGATATTCTAAGCGGAAAGCTTATACCAAGGGAAGCAAGGTTAAAAAACAAAGTTCGAACTCTAATCTCAAACTCTTTTATTTGGGACAAAATGCGAATCAAATCTAAAAATCGACCCATAGTGGTCGGATGGGGCATAAGGAGAAAAGCAAGAAGTGTTGAATACGCGAAGGAACCTATTTATAGGGGTAGGGAATTTAAAATCAACGGCCCAGATAGTATCTTATGAGCGATCTGGATGTCCGCATTAAATGGAAGGACCGTTACATTTCCCGAGAAATAGGGCCCTGTTTGGTAACGAAGGACACGCTATTCAACAGTGGGTGTAGAAGAATTACGACAACATTCTATAGAATTTGACGACGTATTAATATCATGAAGGGACGGCATGTCGGATTCATGTTCGATTATTTCGGATATTTTTACACAAGTAATTATTGCTATGCTTTTACGTTGCCAACTGAGAAGGAATATAATCGATTCAGTCGAACAGAATTCTCGACCTGGAAGTTATGCAATTATTGAAAATTCAACAGTGATAAAGATTTATGGCATAATTTTTTCTTGTCAGTCTCAGATCTGCTGAGATATTTATATGTTATCCACTCGAGCAAGTGGTGATAGATTACTTCTTGATCGATCGATGTTAGAAGAACAAGATAAAATTCTACCTAGTTATATTAAGGTTATCAACAAAAGGGAGATGAAATATATTTATATTGTCTCGAAAGATTACAAGAAATGGGAAAATACATCAAGTATAGCATAAGCCTATATATTACATCAATATGTTATTACAATCCTATGAAATTTTCGGTCTCCCGTCCTATCATATCCTTAGGACCCGCAGGCTTTTAACTTTATTTGCATTCTTCAGAAGACAGAGGATCGAATGCTATCGGCCCAACGTCTTCCTAAGTGCATTGGAGCAGCAAGGCCATGAGCCTAGCTTATTGGCTTTCAAGATGGAAGTTGCGTTTGCCTGTCGATATTCTAAGCGTGGTTGCTGTAATTTTTTCCGCTCGACGACTATTCCGCTTAAAGACCGTCCGAAGTCCGAACTCAAATAGTTGAATTAATCGAATAGTTCTCTTGACCGCCATGATCAGATGAAAAAATTCTCGATGCAACGAATGAGATAATTTCAGCAATGTGCCAGCCTTTTATAGCCAAGAACAGAAAAGAATCCAACGACGTATAATTCGCAAATTAAATGGACAGGATTTGTCGACTGTTGCAATTCCCGGTAAAACGGGAACCGATTGGAAAAGATCAAACTTATCAGAATTAGGAACCTACGAACAAAGAATTTTCTCGACAAAGGCATAAGGATTATTTTCTAAGGCTGTTCACTACTGCCTCTTTCTCCATAATTGCAGAAGACTATTTTCTCTTCAGTATTTATTGCAATCGAAAGTTATATATATATTCAATGGAAACTGATCCCGTCAAAATTCATATTCGTTCATCTCTTCCTGATATTATCGATCTTTGTTATTTGTTCCGTACTTATCTCAGTCTACTATTATATAAGGGTGAAAGCCTCTGCTATGCCCCTTAGATCGAAATTATTTATCGGGTGAAAGCCTCTGCTATGACCCAAGGGCTGAAATTGCTCTAAAAACGACTAAGGGTGAAAGCCTCTGCTATGCCCCTTAGATCGAAATTATTTATCGGGTGAAAGCCTCTGCTATGACCCAAGGGCTGAAATTGCTCTAAAAACGACTAAGGGTGAAAGCCTCTGCTATGCCCCTTAGATCGAAATTATTTATCGGGTGAAAGCCTCTGCTATGACCCAAGGGCTGAAATTGCTCTAAAAACGACTAAGGGTGAAAGCCTCTGCTATGCCCCTTAGATCGAAATTATTGAACGGGTGAAAGCCTCTGCTATGACCCAAGGGCTAAAAATGCTCTAAAAACGACTAAGGGAGAAAGCCTCTGCTATACCCCTTAGATCGAAATTATTGAACGGGTGAAAGCCTCTGCTATGACCCTCGAGCTAAAAAAGCTCTGATACGACTAAGGGTGAAAGCTATCGCTACGCCCCTTAAATCGAAACTATTACCCTCGATCAACCAAGATCAACTGATACTCGATTCTATTATTATTCGATCATCTAAGGCTAAGTAGCCATCTTCACAAACACTTAAATCAAAGCTATTATTCGAGATTGAACAAGACCCTGTTCGATTATTACTTCACAATTATTTGTCCAGAGTACAGAATTTGGCCCTTCAAATTAGAATTTGTCGCTCGAAGAACATTTTGTATTGCTCTGCCTGAATGTCTTAAATATATGGCGAGAGAATAAAAGCTTTTTACAAGCTATACTCAAAGTCGAAAGATATCGATTATCATCTATCAACTAAGTATTATTCAAAGTAGATAAAGAATGTCACTCGATCATATTTTGGAGGCAAGAAAAATTGACGCTCGATAACAACATACAAAAACAATTCCACTGACAATAAGGAAGGGTGATAAAGAAATGAATATCTTATTCATGTCATTCCAAACAGTTACAAAAGAATTCGAAATTACAAGGATAAGAGAAGTCAAGCAAAGACTTTACATTTAATGTAACCCTATTACAAATAAATCCTACACTAGATTTTCTCCGTGGTTGAAGGAGTAAGACTGGACCAAAACAACGCTTCTACCCTTCATTCATCACTCCCTTAGTACTTGCTCCTCAACGATCCAGATCGAAAAATAGCGAGGCAACCCCTAGAAAAATTATTCCACGCATTCTCGAAGGTAACATTCTTCAAGAAATATCTTGAAGAAGTAGAGATCGAGAGCAGGAAAACTCCTCCAGCAGTCGACCCACTATCCGACTGGATGGAGATCAGGGTACCGGAATTCTAACCCGTCTCAGGAGGGATGAATCCAAAGAAGCAGGTCGCCTGCCGGTACCCCAGTCGCAATTATTTTCGCCTGCCGATACCCTAGTCGAATTGGGTTACCATCATGAGAAAGAGGAATTCAAAAATAGTACGAAGGAGAACTTCGTACAACTTGATCAAAGAAAGGAAACGAGGCATGTTGCCTAGAAAGAATAAATCTTCAGTCATAGAACTGTTCAAAATTGTTACTGAAATGTAAAATCTGGGGGTCTCCACAGAACTATATATAGTGAGGAGAAAGAGCAATCAACGACTAAGATCTGATGGTGCTAACGGCTGAGATATGAGCAGTAAATGCGCTGACCGTTACGATTCCCGAAATTGCAGAAACCATTCCGAAAGAGAAATGAAGGAAATGTCAAGGTTATTCTACTCGAGTTCATTCCTATCCGAATTCATCGAAGTCCCAGTACCTATCATCCAAGAGAAATCATAAAGAGATCTAAATACAGCTTGTAAAGAAAGCGTCATCACATAATGGCCCGAGAATAAGTAAAGCCGTCGAAATGTCGATAAAAAGTATTTTCCGAGCTTGGCATAGGAAGTAATTACAAGATAACAACCCCCGTCACATCTTCGTAACTGACCGACCCAATGAAATTTTCGGCGGACGATAATGTCCTTACTCAACAAGGAGACGCCTATCGAGCCAACAGGTCTCCGACTGTGGTCATACTTCTTCGGAAAGGAGAAGGGCAATACACCTCTTTACCAGGAAAAACGTGAACATTTTATAAAGGACGTCAATCTCCGAAGCACTGCCCGAAACATTTTCAAAAGGGAGCCTAGCAAATTGCATCATACCAGGTCGAAACTTTCAGGGTTGAAATAGTTTCGCCTGCAGATGCCCTAGTCGAAATTAAAGTATAAATCTGACTACATTATGCAAGTAGCTCCTAACATGAAATTCGAAATGATGAGGTATGCAACAAGATCTTCTATTCAGCATGATGGAAGGAATATATATTCAGAAAATATTATAAGAATGCAAAACGAAGAAAACGATCCAGGTCAAAAGATTTTCACGACTCAGAAGAACTTCACCAGGAAAAGAAAGTGATATCATTTTTGGGAATTAAGGGGAATCACTACGCCAAGATTGGAAATTCGGGAAAAGCAAACTAAAGAATGATCAAAGAAAGAACACACAAGGGAAGCATACGATTCCAGAAGAGAGTAGATTACTGCAAACCATAGAAAATATAATGTATGAAAATTATTCAGGATTACACAACAGGTAAAGATATTTTAGCTGTACTACAAATCCGAGAAAATAAAAGACAACGACTAGAGGAGCTTATTGTCAGAAAGAATCCTCCGAAGCTCGACACTACGAGCCTCATATCCAGCTTTATATCCACGATCGAAAGCTTCCTTTTCTCGACGAATGAATTCCTGCTTATCCTGCTCGTGAAGACTTTTCAGTTTGTCGAGCTCTTCACTCAGCTGCTTATGGACCTCCTCTCCACTTTCTCTAGCAGACTTCTCCCTCTCTAGAGCGAGTTTCTCCGCGAAGACACGATCGAACTCGGTTTTCTTCTCTTCCAGCTCCTGGGAAATAGCAGCACGATAATTGATCTCCCGCTCAGCAAATGTCTTAAGCTCAATAAAATCTTGCCCGGCCTGCCAAAAAGTTAGACTTTCTATCATTGAATCTTCAAAAAAAAAAAAAAAAAAAAAAAAAAAAAAAATTATACCTGAAACAGGAAATTCTGCCCGGACTCGAACAACTCCTCTACATTCCTCTCCTTAGACGCATTTCTCCCTTTGGGCATGTCAGTCTCCGAAGAAGTAAAGGTAGCTTGCAACAAGTTACCCATGGGGTCAACTTTAGAAGGAGATCCATCTTTCAACTCCTCATGCAGGGAAGAAGCAGTTTTTTGAGGAGAGGAATCGGCAAAAGATCGGGGAGGATTATCAATTCCTAAAGCTTCAGCGGAAGCCCCCACACCAGTCTCTGACTTGGACTTTTTGTTGGGATTCCCTGAGGGAGGAATGATCGAAGCATCGGAGGATGACTTGCCGCCAATAGCAAGATTTTGCAAAGCCTCAATGGGCGTCCTGATAATGCCGTGAAAACGTCATTATTACCTATCTCTTTAAGCCCAAAACATCTTGTTTTGATCCGAGTTTTTGTGTGTCTTTGCGTGTTTTCTTGTCTTTCGTGCTTTTGGCCCTTTGTTCGGCCTTTGTTCGCTTTTTGTCTTTTTGTTCGTGTTTTGATCGTTTTCTCCGTGGTTTGTAGGCATTGACATCTTAGAGAGATTCGGAGTTGCGTATCAATGATACGAGTCGCTCTACCAACCCCACGAGTCAAGCTTGAGCTTCAAAGGAAATCGACCCCGAAGCAAATTGTATAAGAACGTATATAGCAGCTCACTAGAACATGCATAAATATTTCATGGATGATCCACATGAGCTGAATTTTGGATATGTCATAGATGAGTGAGTTAGCTACGCTACGGACTTTACGGATCCGGATTCGGAGTTCGGAATCAAAAGATATGCTGCTCGGAAGGAAGTGCGGCAGAGCAGAAAACTGCCTACGGCACAAACCTCGCCGCGGCGAGGTGGAGGCTCGCCGCGGCGAGGTGGAGGCTCGCCGCGGCGAGTTGGCAGCAGAAAAATCATGTTTACCTACGGCATAAACCTCGCCGCGGCGAGGTGGGACCTCGCCGCAGCGAGGTCTGCTCTGTTTTTCTGCGTATTTTGAGGGCCTTTTTGTATATTGCCCTTCTCCCACTTGTAAATACAACTTCCTTTAGGACTTTTTGGCCTTTGTTACTATAGTTTGGAGGGTAACTTAGGCATGATGAACTTGTTGTTCCTCTAGGTTAGAGGCTTAAAGGTGGAATCATTCAACCAACTTCAACCATTCTACACTTCTCACTTTACATTTTTCTCTCTTGCCTCCCTTTTGAAGAAAAGAGAAGAACTCTCACTTGGACTCCCCAAAGAAGATAAAAAGGCATTGAGGGAGAAGTTGTTGAAGACCTCTTCACTAAGCTTACTCTAAACTCTTTTACTTTGTTCATTTATATTGATGTCTTTTAATGTAATGAATGATATATTGTTGTTATGAGTGGCTAATCTCATTTATTCTATGTTTTTATTGATCCTATGTTTGGTTCTTGATTCTTGATTAAATGATGAGTTAATGATTGTTGTTATGCTTGTATACAAGTGTTTGTTAATCTAGTTTGAGCTTTTGTCAACTTATGGTTTAGCTAACCATAGGATGAAATGAATTGATCTTTAATTGCTAGACATAGTGGATTAAAGATTAGATTGAAAAACTAGGTTGTGATTTGATTTTAGGATAGAAATATACCTAGGTCATTTCATGTTCTAACAAGGTTTGGAGTTAATGCATCACTTAGGCTTAATCCTTTTAGACATAAATTGGATTAGTTTACTTTGGTAGGTTCGTAAGATATCGAAAGATACGTATGAATATTTTATGAAATCTTGAACAATAAACATAAGTGTAGTTGTCAATTGTTGAGTCGTTTGTCTTGAATCGAACTAGGAGACGTAAAATCGTAGAAGCCTTTACATATATTAAGTCAAGTGTTAGTTTTCGTAATTACTTAATTGAGTTGTAGTATCAAAACCACCATCACCTCACTGTACTCAACTTACGAATCTAAGTCGAAGTAACAAGACGTTAGTTGGTAATTAATTGAACAATTCCTCGTGGGTTCGACACTCCTTACTACTTTATTACTTGTAACGACCGTATACTTGCGCGTTTACGTACTCGTATTTGGAGCGCAACAAGTTTTTGGCGCCGTTGCCGGGGAGTTGTAACGATTGTTTGCCAATTTATATTCTTGTATATCTTAACTTGGATTTGCTATTTACGTTGTGATCTTTGTCTTCCTAGGTACGATGGCCTACAATCATTGCTATCCAAGGTCAATCGAGGGACGATCACTTTGTTATTGTATGCATTGCATGGGGGAGAGCACAATCGCCGGTTGCCCGATGAGTCCAACTCATTTTCAATATGAGAATTCCTACATGGGTAATCATTATGAGCCGAGTCCCACTTACAATGGCTACAATATCGAATGGGGAGATGGCCCGTATTATCCAAGGAACAATGAGTGGAGAGGGGGACCATACCCGGATATGATGACGACTACTTCATTCATCCAACCGAACTATCATGAATATTCTCAACCTCCGGTAGAAGCAAAATCATCTTTGGAAGAAGCATTCACTATGTTCATGGAGCACACCACCAAATACATGGTTAATAATGATTCTAAATTGGAAGAGGTTTCCAAACAATTGGAAGAGGTTTCCAAACAGTTACAAGAAGACTCGGGGACATTAAGGGATCTTCAAACACAAATGGAGAAAATCTCACAAGTTTTAAGCATAAGACCCCCGGGAGCTTTGCCAAGTACAATTGAATCAGTTGCTCCTAGTGATAGTTTTAATGAACCGAGTGAAATGTTCGAAACAAATGGGCTTCATACTAGAGAGGAAGAACAAGGTGGATCGAAAGAGCTTGCAAAGGAAGATAAATTTATCATGGATGAAGGGTTTGATCAAAAGGTCATCAAATATTCTTATGTGGACTTGATTATTCCCGAAGAAGACAAGTGGTTCCACCCGAGCAAAGCATCATGGATAATTATGGGGAAAGATTACAAAAGATTTGAACCGGGAGATAAAAGTTTTCGATTTGATATGAGGTTCAAATCCGTCCCAAGAGACTGCACAATGGAAAAACTAAAGCGTGGGACGAATTTAAAAGCAAAGAGGCCGGGGCTTATACTTGATCCCGATGGGATCCTATTCGACTATTGGCCACCCTAAAAGAAAAGACAAGTATCCAAGTCGAGCTCACGACTATAAACAAGCGCTTCTCGGGAGGCAACCCGAGCCTATTGCTTTTTCCTTTGTTGTTTTGTGTTTTGTGTTGTTTTCGTTTTTGTTTTTGTTGTCGTTTTTGCGTTTTGTGTTGTAGGTAAATGAGCGCGGGTGAAAGATCGAGGATTGACAAGCACAAATCGAGCGAGGTCAAGCGAATGAACCATGGTTCGCGAACGTCGTAAGGTGAGTAGTTGTACTTTATTCAAAAAAAAAAAAAAAATTTAAAAAAAAAACTACACTACTCACTCACCATTTTAAATTTCTCATACAAACTCTCTTCCCTCTCTCACAATCTCTCAAGCTCACTCACTCAACTCTTCTCAAACTCACATAAATTTCTCTCTCAATCACATAATCTCCCAAATCCCACAAACAAGCCACCAATTCACCCCTAAGATCCTCCATTTCCATCATACTTTACCAAAAAAAATGGGAGTCAACACTCAAGGGTTCGAAAGGCAAAATTCTTCGATTACGATCCAAAGGTAAGTGTGGCTTGACTTAATTGGTATTGGTGTGTCGGTGTTGAACTGTTTGGTATTGAAAAATTTTTGGGTTGAAGTTCTTGTAAACTTTGAAGAGAAGTAGTAATTTTGGGTGTGCACTCAAGGTGTTCGATAAATTGCTTGTGAGAGTAGTTTTGCCAACTTTGCTAGTTTTCGATTGTGGAGTTGCCGGGGTATTAGTTTGTTGAAGTTGTGTGATTGCAACACAAGTTTGGGGGAATTTTGCGCATTTGACATAATTGGGAAGAGTACGGGAAAGCAATGGAGCGTGCTCTCAACGCACGAAACCACTCAAGACGGGAGCAACCGCGGGATGCATACGAAAAGGGACGTTGGATTTAAATTTACGCAGTCCCGTCGGTTTAAATTGAGCTTACAATGTTTTAATTATATTCTCGTCTTGTGTTGGTTTTGTTATTAAATCTTGTGATATTTTGGCATGTTTACGTGTTTAAATGTATAACGTTCGCTCGTTGGACTTAATTAGAGCCGTGCTACTCATTTATCGTTTTGTTTTGTTTTGTTTTTCTTGTGTTTTTGTTGTGCTCTTGTTTTTGTCGTGTCGTACCTTATTCCGTCATTCTCAATTCACACAATGGGGACATTGTGCATTTTAAGTTTGGGGGAGTAAGGTCGCGCTTGTTGCATGCTAGGTCGACCAGCCAAAAGTTTTCAAATTCTTATTATTATTTGAACATGCTCTACAAAGTTCAAAGCACATTGGCTAAGGTTAGGTAATATTTAAAGTGGATAACGAACTTTAGCGATAATAGGTTCTAGGACTCCTTTTGCTTAACTTAGAATCCCTCCAATCCATAGCTTGGAATCTAAATGTAAAAAGAGCATAAATGGCCTAAGTTCGGGGGAGTAAACCCTTTTCGAGAATGAAAAACCTTTGAACACCTAACTCTTAAAAGAAATGAGTAGAGAAGTTGCTAAAATGTACGCACTTCTATGAGAGAAAAGAAAGGCTAAGCCTTCAATTGATAATACTCATTGATCATTTTTGGTAATTGCTCTATCTCATTGTTTTAGTGCAAAAGTTGTAATAGAAGAAAAGAGTGTGGTGCTAGTAGCCCACAAAAGCAAAATTGCATCAAGTTCGCCATTAGTGCTAATATCGTACTGTAATATTCTTGTAAAGCACAAAGTGCCTTGTTTCATTGTAAAAACAAGTGTGGTGAGAAAAGAGTTAGGAGCTAAAATCGTCAATTAATTCAAGAATAGGGAAAACACTCTTAAATTACCTATAACTTAGTCCCGTGAAGTGATTTGAGCATTAAGTTTGTAATCTACGGTAAGGAGAGATTCTTTGGTAAACATTAGAAGTCCTTGCAAATAGATCCGATGATTTTGACCTATCGGGAAGTATTCACCTAAGATAGAATCTAGCCAAAGCCATCACACACACACGTAGAGCTTGTTTAATTAATAATTTGAAAGTGTTAAGTTTTGGCATTTTGATCTTAAGCATGCTTGTTTTGTTCTTGTTTTGTTTTGTTTGCTCGAGGACGAGCAAGTGTTTAAGTTTGGGGGTGTTGATAATGCCGTGAAAACGTCATTATTACCTATCTCTTTAAGCCCAAAACATCTTGTTTTGATCCGAGTTTTTGTGTGTCTTTGCGTGTTTTCTTGTCTTTCGTGCTTTTGGCCCTTTGTTCGGCCTTTGTTCGCTTTTTGTCTTTTTGTTCGTGTTTTGATCGTTTTCTCCGTGGTTTGTAGGCATTGACATCTTAGAGAGATTCGGAGTTGCGTATCAATGATACGAGTCGCTCTACCAACCCCACGAGTCAAGCTTGAGCTTCAAAGGAAATCGACCCCGAAGCAAATTGTATAAGAACGTATATAGCAGCTCACTAGAACATGCATAAATATTTCATGGATGATCCACATGAGCTGAATTTTGGATATGTCATAGATGAGTGAGTTAGCTACGCTACGGACTTTACGGATCCGGATTCGGAGTTCGGAATCAAAAGATATGCTGCTCGGAAGGAAGTGCGGCAGAGCAGAAAACTGCCTACGGCACAAACCTCGCCGCGGCGAGGTGGAGGCTCGCCGCGGCGAGTTGGCAGCAGAAAAATCATGTTTACCTACGGCATAAACCTCGCCGCGGCGAGGTGGGACCTCGCCGCAGCGAGGTCTGCTCTGTTTTTCTGCGTATTTTGAGGGCCTTTTTGTATATTGCCCTTCTCCCACTTGTAAATACAACTTCCTTTAGGACTTTTTGGCCTTTGTTACTATAGTTTGGAGGGTAACTTAGGCATGATGAACTTGTTGTTCCTCTAGGTTAGAGGCTTAAAGGTGGAATCATTCAACCAACTTCAACCATTCTACACTTCTCACTTTACATTTTTCTCTCTTGCCTCCCTTTTGAAGAAAAGAGAAGAACTCTCACTTGGACTCCCCAAAGAAGATAAAAAGGCATTGAGGGAGAAGTTGTTGAAGACCTCTTCACTAAGCTTACTCTAAACTCTTTTACTTTGTTCATTTATATTGATGTCTTTTAATGTAATGAATGATATATTGTTGTTATGAGTGGCTAATCTCATTTATTCTATGTTTTTATTGATCCTATGTTTGGTTCTTGATTCTTGATTAAATGATGAGTTAATGATTGTTGTTATGCTTGTATACAAGTGTTTGTTAATCTAGTTTGAGCTTTTGTCAACTTATGGTTTAGCTAACCATAGGATGAAATGAATTGATCTTTAATTGCTAGACATAGTGGATTAAAGATTAGATTGAAAAACTAGGTTGTGATTTGATTTTAGGATAGAAATATACCTAGGTCATTTCATGTTCTAACAAGGTTTGGAGTTAATGCATCACTTAGGCTTAATCCTTTTAGACATAAATTGGATTAGTTTACTTTGGTAGGTTCGTACGATATCGAAAGATACGTATGAATATTTTATGAAATCTTGAACAATAAACATAAGTGTAGTTGTCAATTGTTGAGTCGTTTGTCTTGAATCGAACTAGGAGACGTAAAATCGTAGAAGCCTTTACATATATTAAGTCAAGTGTTAGTTTTCGTAATTACTTAATTGAGTTGTAGTATCAAAACCACCATCACCTCACTGTACTCAACTTACGAATCTAAGTCGAAGTAACAAGACGTTAGTTGGTAATTAATTGAACAATTCCTCGTGGGTTCGACACTCCTTACTACTTTATTACTTGTAACGACCGTATACTTGCGCGTTTACGTACTCGTATTTGGAGCGCAACACGTCCCATCAGAATAAGGCCTCTTATTCGAAGAGGGAACAGGAATCTTTTCCCGGACACTATCCTCGCTCTTAGAATCAATCACCTTCGGGGAGGAACCTCCAAGCTCAGCCTCGAGGTCTTCGTCCAGAATGGACTTGCTGGAACTACCCTTGTTCTGCTTCGATGAAGTACTTTTCTCTTTCGTTTTTTCCCCACCTTTAGGTGCTTTTGGGGAAGAGGCGGAGGTCTTAGAAGAAGATTTGGAGGGTTTAACCTCCTTATCAGCCTTTTGCTCTTTATTCGACTTCTTATTTTTCGAACCACCAAACAGCGACATGGGGTCGATAGCTTTGCCTAGCACGTTTTCCATGATGAGTGAATTTGGATCAATTGCTCGGATCTCTACCCGCAGGAAGTTCGAAAAATGCAGAAAAATTTTGGGAAAGCTCCGATCTCTATAAGCAAAGATGTCGTGTGAATAATGATAAGAGATCTTAATATTTATAGACGCTATGCACTACGATTGAGATAACGAATCGACGCGACCATGGTAAAAAACCCCACTCTGATAAACGAAGTTCGAGCAGAAAATATGGAAAATCATCGATATTTATGAAGTTACAATTCATGAGTTACATAAAATAAATCAAGAAATATAAAGTTAAGTCGTTTACAAAATTGGGTTGCATGAGAAAATACAATTGATTCCTAACTGGAAAACCTCGAATCGCCCCCTCCGGCTTACTCAGCTTGATTGAAAGATCGACCGTCTCCCTTATCCGGGGCATTGCCCGTATTGACATCTTTGTCTTCTTCTCCGAACGCATTAGAACGATCGTCGCAGGAGTACTCGAGCACATCAGGGTTAGGCATCGGAATACCATACTCCTCGACTAAGGATGCAAAGCGATGTTCTTGCCAATTAGTATTCGCCTTGGGAAGGGAGGAAGTTTTATAAGCATTCCCTTCAGCGTTTTTAAAAGGGTCCATATACTTGAAATATTCTTCCATGTCATTCGGAATTTTCTCGGCCGCGACCAACTGTTGAACCCCTTTATAAAAAATCGTCTGAAGAATTTCTCCCGTTTTTCTTTGAACTAAAGGATCTAAGACTGGAGATTCCAAGAATCCTCGTATGGCCGGAATCTCGGCTTCTTCCCGACCTTGGGCATATGCACGCTCGGAATCCCGTTTCGCCAAATCGAGTTCTATCTTTATTTTCTTTAGCTCCTCCTCAAGGACACTTCTCTCTTTAACGGACGCCAGCAAGTCCTCTTCTAATGAGGAAGAATGTTTCGTATTAGCTTTTTCGAGCTCTTTCTTCACTTGGGACAGCTCCCGCTGGTTTTCTACTAACTGAGCTCGAAGAGTTTGGTTATCAACGAGAATCTGAGCACACGCGTCATGAGCATCCTGCGATTCCTGCTCCAATAAAGCTAAGCGATAGGTTTGGGTAGCAAATAAATCTCCGATCTGCGAAGTAGTTCAAACATATCAGCAAAGTGTCAAGGGCACAGAAGAAAGAAAGGAAAATCAAAGGTAAACGTTTACCTCGTGATACGTTCGGGAAAAGTCACTCAAAACCTCGAAGTCACTTTTAACGGTCTGAAGCAGGATGTCCCGCTTGAACCGACTAGCCAAATAAATTCTGATGGCTTTGTCGAACTCGTTCTCACCACCTGAATCCAGATCGGTTAAAATGCTACCATCTTCAGAATACCCAGCAGCCCTGCTACCCCGAAGATGCTCATCCATGAAATCCGCTACATCAGGTTCTGACCTGCCTTCTCGACTTGGAACGGGGCCGGAACTCACACCAAAGGGTTTTACCCTCCTAGAGGGTCCAGGACCTTCAGCATTTCTCTTGCGACTCAAAAGTTTCTCGTACTCCTGGACACCCAGAACTCGATTCCAGGAGTATTGACTATAACCAACTGATGAAAGGGCGGGAGTATCAGGGCAAAATAAGGCTCGGAGTGGCCCAGCAGAGGCAGAGTTCAAGGAACTCAAAGTACCGACACCTCTTGGTTCGGGAATCGTGAGTGGAATAATAACAGGATTTTCGCCCAAGTTACTTGTACCAGTTCTATTTCCGGAAGTATGAGACAATGGATCAAAATAAAAGGGTTTATCTTCAATTAATTCGGCAGCGGACACTCGAAATTTCTCAACAACCCGGCCTATAAGGATAAAATGGATCGGGACGAGCTTAAATAACAAATTTATTAGATAAACATAAAACCAAACAGAAGGTGAGAAGCATACCCAGAGAAAGAGAAGTAGGGTTCGGATCACTGGAGGTTGCCTGTACATCGGACAGAGGAAGGGGCCCTTCGGAGGACTGACCGGGATATTTAATCGCCGGGGCAGGATAATCGCAGTAGCTCAACCCCGCCAGTCGCAAAATGCCTTCTTGAACCAAGTATCTGGTCTGATAAGGGTTAGACTCCAATCGCCCCAGGAGTTCATCAGAAAGACGATGGCTAAGTTTTTCTTTTATTTTGCGAGAACCGTATGTCCAACTATTTGCGCCGTCCCATCGATAAGGTCTCGTTTTCGAACTACCCTCCGAAATAGGAACGTCAGGGCCCTTCACGAAAAAGAATCTCCTCTTCCAACCTAAAGCTTTCTTTGTTGATATTTTCGTAAGAAATGGCCGTTTAGACCTCGGACGAACGGACACAAAGCCTACATTCGAACCTTTGCAAGGATCCATTCGGAATATCTGCCAAAAGTTGCTAAAAGAAGCTTCCTCTCCTTTCGCCTCCATAAGAGCGCAAAACGCTATTATATATGCAACGGAGTGCGGGAGAAGCTGAGCCGGGGAAAGCGAAAAGAAATTCAAAATATTTCTGATAAGAGGAGCGAACGGGATACGCAAGCCACAGAAAAATTGTCCCTCATAAAAGGCTTGACATCCAGCGGGAGACTCAGTGGCACGTTCGGCGTAAGAAGGAACGACAATCGAAAAACCTTTGGGAAGAAATTTCCCATAATCCGCCTCAAGGCGAGCCCGATCTTTTTTCGAAAAACAACTGGAAGTTTTACTAGCAGGAAGTTCTGACTTACCCGAGGTGACGGCTTGTGAGGCTTGCGTATGTTCAAAAATCCTAACAAAAGCACCTTCGCCAATACTACGTTTGTCGACCTCTTTCTCTTCGAGATCCTCGCTCGGATCGTCGTCTTCGTCGTCTCGATGAAATTCCCCGTCTTCAAAGTCATCTACAAGCTTAAACAAGGGATCAGATTCTTGGCTCTCCTCAACCTTCTTCTTGCCTCTCACGCTTATAGAGCTCGACATAATGAACTAAGAAGTATTTATACAGGAGAAAAATGCTATTTCAAGCTCAAACGCTTCGAGTTCAAGAAAGTTGTTATGTGAAAATATTTTTCAACGAAGTCAACATGTATATATACAGGGTTAAAAAGGTAAAATTGCAAAGAGGTCCCCGAGTAACCACGACGGTTGAACTTACCAAGGGTAAAAGCTTAGGGTCGTCCCTCTCAAAATTACCTTTTTGATCCTTCATTCCATAGAATTGCGGAATATGTCCTGGCAATCTATCCTTAAGATTCTCAGAAGCCCTCTTGGTTATAGATCGGAAATTCTGGAAAGCATTCATCAAGGGATCGAACAACGCAGCATGAAACCGAAAGGGGTATTACTATTTCAACATCCCCCGACGAGGACAATTTCAGAGCGCGCCAAAGTATGTTTCTTATATATGCACTCTTTTTCCCTTACTCGGTTTTTATCCCAATGGGTTTTTCCGAGTCAGGTTTTTAACGAGGCATATTCTGAAAACGTACTGAGCGGCTCGTCTCACCATAACATGGAACGTACTTTATACTTCTTCGAGCGCTTACTTCGCTTCACACTCGAGAAGTGGGGGAGTATTGATGAGGGGTAATTCGGATTCCCTGTTCTTTAGCCTCAACGCGATTCGAATAGCTATGAACCCTGTCGCCAGGGACCGAAAGACGAACCAAAGCATGAAAACGATTGTTTCGAGCTCACATGGTCGAAGGACACTGTTGGGCCGAGCCCAGGCCCAAGTCCTTAAAGTTGGCTATAAATACTCCATGCATTTATTACACTGGGGGGGCCAGAGAAAAACACTCCAAGCTTAAGTTCACAGCTCGGATTATTGGCATAGGCCTAATTGTACAGGTTTTGCCCTCTAGCTTGTACGGCATCCAATAATGCTCGAATAGGACTCATCCTACTTGTACTTTGTATTAAAACTCATTGAATGTTAATACTATTGATCTTTCTCCATTATTTCGCATTCATTTATGTTCGATTAGCACACCACCCCATATAGTCCGATCACACGAAAACGCGTAAGATCAATTGTGGTTTGAACCCCACCAAAATTTACGCATATGCTTGTCAAGTTGGTAACAAATATCTTTTGGAAGGATGAATGTAGACATAGGGTAGAGAGGGATAGATTGAGCAACCGTTTGGATTAACACACTTCTACCCGCTTGGGATAAATTACGGCTTTTCCAACCACTAAGCTTTGATTGGAGTTTGAGCACCAAGTCACCAAAAGCTTGCTTGCGAGATTTCGGTTTACAAAATCTTGATGCCGGAAGAGTAGGATGAAGAAGAACTAGATAAGTTCACAAAATATGACATCTCCAGATCAATTAATTTCTGTTTCATCCTCTTTGTCTTTACCCCGTCATTCTACTAGTAAAATTGAAAACCTTGTAGAATACTCCACTATACCAGATTCTGCTATAGTCGAAACCTCTGTACCCCCTTTAATCAGTCCTTATAATATCTATCGGAAAAAAGGATCCCTTAGGGGAATTCGCTCACTTATACCCTCACACAGACCCTCAACTAAAGAGTATGTCCAAACTTCAAAACTAGACAAGTGTGATATTCCTTACTCAAAAAAGGAACAGTATATTACCCTGGCTATTCCTCCAGAATATGTCAACTCTTGGCAACGAGAAGGCTATACTCACCTACACTTTGGTGCTGTACGCCTAGTGCTATCTTACCAGGGAAGAAAAGGTCTTCCTGTTACTGCCAGATTAGCTCTTTTGGACACACGTTTCACTTGTTATGAACATGCTGTTATTGGAACAGTAGTCACTACTCTCAACAATGGATTTACCATTAGCAAAAAGAGAATGTCAACAATTACAAGAACTTGGGCTTATCGAACCAACAAAGTCCAATTAGGCTTGCCAAGCCTTTTATGTCAACAAAAGGGCTGAACAATTAAGAGGGAAAAAGAGGCTCGTCATCGATTATAAGCCATTAAATCATTTCCTCACAGATGACAAATTCCCTTTACCAAGAACCCAAATGTTGTTCTCTCAGTTAACCCAAGCCCATAGATTCTCAAAGTTTGATTTGAAGGCTGGTTTTTGGCAATTGGACATTGATCCTAAAGATAGGTACAAAACAGCATTCTGCATACCTACAGCCCAGTTCCAATGGACGGTCATGCCTTTTGGGCTTAAGGTCGCCCCATCACTATTCCAAAAGGCTATGACTCGCATATTTGAGCCCATATTACACAATGCCCTGGTCTATATTGATGACATCTTATTATACTCAAAAGATAGACAGGCCCATGAAGAATTACTACAACAGTTTCTTGAAATTGTTCAACAATATGGTATCATGCTGTCCGAAAAGAAAGGGTATATTGGTTAAAAAGAAATTGAATTTCTTGGAATGAATTTTTCAGAAGGACAATACCATCCAGGCCCACATATTGCACAGGAACTACTCAAATTTCCAGAAGAAATCTTAACTATTAAGGAAATTCAACAATTCCTTGGAATAGTTAATTATCTGAAGGATTTTATCCCACACAGTTCAAAGTACACGAGTCAAATTTCCAAGATGCTCAGTAAAGGAGCCCCTCCATGGGGAAACAGCCAAACAACAGCTGTAAAGCAACTAAAGCAGCTCTGCCAGAACCCTCCTCCTTTAAAGATTCCTGACAAAGGAAAACGCATTCTGCAGACAGATGCAAGTGATGAATTTTGGGGGGCCATTCTTATTGAAGAAGCAGATGGGAAAAAGTATTTCTGTGGACATGCCAGTGGACAATTCAAAGATGCTGAAAAGCATTATCATACAGTCTACAAAGAAATATTGGCCGTAAAATATGGAATCAAAAAATTTGAATTCCATCTGATAGGACATCACTTCACGGTACAAATGGACAACTCATCCTTCCCAAAGATTTTTGAATTCAAAAATAAGGGAATCCCCGAGCCACAATTATTGAGGCTAAAGGATTGGTTTTCAAAATATCAGTTTGAAGTTCAGCATATAAAAGGGGATCGAAATCTCATCCCAGATTTATTGTCAAGACCAAAACAAGTCCATTTGATCTCTCTCAAAAAATCAATCCCATTAATTCTGATGGCTTCTTCGTCCCATCCACAGCCTACAAATTTACCAAAATTCCCAGAAACCAATTTCCCTCTGGACAGTCCAGGACGTCTTAAGAGTTATGCAAAGAACCATCTGTTCTACTATCTTGCCAAATTCTTGATACTGATGAATATTCCTCTTGAACAAGGAAGGTTTTATCCAGATCACCATTTCCTCCCAATCTTTACCTTCCACACTGAGATTGACTTACCTAGTAAAGGATACTGGTATTTTTGGTGCCTTGGAATATTGGGTTATTTTGCCATTGAAGTCAAGCCAAGTTTTCTCTGAATTCAGAGACATTCTCCTCCAGCTGTCTCTGAATTTCGAGCTGGAGGAGAATCATCCATCATGTTTTCTCCTTCTGAATCCTCAGGGGGAAGTTCTGTTACAGATGGATCAGCCATAAGTATCTTGGAAATATCTGTCATTTCTTGATCCATGTCAGAGTTTTGGATGGAAGCATCCAATGAGCTTGATAAGTCCTCAGATGATTGATTTTCATCTATTTGCATTTCTGGAAATTTCCTAATCATAAAAGACTTTTGGAAATCTTCCACTTTCTCTTTCATTTTTTCTTTATTTTGAGGCTTCTTCTTTGGTTTTGAGGTAGGATGCGTAAATGGTATGTCAGAAGCCATAAAGAAACGCCTTGAATAATCTGGTGAGGAAGTTGGTATTTCAAATAAGGATGAAGTAGCAGGTGTTTGGAAAAAAGGGAGATTAGGGATAAATCTCCTTTTTCTGTCTTCTTCCATAAGATGAAGATCCTTTTTAAGCTTTCTGATCTCTGCTTCCTTTTGATCAAATTCGGGACCCATTTTGTGCTGTGAAATTAGCTGCCTGAGCTCTTTATCAAGGAGATCTATTCTCTTTACAACCCGATTATAGATTCCTTCAAGTTCTAAAGCCATAGAGTCAATCTTTTGAGTGTTGCTTTGAACTTGTGATATAACCTGATCCACTTTAGAGTCAATTTGAACCAAGGTCCTGTTTTGAGCTCTGGAATTGGTGGTCTGCCAGTTCATAACTTCTTCTGCTTGGGTTAGCTCAGAAGTTTTTCTTCTACCATCAGAATCTATGGTATTAGTTATGATATAAGGCCTGGTAGTGATTGATCCGGAAGTGTTCCTTTCCAAAGGAGGAAATTCAGCTTCATAATTTTGGAACATCATGCAGGGTTGGACCAAAGGAATAGAAGGAATGATTGGTGGTAGAGATTGTCTACAATCCTTCTTCTTTTGTTCCTGTCGGAGGATCTTTAAGGCTTGGTCATAACATGGCAGTGGTTGTGCACAAACAGGTGGATCTAGATCAGGGTCATTAGATCTATCATCTCTGCAGGAAAGTCGTTGTTTTCTTGCCTTTCTTCTCCTTCTTCTTCTACTAGCCTCGCTTTCATCATCATCAGATTCCTCTTGTTCATCACAAGAACAATCAGAATCACACATAGACGGATCCACATCCCATAGAAAATGGCCATCCAGTTTGTCTGTATATACATGGGAGCCATCTGGTTTGAAGAAAGCTATGGGTAATGGTATCCTGGTTCCATGCCATTTTATTTTTTCTCTTTTATCTTCAACTGGCTGGATCATTAATTGCCTGAAGATTTCCTTTGATGAGGAAGGTTCCTCATCTTGATTGATTTTGAAGATGGTTTTGGTCTTTCCATCTTTCATCTTCTGAAACTCATAAGAAGTAGATCTAATAGGTTCATGAGTTTGTTGAAGAGACTCGTAATTAGTGATCCATTCAGTGGGCATAAGAAGTTCTAGTTCTTGGCGTGGAATTTGTCTGGGGATCTGGACTATTGTAGGAGTATTGGATCCAGATTCAGCCAGAATCATCAGGGCATCAGGGGATCCAGATCCTTGTAGATCTAATCCATGGTCTTGCAGGCGGTAGACCAATTGATGATGAAGAGTTGCAGAAATTGCTGAGGCAACTTGTTCCGCACCAGTGATTTGTACTTGAACCTTCAGGGCTGTAGGAAGGTTGGAGTCGTTGAGAGACATGGCAAAATTTGGGAAGTAAGTGAGAACTACACTTCCATTGTTGAGAGTAGTGACTACTATTCCAATAACAGCATGTTCATAACAAGTTAAACGTGTGTCCAAAAGAGCTAATCTGGCAGTAACAGGAAGACCTTTTCTTCCCTGGTAAGATAGCACTAGGCGTACAGCACCAAAGTGTAGGTGAGTATAGCCTTCTCGTTGCCAAGAGTTGACATATTCTGGAGGAATAGGCAGGGTAATATACTGTTCCTCTTTTGAGTAAGGAATATCACACTTGTCTAGTTTTGAAGTTTGGACATACTCTTTAGTTGAGGGTCTGTGTGAGGATATAAGTGAGCGAATTCCCCTAAGGGATCCTTTTTTCCGATAGATATTATAAGGACTGATTAAAGGGGGTACAGAGGCTTCGACTATAGCAGAATCTGGTATAGTGGAGTATTCTACAAGGTTTTCAATTTTACTAGTAGAATGACGGGGTAAAGACAAAGAGGATGAAGGCTGGTTTTTGGCAATTGGGCATTGATCCTAAAGATAGGTACAAAACAGCATTCTGCATACCTACAGCCCAGTTCCAATGGACGGTCATGCCTTTTGGGCTTAAGGTCGCCCCATCACTATTCCAAAAGGCTATGACTCGCATATTTGAGCCCATATTACACAGTGCCCTGGTCTATATTGATGACATCTTATTATACTCAAAAGATAGACAGGCCCATGAAGAATTACTACAACAGTTTCTTGAAATTGTTCAACAATATGGTATCATGCTGTCCGAAAAGAAAGGGTATATTGGTAAAAAAGAAATTGAATTTCTTGGAATGAATTTTTCAGAAGGACAATACCATCCAGGCCCACATATTGCACAGGAACTACTCAAATTTCCAGAAGAAAACTTAACTATTAAGGAAATTCAACAATTCCTTGGAATAGTTAATTATCTGAAGGATTTTATCCCACACAGTTCAAAGTACACGAGTCAAATTTCCAAGATGCTCAGGAAAGGAGCCCCTCCATGGGGAAACAGCCAAACAACAGCTGTAAAGCAACTAAAGCAGCTCTGCCAGAACCCTTCTCCTTTAAAGATTCATGACAAAGGAAAACGCATTCTGCAGACAGATGCAAGTGATGAATTTTGGGGGGCCATTCTTATTAAAGAAGCAGATGGGAAAAAGTATTTCTGTGGACATGCCAGTGGACAATTCAAAGATGCTGAAAAGCATTATCATACAGTCTACAAAGAAATATTGGCCGTAAAATATGGAATCAAAAAATTTGAATTCCATCTGATAGGACATCACTTCACGGTACAAATGGACAACTCATCCTTCCCAAAGATTTTTGAATTCAAAAATAAGGGAATCCCCGAGCCACAATTATTGAGGCTAAAGGATTGGTTTTTAAAATATCAGTTTGAAATTCAGCATATAAAAGGGGATCGAAATCTCATCCCAGATTTATTGTCAAGACCAAAACAAGTCCATTTGATCTCTCTCACAAAATCAATCCCATTAATTCTGATGGCTTCTTCGTCCCATCCACAGCCTACAAATTTACCAGAATTCCCAGAAACCAATTTCCCTCTGGACAGTCCAGGACGTCTTAAGAGTTATGCAAAGAACCATCTGTTCTACTATCTTGCCAAATTCTTGATACTGATGAATATTCCTCTTGAACAAGGAAGGTTTTATCCAGATCAGCCTTTCCTCCCAATCTTTACCTTCCACACTGAGATTGACTTACCTAGTGAAGGATACTGGTATTTTTGGTGCCTTGAAATATTGGGTTATTTTGCCATTGAAGTCAAGCCAAGGTTTCTCCTTAGAGCAATTCGAAAAAGGAGTCTGGAACCAAGGATCACCAAATTCCTATATGGATATTGGTCCAGAAAAGATTGGATTAAGGTCTTAAAGGAAACCATCAAAAATGTTTCTCAAATGCATAATCCTTACACCGTTATTATATTAAAGAGGCCTTACTTCTCAGGATATGGAAATAAAGTTATCCCTCAATCTTATGGGTATGTATTTACTTCCACTGATGGTGGCATGGGAGATAGGCCAGAAGAACTTAAGGATTTACACCGACACCTTTGCAGAATGAATGGGGTCCCAATTAGTAATATTGAAGATATAGAATGTACCTCATCCATGGTGATACCCCTATTCCATATTTCGAGTCCTAGTTATCCTAATTTTAATCCTTTTCCTCAGAATGATCCAGATAGTCTTATGGAAGACAATCCAGATACTATTCAGGATGCTCAAGACCCTTGGGATTATAGACCTCTGGATATGACAGATTTTGATCCAACGGGTATGAATGATACTTTTGATCCTATGGTTATGCACACTTCAGCAGGAGATATAATACAAGATTCTCCAGACAACAGCATGTGACAAAAGATAGTGGTGGTCCTAGACAACTTTATTAAAGGTTATGTCTATTAGTCAAAAGTTATTTTAAGTGGTGGTCCTAGTATGTCTTTAATAAAGCATATTCCTTTTCTGTGGTCTGGACGTGTTGTAGTATTGTGTTGTATTGTAATAAGTTTGGAGTCCGTCCTCTATATATAGAGGCCTCTTGTATCATTGTAAGATATTCAGAATTCAATAAACTCTTGTGTTTATAGCATTATGTCTAGCTAAACTCTTTCTTTCTAGTTCTTCAGATCCCTCTCAAACCTCAAGCAAGCTTGATCTTTAAAAGCTACAGCGACATTTTTACTAAAATGAATGAAAGACTTCTCCGAATTCATGCATTGACCGGACCAAAGGAAGAAATTATTAAGCGTAGAGAACACGGCTTCGAAGTCATCGAGATTTGCACGACAATAAACAACCAGATCATCGGCATAGAGGAGGTGGGATATAGGTGGTGAAGTACGGGCCACTTTAATTCCACGGAAAGAGCCACGAATCTCTTCTCTAATAAGTAAACGGGACAAAAGCTCCGAATAAAGAATAAAAAGGTACGGGGAGATAGGATCACCTTGGCGAATACCACGAGAAGGCCGGAGAAAACCGAACGGGGACCCATTAATAAGGAATGAGAAACTAGAAGTAGATAAGCATTGAACGATCCAATTAATAAACAAATCGGCAACACCAATACATTTCAGAATTGCAGCAAGAAGACTCCATTCCACCCGATCATAAGCCTTTGAAAGATCGACTTTGATAGCCGCAAAACCATTGGGTCCTTTACGCTTATGGAGGTAATGCATAATTTCTTGAGACAAAATGTTATTTTCTTGGATACTTCTACCTTCAACAAACGCCGATTGGTTTGGCGAAATAACCTTATCAAGTAAAGGTTTGAGCTTATTCGCCAAAAGTTTGGAAATGACTTTGTATGCTATATTACAAAGGCTAATAGGTCGAAAATTTTCCACTTTACTTGCAATATCCTTTTTGGGGATAAGTGTAATCCAAGTATGATTAATTGCCCTCAACATAACACCGGATTTAAAGAAATGTTGCACCGCTTGAATAAGGGCTCCCCCCGTAATACACCAAAAGTTCTTATAGAAATCAGCCGAGAGTCCATCGGGACCCGGGCTCTTATTCGAGGCAAAGGAGAAAAGCACCGATTTAATTTCTTTCGGAGAAGGAAAGGCACAAAGCAATTTGTTGTCATCCTCATTAATAACCATTGGGAAGAGGTCGTCAAAATCAGGGGGATAAGGAGGATTATTGTTGTCCAACGATGTTTTGAAAAGAGATTCAAAATCTTGGACAAAAGTATCCCCAATTTGCTTCCATTCCGTAACCGAAGACCCATCATTTTTTTGAATAGCTAAGATCTTATTATGGCGGCCACGAATTAAAGCCGAGAGATGGAAAATTCTTGAGTTTGCATCCCCAACTTGGAGCCACTTTTCTCTCGATTTTTGTTTCCATCTTACCTCAAGCCTCTTGTAAATTTCATCAAGTTCAACTTGAAGGGCTTCATCAATAGCAAAATTTTCCGAAGATTGGATATCGTTTTGGAGCCGATCAATATTTTCCTTTAAAATAGCAATCTTATTATGACAGTTTCCAAAAGTAGATTTATTCCAAACTCGAAGAGCCGATCTAACCGCTTTAATACGGAGGTGAAGTTTAAACAAAGGGGAACCATGGACAAGAGAATTCCACCCTTTCTTAACAACATCAAAACAAGATTCATCGGAGAGCCACATAATCTCGAACCGAAAAGGCTTGGGCAGATTAGGAGATCTTGAAAAAAGCTCAAGAAGAATAGGGCAATGATAGGAAGCAATGGCTGGGAGGTGAGTAACATGAGCAGACGGAAATAAGAAACACCATTGTGAATTTCCAACACAACGATCAAGCCGAAGTTGAATATTAGCCAAATCAGAACGCTTATTATTCCAAGTAAACATATTTCCTTCAAAGCCAAGATCAACCAAGCCCAGGTCATGCATCTCATTAGACATGGAATTCCTAGACGAGGAGGCGAATACCCGCCCCCCTCGTTTCTCAGACTGATCAATAATAGAGTTGAAATCGCCCATCACAAGCCAATGACCAATAAAATTAGCTTCCAATTCATGCATACGATTCCAAAACAGAGGTTTGAGAGCATTATAGGAGGGGCAATAGACACCCGTTAATTGCCAAGGAGGTAGATCGAGAAACGGAGCAATCAAAGCATTAATAAAAAACCGATCAAAATCTGTTATCGTAATGTTAACATCAATGGTCCAAGCAAGGCATAAACCACCCGCCTTTTTTACAGGGGGGACAAAATGAGAGTTCACAAGTAGAGCCGAATGAAGCAAAGCAGCAACAAAATCTAAATTTGAAGTTTTAATTTCACTAAGAAATAAAATACAAGGTTTGGTACTCTTTAAGAGGTCACGAAGGGCTCTACCTGCTTCGGGTTTGCCAAGCCCTCTGCAGTTCCAAGCAAGCGCTCTCATAGTGCACAATTAAGAAACTCGGCTGACTCTCCCAGGCCAACAACTTCAAGATCAATAAAACAAATACAAAGGTTTGGGAAATTTAAAGATTCCAGAGGTGAAATGGGAATCAAGAGGGAGATCTCTAGCAAAAAAACTTCCAAGAAGTGCAAAATAAATGCACCAAAATCAAACAATGTTGACAAACCCTAAACCCCAAAAATACCAGACTCAGGGGCAGACACTAGCTCAAATGAGAAATCGCAGAAGGGCAGTAAAGCCATCACTCTAATGAGGATGTGGGCAGCGACAGAAAGAACTGCAAAAGATTCCGACGAAACGGAGTTCTACTCAATCAAAGAGGAGAGAGAACGGAAGAGACACTTTGATCTGACTTTTGTATTGATTAGAATGAATAATAATGTGTATGAATTACAAATCAGTCTGCTCTTTAAATAGAGAACTAACAGGGGCAATAAAGTAAATAACTAATAACATATATAACTAACACTAATTAACCGTACAAAATAGAAATTAAATAAAATATCAATTGTGCCCTAATTCTTCTTTTCTTTCTGCCGTTTCTTCATCTTTCTTCGCCTCTAATTGATTCTTCAATTTGTGCTGTAATACCCCCCGCAAGTTGGCGCATATATGTTTTTCATGCCCAACTTGGATAAAATATGAGAAAATTGAGTTCTAGGCAGGGGTTTTGTGAGTATGTCTGCGAGTTGATTGGAAGAGGAGATGGGCAGCAGCTTCAATTGATTACGATTGATGTATTGTCGAACAAAGTGCAAGTCAATTTCGATGTGTTTGGTACGCTCATGGAAGATAGGGTTCTGGGCTAAGTGAATGGCAGAGACATTATCACAGAATACAACAGGTAACTTGATTTTAACTTTTAATTCTGTGAATAATTGTGATAGCCATACTATCTCACTAGTAATAGATGCTAGGGCTCTGTATTCAGCTTCAGCTGACGATTTAAATACTGTTGGTTGCTTCTTTGCCTTCCATGATATGATTGAATTTCCCAAAAATATACAGAATCCAGTAGTTGATCTACGGGTATCCAGGCAAGAACCCCAATCCGAGTCACAAAACCCTGTCAATGCAAGATTAGATGAGTGAGAGTAGTAAAGTCCTAATCCAGGTGTAGACTTCAAGTATCTAAGCAAATGATGAGTAGCAACTAGGTGTTCATGAGTAGGTTTTGAAATGAATTGACTGAGTTTATGAACTGCATAGGCTATATCAGGACGTGTGATAGTTAGATAAATGAGTTTACCAATTAATCTCCTATAAGGAGATGGATCTGGAAGGAGATCCTTGTCATTAGATTTGAGGTTATTTTTAGGGTCCATAGGTATCCAAACAGGTTTGCTACCTATGTATCCTGTGTCTGTTAAGATTTGCAGCACATATTGTCTTTGAGATAGAATCATGCCAGAGTTAGAGTAAGCTAATTCTATCCCTAAAAAGTACTTTAGTCTCCCTAAATCCCTGAGTTTAAAAAATGTACTGAGTTTTGATTTGACTTGACAAATTAACTTAGTGTTAGGGCCAGCAATCAATATATCATCAACATAAACAAGAATAGCTAAAAAATTGAAATCAGAACCAAAAGTAAAAAGGGAGTAATCAGACCTTGATTGCTGAAATTGCATAGAATGTAGAACCTCCTTAAGTTTGTTGTTCCACTGTCTACTGGCTTGTTTCAAGCCATAGATTGATTTGTTGAGCTTACAAACTAAAGTAGGAGACTTACCTGTGGGATTGTGACCAGTAGGAAGGTAACCTTTTGGTAACTTCATGTATATTTCTTCATCCAGATCACCATTCAGAAATGCATTGGTGATATCTAACTGGTGAAGATCCCATTTTTGTGCCATAGCTAAAGCAAGAACCACCCTAACATAAACTAATTTAGCAACAGGAGAGAATGTAGATGAGTAATCAATTCCCTCTTGTTGAGTGAAACCTTGAGCCACTAATCTGGCTTTGTACCTTTCAACATAACCATCAGATTTAGTTTTGACTTTAAATATCCATTTACAACCTATAGGGTTCTTGTTGGGAGGTAAAGGGTGAATAGACCAAGTTTTATTTAGTTCCATTGCTTTCAACTCCTCTTGAATGGCAGAAACCCATTCAGGGTGTTTGATAGCTTGACTATAGGAAGTAGGTTCAGAAATGGTGGAAATGTTTGATATGAAGTGCTGGTGAGGTAGAGAGGTGGATGAATAATTAAGGATAGACTGAATAGGATATCTAGAAGTATATGGATGGATAAGGTTACATTGATAATCTTGTAGATATCCTGGTGGTTTATGAAGCCTAGTTGATTTCCTAGGACCAAGTGTAGGAGATATAGGGAGTGGATCATGACGTATTTGATCAGTAGGAATAGGTGGAGGTGGAGTAACTATGGGTGTATCAGTTGAGGGTGAGGGAATGGTGGTAGTGATAGGATCAAAAAGATGAAAATCAGGAACAGAAGGGTTATTAGGTGTAGGATTACAGAATGCATCAAAAAGGGTAGAATCTTGAAAAGGAAAAACAGCTTCATGAAAAATGACATTTCTAAAATGTATTATGTCTTTTGTGAGAATATTTAGTAATTTATAACCTTTAATAACAGGGGAATACCCTAAGAAAACACATTTTTGAGCTCTTGGATCAAATTTTGACCTGTTTTGTTTTAGAGTAGATGCAAAAGCCAAACATCCAAAAGATTTAAAAATAGAGTAGTCAGCTGGTTTTTGAAACAGTAAGGAAAAAGGACAATTGTTATTCAATAAAGGTGTAGGAAGTCTATTCATAATAAACACAGCAGTAAGAATACACTCATTCCAAAATTGTAAAGGAAGATTAGACTGAAATAAAAGAGATCTAGCAATGTTTAATATGTGTTGATGTTTTCTTTCAACCTTAGCATTTTGTTGAGGTGTTTCTACACAAGAATATTGATGCAAGATGCCTAGGTCAGAAAATAATTTTGTGAAAGTCAATTCTTTTGCATTGTCACTTCTAAAAATTTTAATAGTAGCATGAAACTGGTTAGAAATCATTTTTATGAAGTTAGGAACAATGTGATGCACATCAGACTTATATTGTAAAAGAAAAACCCATGTAAATCTTGTAAAATCATCAACTAGAGTAAAAAAATACCTAAAACCATTATATGAAGCTAATTTGAATGGTCCCCATAAATCACAGTGTATAAGGTCAAAAGGCTATAAAGATTTAGAATTACTAGAAGAATAGGGTAAATGTTTTTGTTTTGCTAAAGGACATATTTCACAAATGTGCTTGTTAACAGAATGTACATTTGGTAAATCAAGAACATAATGCAAGACTTTTAACCTATCTAAAGCAGGATGACCTAGTCTATTGTGCCAAGTTTGAATATTGGCCTTATTACAAACAACATTATTGCTAGGACTAGTATGAAGCATTATGTAAAGTCCATCCAGAAGATCACCCTTGCCAATCTTCTCCAAAGAAGTCTGGTCCTGAATGTAAAATTGATGAGATTCAAAGGTAATAATAAATGATGACCTAGCTAATAGAGCACTTACAGATAATAGATTAAACTTAAACTGAGGGACATATAGAACATTATGCAAAGTGATTTTGGAATTTAAAATGACAGTGCCTTGAAAATGAGCAGGAATAATATTGTTGTTAGGCAGTGTAATAGTGGTGTTTTTGATTGGTAAAATGTGCTGAAAAAATGTAATTGTATTGCAAATATGATTTGAAGCTCCAGAGTCCAAGATCCAATGATTTTTGAGATCTATAGAGGTGCTATGAAAAGAATTAGTATGTGTACCTGTCTGTATGTCAACTGTGCATGTGTTTGATTCTGTGTTCATGATGGGAGAGTCTTCTGGAGTTGTATTGTTTGTGACAGGATGATTGAAAAATTGTGACATCTGATGGAGTTGGTCTTGTGTCAAAGATTGTATGATATTCTGTACAGAATCTGTCTGGTCTTGGTGTTCTGAAGTAATTGTGTTGATTCTGTTGGGAGAGGGATTAGGATTTCTTGGAGTAGGAGGTCTATATCCAGGGGGATAACCATGCAATTTAAAGCATGTATTGATGGTGTGGCCAACCATTTGGCAGTGGGTGCAATATGGACGGTTTGGTCTGGAAAAGTTGGGATTAAAATTGGGTCTGGTTTGGGGTCTAAAGGTGTTAGATTGTGTAAAGGTAGATGGTCTGATAGGTGGTGGATAGGAGGGAGTAGGTGGTCTATAGGATGAAGTGGAAGGAGCTGATTTTGTTGAAAAGGCCATTGGGTTAAGTGAGTCAGTAGGTGGGGTGTAATTCTGGATAGATTTTTGAGTTTCTTCTTGTGAAACTAGAGAATAGGCTTTAGTAATATCTGGTAAAGGATCCATTAATAAAATTTGACTTCTAGTGTGGGAAAGAGAGTCTTGAAGTCCCATAAGGAAAATCAGTAAGTATTGTTGTTCAAAGTATACATCTAGTTTACCACAAGTGCACTTTGGTCTGAAATTACAGATTTCATCCCAAAGAATCTTTAATTTGGAGAAATAATTGCTCACAGATAATGATTGTTGGGGAAGAAACATTAAGTCTCTTTGTAGTTGGAACATTCTTGGCCCATTGGCGAGTTGATATCTTGTTTTTAATTCTTTCCATAAAAGATTAGCATCTTCATGATTCTGAACTGTGTGGTTAATCTCTTTTGACAGGGAATTGAGGATCCAAGTGTCATCAATGGTATTGTTGCGATCCCAATAATTTGCAAGAAGATGATCAGTGGAGGGTCTAGGTAATGAGTCATCAATAAAACACAACTTGTTTTTGACCTTAAGAGCACGGACCATGGCTTTGGACCAGGTCTGGTAATTTTTATCATCTAACTTTTCAGCAACAAGAATGACCCCTGGGCCATCTGCAGGGTGCAGATAGAATGGGGATGAAGGATCTTCGATTTCTGGTCTGTGTCTTGATGGAGTGGAAGAAATGGTGGAGGATTCTTCTGGGGGAGTGGAAGACATGGTGGTAATGATAAAGAGATGGGAATATTTGTGGAATGCAGTTTTGATGGAGGACAGTAAACAAAGATAGGAAAAAAATTGAATGGAGATTGAATTCTGGAAATGAAAACAATGGATCGAAATGAAAAAGTAACCTGGAGTGTAGATTGATGATAATGAAGATGGATTCTGATCTGAGATTGCAGCGGAGAGATGAAATCAATGGACTGGTGAATGAATCTTGAAGAGAAGATGAGTGAATCTTGATTGAAAAATTAGAATCTTGATGAGAATTAGTCTACTGATATCATGTTAGTAGATATAACTTGTACATATATGTATTGATATTTGCAGAAGAAATTTAAATGAGAGATTATGTAAATAAAGGAGAGACTTTTGTATTGATTAGAATGAATAATAATGTGTATGAATTACAAATCAGTCTGCTCTTTAAATAGAGAACTAACAGGGGCAATAAAGTAAATAACTAATAACATATATAACTAACACTAATTAACCGTACAAAATAGAAATTAAATAAAATATCATTTGTGCCCTAATTCTTCTTTTCTTTCTGCCGTTTCTTCATCTTTCTTCGCCTCTAATTGATTCTTCAATTTGATCTGTACAGAAAAGTTTAAGGAGTAACATAATAAATAACTCAAGATTTTTTTTTTTTTTTTATGAATAAGAAAATGAAATATTTTGACTATACATAAGAGCATAGTATTTTAATATAACTGTGAATCTGAAAAATATATATTACTATTAACTAAAACAACTCAAATTTTATCTTCAAAATATTAAATTAGAGGTATTACCAGAATAAAAAAAAAACGCATTACATGCTCTGCAATTTGCATACATTATTTGCTCTTATGCATAAAACCCACTATGTGTACCTAAGTTTAAACACGTCTGTGCATAAAATATTTAGAGAAAAAAGACCCCTTATTGTGTACATACACGGGTTTGTGCAAAAATTATATAGAGGAAAAATACCACAATGTGTACTTAGGGCATCTCCATTGAAGGTGGCGGATGGGGAGAGAAAATAGGTATCAGGGATTGGGATCGCCCAGCCGCCATTTTTTCTCCTTTTTTTTTTTTTTGTGTTTTTATTTATGTTAATTTAAATTATAAAAAATGTAGTATTATGTTTTTTTAAAATCTTAATATTAATTTTATTTTGTTAATTGTATTTACTTTTATAACTTGTAATATTGTAATTTTATGTACAATGTTTATTAATTGTTATTATTATTTAGCTCTATTATCATTAATTTTATTAAGTGAGAGTGAAAATATATGAGAATTAGAATTTTGTGGAATAAATGGTAATAGAGTTAACGATAATTTAATTTTATTACTTGTAATATTATTGCTTCTATGTAATAAACTCAACGTTAATTTTATTTATTGTTTGAAATTTAATCACATTATAAAAATAAATAACTTATGGAAATTAAATACGACTAGTTGATTAAAAATAATTATATGTTACATAATTTAAACAAGATAAATTAAATTAGAAACGACATAATCCTATCAAATATATATTAAAACAATTTACACATGATTCAAAACAGCAAAAGTCAATTATCCACATTTTCATCCATATACTCATCAATAACCCTATCTAGATCTTCATTCTCGTCTGCATCAGCTAAGAGATTGTCAAACAACAGGACATACTTCCAACATTTCAAAACAACATATCCATAACAAACATATTTAACAAAATTCCTTCCAACAATTCAAACATATTCCAATATACAAAAAGAAATTCAATCAGCCACCTCATTATTATTGACTCCATCATCTTTCTCCTCATCATCGAGATTAATCCCTCCATCATCTTTCTCCTCATCATCGAGATTAATCCCTTTGTTCGTGAGGTCCTTGCTAATCAGTTGCTCAAGACGCGCCATTGTCGTCTCAAGATTCGTTTGAGTCGCAGCAATACCATTCATTCGCCCAACAAGTCTATGCTCCATCGAAACTTGTTGTTGAATAAGTCTCCGAGCAAGTCTTTCCTCCATACTCAGTAATTCTCTCCTCCAGACAGGCAATTCTTCATCAGTTGGCCCTGGCATTGATGTTGGTCGAGATTGAGCAGTGGAGGCACAATCAGCTCGACGTCGAGTAGCGAAGGCTTCGACACGTAGGCGTTTAGAATCGCCGGCTTCGCGCACAGGGTGATAGGTGGGTGGGCGTTGAGGGACATGGACGGGTGGTTGCCGAGAAGCATTGACGGGATGTTCCTCATCGTCCTTAACAATCACGTAATCATCGCCCAAGCCCTCTAAAAGATCACGATAGCTTTCCAATCGATGATCCGGCCCAATAGAATTGAACCATTTTTTTGTATCTGTATAATAGGATGATAGAGACTCCACTTCATCCGGCTGCAGTCGAGGGACCACAACCTGAAAACATATAAACAAAGACATTATTTAAAATATATATTTATTCGTGACATCATAAAAAAATGATTAATATTAACTATAAAAATACCTTAACATGATCGAAGAACAAATCAATTTCTTCACAATTTAGGGGGAGATTACGAATTCCTAAACAATATGGGCGATCGTACCATAATTCCCAGCGTAACATTCTTGGATACCTCGGAGCAATATGATCCAGCCTTGAATAACATTGGGATGTGGAGGGCATACCCTGAATTGCCTCCAACATCCAATACTACACAAATATCGCCCAATATTTTTTCAAATAATTTAATATTCCACAAAAATCATATTCAAATCAAGAATATTAATAGACGTTAGAAAATACCATTATAATAAAAGGGAATCCGTGCGCATTCCATCTATGTACATCCTCAATATACATGCGAGAGCCAAAATGACCCAGAATTTCTTCGACAGTAACTCTCCAAACTCTCTGACCCCATCCATACCTTTCACAAATGTCAAGGTTATCGCATACCTACAATATAAGACAAATTTATAGATAATTATTTCAATAAAATGAATGAATAAGAAAATTAAAATGAAATTAAAGATTACTTACATTGAAAACAAAGTTTTCAACAACTTTAGGGCATTCAGGGAACAATATCGCTGATATGACCCAGACATAGAACAATTTCAATATATCTCCATGTCTATCATTGAAAGCCAACAATCTCTTTATTTCCTCTTTGACAATACCAACATGAACCTTTGAATTCACCCATCCAGGAAATCTTCTGTTTTTCAATGTTGCACCTTCATTAATATGTTGTGCGTCACCACGAGATATATTGCAAAAACGCAACCCCGACACGAGGCTAAACTCCTCCGCACTTAACCTTATTGGCTTTCCATTTATCGAAAACCAAAATTCATATCTACTCAAATTCGACTCCCGTTTGCAAACCCTTATCATCAACTGGTGCAAAAATGCTGCATTAAATTTGCCCTTACCATTGAGGTGCAAATAATTCCCAATTTGGGGGTACATTTTCAACTCCTGCATGTGATGTGGTTTCAACAAAGCTCGCATCTCATCAAGTTCATTCCACGACACCTGATGTGTTACCTTTCCTTCAGGGATCACTTTCAAGTAGTGAAATGGAGGCAATTGTGCCAGGTGGGACGTCGGTAATACATGATATCCCTACAAAGTAAACAAACAAAAAAACATGTCAAAAAACATAAACTTAAGTGTTTGACGTTTGGGCATCCCAGACACCAAACTCAGATAACAGAGACCGGTGTTTGAAATTTCAAACGCCAGATGCCACAGAGTCTAGATATCAAATCTTCATGGCGTCTGGCATTTGGAATTCCAAACACATTGGCAATCTGAATTGATATTCAATGGTTTATGGCGTTCGGAATTCCAATTTCAAACAATGGACGCCATGAAGATTTCAAGAAAATTCAAAGGCCTTGGCCGTTTGGAACGCCAAACGCCTTTGAAAACTGAATTCGAAAAAAAAAAAAAAAAACTTACATGATATGGATCGGAAAGTTGTCGAAGTCTTAGGTCCATTGAAATTTCTTTTGAAATCTTTTCTTTACATCTTATTGGAATCTTGCCACGACGTCCCATCTCTTATTTCTAAGCATTTGGAAAAATTGGGAAGAATTTGAAGTTGAGAGTTTAAGGGATTTGGAATTGTGAGATTTTTTTTTTTTTTTTGGGTTAATTACAGGGACCTCCCCTGAGGTTTGGTGAAACTCGCGTTCATTCCCCTCTAAGAATACTAATTACTCGGACCTCCCCTGAGGTTTGCAAAACCTTACAACCGTTAGGGTTCCGTTAATTTTTGCTTACGTCATCATAATTTTTTTGAAGATTGCCAATTTTGCCCCCGACTTACTGTAGCAAATATGTATGGACTATATTACCCCTCTCAGCAAATGTTATATTGTTGCATGAGAATGGATCTAGTTGCAATGTCAAATTACATTTATGGATTAAAATGTTGTTAAATTTATATAAAATGTGTAATGACTTTATTAATGTATATTTATATTTAAAATAACATTTTAAATATTTCTAAAGTATTTTCTTACTTATTGTAAAATATATGCAAAGAGAAATACACTACTAACTCTTACAAAAAATTATTTTTATTCAAATAAATATAAACATTGAAATTTATTTTTAATGTATAGATTTCCACATTGTCCCTCTTATTTGTGTATATAAATTCAAATAAATATAAACATTCAAATTTTTTTTTATTATTATTTTTAGTGTTCTTATATTTTACTTGATAGAAAAATATTGAAAATACTCAAGTTTAATTTTTATGTCTATAAATATAAAATTTTATAATGGTCAATCATGTTTTAGAAAAAATATTACACATGTTTATAAAATTTTATATTAGCCAATAATGTTTTAGAAAAAATATTACACATATTACACATATATCAACTCAAGTTTTATTGATATGAAATAATTAAAGAACTTATTTGTTGGGAAATTATTATTTTTTAATTATTCATAAATATAACATAACAATTTTAAAATATATATATATATATATATATATATATATATATTCAATAATATTTTAATTTTTATAATAAAAATATAAATATAATTTTTTTTAAAAAACCCTAAAATCACCCCACCCCAAACCCCCAACCCCGCCGCCACCACCTTCCCAGGCCGTCGCCGGCCTGGAACCAGCGATCCTAGACAATAATTTATTGATTACTTAAACCCAATATTTACTATAAAATACTAAAATAAATCTTGTTTACATAATTAATAAATTATTTTTTACGCTATTGATAAATTATACAGTATTGAAATATGTATGTTATAAAAATTTAACTAAAAAAATCAATAAATATTTTTTTCACAAAATTTAAAGATACTAATTCAAATACCCTTTTATAAAATAATTATCTATGAGGTATTTATAAATAATTAAATTTATGGGTTATTTCAGATTTAAACTTAAATATATATGTATATATATATATATATATATATATATATATATAAGTGTTTAATATTTTCAACAATGAAATCATAAATTTATATCTTACTTAAATACAATACAATTAAATAATATTTTATTATAAAATACAAAAATAAAATCTTATTTACATATTTATTATTACTATTAATTGCATAATTAATAAACTATTTTTTTTCTTTTTTATGTGATATAAATCGGGGTGGGGTTAGTTTTTCTTTTCATTTTATGTGTAAATTTAATTTTATTAAAGTTTGGGAACTAATAGGCAAATATAAATTTTTGTAAGGTTTTGTAAACCTTAGGGGAGGTCAATGTAATTAAAATTGATGAGGGCAAGAGGGTAATTTCACGCATTCCATCCACCTCCGTTAGTCTCCGTTAGGGTTTTGTAAGGTTTTGCATATCTCAGGGGAGGTCCGAGTAATTAGTATTCTTAGAGGGGAATGAACGCGAGTTTCACCAAACCTCAGGGGAGGTCCTTGTAATTAACCCTTTTTTTTTTGTTAAATGATGGAATGGGGGTTTTTGTTAAGGGGTTTAGGAATAGGGGGATTGTTTACAATTAATTAGGTATTTTTTGTGATTTTTTAATTAATTAATTTAATAAAAAGCGGAAAGGGGGGAATAGGAAAGTCATTTTTCTAATTTCAGTTTTTGGAAAGAGCATTTGCCATTTCAGTTTTTGTCATTTAAGCAAAAATATCAAGTTTATTTAACCAAATACATTGCAATTGCCATCGATTTGGCTAAAAAAATCCTCCACACATATCTTACAGGACTAAATTTGCTAAAATCTTGATTAATTCAAACAGCACGCAGTAATGTTCTCTAATATCACGAATGAGATAGAAATTAAAGAAAATAATGTTCAAATAAACAGCCGTCCATTTTTGGAAATACAGAAAAATTTAAGTAATATATTAGTACATTAGACATGTAAAAAGTTAAACAGGCCACTCCGAAAATTGTTAACGGTAAAGAAAGATTCTTTAATTTGAAGCCGAGGACAGAACCGATTACTGGGTTAAATTCAATTTTTAGATCCGTTAGTCATTCGGGTCATTCCCATATCCATCAATCCATGTATCATATATGTGGACTTCTTTTAGTGTAGTTTGGATACAATTTAGAGTTCAGGCCCATTTATAGTTTGTGAAAGGTTTGGCGAGGTTGGTTTTATTTTTCGTATTGTATTTCATTTGTTTATTCGTTATTTTAATTATACATGAGGCTTGATGGTAGTTAGAGTTTTCTATTTTCCTGTCTCTTGTTCCGTTTTGTACATGACAAATGTAATATATTTGCTTTTGTAATTGGATGTGATTCTCAAAAAAGTGACAATTCACAAGAAAATATATTACACTTATTTTGTGATTGGATAAGTTTGATCAAACAAATTTTGGACAAGAATTTCTCCTTTGTAAAATCAGTAAAGCTACCGATTCGATATATAGCTACCGATTTTTAAAACATTGAGTGACACTTAAAAATTAGGAATTTCATATTCTTACTCCAAAATTTGCATGTCCATATATAAGTTTTGTTATACCTCACCATTAGGCGTCCATACATCAGTTTTGCAGTTCATAAGTTGAGCCAATTTATGTCTCAACCTAAAGAACCTTATCTACAGGATGTTTTTTACAGTGAATTGTATTTTTGGTTCCCCTTATATCCTGATCTTATCACTTTCGTTCTTCTTAAATTTTTTGTAGCAATGCATTCTTCTTATGAATATAGTGTATCACATTAGTTCCTCTTGTCAATGTAATGTAACACATTCATCCCTCTTATTAATGTAGTATAACACATTCGTACATTAATTTTCGTCCATTTTATGATGTGTTTTGGATTTAAGAGGGACAAATGTGTTACACTACATTGACAAGATGGATGAATCTTCTAAGAAAAATTTAAGAGGGATAAATGTGTTACACTAATCAATAAGAGAGACTAATTTGATACAATACATTGATAAGAGGAATGCATCAACTACGAAAAATTGAAAAGGGACGAAAATGGTTAAGTGAGGCCATTAGATAGACAACTCATGTTTTTTATCTCCTTAATTACCTTAAGTCAGCACCTGGACAAAGACTTCTATACATATTTTGAAGACTTTATCTTCGGTACTCAATTTCTTTTTGTCCAAGAAGGGCTCATTGACATATACTCCCATCTTGAGGGGTGTATTAAAGCTTTTTTTTTTAGTTTTAATTTCTAAAGTGTTTAATTCGAGACGAATTAGACACACTAAGTGAGAATATTTCTAAATTTGCATTTAAATCAAAGTTCATTACTTTGTAGTGACTTGTCATTTCAATAAATTAATCACATATCGATATCAATGTATTAAAGCTGTTTTCATTTTCTTTTGTAATGTTATTTGTTTATTCGTTGTTTTAATTAGTTAACGGTAGTTTAGACTTTTCTATTTTCATTTTTTATTCCGTTTTGTATAGAAGCATATATATAGGCTTCTTCTCCTTTGTAAAATCATTATGTAAAATTTTAAGTTTTACAATTAATAAAAGAGACGTATTATTTTCTTCTTGACATTCTAACAATTTCAATAATTGTCTGAAAAGCTACAAGTACAACAATATATTGATAAGAAGACCTAACTGCTCTAAAAAAAATTACGAGAAACAAAATTGCAAATATCGTTCCAAAAGGAATATAAACATGTGATTCACCCAGTCATATTTGTAACCTAAAACGCAAACATGGTTTAATCATAATTTTGATAACTGATGTATCCAAATGTGTAGCTTCTCATAATTTCAGATATTCTTTTTTCAGATTCTGTATTAGACAATTTACTATTTTACTGTAATCAATTTTACTTTATCTTTAGAGCGAATAGCATTTTTATCCTTCTTATAGGTCAAATTTTTTACTTTAGTCCCTCTTAGTTTTTTTTTTAGCAAATTCGTCCATCTTATCAATTTAGTGTAACACATTCGTCCCTCTTAAATTTTTCGTAGCAGATTCGTCTCTCTTCTCAATTTAGTGTTACACATTCGTCCCTCTTAAATTAAAAATACGTCAATTTTCATCAATTTTAGGATATATTTTGGATTTAAGTGATGTATTTTGAATTTAAGAGGCACGAATGTGTTATACTACACGATAAGAGGGACGAATCTGCTACAAAAAATTTAAGATGGACAAATATATTACACTAGATTGATATGATGGACGAATGTGTTGCACTACATTAATAAGATGGATGAATCTGCTACAAAAAATTTAACAGGGACGAAAGTGTAAAAGTTGACCAAAAGTGCGATTTACTCTTATATTTATCAATGCTAATAAATATTGGGTTGATCAGAAAAAACAAAACTTCTTTTTTTGGAGGAAAGAAAAACTTAAGCAGTTGTACATTTTTTAGGGGTGTTTTTATCATTTCTTAAATAGTCAACACCTATGTTTTTCAAGGAATTGATGAAAATACCCCTATTTTTTGCCCAAAGTTCATCAAGGGTATAAAGTGAAAGGATACATATGTATTGTAGGTATAAAGTGGGATTGATTTTTTTATAGGGTGCAAAGTAACAAATTTATACATTTTAAGGGTGCAAAATGAAATTAAGCCATAATCAATCCCCCACTCACCAACGCTGGAAGGCTCATAATCACAAGACTTCTTATCCAACTTCAACAGCTGTCCACTCTACACGTCAACCAAACAAACCCCCCAATTTCCCAAATTGTAATCTAATCCCTCTTCTCTTTTGTTTTCTTTATGTTTCTCTTTTTGCTGCATGCCCTTTGAAAATGTTCAAAGCCACCATTCTTGTATCAGAACCTCAAGGTGCGTTTTTTTCTTTTTTTTTTTTAAAAAAAAAATCCTATATGTGTGTGAAAGAAAGATACATTACATTTTACTTTAAGAATGTTTGATGGATTAATTTGTTTTATCATTTTGAAGCTTACTTCTTTCTTTTTTGATGTAATGTGAAAGATATTTAATCATGAAAAGTTGTTAAAAGATTGAATATTATATCTTTGTTACAAATTAGTTCAGGATAATTTTTAAGTCAAGTTGGCCTCAAGTTTCAAGAATTGGGAATAAAGAATCACATCTTAATGAATTAGCAATTTGATGTCATGTTTTGTTGAATTTCAGTTGAATAATCTAATCCCAATTAGTATTCTTGAATTTTATAGGAATATCAGTATACTTTGACACCTTTCTGGTGGGTAAATTGGTAAAATGGGTAACAGTTTTTGGGATAGTTTGGAAAAGTTCACTACTTAAATTTGTTGTTTTTGGAGGGAATAGCATATTTAACTCCCTTTGTTATTCTTAATAGGAAATTTACCTCCCTGTTATAAGTAAAAAAGGGAAATTCCCTCCCCGTGTTTTTATAAAAGAAGCACACTGACTACCTCTTGATTTTTACATTATTACAAGGGGGTAAAATGCCTATTATGAAAAAACACAGGGGTTAAATTGTTCATTTATGTATATCACAAGATTGGTCTATTTGCACATGAAAATGAAGTCTCAGTCGCATTATAGAGTATATGTGCAACACCTCCGTAAATTGGTTTCATTAACGAGGGGAAGGGGGGTAAATTGCCATTAGACATATCACAAGGAGTTAACCTGCCGAAGACCCGTTATATTTGCTTAATTGTATTAGTGACTAAAAGGGCCATGTTATAAGTTGTTGTGAGTGTACCCGCTTTATTTATCAACGTTTTAGAGATAAATACTAATATAGGCTTAAATGTTTGCTACGAATCGAGTTCCAAGTATACACTCCTGTTTACGACGGTTTCAGTTAGGAAGAAACTGCTAGCTCTTGCCCTGAAGCTACTAAATAATACTCATCATCATAGCCATAAATCGTGGCTCATATTAATGATTTACTCCGTAAAAAATTGAAAATTAGCCATATTTAGTATCTGGACATGTTCTTAAATTAAAGTCCTATATTTGACTTGGTTAAGCTGCATTCAGGTGGAATTTGGCATTCATCAAAGTGAAACATGGCTTTTCCTTTATATTCAGGAGTACTTTCGAATGGTGAAAATATTATCTTCCCTACTAAATCTCGACTCACTCGTGGGGGAAAAAATATCTGGAAAAGGGCTGATCTTAAGACGTTTTCCGGTAAATGGAATAGCCGATACTTGAATTTGCTAAAATCTAAAAAACTTTATAAAGGGTTGGAGTCGAGATATTCAAATTTCTTCTCAATAGCAACACACAGGACTTCTTCTACTTGTGGTATTAACAAAATTATCGATGAGGTGACTTCTTTACTGTTAGAACTTCTTTCTTTTCCGTTATATCTAATTTATGTAAAGAACTTTGTTTTATATCTTTTTTTTTCTCGGTTTCTAGGCCAAAAAGATTGTAGATATTCAGAGGGCGGCGATTCTTGTTTTTTGGACTGAATGGAGCTATGTCAAAAGTGCAGCAATTTTATTGACTTTAACTTTATTGATCATTCCAAAAGCTGATGCAGTTGATGCTCTCAAAACTTGTTCTTGTTTACTCAAGGAATGCAGGTAATTACTTAGCCATAATATTAAATATTTAATTATATTAAACAGTATGAATGATTTTTTTTCCCTTTTCAAATTCTTCATTTTGTGTATGGTTTTTAGAGGTATGTACAAATCAAAGCAGCTTTGACACAATATAATCCATTCTACTTTTCTATAGTATACGCAGTATTTTTAATTTTCTCCAGAATAAGATGTGAATAAGTACAACCTTGTCACAAGACATATCATTACCTCTCCATGCATATTTTTGTTTTGAGTCGTGAATTATTCGTACAGGTTAGAGCTTGCCAAGTGCATTGCAAACCCCTCGTGTGCTGCTAACGTTGCATGTCTTCAGACCTGCAATAATAGACCTGATGAGACAGAATGCCAGGTAATTCCGAAACATTCTCAAAATCCGCATTTTTAGTCCCCCCAGATTTGACCTCAATACGTTTGGATGGATTGGAGCAATAGGACCAAAAGTAATAGAATATTTTAGAACATATAAAAAAGAGCAATTTCTTTTTAAAGAAAGGACCAAAAGGAGTGAAATGCAAGAATACCCTCTATGCTTTGCCTAATTAGCAAAACTCCCTGTAAGTATTTTTTCGCAAAAAAACACCGTATGCTTTTTTTTTTAGCAAAACACCCCCTCCCAAGCCGAAGTAGTTATTTTTAGGAAAAATGGCAAGTATACCCTTACCAAAAAATGCAAAAACACCCTATTCACCTTAAAAATTGACAGTAACTCCCGTGATAACTTTGAAAATTGGCACTAACCCCCTTGTTTCACTTAAAAAATTGACAATAACCTCCCTATTTATTTATGAAGGGATTTTAAATGGGTATTTTCACTATTAAAAAGAAGGAAACAGGGGGATATTTGCTAATAAAAATAACAATGGTTTTTTTTTCCCAATTAGGCAAAGCACATGGGGTATTTTTGCATTTAGGACCAAAAGTGATAAAAATCAAATTTTGTGGGAGTACAACAATGCAACTTTGCAAATGATCTATTACACATAGTTTTCAATATGCCAACCTAGTTCTTATTGAAACTAATTTACGGCCATTCCTTGTCACAGATAAAATGCGGAGATTTGTTTCAAAATAGTGTTGTTGATGAATTCAATGACTGTGCAGTTTCGCGAAAGAAATGTGTACCTCGTAAATCTGATGTGGGTGAATTTCCAGAACCCGATCCAGCTGTTCTAGTGCAAAAGTTTAACATAAATGATTTCACTGGGAAGTGGTATATAACAAGTGGTCTAAATCCTACATTTGACACCTTTGATTGCCAACTTCACGATTTCCATACAGAATCAAACAAACTTGTAGGGAACTTATCTTGGAGAATAAAGACACCGGATACTGGTTTTTTCACTCGAACAGCAGTTCAGACATTCATGCAAGATCCAAAATATCCAGGAATATTGTATAATCATGATAATGAGTTCCTTCATTACCAAGATGACTGGTATGTACATAGGTTTAATCTTTATTTGATTTCGCTCATATATATCTTTAAGGGTGATTTACACTCGTACCCTCTGAGGTATAAGGTTATTACAGAAATTGCCCTGTGGTTCCAAATATTACAAGGACACCCCTTGCAGGGAAACATTTTTCAAGTAGTAGGGGGATGTCCTTGTAAGGAATGTTGAAGCTGTGAGGGGTATTTTGGTATATAGTCTAAATCAGAGAGGGTCTCCTTGTAATTTCTGAAACCTCGGGGTTCATTGCAAGACGACTAAACCTCGGCGGCCCTGTTGTAAATCACCCTTATCTAATAACGTAATTTGATTTTCACCCCTGAACTGACTTCCAGTTGAATATACTAGTCGTGCTATTTGGACAATATTAAACTCCAACTATTTTGCATGAATTTGGCTAATTAGGAACTGATTTTGAGCAGGTACATTCTTTCATCAAAGATAGAAAACCAACCAGATGACTACATATTCGTATACTACAGAGGAAGAAACGACGCATGGGATGGGTACGGTGGCTCGGTTGTCTACACAAGAAGTGCAGTTTTGCCCGAAAGCATTGTACCTCAACTTGAAAAGGCTGCTAAAAGCGTAGGTCGTGATTTCAATAAATTCATTAGAACAAACAATACTTGCGGGCCCGAACCTCCCCTAGTCGAGCGACTGGAGAAGACAGTGGAAGAAGGTGAAGAGATAATCGTGAAAGAAGTCGAAGAGATAGAACAAGAAGTTGAACAAGAAGTTGAGAAAGTGAAGAACACGGAAATTACGTTGTTTCAGAGATTAGCAGAAGGATTCAATGAGCTATTGAAAGATAAGGATTACTTTCTTGAGGAGTTAAGTAGAGAAGAAATGGATGTTTTGAGTGAACTTAAAATGGAAGCTGGAGAGGTAGAAAAACTTTTTGGCAAAGCTCTACCTTTGAGGAAACTAAGATGATTTTTTTTTTTTGGGTAAAGCAAGATAGATTGTTTTCATTTTGTTTTTAAGTTTAATGTATAGTATATTTATAAGCATTACATTTACATCTCTCACTTTTGGGATGTATCTTTTCACGTGTAAACGAGTCGAGTCGAACAATCGATCCATCCATTGTTTAATCTTCATTTGATTGTGAAGATTTTTTTCAACTTTAAGTTGAGATTAAGTTTGAAGAAGTTAGTTTTCTAGTAAATCTCACTTTCCTTTATTTAACTATTATCGATCGGTGTATGTTTTGCCTCTTTAGATATTGATTGCATCATTTTGTCCCCTCCAACTATGACATGCACATAATAGCCTACTTTTCATTGATTTTCTTCTTTATTTTTAAGTAGTGTGAATCACACTTTTCGTCCTCATTATACAACATTTTTGGCACTTTCATCGTCACGTGATTCATTTTCATGTTTTTCCGGCAACTTTTGAAGCTACCTAGCTGATGTCATGTGCATGGCACGCTCGATTAATCGAGGGCATATTCGTCCATTCACTTGGAGAGAATAGTACCACATGAATCCATTGTTTCATTATGATCTTGCATTATATAAATTTGTTTCACCTGTAGTCCCTCTAAAACTGGCAGAAAATATACAGTGCATTTTCATGCCAAAATGTTTCTTCTCCCTCTTTAATGGCTATGTTCAGCCATTTGTGAAGCCAAACTTTCCAAATCTGGCTTGAGAGTATCAAAGATAAACATCCAAACAACACCTCTGCAGTGACATAAGCAATAGAATTTTGTAGAACCAATACACGTGTTAAAACCTTATTGTATATTATAGAATAGGGCTACGTTCGGTTCACTTTATAAGCCCAGGATAAGCTTTAATCCAGCCCACTATATTCTTTCTAATTTTGCAATCGCGTGTTCGGATGGGCTCTTTAAAAGCCGGGCAGCCCGGGCTAATTTGTCGAAAAGTGGGCCAGCCCGAGCTTATCCACCGTTTTCTAATTGGGCACCCCCCCCCCGTCTGATTAATAATTAGCGGCCCATATTGAAATATCTGTCCCGAAAATGCCCCTTAATTTCTGCATATTTACAATTAAACCGGGTCATTTTAATAAAAGAATGAAAAATTCATTTCCCACTCCATCTTCCCTCTCTCTCCTCTCAGGTCGCGATGCAACATCAATTATTTCCCTCTTTCTTCTGCTTATCTGCTGCCATTGCAATTGAGCTTCTCTTTTTTCAATTTTCGGTGTATTAGGCTTTTTGGTTGAGAGATTACTAACATACTTTCCTCTAAAAACTGTAGGTTCGAATAACTTCGGGAACTGCTGTAGACTCCGTTCCTTGTTCGGTAGCCAAGGTAAAAATGAAATGTGTTTTTCTTCTTTCGGGTTCTACTGGAAACAGCTTGGGTGTTCTTCTTAATTTTTTTTTTTAATTAAAGTTTGTGTTTGTACGGTATTTCGATTTTGGGTGAAAGAAAGTATTGATCCATGTACGGCATTGTTGTATATCGTTTTGTTATGTTTGTGTCGGATGTTTGAAGCTTCAATTTCGAAGATTTTTGAAGAATTTGAGTTTGTATGTACTCACTTTTATATATGTTTAGTTTTCGGACAGTGTACAAAATGAACTTCAAAGGACTTGTTTGTAGTGTATGGGAATATTATTGTGGGGAAAACTTGCAAAAAAAAAAATATTTCAAGTCAATAATTTTGTGAAGAATGGTTTGTTACATTTGAAGGTGGTGAAATGTTTAAACCGATTTTGATAATATATATTTTTGGATTTGAATAAGATTTATTCAATATCAAATGTTGCCACCGATTTCGATTATCAAATATGTATGACTTTTTGCCTAAGGTTTATTATAGTTTATCAAATATTTCAATTTTATTTTAAATTTACACTTTATTGATTGCAATGTAATTTGTGAAGTATAACTAATGCCATATAGTTTTTAAAATATTTTTTTCCGAATTTTTTTACTTTCATCCTCAGTAGATATTACATTCATCATCCCTAGATATTAATTGGGGTAATTAAGTCCTATTCTAAAGTTTCATCCTACATATATATCCCATGCAAATTATAATAAAATGTTCATTACACCCATGTTAAACTTTATTCCACATTGACCAAAATTATTTTGAAAAAATACCCACTTTATCCTAAAACATGTTACATCTCATCAAATGTTGTATAGTGTGGTTCTAAGTAATATTCATCCTTAAAATAAGTTTTGGGTTGAGCTTAAAATTTTGAAAACCCCTCATAGCTACTTGCTTGAATATGAAATTTTTTATAAAAATATTTTATAGTTTTATTTTATATATTGATTATGAAAATTGGACTATAGTTAGCACTTGATTGATATTGTTTACTCAAACTTTTTTACTTATAATGGCATGTTTTCAATTTTTGTAGCTTTAAGATACATCCTGTATTATAGTTAAGCTTTATTTGGCGAAGTTGTTGCATATGTTTTTAACAGTTTTATGTGAATGGATCAACGAAAGAAACACCTCTTCATGTTGTTCTTCCATCAATTCTTTTGGATGGGTGTTTTCTTAATTTCCCTACGAATTATTAAGCACCACGCCAATTACCGACCGATACGATATAGCCTAATAGGTAGGAAGCGGAAGCAAGCGGAGATTTTAAATTATGTGTTTTACGAAGATTCCATAAGGTGTCAAGACAACATACGTCTTAACACGAGTGCGTTTGATAAGTTGTGTTGTTTGCTTCATAACGTTTGGGGGGGGGGGGGTTAAGGGATACCAAGTACGTTTCCTTGCAAGAGCAAGTTGCCACGTTCTTATCGGTTCTTTCTCACCACAAAAAGATTTGAGTTGTGCGAACTGACTTTCGTCGATCGGGAGACACCGTTAGCAAGTTGCAAACATGAGAATTTTCTTGTAAATAATTGCAAGTTAATTCATACCCGGCACAAATGTTGAATGATTTCCCTCCCACCCTGTCCAACATTGTTTGTATTATCGATCAAGGTGTAACCCGAAAGGTTCCTCAAATAACCAAAAATTGCATGTCTATATTTAATTTTTTTGAACCTTGTCCTAATCTCCTTCAAGGTGAAAGACCGATTGAAATACAGATTAATGTCATCGCGAACAAACTTCAGAATGACAGATAATTTATGGACATAAATAACATTTCTGTAGTAACCCTCGGTTGATAGGAATTCGATGAAGTAGTCATCGATCTCTTTTGGCCATTTTTCAGTATATAAAAATTCAGCTTGAGGACGAGGATTGAACGAAGACATCACAAATCTTTTTTTTTTCGTTAAGTTTGAGCAAAAGACCTTCAATTATATAAAAATGTTGTGTTATTATTTTATATTCATTTGAAAGAGTGGAATTTATAGTAGTGAAAACCCCCTATATGTAATATTCACAAGTTTTAGGGGCCTATATGCAAAAATATAGGTTTTGACTAGTGTGTTGGATTTTTGTGAGAAATGGCAGAGGATATGATTTTGATGGGAGCAATTTTCAGATTTTTACCCCAAATTATTAAAGCATTCGGTACTTTGATTTTTACCCCACTTATTAAAGCATTCTCTACTTTGTGCAGAGAATATAATGTAAAATTTATGTGTGCAGAGAATCTAATGTCTATTCTGTCTATTTTACTTTTTATAAAATTAATGGACATGTGAATTGAATACTAGTGCAAACCACTGATAATTAAAATATGTTTCCAGAGTACATACAATAAAGAACTTTTAAAATAGACATCAACTTCATCAATACTAAAAAACTTGAATACTTCCATTAATAATAAAGACAGTACATGCATATATATCCGAAAGTGATTACCCTGCATTACAAGTTCAACATTGCAGGGTAATCAAACAACCATTTTCAATTCAAACTTTCAACAAAACAACACATAATCATATCCAGACTACATTGCAATACAAAAGCATACATAAAAAAACATAAACTTCATATTAAAGTAGAAACAAACAGACTATTCATTAGGGGGGGGGAGGGAGACTACCACTAGGCCCAGCATACGGCACAACCGCCTTTTCATCGTCATCCGAGTCTCGGATGTGTATTGGCCATTCAGGAGAACCGATTAGATCTTTGGGAATAATAGCCACACCAACATCATTATAAAGGTGAGACAGCTTCAGGTAATAAGGATTACAATTCAGCCGAAACTCACGGAACAAGGGGGTCTCCTCCTTCAAAAAAGACAAAATAATTACATTCATAATATCTATTGTGGAAAATATGTATAAAAACAGCCTATATTATCAGGTTGGAGTTTATTTACGTACCTTATGATCTACAAACCTACAATAGAACGAATTCAGATGACTCTCAGAGTTCTGTGAGTCATACCACACGTCGGGAGTATGCAAAAATTTCTCAAAGATGCTGTTTCGGTGCCGGAACCATTCCACCTTCTTTTTCAAGAAGAAAAGGCTGAATCGATGGTTGAATTGGGTGTTTAATGCGGCCGAGATACGATGGCATGCTCTAATGAGCTTGTCAACATCCCCAACATTTCCAAGCTTCGCTTCCTGCAACATAAGATCAAGAAAGGCCATATTCTCATCAACACTCCAACCATCATTGATCCTATTGGCTTCACTTCGCATACGCCTAGTTCTCGCATGGTTTTTTTTTTCCAGGTTAAATATGTTGTGTAGTGCATATGAAGGCAGATGATATAGTTTATATAGAAGGGTGGGGATGATTCAACTATCCCCATTAATGTGTAAATTTGGAGGGTAGATGTTCATTAAATTTCCCTTGAAAGAATGATAATGTATGCATTATTATTAAGAAATATGAATATTTTATCATGTACCAAGGAGTTGTTAAAGATGCATTTAATGTAAGGTTTCAATACAATTTCATCTACCCCAATTGACTGACTATTGCATGCATTTAATGCAAATTTCATACACAACTTGGATGATTATGAATCTTGCATGCATTTAAATCCAAAAGGACAACATATGGCCAATTAAGCAAAAAACAATATTATTGACTTGATTGAACAAGACAGCATTTACCCACAGTTCAAATTCTTCCAACTTGCCAAAATTTCAACATCCCAAGTAGATTTTGTAAAAAGCAAATTAAATAACACCAAAATGTAAGTCTTGTCTAATTAATAATTTGACCAACTCAAAAAAAAAAAAAAAAAAAAAGAAAAAAAAACAATTTACTCCAAACAAAAAACTGTTGCACCTCTATATCAAACACTCAACACCAACTACATGACAAAAACCCCCACAATCTTCCCACAAGCATAATGCAAAACAATATTTTATTATGTGTTGAACATGCCACATAAGTAAGAGGGAAGGCAACAACCAAAAATGAAGCAACATAGTACAATTTCATATGATAACTCCCCACATAAGAAATTTCATTCATCATAAGAATTAATATATGAAAATCAGAAACAATCAAACAATATGTACTCACCAAAGAAAGAAAACACTTCATTTTATTTGCAAAAAAAACTTCACATTAAAAAGATCATATACCAGTCTAGGCTCATGGCAAAAACATCAACATATTACACCAATTATGCATAAACAGGAAATGAATACAACTTAATCCAGCACAAGCATAAACAAATAGACTTTTCAAGAAGACAAATCACATATAGCATGAGAAATAGAGCACAGATCATCGCAGGCTGTTGCCTACAACGCAGTGATATTTTCTCAGCTTAACAGGTGTATTGAGGACTCACTAATCAAGGGGAACAAAATGGAGTAAAAGTAACTATCAAATAATGCTCACAAGAAGTTTAGGATTAAAAAACAGCAATAACCACAAAGCAAATGTCAATCCTTCATATGGTATAGAAGTTTTCATCCCAAATACGATACGAGATTCTGTGCTCCAGCCCTTCTTCCTAAAACAGAGAGTCAAATGTATAAACAAGTGGTCAAATTGGGCAAAACATAATATTTGAATACACAAAACAAATTAAGGCAGAACATAACCTGATTAGATGGATGTTTTTTTCTTTGTTATGGTATACTGCTTTTCCCTAAATTGAAAATACGAGACCAGAACCTTAACCATTCCTTGTTCCTAAAACAAACAGTGCAATTTTTACAAAAATTAGGCAAAATTTAAACAACAAGGTACTTGAATACACAAACAAATATATTTCAAACATAACCTGATCTCCTAACACTACAACAATTATTGTCTTTAGCAACCAAATTATCAGCGACAAAGCTGAGATGGTTGCTATATGTCCATGTTTTGCAACCAAAAGTCAATTGGTCACTAGAATCCGCCTGCACCAGTTCTTCTGTGACTAACTAGCAGTTGGTGGCTGTAAATGGTCGCTGAAGATTTGACACAAGTATAGTAACCAAGTTTGGTTCTCATAGCGAGGAGTTTCATGGTCGCTGTGGCTACACATCCACTGTGACCATTTTCAGCAACGAATATTTTGAATGGTTGCACTTCTTCTCGTAGTTGGATGTCAGTAACCAATTACTATTGTTGCTAAGTGCGAATATACCAGTAACGAGTCTGACATGGTCACTAAAATTATTTTCATAGCAACAAATCAAAAATGGTTGCTATACACTCTCTAGAGTTAGATTTTATCGACCAATTGTTGCGGTCACTAAACTTAAATTCCCTGCAACGAATTTATGATGGTCGCTCACTGCAAGTGCCCAGCAACGAGTTAAAGATGGTTGCTCATATATATTAAGAGCAACACTTTTTAGATGGTCGCTACGTGCCTTGTTGATTTAAATGTCAGCAACCAATAAAAATGGTCGCTAAGAGTAAACTCATAGCAACGCACTTTAGATGGCTGCTGAAATTATATTAATAGCAACCATTGTCCATTGGTCGTTGCTTGATCTCTTAGGTTTGTTGTCAGTAACCAATTACTATGGCCGCTAAGTGCAAATTTACCATTAACGCGTCTGACATGGTCGCTAAAGTTATTTTCATAGCAACAACTCGGAAATGGTCGTTATAAGCTTTCTTGAGTTAGATTTATCGACCAACTGTTGCGGTCGCTAAGAATAAATTCCCTGCAACAAATTTGTGATGGTCGCTCAATACGAGTACCCAACAACGGGTTTAAGATTGTTACTAAAATATATTAAGAGCAACACTTTTCAGATGGTCACTACTTGCTTTATTGATTTAAATGTTAGCAACCAATAACCAAGGTTGCTAAGAGTAAATTCACATCAACGAGTTTTAGATGGCTGCTATAATTATATCCCCAACAATAATTTTAAAACGGTCTTTGATTGTTTACTTGAGTTGGTTGTGAGTAACCATCAACTATGGTCACTAAGTGTAAATTCACAACAAGTTTTATGGTTGCTAAAGTTATATTCATAGCAATGAGTTTGATGGTCGATGAATTTGAGCTAAGAATTTATACATATTTAATTGAAATATATATTTCACTCATATACATTCAAATATCGAATCAAGCTTAAACAATATAATATAATTGTATGATAAGTTTAGAATCTCAATTTGAACAAATATATATATATATATATATATATATATATATATATATATATATATATATATATATATATATATATATATATATATATATTTCATAGAGCAAACAATAAAAAGCATAAGGATAAAATCAAATATATATTTCACTCATAGACTCGTGAGTTCGATTTGTTTCAAAATCAAACAAAATTCTAACAAAATTTTAAATTCAAGGATAAAATCTAATGGAAAGTTCAAATTTAACGTGCAAAATTTCAAACTAAAACAATCAATCAATCGAAACAATCTCATTATCCAATATGAATCATATCTATAAAATTAAAAATTAGCATGAAACTATTTATGATAAATCCAAACTAATTGAATATAACTAATTATAAAACTGATAATCCCAATAAATAAGTAATCCCAATAAATAAGTAATTCTTAAACTCATAATTCTAATTAAAAAACAGTACTTTTACCACTCATAATCCTAAAATTTCTGCAATAAATATTAAATATCCTTCGATTGCGAGATGCATATCTGGATCAAAGAAAAAAAGGAAAGAAAATTAGTAGAGCTTAAATGTAAATAAGAACTTAAAACAAGAAAAAATTGGATTGACATCTTCTACATGTACATTTTTAAATAAATAGTCATTGATCCTTAAAATGTATACATATATAAATATATATGTGTGTGTATATAAAACATAACTCGTGCGTGTACATTTAAGATGTTTTTGCAAAGGTTACTCACCATTCCTGTAGATTAAGTATTTCAGACATACTTTTTTCACTCATCTTCTCTAAACATTGTACGAGAGTTGCCATTGTAGCTTTTGTGGTTGATAGCTCTTCTTCAAGCTTTTTCTGATAGTCAAATGATTCAGAAACTGCAATGTTGCCACTAATAGATTTCTTGGACCTTACAACTATTGATTTGACGTACGATGAGTTCTCTCCAAGTACCTCAATGCAAATTTTTTCTGAACTCATACGAGAAGCTCCTTCGGTTAGAGAATTTTGTTGTTCTTGTAATTCTTTCATTTGAGCCTACACAATGATTCATTTGATTTAATTAATATCATAGTCAGTTATTATAAGTGAATACAAAACAAATGAATGACTAATAGAATTCAATGAATTTCTTTTTATTTGTACATACATGATGAGCCACAACTTCTTCGTTAGCCCATCCAGTCTTGGGGTTGTAATATTCAGTCTCGTACATGTCAATGTCATCCAACGTCTATATCATGACATTGAGAAATCTCAATTTATTCATTTTATTTTAGATCAATATAAAATACAATGACTTACTTTCTCGTACTGATGAGCTGCACGCGATTTCGTCCCCAGTTTATGGTTGGTCTTCAACTTGGCTCTATTGTTATATTGTTTTTCAGAAACTTGCTGCAATTATTAAAAAAAAAAAAATTGGTTTTAACAATATGTTAACTATGACTACTAAATCAGGTTGAGTTATGACATTTACCTTGAATTTATCCGTTTCCCAAAAGTCACAAAGCCATAACCAATCTTCAGGACGATTAGCAAGTCTGTCATAAATGTGATGTTTGGCTAGTTCCACACCAACTTCGTCTCTCCATTTCTTATAGTGTATGTGAGCATTTGAACGGAAGGTAGAATACGATTTTGCGAAGGACTTCTTACATGCTCTTTGTTTTGTTCATAGTTGAGCTTATCCTACACATTTAATATACCATGATATATTGTTTATTTAATAGACATACTTTAAAAGAAAAAATGAAAGAAGAAAAAAAAACTAAATGTTCACTTACGAACAACTTTTTGTAAAGATGATCTTTTGTGTCTTCTGGAATCTCTTTCCAGCCTGAAACTTGCATAGGTGCCTCAACCTTAACGAGAATCCCGATTTGTGAAGCATGCTTTGAGCTATGCTGACCAACTGGATGGTCCATTCCCTCAGGAATAATAATACTCGGCTTCGTCCCATATTTCCGTGTATGCTCCTGAGTATTCCACCCTATAGTAGGCCCACGCTTGGTCTTCATTGTTTTCACCGGTCCTTCGATAATAAGAAAAGGGTTCTTAATTAGTAATTAATAAAAATAAACATAATTTATATATGAAATATTCTACAATTGTATATAAATGCAGCAGGGTTGAGTCTGTCAAATTCATCTTCACAAGGAGATAGTCATTGGTCATGTGTATTACATTTAAATCTTAAATCGTGAGATGGGTCTTCTTCATTATATATGTTACTAAGATGTTAGGCAGTTGAGATTTTTTTTTTTTTGTGCTAAAGAGATTTTTTTTATTTGGACAATATATGCACTGATAAACTAATTACATTTTCCCCTGCACAATGCGATAGTTATATGGATTTTGAATTGCTATCAGGAGTGACATTTGTGTAAATTTAACCAAAACAGTTGTTTAAGCGTCATTTGATATTTGCATAGTTCTTGTATTTAATGGTAATTAATGTCTGAAATACATCATGTGGTGTATATGCAACTAGAATAATTCTAAATCACATGTATAGGTTGTACATGTTACTTCAAAGATCCGTGGACAGGAATCAATATACATGTTGTATTTATTTATTTTAAATTATGAAGTTCTATAATTGAGTTTAAATCCACCTCATTGACAATCAATCCACACTATTAATAATCCATTATTTGAGAAGCCAAAAAATGATCTCGTTCGGCCATCATGAACTTATCTATGCAAAACAAATTAAGTTACTTTTTTAGTTTTTGTTTCACCAACTTAAGTTACCTGATTGAATAGAAATGAAAATATTCTACAATTGTCATGTGAATACTGAAAGATACCTTGGGTGCCTTTAGATGTGTCAAGGATCTCCTCCACAGATTCTAAAAACAAAGAAAAATTAGTATATAAAATGACTTTTTAAGTAAATGGAGCATGACTTAAAAAATAATATTACCTCTAACAGAAGAGCTTATGCGCTCGTTTGAACCCCTTTGCTCATGACTCATCCATAATGTCATCATTTATTGCAACCTGTCTAGCCGACTTGTTTGCAATGTTTGAGTTACTAAAAACTTTGGTCGAAATAGAAGTTACCCTTTTGGATTTATTTAAAGCTGTGAAGAAAATTAATAAAAAAATATCAATAGAAAATCTAAAGCACGAACATATGCAACTAATTGAGAAGTAATAAAAAAAATTACCACTCAAGTTTCGTGGAAAAGAAGACTTGTTTGTGCTATCAACCATAGCATCAGTTGCAGCCAGAGCACTTTCTAACATTGCCTTACGCTTTAAATCAAATGTTTTATTTGCTATAGCCATTGCACTCGATAATTGTTTTTGACGGTTCAAATGCGTACTCATTGTCGGTCTCTAACCAAAACAAAGTTCAGTTACCAAAATAAGTTGTGGACGAAATAATTTATCATCACAAACGAACATTTAAAATCATAAATCATAACAAAAAAGAAAAAAAGAAATCTGCAATCCATACATATTAGTTCATAGACAAGCAAAACATAGATAAATATATATCACAATAGCTATCAAATACTGAAACTGTGACACCAAAAAATCATTGCGAAATTTCCGGTACTAGCTCGAACAGATGATATACATTTGTGTATAAATTTATATATGAAATATTCTACAATTGTATATAAATGTAATATATAATAATAGTGTTATCACACTTTGTTATCCTAAACAACAGAGAAGCCAAACGTGATGAAGAAACAAAAAGTTTTATATCTACAATTGTTTAAAATCAGTGAACAAAAACCACAAGTTGAACCGATCCTATCTAATTTGCATCAAGAACATACAAAGAATTAAAATTCCTAATTAATTCCCAATTAAAGTGATGAAACTGTACTATATTTACCAGAAAATTGCTTCGGAAAATTGCAGAGAAAAAGAGAACTAATCAAAGTCTATGTTTCTCTTGAAATAGGTAGCTTTTATATATAGGTATATAGATCGTTCATAGAAAAGGGAGGGATATGTGTTGATTGTGTCAATCTTTAATTATACTAGATAATCATTAAACCAAATTCCGTTTCCTTACTTTTATGAAGTTTGGCGGTAACAGATGGAAAAAGGCGCCAATAAGAATACATATTTGTGAAAGTATAAAATATTGACTATATATACATATATTTTTTTATATTTTTAAGTTATTTTAATTATAACTAAATTGAATGTAACATTAACTGAGGGATGAGGGAAAGTTATGAATAAAGGGATAGGATGGGCGCAAAAAATGGAGAAGGGTTTTAGAAAAATAAAATATTGAAGCACAGACGAGGAGAAACAAAAATATTGATTGTATCTTTTTATTAAAGTTAATGACAATTTACCCCGTGATATTCATAATGTTTAATTACATATTTGTGATTTGAAAAAGAGCATTTTATCCCCCTATAAAAATTTGAAATATGCAATTTACTCCCTTCAATCGGAAAAGTGTAATTCACTTGCCGAAACTAAGAGTGGGCATGAAAAGTGTTTTAAAATATAGGGGGTAAATTGTCATATTTATTATAACACAGGGGTAGATTGTCACATTAATCATAATACAACGAGGTAAATTGTCACATTATCATAGCATGGGGGGGGGGTAAAATGTCACATATAAAAATGGTAGGGAGGCAGTGTGAAACTTTTATAAAATTATAGAGGAGTAAATTGCTCATTTTCAAATTACAATGAGGTAAATTGAACATTATGAGTATCACATAAATAAACTGCTATTAACTCCTTTTTATAATATATTTTTTTGCTATTTTCATGGTAAATTGAACATTATGAATATCAATGAGATAAATTGAAAATTATGAAGCATATAGGAGGAGAAACAAAAGAAATATTGAAAAACGGTTGGGAAATAAGATGAAAAACGGAATGGATGTTTTTTTTCAAATGATAAAATTGGTCAACAAATAATTTACTACATAGAACTTTGTCTAACAATCCTGTAAAGATAAACTATCAAAATCCTAAGCGTTGTTTTTATTAGAAAAATATCCTTGTGTTATTTTTTAACTAGAAAAATTATATTTCTTTATAATTTAATAAGGAGATTATTGCAATTTTTTAAGTGGACATAGGATTATTGTCAATTTTCAAAGTTAATAGGGTAATTATTGTCAAATCTTAGGTAAATAGGGGGTGCTTTCATCATTATTATGTGTGGTATAATTGTTATTTTTCCTGCAAATATGTAAGGGTGGGTCATTTTAATAAAAAATCAGCACATGTGATTTCTGATAATAAAAATAGCACAGGCGAATTTCGCTAATTAGACATAGCATTCACTCTGATTTTTTGTCCAAACTCATCCCAAATTAATTTGAATACCTAAATTTTGAGGTACTTAATATATTGCAGGACGGAACGAGATATCCTAAGATTTTAACGACAAGCTAAATATTAAATTCTACTCTTCAATTCCCAGTCCGTCCTGTAATAATTTTGGTACGCTAAATATTACATTCTACTCTTCAATTCCCAGCCCGTCTCGTATTAATTTGGGTACCCAAATTATTACGGGACGGAACCGATTGAGATTTTGGCTTTCATATTTTTTTTTACACAAATGCTCCACGTACCTAATAAAAGTAAATTACATAATCAATTTTTCATCAGTTTTCTTTTTGCTAAAATGAATCAGTTTTTATCTATTATTTTCATATAACATATTAACATAAATGGTGTTAATCAATTAAGTAGATTATCTTGTAGTTGCAGTTAAATAATTGTATAAGTTATATAATATTAGAAAAATATAGAGATAAATGGCCACTCCTAATTGAGACGACATCATATATAAAAATTACGAACTCGATCCCCACCCCTAATTGAGACCATTTACATTATAAAAATTATGATTGACCAAAATTAATTTTGATTGAACATTTGGGATAAATTATCATAAACTCTATTATAAATACATTGATTAATCTTTTGATGTTTAACATATTTCTTTATTGTTCAATAATCAAAAAGCTCTTTAATATAATATACAAATTTGTATTTATTTTTATCTTTATTTGAAGTAATCATACTAATTACACTATTAAAACTAATTTTACCGCCACTTCTTCTTAATTATATAGTTTTAATATTTAATGGAAAAGAAAAGGTTTTTGTTTCCTTATCACCAAACCCATCCGTAATTCCCAATTATTTTCCCTTTATCACGTTTTCCATCGTCAACTTTGAAGCAAAACCCTTTTCTGATTGAAAAAATTATACCTCACCTGCTACTTGTAGCCCATCAATTCCTTTATCACGTAGCTTCGCGATTCTTCTTGAGAAAAGAACACACACTAGTATCGATCCCAGTAACCCTATGCCCGTATCGATTTCTGGAGTCTTAAGAAAACAGTAAAGTTTTGTGAATTGTGATCAATCGACGAACCCTATCCCCAAATTTTCCAAATTCTGAAATTGCAATCATTCGAAATTTCGAATCATTCCTCCTATACCCGCCTTCAAGTAAAGGTATTTGCAAATTTTATAGTTGCAGCACTTCTTGAATATTTTTAGTTGTTTTTTGAATAGTTGATCTTAAGAGATTGTACTAGAGGTAATTAGTCACAATCATGTCTATCTTTTGAGATTCAAGTGCTAACTAGTTATATACTAATGGTAGAAAATGATTTTGTTTTATCTTTCAAGTTTATTGTAAATTCTTGATTTCACCTTATAAATACATTTGTCCATGCCACAGTTGAATAGACTCAGAGAAATCGGGAACATAAACAATACTTGTGGGCGGCATCTCGAAAGGAAACAGGTCAATCTTCAATTTTATTGCTTTCTAAACCAAGTTTGATTCGTTTTTCTGTTTTCTCTGGAACAATCAATTTTGTCTCATGTTGTGTTTCCTGCTGAAATTTGTTGCTTGAGTCAGCTTCATCTATGCATCATAAGAGAATAAAACATATTTTACATGTTTCTATAGTTTTTCAATGTACTCATGTTTTACTTTATTTTGCCTATATATGTAAGTAGTTTATTCACATACTAGGACTGCAACTAATTAGTAATTAAGTTCATAGTAAACTTCCCGATTGCAGTCTGACAGTCTTTAATAAAATGCCCATAACTTTCTCCACAGACCTTATTTTTGTAAACCGCTATTTTTGTTGAAAACTAGACTTCCGTATATTTATAACCATATATGATATACCTTCTAGCTCCTTTCCAATCAAAGCAGTTTTGCGTTCAAAGTCACCTTATCTGCAGAAATAGATTCTGGGACAGCATTTGCATCAGATGTCGAATTAGTTATATTCTGAACTCTTGTAATGCTCAGTCACCGAGAATTGTATATATAACCAGCACAATATTAAATTTGCAATAACAAATAAAAGAAATTCCCAATTTTAGAGAGTATAAGTACTTGATTTGATTGAACTGCATGACCTCTAATGCTGGTGTAAAATGTTAGAACTACATGGAAGCCTCATCTGTAACACTTAGACAAGATTCATGCTTCTAGGGGCAGTATTTCATATTGGTTGAATAGAACAACCAAGGGTTCATCAAGTCATTGTGGATGAGTCTTAGCAAACATGATTCTTTTTGGCTTTTCCTATATATAATTTGGTTTTTTTCTCATTCAACAAGACTACTATTTCATACTAAAGTAAAATTTTAATTTCTAATTTCAATTTTGGATGCTGCTTGTTAATGTCTTTACTGAAAAATTGTGAGAGAAAGAACAAATTTTTTAGCTTGCATAAAGATATTCTAGTTATTGAACTATAGTTTTATCTGTGATATAAATTTCAGCTTGCATAAAGATATTATAGTTATTGAACTACAGTTTTATCTATGATATAAATTTCAGCTTGCAAGATAAAAATGGATAAAAGTTGGATCAAACTTAACGACTTCACGTCAGATGAGTATGTAAATGGAGTTAGGAGTTTCATGAGATTTTCTTATAAGAACATGCCTCATAAAGATAAATGGCTTTGTCCTTGTGGAAGGTGTTTGAACCAATCCTTGTATCCACCTAACTTGGTCAAATTACATTTACTCACACATGGTATAGATGTTACTTATAGTGAATGGACGCATCATGGTGAAACCTCTGATATACACGTTGAAAATCATAACAATCATGGTCATATGGATGAGACATTTGAAGAGGAACAATTGTTAGAAGATCTAAATTTGGGTAGGCGTAACTTTGATAACTATGATCCTGAAAAGACTGACGTTTGTTATGATGGTTTCAATGATACACCAGATCTCATACCAGACGATGAAATGGATAAGTTTTAGAAGTTATTAAAAGATACACAGCGTAAATTATACCCTGTTTGCTCCCAATCATTGTTGTTATTTCTTGTGAAGTTACTCAACATAAAAGTTTTGAACCGAATGACCAACAAATGTTATGAATTGATTATTTCGCTGTTCAAAGAATATCTACCAGCTGGTGATATTATTCCTCCTTCATTTTATGAGGCGAGAAACGTTTTAACAGGAATTGGTTTGGGATATGAACTTATACATGCATGTAAAAATGATTGCATTCTTTTTTGGAAAGAACACGAGTCATTAGAAAATTGTACTGTGTGCAAAGAGTCTAGATGGAAAGTCAATGATGCCAAAAGAAAAAAAATCCCCCATAAAATACTGCGCTATTTTCCCTTGAAACCTAGGTTACAGCGGTTGTTTATATCAAGAAAAACAGCTTCGGATATGCGCTCGCATGCTAATAGAAAAATCGGATCTGATGACACAATGGTCCATCCGGCGGATTCTGTAGCTTGGAAAGATTTTGATAAACAGTACCCTTGGTTTGGTCAAGATCCTCGTAACATACGTCTTGGATTTGCCACTGATGGGTTTAATCCTTTTGGTAATATGAATAATTCTTATAGCATATGGCCAGTAATTTTAACGGTTTATAATTTACCACCTTGGCAATGCATGAAAGAACCTTATATGATGTTGTCTCTTTTAATTCCTGGTCCTAGATCACCGGGAAAAGATATTGATGTATATCTTAGGCCTTTGATTGAAGAGCTTAAGGAATTATGGGTTGGAGTGATCACACGAGACGCAGAAAGTGGAGAATGTTTTCGGCTGCATGCATCAATTTTATGGACAATACACGACTTACCTGCTTATAGTGATATATCTGGACATCAAACAAAAGGATATTGTGCTTGTCCCAGATGTAGCATGAATACGCCTTCACGAAGACTGAGAAGTAAAATTGGTTATCTAGACAACAGGCGATTTTTGCCCAGATATCATCCTTATCGGAAAAGCCTAAAATTTAATGGGAGGATCGACTCTGGCTCTAAGCCAAGGGAGCTTAATGTTGATGAGATTTTAGCACAACTAAAAGAAGTAGTAAACGTGAAGCTTGGCAAGCATTCTGGAAATACTAAACGAAAACGTTCTTTCGCAACAATCATGTTGGAAAAAAAAAGTATACTATTTGAATTGCCATATTGGTCAAAACTCAAACTGCGCCATAATCTAGATGTAATGCATATTGAGAAGAATATATGTGACAATATAATTGGAACTATACTTGATGTTGATGGTAAATCAAAAGATACTGAGAAAGCTCGATTGGATTTGAAGGATATGGGTATAAGAAGCGAGTTACACTTAAAAACACTAGATGGAGCCAAAGCAAACAAAGATGGTAAAGTTCGATTTTTGAAACCGCGTGCAATATATACTCTATCCCAGAAGGATAGGCAAGGTTTTTGTCAATTCTTGAAAGCTGTGAAATTCCCGGATGGATATGCTGCAAATATCTCTTCACGTGTGAGCATCAAGGATGGTAAAATAACCGGTTTGAAAAGTTATGATTGCCATGTTTTACTGCAGCGTTTGCTTCCAGTTGGGATGTGTGGTTTCCTAAACAAAGATGTTCTTAATGCCATTACTGAATTGTCAAGTTTCTTTAGACAACTCTGTTCTAGAACCCTTAAATTGGATGTCCTTGACAATTTGGAGAAAAAGATACCTGTGATATTCTGTAAGTTGGAAATGATATTTCCGCCCGCATTCTTTGATGTTATGGTGCATCTATCACTTCATTTAGCGAATGAGGCTAAGCTTGGAGGACCTGTTCACTATAGATGGATGTATCCTATCGAGAGGTAATTTTTTTTTAATGAGAAAATTAGATTGTTTATTCTTAACGTATTTATTTTGATTATAACATATGTTCTTTTTGCTTTGTTTGTTTAATGCGAGTGTAGGTCTCTTGGTAATTATAAAGGGATGGTTCGAAACAAAGCTCGTCCAGAAGGTTCAATAGCAGAGGCCTACATTGTGAAAGAGTCTCTGAATTTTTGTTCAATGTATCTTCATGGAACCGAGACAATATTCAACAGAGTCGAACGTAATCCTGATGGAAGGAGCATCCGAATGCATCACTTTCAGTATTCAAAAGTAAAATTTGAGTCTTTGGAGAAACAAAGTATACCCAACTTAAACGTGAAGACCGTAGTGCATTACATTGGTTCGTCCTGAATAATTGTCCAGAGATAGAAATATACTTGAGGTAATTAACTAGTAATTTAATTTCATTTTTGGTAGTAATTGACATCTTTAATAGTATCAGTTAACATTACTATAATTTTGTTATTTAGGGAACATGAAGAAGAACTTAAGCAGGAAAATTCTATTGGTTGGGAGACAAGACAAAAAGAAAGAGTTCGCTTTATGGTTTGAGAATCGAGTAAGAATTTAAAGTAACGTCAAATTTAATTCATTGGATGTGGTTGATATCTCATATATAGATGCTAACTCATCACTATTTGTAACTAGATTAAGGAACTACGACGTATAAGATCACCAGAAGTTAGTGATGAACTTCTTGCACTTGCATCTGGTCCTTATTTTCAAATTAGTAGATGTAGTGGGTGTATAGTAGAAGGAGTCAAATATCTAACTAGAGAAAGAGATAGTCGACGTTTGACACAAAATAGTGGAGTAAGCACATAATCTATACATAAGGGCAAAACTATAAAGTTTTATGGAGTATTTGAAGATGTCATTGAGTTGAGTTATGTTGATAACTTTCGATGTGTGTTATTTAGTTGTAAATGGTTTGATTTGCAAAGACATAAACCAGTCAAAATAGATGATGATTTTACATGCATAAATGTAAGCAAACTATGGTATACAAGTGATCCATATGTATTAGCAAATCAAGTAACTCAAGTTTTTTATGTTAGCGATACAAAATTAGGTGGAGACTGGAAAGTGGTTCAAATTTCACAACATCGACATTTGTTTGATCCATCTCTATTTAAACCTAATGTTAGAAAGGAACTTGATATGAATGATGCATATCAACAAGAAAATTGTGCTTACATACAAGTTGACGAAAATAATAATGAGATTGGCTCAGTAGTTCGTGATGATGAAGCTCCACTAGAGGATGAAATTTCTGAAAGGGTAATTAATCCACGTACCAATAATCAAATTGAAGGGGATGAATATGAGGAAGAAGAAGATGATACCGTAGGTGAAGAATATGGTAGCAGTGATGAAGAGGCGTCTCAAGCTTATGTAGATAGTGCCCTGGAATATGAGTGAGGTATGGATACATACACGTTTACTTTAAATTACATGCTATTAAACAATGAATGTTATTAACTAATTAATTATACTCTTTTGTTTATATTTCTATACATGCACATATTATTTACTTGTAGGATAAGATCTAGGCATTCATTATGTTCAAGGATGGCTGGATTTGAGGATAAACTTTCATGGATATATTTATGTAGTGTTGTTTCTGTATTAATAATTTTATGGATTATGGATATTAGTAATTAGCATTAGATGTCTTTTCTTAAGTATTAAGATTTCTTTTTTCTCGTTCAATTCAGAAAATTGTTACCATTTAATTTTTTTTTTCTGTTAGTTTGATTGACAAAAATAATTTATGTATTCAGTTAAATTTTAGGGAAAACCTTGTTTATTACCTGTGAAGTGTCCTTTTCATCGAGATTTTTGCTTTTTCCTTCTATTGTTGTTTGCTTTATTTTAAAACAGAATTCGGGGCAATGGACTAATTGCAGGCAAAAAAATTTCGTGTCCTCATCCTCTTAAGAGCCACTTTTATTGGTAAATTTGATTTTAGCATCAAACTCTGAGCTGGTGTGATTATTTTTCAAATTTACATCTTTAAAAAAGATTTTTAGTTATTTTTTATTTATGATTCTCAGTGAATTATTTGTTGTGATTGTTGTAGAAAAAAGGCAGATTAATGGATTGATTTGATGGATTTCATGCGATATAAGAACACCTGGTTAGTTCATTGGTTCTTTACATTTGCTTTTACATTCTTAACATTTTGTCTTTTGGTATAGACCTACCTCTGATTATTTTTTAATTTGTTGCTGTTTGTAAGTTGATTATAATGTTCCATTGAGAAAGATGAGAAGAACAATGTTGCGGATTTTTAGTAGATGTATGACTCCAATTAAAAGGCTAAAAAGCGAATTGCAAGATCACGTTTTTTTTATATATGAGAAATTATGTATTATCAGATGTAATTAGATATTTTTCTTTATGTTCGTTTTAGGCAGCTAAATATGTAACTATTATTTTGATATATTTTAGCAAGAAAATTGGATTACCTTTTATAATTGTATTACGACTTATTGTTATCGAATTTTGGTCAGTAAACTTACATTTCTACAACAATATTTAATGACATCTTTTGGTCACTGAATAGTTCAAAATAATCAAACTTTAACAACCATCTCTTTAATATATGGGACATGGTTGGTAATAAAATGGGTTTCACTAGCCAAAAACAATATTGTTGTTAAATGTGAAATTATGGACACAAAAATAATGTTATAGTAACAAATATCTATTACATTAGAAAGGGAAAAAATTGTGGCTTACGACTACATCTTTAAAGACAACTAGTAACTAGTCACTAAACATAAAATTTTGTTGCAATACGTAGATCATTAACGACCATTTGATGCTACAACAACTACCTATCTATACATCAGCGACTAAAATATTCCTGCTAATGGTCAAGTATTCTAAGCACCATTAAAAATTGATCACTAAACAAGAATTTTTGTTGGTATACATATAACATTAGTGACAATCTAATGTTGTAGCGATCATCTATATCTATATTAGAGACCAAAAAAATTGTTGCTAAAAAACATGCCCTTTACAGACCACTAGCGAATGGTCGCTAAATATGATTTTTGGTTGGTGTCAAAGGCACATCAGTGACCATCTAATTATGTTGCAACCACTAATCTCTACATAAGCGACTACAAGTAACGTTGCTCATGTACATGTATTTTAGAGACCAATAATGATTGTTCACTAAACATGAATTTTGGTTGTTGTAAATGTAGCAATAGCAACCATGTAATCCTACAACAACCAGTCATACAACATTAGCGACAAAAAAAATCATTGGTAATGACCATGTTTTTTAGAGACCACTGGTGTGTGGTCGGTTAACATGGAATTTGGTCGGTGTAGACATGACATTAGCGACCATGTAATTATGCAGTGACCATATGTACATACATTAGCAACTGAAAAAATTGTTGCTCATGGTTGTGGCTTTTAGGGACAACAAGTGGTTGGTCACTACACACAATTTTTTGTTACTATATTCATAACATTAGTGACCCTGCAATGCTACAACGACCACCCGTCTCTACATTTGCGACACAAAATATTGTTCCTAATGGTTTTCTTTTAGGGACCACTAGTGGCCGGTCACTACACATGAATTTTAGGTTACTATACACCTAACATTAGTGATCATACAATGATGCAACGACCATACATCTCTACATATGCAACTGAAAATATTGTTGCTAATGATGGTGTTCTTTAGTGACTAATGGTGGATGGCCACTAAACACACACTTTCAGCGTCCAAATTAATCGTTCGTCGCTGCGTAGCTTTAGTAGCCAGTATGTACTGACCAACCTTGTTCTGGTCACTGAAGGTTTCTGTAACCATTTTTCCACTTTTAGTGACCAATCTCGAATGTCGCTGAAATCGATTTTTCTTGTAGTGTGAGGCTTTTTTCCAAACTTTGTATACGGTTTTCGTCCCAAATACGAGACCAGAAATTTGCTCCATTACTTGTTCCTAAAAGAAAGAGTGAAATACTTAGAAAAACTTGAAAAAATATGAACAACATAATTTACGAATTCATAAAACTATATACATTTTCTTTCCTGATAAAAATGGGGGTCTTTTTTCCAGCAATGAACTCCAGTACATGCTCGAACACGCGTGAATTTGAATGGTACACGATATGTGTTCTTTTGCTAAAATTAGGGTTTATTGGTATTTGGGTTGAATTGGGGGAAAATATTTTGATTCGCGTGGGTAACAGGAATAAACAAGGTGAGAAGAAACTTGAGATGAAGAATTCAAGAAAAATGGCCGCAATGAAGGCTTGAGCGTGTGATTTCGTCGGAAAAGATGGAGTAAATGGTTCGGCGCCGTCGCCCAAGAAAAGAGAGAGAGTGTCACGAGATGAATGAGGTGGATTAGGGTTTCATTCGGGGCTGATATACGCCGCAATCAATGGCTCAGATTATTTGCAAATGAACGGTTAGATGGGATTCTGGATGAAGGGCATTTTGGTCTCAAATTATTAATTGGGCCAACCGGTCAAGAGATAACGAGCTGGACGCGGGGTTAGTTAGCCCAATTCTAATTGGCCGAACACTGGATTAAATTATGCAACATATTGTTTATAAGCCCAATCTGACCGAAAATAAATAATCCACTACCTTTGTAAAAGCCCAAACCAAACGCGCCTAGGAGCCTTAGAGATGAGATAATTATTTCGCTTTAAATAGGGACATTCATTGTACACAAGAGAATCAAGAAACAAATTCAATTTTACATTTCATTTATGTTCTTGTCTTTTACTACTCTAACATGGCAATCAGAGCTCCTAAAGGACTAATTGTCCAGTGATCCTCCTTCTTTTTATTTCATTTCCTCTTTCCTCTATTTTTTTATTTCCCCACCATGGCAGAATCTCCTACTGAAACAACCACCCCTATTTCCCCTTCTTCCGCTCCTACTTTGTTTTCTTTTCCGGCAGCTATATCTATCCTAACTCCACCTCCCTCATCTCTTCTCACTATCAAACTCTCTGATGAAAATTATTTATTGTGGAAAGCACAAGTTCTTCCATATCTAAGAGGTCACAATCTCACCCAGTTCATAGATGGAACCCCTCCTCCACCCCACCTGCTTGATAATATGACAGACCCAAATCCAGCCTTTTTTCAATGGCGTCAACAAGACCAAGCAGTCTTGAGCATCCTCATATCGTCACTCTCTGAATCTATTATTGCTCATGTTATTGCGGCAGCAACTTCTCAAGAAGCATGGTCTATTCTTGAAACCATGTTTTCTGCCACTTCTCAAGCTAGGGTAATGCAAACACTCTTCCAACTTGCAACTTTAAAGAAAGGATCTGATAGCATCGCTGTCTATTACCGTCGAGCCAAACTCCTCTCCGACTCTCTTGCTCTTGCTGGTAAAATTCTTCCCTCTTTTGATTTCATCGTTTACCTTCTCAATGGCTTGGAAGATTACCACTACACCACCGTTGTATCTACCATTACAAGCCGAATAGATCCCCTAACCCCTGCTCAAGTTTAATCATTACTTCTCACTTATGAAGCAAGACTTCTTCACCAAACAAACAACCTCATTGCTGCTACAGAATTTTTGAAAACAACACCTCTAAATCCCACTTTCCTACCTCTGGGAGAGGCCATAACTCTTATAGGGGCCGTGGAATTTCTCGTGGCCGTGGAGGTCGTGGACGTTATGGTGGTCGTGGTCTCCTACCTACTCCGACTCTATTCAATCCAAACAAACCAGCCTGCCAAGTCTGCGGCAAGATTGGTCATACCGCCACCATTTGTTATCACCGATTTGATGTTAACTATCAAACAGCCCCACATCCTTCTCTCACTGCCCATTTCACCACTGGTCCATCCTTTTCTACTACCTCAGATCCCTCTTGGTATCCGGATACAACCGCCACTCACCACTGTACGAATGACTTCTCCAATCTCACAATTAATTTCACTAAATACCATGGTCAAGAACAGGTTCGCGTTGGTGATGGTTCAACTCTTCTTATTCATCACGTGGGAGGTTCTACCATCTCTTCTACTAATGGCAAACTCTCTCTCTCTCTCTCTCTCTCTCTCTCTCTCTCTCTCTCTCTCTCCTATTTATCATACCCTAGTATTTCAAAAAATCTTATATCTGTGAATAATTTTTGTAACAGTGATGTGTTTTTTGAATTTCATTCCGATTGTTTCTTTGTGAAGGATTCCAAAACCAGGATGGTTCTTCTTCAAGGCATTACTAAGGATGGTCTCTATGTTCTTCCATCTTCTTTTCCTCCTCCGCAAGCTTTTACATCCGTCCGCGCATCACCTCTCTTATGGCATAGCCGCCTTGGCCACCCGTCTATGCAAGTAGTTTCAAAACTAATCAAGCAAACATCACTCCCTGTCCAACCGCTGTCATCCCCACATCTTTGCTCGGCTTGTTGTCGTGCAAAACTCCATCAACTTCCTTATGTCGCCACATCTCATCATTCCTCCGCTCCTCTCCAACTACTTTTTGCCGATGTTTGGGGCTCTTCCCTGGTTATTTCTCGCGGTGGTTTTCATTATTACTTATCTATTGTTGATGATTTTAGTAGATTTTGTAGGATTTTCCACCTAAAATGTAAAAGTGAAGTTGTTAATGTTTTTACTTTATTTAAGAAGAATGTTGAGAATGTTTTGGGTACCAAAATTGTTTCTTCACAAATGGATTGGAGAGGTGAATTTCGTTCCTTACAAAAAGTTTTACATTCTTTCGGCATAACACATCGAATATCATGTCCCTATGCTCATCCCCAAAATGGAATGGTTGAACGTAAACATAGACATATTGTAGAAACCGGGCTTGCTTTACTTTCTCATGCTTCACTTCCAAAATGTATTGGTCGGATGCATTTACTACAGCGGTCTATCTAATAAATCGTCTACCCACCCCCCGTTTTAAAAGGTCTATCACCATATGAAACTCTTTTTCATAAAAAGCCGGATTACAAATTTCTTAAAATATTTGGTTGTCAATGTTGGCCGAATCTCCGACCATACAACAAACACAAATTTGATTATAGATCACTCCCATGTATTTTTCTTGGTTACAACCCTTCACATCATGGATATTTTTGTTATCATGTAGCTACAGGGGGAATATACACCTCCAGAGACGTTTTATTTGATGAAGTTTTTTTTTCCTTACTCTAAATCTGGGTCCGAAAAGAACAAAATTCAGCCTAATGGTTTGGCAAAACTTCCATTCCATCTTTCTCTACATACTCAGCCCAATGCCCAAGAGCCCATCCTACCATCTCAAACCAGCAACCATAATATGTCCCATGGGCCCATATTTACATCTGAGCCTAACTCCCCTCATAATTCATCTCCTATTCAGCCCATCTCTCTATCGATCCATGCCCAGACCCACTCTCCTCAACCCGACCCGGACCGCGTTCAAACCTACAACCATACCCTGCCTCTTCCCTAAATAATTTTACATCGTCTTCTACATCTACTCCAACTTCTCTAAACTTGCCTCCACCACCAATTCACCCAATGCTCACACGCTCCAAAACCAATCAATCCAGTCCCAAAACTCTCACAGACGGCACGATACCATGGCCACCACCAAAAGCCCATCTCACATCAAAAACTGTCCCCGATGAACCATCCTCTTTCACTGAAGCTTCAAAATTTTCTGAATGGAGAACAGCAATGCAACAGGAAATTGATGCTCTTCTCAATACCCAAACATGGTCTCTTGTCCCATCTTCTCCGAATCAGAACCTAGTTGGGTATAAATGGGTTTTCAAGACCAAATTCTTGTCAAATGGTTCTTTCGAAAGACGAAAGGCTCGTCTAGTGGCCAAAGGGTACAATCAATTAGATGGACTGGATTACACAAAGACTTTCAGTCCCGTCGTCAAGCCCACTTCTATTCGACTGGTATTGTCTATTGTTGTATCACTTAATTGGTCTATTAAGCAATTGGATATTCAAAATGCTTTTCTCCATGGATTACTTGATGAGATTGTTTACATGATTCAACCACCTGTGTTTGTACATCCTGATTTTCCCAATCATGTCTGCAAATTAAATAGGGCACTTTACAGTTTAAAGCAAGCTCCCCGTGCTTGGTATGCAAGATTGAGCAATCGACTAATTGAATTGGGTTTTACTGTGTCCAAATCTGATGCATCTTTGTTTATATATCGGCATGATTATGTGGTTTTATATCTTTTAGTATACGTTGATGACATTGTTGTCACGGGTTCTTCCTCTAGTGCAATACAAAATTTGATCTCGCTATTAAACAAGGATTTTCCAGTGAAGGATTTGGGAGGACATCATTATTTTCTCGGTTTAGAATGTTCCCGTACCTCATCTGGGCTGTTTATTTCTCAACGCAAATATGCCTTGGATCTTCTACGACGAACAAATATGCTCTGTTGCAAACCAGTCAATAGCCCTATGGCAGCTTCCACTAAACTCACTACTCGTGACTCAACTTCCTTCGAAGATCCCACCCTCTATCAGAGTGTAGTTGGAGGCCTCCAATACTTACTTTTCACCCGTCCTGATATCTCATTTGCCGTTAACAAAGTCTGCCAGTACATGCACTGTCCTACAATATTACATTGGCAATCTGTCAAAAGAATTCTTCGATACTTGAAAAGTACTTTGAACTTTGGGCTTACTTACAAACCCTCCCCAAATCCTTCTTTTGCTGCCTTTACGGATGCCGATTGGGTCGGTTGCTTAGATGATAGAAAATCGACTGGTGGATATTGCATTTTCTATGGTAGGAACCTAGTTTCATGGAGCTCCAAGAAACAACATACCATTGCTCGTTCAAGCACGGTGGCCGAATATAAAGCACTTGCAATTGCAACTTGTGAAATTATTTGGATCCAATCTCTCTTGAAAGAATTGGGAGTTTCTTCATTTCATCCACCTACCTTATATTGTGAAAACTTGGAAGCCACCTATCTGAATAAGAATCAAATAATGCATTCGTGTACCAAACACGTTGACATCGATTTTCATTTTGTCCGGGATAGGGTTCAAGCAAAAGCTTTACATGTCTCATTCTTTTAATTTCCAGTAAAGATTAAATTGCCGATATACTCACCAAGCCTCTTTTGCACCTTCGGTTCTCTACTTTGCGAACGAGTCTAACTGTGCTTCCACCCCAGTTGGACTCGAGGGGGCGTATCAAAGATAAACATCCAAACAACACCTCTGCAGTGACATAAGCAATAGAATTTTTTTTGAATCAATACACATGTTAAAACCTTATTGTATATTATAGAATAGGAGCCTTATAAATGAGATGATCATTTCCCTTTAAATAGGGAGATTCACTGTACACAAGAGAATCAAGAAACAAATTCAATTTTACATTCCATTTATGTTCTTATCTTTTAGTACTCTAACAGAGAGCAACAACAAATCAACATTGCTTCAATTTTGCAGAATTGTTGCATAATTTTTGGTATGACAAAATTGCAGAAAACGTCCTAAACTAATCAATAATTTTGGGTTTTGATCCCAAACTTTATCACCTCACCCAATTTTATCCCGTAATTTAGTATTTTTGGAATATCGTCCCAACGTTAATTATGAGACAGAAATTGTGCATGTATTCGTTAAATTGCCTCATGGCTACTTACGTGTCATGACGTGATAAATTTTAGCTTGAATAATTATACAATATTGCATAATTCTTCCCAAATACAAGATTGAACCGTCATTTACGTTAAATTAAAATTTTAATATTGGGACTAAATTCATGCAAAATGGTAAATTACGGGACGAAATTCGGCGAGCTGATATAGCTTGGGATGAAAATCAAAATTAGTAATTAGTTTGAGATAATATTCCAAAAAAATATTATATTACGGGATGAAATTCGGTGAATTAATATAGTTCGGGACGAAAACTCAAAATCACTAATTAATTTGGGATGTTTTCTACAATTTTGCCTTTTGTAATAATGGAACAAAGTATTAGTAATAGTTATAACAATTACAAAGCTAAACCAATTAAAAAAAAACTATTATTAATATATTTAATATATAAAACGACGGTAGATAAATATAAAGAAAGAATATCCCAATTTATTATAGTTAGATATTACATAAAATAGAGAAGAGCAAACAATTACATAAAATAAAGGACGACGTTTTGCTGGTGTTGAAAAAAGTAAGTTAATGGACTATTTTGGACATATTTTAAGTGAGACCCACTTTGTGTAAAGAGTCGGGTCTTGACGGAATTATATTCTACTCCGTGAGTAGATTAAAACGGTATATGGTACGTCCAAATCGGAGTACATGTGAATGAGAAATTAAAGCTCAAAGTTCACATATGTAATGGGAAAAATTGGAAAGAAATGAACTTATCCCACATTGAAAAAAAATTGGAAAGAAATTAAACCCACTTTTTTGTATGGTTTGTGTCTTGTAAGATATATTTATTTTTTGTATATTGTGCAACAAATTGAATTTTTTATTTTTTAAAAATAATAAAAATTAAAGTTTCGGTTTTTTTGGACCGAACCGAACCGTTTGGTTTTTTACCGAACCGAACCGAAATTTTCGGTTCGGCAAACGGTCCGCGGTCTGAAATTTACCGGACCGAAAAAATACCGAAGTTCGGTCCGGTTCGGTTCGGTTTTTAGCGAATGCTCAGCCCTAAGTTGAAACACAAAAAACAAAAGCAATCCTCTCTTCTTCTTATCCATTCTAGAGTTCAAAAGTGTTTCAGTTTATTGCAAATAGCTTGGTGCGAAGCTCATTTGTTTATACCGTTGAATCCTGGGAGACGAACGTTCAAAGAACCTCAAGCACGAACCGGAAGGGTGAGGGAGCGAATTTGTCTTAAGGACACTGTGTTTTCACACAGGCCTTGGTTTGATTAATTTTTCAGTCTTTAGCATGATATTTGTTCGGTTTCTATTTAATTTTTTGTAAACTTATATTGTTGTGATATATCATTTCTTTGTACTGTTTTCCTATACGTAAGTTATAACCAATGTTTTCAAAACCGGACCGGACAGTGAACCGGTGAGCCGACTGGTTAGTTGTTTTACTGGTCGAACCGGTCGAACCACTGGTTGAACCGGATGACGTCATAATAATGTAATAAATATATTTAATTTTAAAGTATTTGTAATATGCATAAAATTTAAACATTATCATACAATTGATTAAAAATATAAAAAAATTATAATATTCTAAAATTAATATAATATTTATCTAACTTATATCATAACGGTAATATGGTACTAATTTGTATGCTCATATAAATATAATATGATTATATTTCTTTTTAAAAATTTAAAAGTGTAAGTTAAAAATGCAACAAACTAAGATATTCATAAATTTTAAAATATGGTTATGTATAAAAGTCTAATATTCAAAGTCAAACTTGCATATTATATTGATTTGACTCTTTATCCTAAAAATAATATTGAAAAGAATAAATTTTAATAAAAAACTTTTATTTGAGTATTAATTTTCATTCATAATGTGTGAAATATTTATTTAAGTTAATTATCTAATTTATAAATAAATTTGGCTATAAGTTTCTATAATTTATAAATTTTAATTTGTACTAAAATTTCAAATAAAATGGTGTAGCTCAAATTGTAAGGACCTCATGTTTCATCCTAGATGTTAGGTGTTCAAATCCCACCTTGTACAAGAATTTCTAATTTATTTTTAATATTAAAAAAATCAAAATAATATTTAAAAAAAAAAAAAAAAAAAAGGAAAATCAGAACCGGGTTGAACCGGTTCATACCGGTTTTGGACCGGTTCAACCCGGTCCAAACTTGTTTTTGAAGTTACTGGTTTTAAGGGGTAAACCGGACCGGATCGATCTCCGGTTCGCGATCGAACCGGTCGGACCGACCGGTCCGGTCCGATTTTAATAACATTGGTTATAACAGCTGAAATTAGGAGAAAGTACGAAGGATATATAGAAATGTCACAAAATTGCTTTCTTTTTTTATTGCCAAAATGCAATTAATTGTAAAAGCAGTTCATGACATGCTTTTACAAATGCAATATTTTAACTCTTTTTTTCTTGAGTAAAAGCACAAGTAGAAATTGCAAACTCATGAAAACCACTTTTCAAAACAAAAACTGAAAATCACTATAGAAAAGCATTTGTGTTGCCCAAATGAAACAACTAAATAAAACAATATCCAAAAACAAACACATTAATTAGCTCTAAAAACTTGTCTTATGCGCAACTAAGATTCTCTTACACTTCCAATTCTATCACACGATCGATTAATTAGGGTTAGAAAAGATATATATATATATATATATATATATATATATATATATATATATATATATATATATATATATATTAATACTAATAAGATCGTATGGCTGCTGAAACAGTAGGTTCCAATTTCATTCTCCTTTTTATTTAAACGTTCTGCACCCAAAACGACGCCGTTTTGAATATTTTATTGGCAAAATGCTCTTCTTCCTAATTTCTTTTCCAATTACTTCTTGCTGGTATTGACCGTGATCTCCACAGCCTGTGGGTCCCTCCAATTTTTGATTTTCTTTTTCCCTTGTATGTTTTTAACAGCCCTAATATTAAATCTCTTCCCTCAATTGCCATTTTTTTCCAAATTTGCGGCTAGGTAATCATTCCACTCTGCAATTCTCTTAATCTGTTTTGCCGTCTGCAACATGTCGGCTTATCTTCTCAATCCTCAACAACTTTTTGCAATTTTTGTAAGCCAAGGTTGTTATCAGTCTGTCAAAGTTGTTATCAGTCTTCTTCTCACTCCCTATTTTAAGGGAATTGGTCAGTTTGTTGTATGACTTTTGTTGGGAAATTATTATCTTCTTCAAATTCTCAAGAATACATGTTCAATTAAGTTTTGGTTCTCTCCAAAATTGGAGAATTATTGGGAAAATTGAAGAATAAAAAAAAAGCTTGAAAGGGATGGAAGCTTCTCCCAGTTTAATCCAGTGGGTCAGTTCCTTCTTTTGGTCCACTTTTGGTGCAATTCAAGTTTTCAAAGTCCTTTTATGGTTGTTTATTTTCGGCATTTTTTAATAGTAGGGTGTGTGATTGTATTCTTATTTTAATTAAAAACAAATCTTGAATCTTAATCGGTTATGTGTAGACAACCTTCATTTCAAGGTGCTTCTGTTCCTGCAGTTTACCAAGGTATTCCTCTTTTTTTGCTGTCTTGAAGCTCCCAATTGTTGGTATCTCTTCACAGAGTTCAACTTGAATTGGTGATAGGTTAGGTGAATGGCTTTAATATTAAGTTGTTGCATATAACTGATTATGAAAGGGAATTTGGCTTAAGGAGGTATGCTATTTGGTGGTACGGTTTGAGTCCCACCATCACCAAGTATTTCACGAGGTACTAAACTGAAGTTTTTTTATCTTTTATGCAGGTATCTTATGTCGTCATTTTTTATACATTGTTGGAACCTGGGCATTTCTCTTTATTTATTTGTAAAATTTTCTGCATCATATGCATGTTTGTTACTTTTACAAGTTACTGAAATTTCATATATTCTACCCAGGTACTCCTCTCTGGTCAGAGGTATGCATTTCTTTCATGCTTCTTATTTTTATGTTCTTAGTGTTTTGCTGAAACTTATATTTATCTAACTTTATTAAAGAAAATTGATTATGACTTGGATGTGATGCAGACTTATGTTTTCTAAAATGGACATGAACGTGAAGCTGGGAAGTATTATTTTGACATTTTTCTTGTAATTTATGGTACATTTATTTATGAATTTAGGTTATTTTTCTACTTTTTTTTTAAGTATTGTTTTAAGGAAAGGTATGATTTGGTGAATTTTATTTAGCTGATGCAAAGAACTGAGGCTTTATGTGAACCTCAGAATTGGTCTCTATGCTTGTGCTGGATGGAACTCTGAGTAATTTTGTAGAAAAAAAATTAAATGGATTTTCTAAAATGACAAAAATGATTTGTTTTTGTACAGAATTCTTTAAATATTAATTTTCTCTGATTTCAGGGGCCTTTCTAGTTTGGTTAAAAGTATGTTCGTGGTATTATTTTCAAGACAAATAATGAGTCTTTTAAGGTACCTCATTGAGATCTTTCAATTGGTACCTGATTATTTGTGTCTCAAATTCTTTACATAAAGGCTGCAATGCAAAGTTCAGAGCCAATATCTCGAATATGATGAAAGCTGAAAGATTTTATGAAAATCAAGGTGGTCCAATCATATTATTTCAGGTAGTCAAAGTTCCGCAAAATCAAAATGTAATACGAAATCCGTGCTCTGGGACGAACTTACAGAATTGGCAACAAAACTGGTTGGGATCTTGGCACTGCATGGTTCATGTGCAAGCAAGATGATGCTACCGGTCCAATTGTACATATTGCCTCCTTTTCTCAAATCCGACTCTTATTAGTGAAGTTCATATTTTACACTGTTTTTTGTTCCAATATGTAGTTATTAATATATATGAAATTTTGTCACTCCTCAAATAGATTACCATTATCAGTTTATCTTATCATGCCAATCTTTTTACTTTGTCTAAATTAAGTGGTCACAAATAAGATTCTTGAATATCACCAAATTTTGGTCAATATCTATTTAATTACATTATATTGTATGTAAATATTGCTCTTCTTGTTAGTCACTTAGATATGCTATTTTTATGCAGATTAACACTTGCAATAGATTTTATTGTGATTATTTCTCTCCCAACAAAGCTTATGAATTGAAAATGTAGATTGAGGCTTGGACTGCCTGGTAAATTATGAAAATGATGTCATATAATCCATTATCTTCACTTATATTCATTAAGAAATTTTTATCAGCACTTTACAACATGATATCAAATGTACGATTTTATAGGTTTACTGATTTTATTCCATAGGGAGGCTCTTTCATTAACTTTTATGTGGTATATTGTCTATTCACTGAGTTTTCGATCTGTGTTATCAGTCACCACCTTAATATAATTCATGGTTCGTCTCCTAAATTAACCACCTCTTTTTATCTATGTTTACTCTAGGACTATTGAGGCAACCTAAATGGGGTTATTAAAAGTCTACATAGAGCAATACAGCTTTGTGAGAAAATACCTCTTTGAAAATGAGTCGAGATCGAGTGTTATGATATTTTTCGTTATGTACAAGTTAAAACGTATTTTTATGAATTCAAGTCGAGTATCAGGTAGAGTATAACAGATCCGGAAGTTAGTTATATTCATTGGTGGATGTATGTCAAGATACTCACCTTTTTGTCCATTTCCTTCTTGTGTGCCCGCTTGTTTGCTCCATCTCTTTGACTTCGCAACTACAACTTAAGTTTTCTTTCATTGCATTCTGCATATTTAGTAATGCTTAATTGTGTTGGTTCTTTTCTCTTAATATTGATTTTGTTTAGTTATTTAGTGGAGAAAGTCATTGCTGCTGAGGCAGCTTCTTGGAAGGTAGTGGCCAACAAAAAGATTCACGCGAGATATGCATGATCAGTGGAATTTGATAACAAGGTACATATATTGCTATTTAAGAAGTATTATCAGTGTTATACCTGTTGGGGATGCTTGGTTGACAAACCTTGTAAGGTTCGAAATTTTTATGTTTTGCAGATATGCCATTCGAGGCTATGATGGAAGAGCGATGGTAACCCGTGTTGCGATATGTGAACCTTGTATTGGAACATTGATGACTGGGGAGCCTATGAACCCAAGCAAGGGATATTTATTCGAATATGTTCTTAATGAATCAATTTATGGTATGGGAGGTGTTAAATCTGATGAAGAAATAATGGACAAGGTAATGCAATAAACTGATTTCATTTTTTCTCCAACATACTTTCCTTGGAAATGGTAATTTTACATTAACTTTGTGATGTAATGGCAGATTGGATGTAATACGGAATGCCAATTTCATGGTAGTAGGAAAAAGGTGACATGTTTCACCTATTGTTTTAGGATCGGAATGAATGTTAGAGATGTTCTTGAGAATTTTTCGGCAAGATTTAATCCCAGTTTTGCAGATTTAGTGTCAATGATTTTTCACATAAGCATGTGAAGATGAAGTAAATAATTTTGTTGAGATATATGTAAATTTAGGCTTGTGAACATAGTAGTGGTTAATAACAATGAATTAGATAAGAGTTCCATACTTAAAAGGAAGAAGAAAGAAGATAAATCTGTGTGGTCTTGTAGGGGCCCAAATCTACAAATCATTTGGACTTGTCTTAAATCCATAGCACAAAGTTGGAAGTCCGTATAATCAAAGTAACCACAAAAATCATTACTTTGGATAAATTTAAGAACATTTCTTATATAACTTCAATATGTCAGTATAAAACTTTGTACATCATTATATTAGTACATAGAAACTGGGCATAAAGCACCGCGCCTTGCGCGGTGCATTCACTAGTATATATATATATATATTCTAAACTTGAACCCACAAATTGATTGTAGGTCTAATTCTTAATCCCTCTTTCCAAAGGTAATTAACAATGCTAAAAACTACTCCATTTAATCCCGAATTTTTAATATTATTTCACTTGAAAAATCCCAAAACAACGCCCTACATTGGATATAATTCGAAAATATCGATGGATAATTAAACTAAATAACTAATGACTAATATATTTTCTCATGACAAATTAATTTATTTGCTGCAAAATTTGTTTGTTTACAACTTACATAATTTCACCTCATTCATTCTCCATTCAATTTACGACTAAAAATGGAAATTAGAGAAATTACGGATGAGATTAAGATAAAATACTAAAAGGTGGGATGAAATTTAATAAGGTTATATAGCTTGGAATAAAAACTAAAATCGACAGTTAATTTAAGACTAAAACCAAGATGAAGGTCAAAATAGACTCCCCCCAATTAGTTTGGAATGAAAACCAAAGTGGCTAATTAATTTAGGACGAACCGCAATTTCACCTATTTTCCAGCCCTAATATGACACGTAATGATACACCCAGCCCATATAAAATTTAATGGTGGAATAAAATTCAGATAACAGAACAAATCTGACGAGATAATATAGCTTAAGAAAAAAAAACTAAACTAACAATTAATTTGTAACGAATTTGACAATTTTGCCTAAGGTTTTTTTAAATTTTGAAATAAGATCAATTGAAACCCAAGCTTTACATAAACTATGCCCAGATTAATTTCCAATATAACGTCAAATATCTTCAAATGGAGATGCACAAATGTCAAAATAACTAAATGGTCAATATTTCTAACTCCACAAGCTTACATGTACCGACTCGGAAATTGAATAAATATTCTCTACCTACTACTTAGCTGAATAAATAGAACTACGTACAAAAGTTAGTCAATAGAAAGAGAAATTAATATTTTATGTTGTTGTAAATTAAGTGCACGCATGAAATGGTATAAAATTCTCAATTATTATATATTACACATATTTAATGATCTTGTATCAACAAAACAAATAATTGCATGACGATATATATATATATATATATATATATATATATATATATATATATATATATATATATATATATAAAACAATTATGTGCCCTCTTATCAAACAAAATAAGAAGATCAAACATCGACCATTGTATCAACACATATATAAATTAATATTGAAGTCAAATAATATAATTAAGCAAATAATGAATTATTTCGTGTATCACTTGCATATAAAGTATTTCAAAATTTTTATTTTTATTATAAACGGTCAACATGTCAATATTAGTTTCATACTATTTATTCAATAATAATTAATTTGTGCTCTTCAAAGCCATATCTTTTTCAAGGTCAATATTAGATATGATGGTACTATTCTTCATAACAATATACTTAATTTGTGCTCTTCAAAGCAATAGGAGTGAACGTGGTCAGGTTTGGGCGGGTGTATATGAAAAATTTAATCCGACCCAATATATGCGGGTTGTCGAAATTTTAAATCGCACCCGCATTATTATGCTCATAAACCGCTCGGTTCGGGTGCGGGCGGGTTGGTCGGGTGGATTTACGGGTTTGATAAAGTTTATGAGTAATTATATCAATATAAATGTAAAATCAAACATATATTGTTGTTATTATTAAATCGATTAAAAGTAATATGCACATTTTCAATATATATCACACTTAAATAATTTAGATATTAACTATTTTTCTTTGCAATAATGTTTATTCTAACCAACTTATATGTCGATGATTATAATTTAGAGATAAATCAGAGTAAAAAAAATAATTATCAAATTATGTACAATCTTATGCATACCATGAACATTAATATAAACAAGAAACTTGATGAAAGTTTATTTTTTGTTCTTAGTCATTTGTTAGTAAATGTGATTTATTTCACACTATTATAAAACACATGAATAAGAAGTACATTAAAGATGATTAAGTGCGGGTTGTGGGTTAGTCGATTTTTAAACAATCAAAACCATTACCCGACCCAAACAATGCGGGTTTACAAGTTACCAACCTGCAATTGATTATTTTAAAAATTAAACCGACGGGTTGTGAGCGGGGTGGGTCGAGTTAGATGGGTGTGTCGGGTTTAGCGAGTTTATGAACACCCCTATAAAGCAATATATTTCTCAAAATAAGCGTTAGAAAATGGACAGGCAAGTGCAACTCTCATATTTTATTTTAAGTAAAAAGGATTTCTGTACATCACATCCTAATAGTTTTTCATATTCGCATTTTCACCCCATAATTGAAAAACATGTCCGTGCTCTCTAAAAGTTTATAATTGCGTACGCTTTGCATCATGGCCGACATATTAGTGGGCTTCAAAAGATAGAAGTATCATTTGGGGTTTATACTTTGGGAGGGGTGGAGGGTGTGGGTAAGTGCAAATAAAAAGATCATAATATGATTTATAATTGAGATTATTGTATTTTTGGTGTCATGATCACTATAGTATGATGTTGAATCTATCTCGTATCTTTTTGAGCTAATATATTTGGTATCACAACTTCAACATCAGTGATAATTTTGGTGCTAATTGAGGCTCAATTAAAAAATTGACCCGAAATCCCTCACGTGCAGGCTAATTTTCATGTCATGTGACCCGCACGTGAAGATTTTGGGCCAATTTTAGAATTGATCCTCAATTAGCACCAAATTTACCATCAATATTGAAGCCGTGGAACCAAATGTGCCGGTCTGAAAAAATACGGGGTAACAAAGTTAGTGAGTTATTTTTGAAAATTGTATACTAAAATCAATTGTATAATAAATAATAAATCAATTTCTTAACGACATATTTTCATAAATGAATTTGCACTTTTAAGGTTATTTTGATCAATTTTATAGACCCTTACTAAATTGTTTATTTAAACACATGAATTTTATTGGGAGACATATTTAATTTCACTGAAATAGATATTCCTATTAATTTACATATATAAAAGTAATATTGTGGCAAATAAGTTTATGAGATTTGATTGATAATCATTATTTTGTTTAAACTTTTTATTTAACCACATGTCATTAAGGTTATTTGATTTCATTGAAAAATATTATTCTATATTCAATTTTCTAGTTAAGCTAATTTGATAAATAATTTCAATAAACAATAAATTACAAGTCACCATATTGGGAATTTTTAATTTGCACTAAATCCCACAAAATTACATTTTTACTTTGAAAGTCCTTCAACTGTGACTTGCATATTCTTTCAGTTCAGAGGAAAGCATGAAAATTGAAAACTCTTGAGGGATGATATGAAAATATCCCAAAATAGAACGACAGGCGACTCAATCTTTTACGCGTGACAATCTTATATGATCACTTAGCTATAGGAAAATTCTTATACGACAGGGCTGTACATTGACAGCCCTCTTTCATTGGTTTAGAAATTAAATTTGCACCCCCTAAAAAATAAAAAAAATTAAATTTGCACCTGTTACCTGTTTAACATGTTAATAGTTCAATTAAACTTTTAATTTATTAACAAGACACCCAATCTTATATAAATAGTTCGACTCGTTCACATCCACATAAAATTAATTATATAGGAGGTATGGCAATTTATCCTCTTGTGATATAAATAATGTTTAATTTATCACCCTGCGAAAGTCTTAAAGGAGCAAATACCTCATTTCAATAGAGAGTGTAATACGCTCGTCCAATATTCTGAATTTACATGGAAAAATATTGCTTAAAAAGACAAAAGTACTCAAAGGGGCCGATAAAGTGTCACATTTATTATAAAACAGGGAACCAAAGTGCCACATTTATCATAAGACAGGGGAGTAAAGTGCTACATTTATAATTAACTCAAGGGGTAAAATGTCACATTTTTTTTTTAAATTTAAAATTTTTAAGGAGGTAGTGTGAAACTTTAGTTAGGTTATATGAGGTAAAATACTATTTTTCTAAATTACATGTGAGTAAATTGAACATTATTCTATAAATATTTATATCAAATTTATGTGGGTGGATATAGGTCTTGTTTGTTTGACATATGGGACAGTAGTTTGTGAAAGTGATGGGGGTTTGTGAAATATTCTCTATTTGTGTAATGTTGTTTGTTTCGATTTTGGGAGAGTGGTTTGAGAAATAAGGTGGACGTAGTTTTTTTTTGAAAGATTTCAAGTTGTAGGTGTAAGATATGTAAGAACTTATGTCAAATCATATTTGTTATGTAAGATAAATTATGTAAGAGATTATTACTCAAATCAAGGTAGAGTTTGTTCAGAAGTTTGGAGCAGCTATGAGGCACACTTCAGCCTAGGTACTTAGACCAGAATGCCTCGGGATTATGAAGAAATATGCGTTGGTTGCCTCCGAACTAGGATGAGGTAAAAATTAATACGCAGTTGTGAATTCAATTGATGGCGTGTGTGGGTTGGGTGTCATTGCTAGATCACATACATACGTTTTTTTAGGATGGTCTTCTACTTGTGTCAACCAAACTCTAGACCCAACGTTAGTCGAGGTTAGGTTTGCTTGATTTGCCATGGAAATACCATATGAAAACCATCGGAATAATATTATCTTAGAAGGAGACTCAAGTGTGGTTATTGGGCCTATTATAGGCCGGGGAACCAAAAAAATAGCTTGAAATTCATGATCGGTGAGCTTATTCTACTACTTTATGACTCCGCATATAAGAAGAGAATCGAACTAGGCAGCTCATGAGGTGGCGCGACTTTCCTTCAAGGATTCTTATACTCCTTATGTTTTTACCTGTTTTATCCAGAATATTGTTACTTCTGAGCTGGCTGGTTATTGATATCTTTGATTTCCTCTTAAAAACAAAAGTAGAGTTTTTGTAGGTTTGTTTTGGATAAAATTATTATTTAATTTGTTTAACTATTTGAAGAGTAATTTTAGAAAATTGAGAAAATATACATTTATTTCAGAAAGTAGAAATCATATTCGTCTCGCTTGTTCCCAAACATGATTTTTTTAAGAGATGCAAACCAAATATACCCTCCTATGTTTTCCTACTTCTTTGGGCAGGTTACGAGGTATGAAAGGGGTTTGTTTTTTCTTTTTAGTTATTTGTGGACCTATTTAGAAAAATTAAGTTATATTAGTAACAAATAACCGGATGTATAGCTCCAGTCCTATTGATTCTGATTCCACAAACATCTAGCCGTCGAATTTGACTTTGTTAGTAAATTAAATGATCGGTTCATAATAATCTCAAGTCAAACAAATCCCCAAGAGTTGCGGCGCCACACGTTACCATGAAAGTCAAGTATCCAATACCAACACCCCCAATTGGGAATATATATCGCGCATTAAATTCATTCATTCCTCCTCCTGATCATTCGTTGATTTCCTTCTCTCTCTGTAAAAAACACGCAGTTCCACACCCAACTGCGTGTTTTCTTACAAATAATATTAATAATATAGTACATATTGCTATAATTTATTACATCCTGGCCTCCTGGGTATTTCTTGATGATTGAATTAATGGAAGGCCGAGAAGGAAATAATGTGGTGGGATCTTCGGGAAGGGTAACTTCTGATGATAATGATCATTTGGCCGTTGAAATTCCTGAAACTGCCCATCAAATTAGCCATGGTTTTTTTTTTCTTCTTCTTTAAATCAATTTTTATTTAACTTAGTTAAATATATTGTCGATGTTCTCTTGATATGTTTTTTGGTTGAATTTTGTGTTTGTTGTGTTATTTTGCATAAATTGCACATCCCCTGTTTTTTTTTATTACCTAAAAAATTCATTTGAAATTTATTTATGCCAATTTTATTTAGTGAACAGAGGCTTATCGTAAATTTTTAAAGTTAACAGATGAATTATTGTTAATATTTTAGGTTAATATTATAATTGTTGTTATTTCTGTAAAATATGTATTCCGACTTGGAAGAGAGTTTTATTTTTCTGATAATAAATAGCACAACGGAATTTTTGGTAATAAAAATAATATAGGTAGCTTTTTGTTAATTAGAATAAATATAGGGGGTATTTTTGTATTTATCTCGTTCTTTGTAAGATTTTTCCAGTTTTGGGTGTTCTCAAAGCAAGGTAAAAATTGGCCTCAGTTTCTATTTTCCTTTGCTTTTATGCTTTTATTGGTTGAATTCTTTGTTGAATCCTTTTATTTCCTAAATTAGTAATGCACCTCACAAATTCATAAATGGTGTATATCTTTAGTAATTGTCGGCTAATTGTATCAAGCCATGTGATTAAATTCGTTTTTTATTTTTTATTTTTTTACAAAATAAATGCAGTTTATGGCAAATTACCCTTGTGATATTCATAATGTTCAATTTACTCTCCTCTAATTTGAAAAAGAGCATTTTATCATTTTTTAATCTTACAAAAGTTTCACACAACCTCCCTGACATTTTTATATGTAATACTTTACTTCCCTGTGATATGATAAATATGACAATTTACCCCTATGTTACTGTCATGCCCACTCCTAATTTCGGCAAGTGTGTTACACTTTTTGGCTGAAGAAGGTAAATTGCTTCATTAAATTGTTCAGGGGAGGGGGGTCAAACGCTCTTTTTCAAATCGAACATTATGCATGTTACAACGGATAAATTCACATTAACTCGATATACATTTTGTATATATGAGTACTAATAATATGAGCTAATTCCTTTTTTATGTAAATGTAGATTCATGGTTTCAAGTGGGATTTGTTCTAACAACTGGGATCAACAGTGCATATGTTCTCGGATATTCCGGAACCATCATGGTTCCATTAGGTTGGATAGGAGGTGTTGTTGGGCTTATTTTAGCAACAGCCATATCTCTATATGCAAATTCCCTTGTAGCAAAGCTTCATGAATTTGGAGGAAAAAGGCATATCAGATACAGAGATCTTGCAGGATTTATATATGGTATGATTAAATAAACAAGTTTGAGTACTATCTTGTGTTGGGAAAATTGCATTTGACCCCCTATAAGATAGAGTTAAATGATAGTTTATTCTCTTTTGATATGCATTATGTTTAGTTTTACCCACTGTAATTTAAAAAAGAGCATTTTTATCTCTCTTTAATATAAAAATTTCACACTTGTCTCCTGATATTTTTTTAATTTGAAAAAAAATATGAACTGACATAACTATCCCTTTTATATCTGACACTTTACTTCTCTGTGTTATGATGAATGTTGCACTTTACCCCCTATATTACAAAAGTATTTTTCATGCCCACTCTCAGTTTTGACTGGTGATTTACATTCCCCGGTTGAGGGATGTAAATTGACCATTTAAAATTTTATGTAAGGGGGTAGGGTAATGTGTTATTTTCAAATCACAGGGAGTAAATTGCACATTATGCAAATTACAGAGGGGTAAATTGGCATTAGATAATAATGAGTTTAATGACAATTTATCCTTATGATATGCATAGTTTGAAAAATAGCATTTTATCCCCTATAATATTATAAAAAAATTACATTGCCTCCCTGTATTTTAAAAACTTAAAAGGAATACGGACAAAACTGATCTTATATCTGACACCTTACCCCCGTTACGCTTTCCGGTTGAAGTTGGAAAAATGCTCCTTTAAAAGTTTCACAAAGGGGTAAAATGCTATATTTCAAATCAAAGGGAAATAAACTGAAATTTAGCCATATCACATGGAGTAGATTGACATTAGCTCCTATAAGATACGTTTATATTCATCGAGCGAGGCTTTTCTTGTGTAGGAAAAAGAGCTTATTCTCTTACATGGGGGCTGCAGTATGCGAATCTTTTCATGATCAATGTTGGATATATCATTTTAGCCGGTAGTGCTCTAAAGGTAATTTATTATTTGAGATGAAATTATTTTTAATTTTTTATTTATGTTATTTTGATTAGTTAGCTAATTTATTTGATTCTTTTTTCATATTAATTATATGCAGGCTATTTATGTTCTTTTCCGAGATGATAATGACATGAAGCTTCCATACTTTATTGTAATTTCTGGGGTTGCTTGTGTTCTTTTTGCAATTGCAGTCCCACATTTATCAGCACTAAGGATTTGGCTTGCATTTTCTACTTTCTTTACTTTGGTCTACATTATTGTAGGATTTGCTCTCTCTCTTAAAGATGGTATATATGTTATTGTAATTTTTTACTTCATCTAATTTTCCCAACTTTTCATAATTGATTTTAAATCTTATGGTGTCTATATTTATTGTATTTTCCATAGGCATTGAAGCTCCTCCGAGAGATTATGACATCCCGGAATCGAATGTCGGTAGCGTTTTCACGACAATTGGTGCAGCTGCGAATCTCGTTTTTGCCTTCAATACTGGCATGCTTCCCGAAATACAGGTCGGAGTTTTACCTCCATGTAATTGGCATAACGTTCAATTTACCTCAATGTGATTCCATATGATTTGAAAAAAAAAATTAAATTACTCCCCTATAATCTTTTTAAAGTTTCACCCCACTCGTAACATTTTTAAACTTAAAAAAAAATATGAATAGACAAAACTACCTCTTTTCTATGTGGCACTTTACCTCCTGTGTTGTGATAAATGTGGCTATTTACCCCATTTGTTATGATAAATGTTGCACTTTACCCCTTATGTTACTAAACACTTTTCATGCACACTCTCAATTTCGGTGAGTGGGTTACACTCTCCAGCTGATAGAGGTAAATTGCTCCTTTAGAATTTTCATAAGAGGATGAAGTGCTCTTTTTCAAATCACCGAGAATAAATTGAACATTATGCATTTCACCGGTGATAAATAATATATTAGCTCATATAAAAACCTTATGCCATTGAGATAAATGACATCCTAATTACTTTGGCAAAATTTAAAAAATAGTCATGTAACTTTGGAATCCATTAAAAAATAGTCCTCTAAATATACTGAACATACATTTATTTCTTTAAGTTTCACCAAAGTTCAATTTTAGTCCTACGCGTTACAAACTTTGTCTTCTAGCTATCAATATGTTCCATTTTTCGTCCAACAGTTACAAGTTTCATCCTCTGAGTTTCAACATATTTCAATTTTCGTCCAGGAATTACAAACCTTTTCTGCATTTCCGATAATAGGACCAAATTTTTATTGCAGAACGAAAATTGAAACTTATTGAAAGTTAGACGACTGAAATTTCACCTAGCTACTTAAAGATGTTGTGACTTAATTTCATTCAATCTTTCTTGACAGGCAACAGTGAGACAGCCAGTAGTTAAGAACATGATGAAGGCCTTGTACTTTCAGTTCACCATTGGAGTTCTGCCAATGTATGCAATTACATTTGCCGGATATTGGGCTTATGGATCGAGCACATCATCTTACTTACTCAACAACGTTAATGGGCCGATTTGGGTCAAGGCCTTTGCCAATGTCTCAGCTTTCTTGCAGACGATCATCGCTTTGCATGTAATTATTCATCTTACCTATTTTACATATTTCATTTTCTTTTCATAACACAAGGCCAAAACTAAATTGCACCTCATCCCCTCAGAGTTTAAAATTTCTGCACTTTCCTGGGCCAAAAATACGAATATGTGACCGTGCATCCCTCTGAAGTTGGTAAATAGTTGATATTGTAAAGGGTAGAAATGTCAATTTAGGGGGTTTAATACACAAATTTCAAATTTTTGCAAAAAAAGAAAAAAAGAAATTCAAATTTCTTGGTGTGGCAAGCAAATTAGTGTATATGAAATTTCAAGGTATTTAAGAGTCTGATTGGTATTAAACTTCCTTAAAAACTCTTGCAAAAGAGCGGAATTTGTTTGAAAGGGATTTTTGTACGTTACCCTCCAATTCTTTTAAGTTTTGTGCTTCCCGCAGAAGTTGATACATTGCACCCTGGTCGATACTCTAGTGGATTTCAAAGGGTAGAAGTGTAACTTTGGGGTGTAGTCCAAAACTTGACATTTTATCTTTTTGCACTTGACTTTCCAAAAGTGTTTAGTTTTACCCTATGAAATTCACTGAGAAATTGATCAAGGTGGAAAGTGAACTTATTTATCAACTTATAGGGGGACATGAGCAAGTTTTTCATATTGTAGACGGGGAAATGTGAAAAATTAAAACTCTCAGGGTGTGATGAGCAAAAAACCCCCTGAAAAATTGAACTCTTTTTCACCGTTGCGCGGGAAAAAGAGATTTAACTCTAAGATTGACAATTTCCCTTTAAAACATGTCAAAATGTTGACCAGAGAGCAAAGTGCAACCAATTATGTCCGTACGTACGTACGCACATGGTCACATGTTTTGTTCTTTAGGTGACAAAAATACAATATATTGATATAGCTAGTTTATATACTCAAGTATTGTGCTGAATACATTGGCTTCTCTTTATCCTTCATCTTCCTTCTTTTATGACAATATTAGCTTCAAAATTAACCACCATTTTGTCGTTTCAGATATTCGCTAGTCCAATGTACGAATATTTAGACACAAAGTATGGAATCAAAGGAAGTGCTCTAGCTTTGAAAAACTTGGCTTTCAGAATTACAGTTAGAGGCGGTTATCTAGCGTTGATTACGTTTGTTTCAGCCTTGTTGCCGTTTTTGGGAGATTTCATGAGCCTTACCGGGGCTGTGAGCACGTTCCCACTTACATTCATTCTCGCAAACCACATGTACCTTGTGGCTAAGAAAAACAAGCTTACTACTCTTCAGAAGACTTGGCATTGGCTTAATGTCATTTTCTTCGGTTGCATGTCGGTTGCAGCGGCGATTTCTGCATTGAGGCTGATAGTTGATCATTCCAGTACTTATCATGTTTTTGCTGATTTATAAGTTTATGATATATCATACATGTACGACTTATGTACTAGGTTTAGTTTATTCATTGCTTTGGTTTTAAATTTATTGAATATAGTCTTCTTTCCTTTGTCTGCTTTGAGTAGATTCGATAAGCAGACATTTATTTTTTGAGTGAAATGTAAAAATATTTCTTATGATTTGCCTAATTAGCAAACACTCCTGATTTAAAATGCTTTCGCAAGTCACTTGGGAGACTATTGTCAATTTTTTAAGTGAACTTGGGGTAATTGACAATAGTTAAAGTTGACAGGGGCTATTATTATTGCAAATATTTTAAATGAATAGGGGTGTTTTGTATTATAGGGGATGATGCAAGATACTACTAACAATGTTTTTAGAACCGGACCGGACAGTGAACCGGTGACCCGACTGGTTACTGATTTTACTGGTCAAACCGGTCGGACCACTAGTCGAATCGGATGACGTCATAATAATATAATAAATATATTTAATTTTAAAGTATATGTAATGTGCATAAAATTTAAACATTATCCTACAATTGATTAAAAATATAAGATTTTTTATATTATACTATAATTAAATCATATAATATTTATCTAACTTATATCATAACGGTAAAATGGGGTTTTTTGCAAGTTAACTCTCTGTGATATGTCTAATGGGCAATTTACCTCCCTGTGAAATAAAAATAGGCAATTTAACTCCCTGTGAAATGAATAATGAGCAATTTACCTCCTTGTGATATAAAAATAGGCAATTTACCTCCCTGTGATATGAATAAATGAACAATTTAGAGGGAGGCAATGTGCTTCTTTTATAAAAACACAGGGAGTCATTTTGCCCTTTTTCTTATCACAGGGAGTTAAATTGACTATTTAGGATATCACAGGGAGGAATTTTGCCCTTTTATTTATCACAGGGAGTTAAATTGCCTATTTAGAATAACACAGGGAGTTAATTTGCTATTCACTCCGGTAAAATGGTACTAATTTGTATGCTCATATAAATGATTATATTTCTTTATAAAAATTTAAAAGTGTAAGTTAAAAGTACAACAAACTAAGAAATTCATAAATTTTAAAATATGGTTATGTATAAAAGTCTAATATTCAAAGTCAAACTTGCATATTATATCGATTTGACTCTTTATCCTAAAAACAATATTGAAAATAAATATTTTATAGAACAAATTTTAATAAAAATTTATTATTTGAGTATTAATTTTCATTCATAATGTGCAAAATATTTATTTGAGTTAATTATCTAATTTATAAATAAATTTGGCTACAAGTTTCTATATTTATAAATTTTAATTTGTACTAATAGTTCAACAAAAGTGTTGTAGCTTAAATGGTAAGGATGTCATGTTTCACTCTAAAGGTTAGGTGTTCAAATCCCAACTTTTACAAGAATTTTGAGTTTATTTTTAACATTAGTTAAAAAAAAAAAAAAGGAAATTCAAAACCGGGTTGAACCGGTTCACCGGTTTGGCGGTTTCGGACCGGTTCAACCCGGTTCAAACTGTGTTTTGGAGTAAGTGATTTTAGGGGGTAACCCGGACCGGACCAACCTTTGGTTCACGGTCGAACCGGTCGGACCGGGCGGTCCAGTCCGATTTTAATAACATTGACTACTAGGGGTGTAACCGAGCCGAGTAGTGTCGAATGACACACTGTTCAAACTTGGTTTGATTTTTATCAAGTTTGAAATTTTGTGTTTGAGCTTGATTTGATTTTAAATCGAGCCGAGCTCAAACGAGCTTTTATCGAACGAGCTCGAGCCGAGTACCGAGTAGCTTGATATTTTACATGTAGTTTTTCAATTTTTAGCTTATCGAGTCGAGTTCGAGCCGAGCTTAAAAAGTTATCGAACGAAAATGATGTTCAAGCTTGTTTGATTAGTATAACGAATCGAGCTCAAACGAGCTTTTATCGAACGAGCTCGAGTCGAATATCGAGTAGCTTGATTTGATTTTCAGCCCTAGATACTACTATGTGATACGCGAAATCCGCACCAAACTAACTTGTGGATATTTTTTTGCACCAAACTCCCTTGTACTTTCAAAAATCCTGTATGTAACACCCAATCTCCGTTAGTTACTAACACAGTTAGTTTTTAATTGAATTTTCTAAATTATCCCTTGATATATTTAAAGTACAAGGGAGTTTTGTTCAAACATTCAAAAATACAAGGAAGTTTCATGCAAACATTAATAAATACAAGGGAGTTTTGCACAAACATTAAAAAATACAAGGAGGTTTTACTCAAATAAAATTATTCTAAAATTTAACGATGTTAGTGACTAACAGAGATCGGGTATTTTATGCAGATTTTTTAAAGTAAAAGAGAGTTTGGTGAAAAAAAATAAAAAAATCACAAAATAATATTTTATGTAGATTTCGTATAACACAATCTAGTATCATGCATCTATCCCTATATTATATGATAAGTAAAATTGTCATTTATTATGTGAAATATGTATTCCGGCTAGCTTGTTAGTGGGCTTCTTGTTGACAAAATTAGTATTGGGGGATTGCTAGCTAATTATTAAGCACAACATATTGAGTATTTTCACATTTCACTATTTTTCTTGTGAAGTCAATAACATATATATTCTATGAAAAGATTCGGAATAATCTTTTTCAAAAGAATATTATATGATAAAAAAATTATTTCTCAAAATTCTTTTTCAAAAGAATATTATATGATAACAAATTTATTTCTCAAAATTTTACATACTACAATATTTATCATCATAATTCCTCTAAGAAATATTTGAATTTAAAACTTGATAATTTCTTAACTATGTTGCACGGATACGGATACGGCGATACGTTATAATACGATACGAATACGGTGATACGAATTTTTAAAATTTATAGAATTCGATACGGCAAAGATACGCATATAATATAAAATAATGTTATATTATGCATAACAACATAACTAATTTGATCCTTCTATTTTACCACAAAAGAAATAGATCATAATCAAAATATATATTGTCTACTAATTTAATTTCGGGATGGGCAACATCACATAAAAGTTATACACTAAAATTGTCCAAAACCATTCAAAATACACAAAAGTTATATTAAAAGTTGAAAAAATTAGAAAAAAACCCGAATTGATTTGAAATTTTCCACTAAACATCACGAGGATGAACACCCATATCCAAGACCATTCAAAACACCCCATGAGTATCCAAAACGTGTCCAAAACCTGCAGGATACTCCAAAAAAACGTATTGTACCCGTATCCGAATTATTTTTTATTTAATTTAATTAAGATACTCCAGATGGCGTACTGTACGCGTATCGGACGCGTATCCGTATCCTCGGAGTACTGGATACTGCACGGGGCCATTTTTCGAAGTATCCGTGTAACCTAGTTTATTAATATTCTCCCATCGATCATATGATCAACCGAATCAATGTGTACATGTTAAGTCTGAATTGAACACTTTCGCTATATAATTACATCTTCATGACTAAAACGTACAAGAACATTAAGTTATACAATACAATGTAATGTAATATATAAATCAATGATAACTGGGTAACAATTGCATATCAAACTCTACAGCAATTTGCAGCAATTAACCATAAGATGGATCTTGAATTACTATGATATCAAAAAATAATTTTTTTTTCCATAATCATTCTCAAACCTTATTTGATTTCATGTACACGGGGGAACAATACATCTGGAAAAGAATCCCAACATTTTTTTCTGCATTAAAAAAATGGATCAAAATTTCGTTTCGATTGCATGTTCGGTCAGCCAAATATTGAAAATTTTTCGAGACTATTCGGAAATATTTCGAAACCCTAAGAAAAATTTGTAAAAAAAGTTATTAAATTTAGGAAAATAACAGAATTTAAGGCAAATAAATAGTTTCGGAATTACATCTTGTTTTCGTTTCGCCTGATTAAAAAATGGAAACTTTTCGATGTTTTCAATGGAAAAGATAAAAATTTTGATCCATGATTCAAAATACAGAAATCGATCGGACTATTTTACAAAGATTGGAGGAAAATGCAAAAATACTTCCTATGTTTCAAAGTTAGTGTGTTCTGCGCGAACAATTTGCAATATTTGTTATTTTTTGCCTAATTTTCTCATCCTAAATGACCATAATACCTTTACTAGGAAATCCCCTTATACTTTTTGGACTTTGCACGGAATATTCATGTACTTTTTTAAACTTTAACACATAATCTCCTTGCACTTTCTAAACCTTGCACATAAATTTCCTGGCACTTTTGCACGTTTGCACAAAATTCCCTGACACTTTTGCACGTTTGGACAAAATTTCCCTGTACTTTTGACATTTGCATAAAATCTCATTAATATATCTAGGGATAATTTAGGTAAATCAATAAAAAAAATTAGGGGTGCACATGGTACGGTTCTGCGGTATTTTTAACAAAATTTGTACCGTACCAATTAGTGCGGTTTTTAAAAACTCAAAATCAAATTAGAGTTTTATTAACCATACCAACAAACTCGGTTTTGTGCGGTTCCGGTACGGTTTTGCGGTTTTTTTTAACAAACTTTTTCGTGCAATTTTTCTTATATAATTGATTACATATTTGACAATTATAAAGAAAAATTAATAATGTAATATCTTACAAAATATTTTTTTACATTAAATAAAGCATTGTAAAAGAAAATGTTCACAAATTTGACGGTATAGTTCGACCTAATTGTGTTGGATGAAGATGAAGATTGAAGGACAAGAAAGTTAGAAGTCAAAGGGAGGTTTTGATGATTTCCAAAACATCAAGATCAGCTAAGTAAGGAATACTTAGTAAAAACCCCTAGAAGAATTTTGATCAACCTAAAGACAAAACAGACGAGTCAAAATTCAACTTGGGCCAAAAGACTACTGATCTGCTGCTGAAGGAAGAAATCAGTTTGGTGAAAATCAGCCGACTCAAATCAGAGTAGTTCAAGTTTGAGATAAGCTCAGTACATCATCAGACGAGAGATCTTAATCAGCCAAGTGAAGAAGATCAGGAAGTCTCCTCAACGGTAATAAATGCACTTGGAGTAATAAATGCTGAAGAAGGAGGGTATTTATGGCAAATGATTGAAGAAATCCTCGTATCAGCTTGGTGCATTAAATGCAGCTGACAGACAGTACTGTAGCAGTTGCAGAGAGCCATTTGCAGAGTTTAAGGACCAGTACTCGAGGATTTGAATCTTGTCTTTCTTCAACGAACATATTTTTCAAATGAAGAGTATAAATAGTTCAAGAGTTTTGAGAGAGAAGAAGCTACAACACAACAACTGAGATCATTCTGCGAAGCAAAATCTTCTAAGTCTCAAAAGCTCAAGAACAACTCACTTGCCTGCTGAAGTTATTTGTTAACTAAAGCTGAGTTGAAATTAAAAAGATAAATCATTTTCTGAGTGAATCTGTAAGAAGAATGTTGTGAGAAGCTGTTATCCATCTTTGTGAGTGATAAAGCTTTGTAGTATAGGATTTCTGTGTGATTTCCTGTAACGCAATTGTGGCCGTTTCATTTGTTGATTGGCGCAAGCAGTGTATACTGATTACTTGGTGTTTTCTAGTATAACCCAAAATCTAAGTGACTTGGACGAGTGGACTAAAGGATTTAAATCCATATAACCACTATAAAAATTCTTGTGTTTATTTTGCTTAAGTTTTCTTGCATATTTCAAAAACTGCATAAATTTACACTTGAAACAAACTGTTAAAGATTTTAAAGGAAGTTTTAAACTTGGGGATAAAATCTTTAAAAGACTAAGTTTACTTGTGAAAAACACTTTGAAACATCCGCTGCAAGTAATCTAAATTAAAACTGATTTTGCTGAAATCAGCTAAATACTTATCTAAAAAGTGGTTAACTCTGCTGCTCAAACTTTGTGTGCAATCAGCTTAGTCAGCTTAATGTTTACGATCAGCTTAGTCTGCTAACAGTTAAGTGCAAAGTTTTTAAGTCCAAAATTTTCAGAGGTCTATTCACCCCCCCCTCTAGACCTCATCTGACCACTTGGGACCAACAAGTGGTATCAGAGCTGGTGGTTCATTAAAATCAGCTGCCTGATCAATGAGCTTGATCCGAGTGTTTTTCAAAGGTTTTCAAACTTTTTCAAAAGAGCACATTTTTGAAAAATTAAAACTTTTTGAAAATGGACTGTATCAGCCAATGGACTGTATCAGCCATGTTCCCCACATTGGTGGTGATGGGAGCTATTTCGCACCCTACTTACTATTCGAATCGAACGAAGAAGATAAGATCGATTCGACCAAACCTAACAGATCGGGATCATCTTGCAGACCCGGCCAAGTGCAGCTCGCTTCGATAGAAGATTGTACTCCGGACCCAAGAAGGATATTTGGGCCGAGTCCTATTAGGACTATGTTTCCTTGTAACACTAGGTTTAGCATTATATAAATACCTAGTTAATCATTGTATTAAACAACTACGAAATTCCTGAACTGTGAGAATACAGGATTTAACACTGCTTACAATAGCACAACTTAATAATATTCAATATTATTACTGAGCTTTTTACCTTCATATCGGTGTGTTTCATAGCTTTGTTTGGTGGTTTTACTTCTTGTTCTTGAATATTGCTTTTCTTTGTAACCGATCCATCCGGAATAAAGTAACAGAGCCCTAAATAATATATATAAATATCGATAACCCCCGATATCACAAATTCACTGATAATTGAATAACCTAACGAAATCCGGTTAAATCAGTTGGCGCCCACCGAGGGGCTACGTTAATTATTCGATCGACACATGGCTCGCCCAAGGAAAAGCGTTCGCATTGGAGCGAGAAGTAATACAACCACCGGCCACAACACATCCGAAGATCCACAAGACAACAACGATAACAACATTCCCAACACCAATGAAAATCTCCCAGATACCCGTTCTCGTCAGCAGGAACACCAAGGAGGTCTTACCGGTGCAATACAGGAAGAACCGGAAGTCCCCGAAATACCCGTTCCTCTCCCAGGCGCTCAGGAAAAACTGAGACAAATAGCAATGCTCTTCAAATCACTCTCTCCAGAAGAATTGCTAGTTTTAGACCAAATTCCTCGAAACGCTGCGGCTCCCAGGACAACTCCTGCACCAGGAATGCCAGGGCCAAACAAACAAACCTCTCAACAAGCGGACAGCCCAGCAAGTGAGCGACGCTCGTTACGCAGCCCACAGCAGGACAATTCTAAACCCTCCGATAACCGTCCCCGAAGAAAACCAGGTCGAAGAAGGCCACAGGCGGATCGCAGCGGATCGAAGGAACGAACAATAATCCCTATCGAGGATGACATAGATGATGCTATCCCAGATCGACCACGAGCGACTCGATTCTCGGAAAGAGAAATCGAGAGAATAGTACAGGAACGACTGGAGCAACGCCTACGATCTGTTCAAAACCCGTGGACCCGAACCGCGGAACTCCAGGAGAGCCTTGCAGCATGTTCTCCCTTCTGCAGAGAAATAAAAGAAGCGCAATCCATTGGACAGGTCCCGGGTAGACTACCCCGATATGACGGAACCACCGACCCGGATGATTATATTTTTAGCTTCACTAACATAATGAATTTATATGCCCACTCTGCCGAATTCACCGCCAAGTTAATGGTGACCACATTCGAGGGCCTAGCGTTGGATTGGTTCGCAAAACAACCTGCCAACTCCATATTCAGTTTCCGGGAATTATGTAATAAATTGACGCAGCAGTTTGCCAGTCAGAAGAGGCAAAAACTCCCGATGAGCTACCTAGGAACCATACATCAACAAGAAGGAGAATCCCTAAGAAACTGGTTGGCCAGATTCAACGTAGAATTACTCAAAATCGATTCTCCAAATATTGATTACATAATTTCTATCCTCTTCGATCTCACTAAAAACAGGCAGTTCGGAAATGCCCTCAGTCGAAAACAACCAAGAACGTTCGCCGACATCATGAGCTTGGCGTCTAAGTATATGACCCAAGAAGAGATGAATTCCTTTAAGGATAAAAACAAAAATAAATTCACAGCTTCAGGCTCCAAGCGGCATGATAAGATTCCTATTCAAAGACCCTTAGACTATGAGCGATCTTCCAGGAGAGGTAACGTTTTCCAGCGACTGGAATACAGCAAAGCCGATCAAGAAAGACAACCTAATTACTACCAAAGACCAAGAAACCCTGAGCAACCAATCAGAAGCAGGGTGAATCAAGTAGAACACCCAAGGTTAAATGCTCCAATGGAAGAAATATTGGAAGTCCTAGAAAGAAATAACTGGATTCCCGAGGCAAGGAAAATCGCTCAGCCCAGACCGGGGTCTAGAAACTATGATCAATACTGTAAGTACCACAGGGCACATGGGCATCTAACGGAAAATTGTTTTCACCTTAAGAGAGAAGTCGAAAAACTGATCGAGCAGGGAAAACTAGACGAATACATAGACCAAGATAATCGCAAAAGGGAAAGAAGTAGAAGCCCTCGGAACGGTAATCGAAGGAGAAGTTCTCGTCGAAGGTCGCCTGAACGTCGACCTACTCAGGAGTTAAATCAGGACCAGATCAATGGGACTATCCATACAATATCCGGGGGACCCGCGGGTGGAGATAGTCGTAATGCACGACGAAGGACAGCCCGATCCATAATTCGAAGTTCTAAATATCCAAAAGAAATCTGGACTCTGGAAAACAGGCCGACAAATCACCAGCCGATCAGCTTCAACGAAGGCGAAGTACCTAAAAACATCATTTGGGACACAAAAGAGGATAACCCCGATTTTCCTATGGTAGTATCATTAGAGATAGCGAATTATAATGTAAGAAGAATCCTAATTGATAATGGAAGCTCAGCAAATATCATCTCCCGGGAGGTTTTAGCCCAAATGAACTTGGGACAAATAAACCTACAAAAAGTAGCTACGCCGTTAGTAGGCTTTGGAGGGTCCGAGATTATCCCCAGCGGAACAATATCTCTAAGTGTGTCACTTGGGAAGAAACCACTTAGGACAGTGAAGTTAGTAAAATTCCTAGTAGTGGAAACACCCTTCGCTTATAACGCTATACTAGGGCGACCAGCCCTTAACCTTTTCCGAGCTGTAGTCTCTACCTATCATCAGAAGATAAAGTTTCCGACCGATATGGGCATCGGAGAAATAACGAACGACCACTGTATGGCGTGGAATTGCTACATCACATCGTTAACTTTGAAAGAACACCCTAAGTCAATTACTCCGAGCAAGAGAAAGATCGAAGACGATCTCATTAGAAATGAGGTTGAAATTCCTATTACTGATCGGTTAGATAAAAAGGGGAAAGAACCGCTAGACTTATCCTTGAAACCCCCAGAACATAAAGATATAATTCTAGTAAAAGGCGACTCGTCCAAAACGACAAGAATAGGTACAAAATTGAGCAAAGAAGGAGAAATAATGTTAATCGAATTCCTAAGAAATAATGTTGACATCTTCGCCTGGAGCGCGAATGAGATTGAAGGAATTGATCCTCGAATAATCAAGCATACCCTAAAAATCGACCCTTCGGCGAAACCCGCCAGACAGAAGAAAAGAAATCATGGACCAGTAAAAGATAGAATTATCAAAGCCGAAGTAGAGAGACTGCTCGAAGCAAAACAAATCCGAGAAATACATTTCTCGGAATGGCTATGTAATGTTGTACTAGTAGCAAAAGGGGATAAAAAGGACAACAAATGGAGAATGTGTAATGATTTCACCGACCTTAACAAGTTATGTCCACGCGACCCATACCCTCTCCCAAGGATTGACTTATTGGTCGACTCGACTGCTGGCTTCGCGATATTCAGCATGATGGACGCCTTCCAAGGATTTTACCAAATATACATGGATGAGCGGGATCAAGAGAAGACCGCGTTCATAACCGAACAGGGAGTATACTGTTTCATTGTAATGCCATTCGGATTGAGGAATGCCGGCGCTACTTACCAAAGGTTAGTAAACTTAATGTTCAGGGAATTAATCGGAGAAATAATGGAAGTCTATGTAGACGACATGTTAGTCAAAAGTATGAATGAAGCAGATCACATAAAGCATCTAGATCGATGTTTCCAAATCTTAAGAAAATACCGTATGAAGTTGAACCCTGCAAAATGCACCTTCGGTGTTAAGTCAGGAAAATTTTTAGGATACTTGGTACACCAGCGAGGTATAGAGGCCAACCCAGAAAAAATTCGAGCCATAACTGAAATGAAACCTCCCAAGACCATCTCTCAAGTACAAAGCTTAGTTGGGAAAATCGTAGCATTGAATAGATTCATATCAAAATCTGCGGACAGAAGCTTGCCTTTTTTCCAAACACTTCGAAAAGCGAAAAAATTCGCTTGGACCGAAGAATGTGAACGAGCCTTCGAACAACTCAAAGAATATTTGACAACGCCTCCGATGTTAGCTAAACCGACGGAAGGGGAACCGTTGTACATCTACATCTCCATCTCTGATACGGCCATTAGTTCAGTACTAATTAAGATAGAGGGCTCCGAGCATAAGCCCGTCTATTATCTAAGCAAATTATTACAAGGGGCGGAGAAGAATTACTTGGAAATAGAAAAATTCACGCTGGCCTTAGTAGTGGCCGCACGAAAACTCCGACCCTACTTCTTAACTTACAAAATCATCGTTTTGACGAATCAGCCGCTAAGGCAAGTTCTAGCAAAACCAGAAGCCTCCGGAAGATTGATCAAATGGGCCATCGAACTCAGCCAATTCGAAGTAGACTACAAACCAAGGATTGCCATCAAGGCCCAAGTGTTAGCCGATTTTATATTAGAAACACCAACACAGGCTACTGAATCATCGAGCAGCCTCAACGACGATGTCTTGATTATAGAAGATCAAACTTGGTTAATGCATGTCGATGGTGCTTCATGCCGAGAAGGAGGAGGCGCCGGAATCAACTTCACCGGACCAAATAAGGAAGATTTGAATTACGCGATAACATTGGACTTCGTTGTAACAAACAACGAAGCTGAATATGAAGCGTTAATCGCAGGAATGGAAATGGCGATCAAAGCTAACATAAAAAGGCTTAAAGTGTTAACCGACTCAGAGTTAGTACAAAGACAAATAAGAGGCCTATACGAAGCTAAGGAATTCAATATGGTAAAATACATCGCCAAAGTAAAAACACTAGCCGAGAAGTTTGAAAATTTCGACATACAGAACATCCCACGTTCGGAAAACAAATGGGCCGATCAACTGTCTAAGTTCACAGGAGCCCACGACGGAAAAACCGAACGGGTGATCAATTGGTTGATATCTTCTACACCGGCAGTCGATATCGATGAAACACCGGCAGTCGATATAATGGAAATAGATGAAGTCGAAGAAAATTGGATGACCCCAATGATAGACTATCTTCGTGAAGGAAAACTACCATCTGATCAGAATGCAGCTCGGAAAGTAAAATATCGAGCCCCAAAATATACGCTTGTAGAAGGAAAACTCTACCGAAGGTCAGTATCAGGAATTCTCCTGAAATGCATCCCTGAGTCACAAACCGCCGATATACTGCGAGAAATACATGAAGGAGACGCAGGAAATCACAGCGGATCAAGGGCATTGGCCTTAAAATGTCTCAGGACTGGTTACTATTGGCCTACCATCAATAAAGATGCCACTCTATATGTCCAAGAATGTCATCACTGCCAGATCCATGCTAACATATGTCATCAACCAGCAGAAAACATGCATCCAATTCCAGTATGTTGGCCCTTCGATCAATGGGGAATGGACATTGTGGGGCCTTTTCCAGCGGCCAGATCTAAAAAAGCTTACGTCCTGGTCGCTGTAGAATATTTCAGCAAATGGATAGAATGCATTGCACTCGCACGAATAACTCAATTCCAAGTGATCAACTTCCTATGGAAGTTCATAGTTTGCCGATTTGGCATCCCGAGGATCCTAATTTCAGATAATGGAACCCAATTCGCGGGAAAACAAGTAATAGAATGGTGTTCGAAACTGGGAATTCAACAAAATTTCACTTCGGTCGGACATCCAAGAGCGAACGGACAAACCGAAGTAGCAAACCGAGAAATAATAAAATCTTTGGAAAAAAGATTAGGTTCGGCCAAAGGAAGATGGCTCGATGAACTTCCAGGAGTACTATGGGCTAATCGAACTACAGTAAGAAGCTCAACCGGGGAAACACCATTCAGCTTGGTGTATGGGTCGGAGGCTGTTATTCCTGTTGAAACCCTAATCCCAACGCCAAGAATAGAGATGTTCGACGATCAAGAAAATGAAAAAGCGAGAGAAAATGACATTGATTTAACAGAAGCTTTAAGAGATAAAGCTGATGTACGCCTACAAGTCACTAAAGCAAATATGGAGAAAGCATACAATCAAAAAGTACGCATCCGAACTTTCAAAGAAGGAGACTTGGTCTTGAAAAAGGTAGAAGTATCCAAGCATGTGGGAAAGTTACAACAAAATTGGGATGGACCTTACATCGTCATTGGCGTAGGAAAGAAAGGTTCATACAAAATTGCACACTTGGATGGAACAGCCTTACCAAGAACCTGGAATGCGGTCAACCTTAGGAAATACTATGGTAAATAAATTTTAGCAAATTATACTGCATTCTTTTATTTTACTTTATCAAGTTTTAATCCTTGTAACAAAGGCCTTAGCCTACAAGTTCAATTAGTAAAGAGTTTTAGCATTCTATATACATCGATTATTTCGGTTAATGCTCCTCGGAATTACACTATCATATTAATGAAAATTGAGAACGAACCGAGACGAGTATACATTGACCCGCTCAATAAACACTCCTCGATATATCTTCAGCGATCGAAAAGACTTTTTGGGTTAAAAACCTAAGTCTAGTTAAAAAGAGTCGAGTAAACATCGATCCGCTCGATAAAAACTCCTCGATAAATTCAAAAACGAGTCGAGTATACATTGATCCGCTCAATAAACACTCCTCGATATATCTTCAACGAGAAAAAGACTTTTTGGTACTAAAAACCTAAGTCTAAAATTATAAACGAGTCGAGTAAACATCGATCCGCTCGATAAACACTCCTCGCCCATATTTACAACGAGAAAAAGACTTTTTGGTACTAAAAACCTAAGTCTAAAATTATAAACGAGTCGAGTAAACATCTATCCGCTCGATAAACACTCCTCGCCCATATTTACAACGAGAAAAAGACTTTTTGGTACTAAAAACCTAAGTCTAAAATTATAAACGAGTCGAGTAAACATCGATCCGCTCGATAAACACTCCTCGAACTGTTTACAACGAGAAAAAGACTTGTTGGTACTAAAAACCTAAGTCTAAAATTATAAACGAGTCGAGTAAACATCGATCCGCTCGATAAACACTCCTCGCCCATACTTACAACGAGAAAAAGACTTTGTGGTATTAAAACCTAAGTCTGAATAAAACGAGTAAAGTAAACATTGATCCGCTCAATAAAAACTCTTCGATATATTCCTAACGATCTAAAAAAGATCTGCTGATACTCCTAAAGTTTTGAAAGATAAATCAAGTATGAATTCATCTGCTCGGAAAATACTCCTCGTAAATAAAATTACCAACGACAAAGAAGATGCAAGAAATAAAGTAATATTTTATTCATCAAATCAATTACATACAAATATACTACGTTACAAAGATCTGCTTGCTACCTAAAGATCGTTACAATGATCTACTTAAATTGATCCTATGGGATCGACTATCTTCACGACAATGTCCACGGAAACACCAATCTCCTCCCTAGTACCTCATCGATTACAATATGCGACCTAAGAAGCATGCTGCTCACGATGGTCGACTTCTTTAGTTCGGTGGCCAGGCTCTGAAGATCAAATGTTCTTCCAGATGAAATGAACATTACCAGCCAGATAACTAGCAATGCTCACTCACCCGTAAGAAGATACTGCTTTTACTTTATCTATAAAACATTTTACTCTCGAGCAGCATCTCTTCGGGACCGTCGTGAAACGGTAAGTTTACCAGCCACCCCGGCGGTCTATCACTCCGGAAGTCACATCCAAGAGCGAGGGTGACTGGCAAGTATGAACCCCCCATGTGCAAACGGAAACCACGGACCTCTAATTGATGAAGACTAAAGCGGAGGCCTCATGGGACCCGTTAGTACAAGGACAGGCTGACATGGGACCCGTCAGTACAAGGTAGATGAACACCAAGTTATTACAGAGTGAATCACGATAATGTGACTTTTTAAATATTATGGGATCTGAGGGCAGAATGAAATCCAAAGAAGTTGAGATCTCCATTCTCTTTGGGAAATTGCAAAGGAAGAATGCAAACCACCACCCTATTTATAGGGATAGACTCAAACAATCCAACGGCTGAAAAAGCATTTGATCAACGGACACAGATGCGACCCCTTGACTCCCCGCAATAAATGCAAGTAAGTTGGAACGGCACAATCTAATCGCCCCAACTAGTCGATAACGAAAGAGGCAATAGATCGATATGATCATATCTAAAAAAGCTTTGGATTAGACATTCCAGCACAATCATACTTCATGATCGATGGTTTAGAGACCTAGAATCCATAAACAAAGTCATACAAGCTTTAAAATCGCAGCAAAAAGGACAGTTGCTCGATAAGAGATAAAAGACAAAACTTTTCACCATACGAGGCACGTCACTGCCTCATACATCGTATGGATGACCATTGACTAAGCCATACAGGAACTCCTCTCGAATCCAAGATATCTGATATAGAAATCAGGAGAATAGTCCTCCTTATTCAAAACAGCAAGGACGTAACTGCCTAACATACCAAAGAATTACTTAAGGAGGTCTGAATAGGTCAGATCTGACTAAGACTTCTACACTTTCCAATTCCTCCCATATCAAAGATATGCTATAAACGAAACATCGCTTGAAGAACAAGTAGTTCCAAGTTGATAATGAGAAACATAAAGATTCGGAGGATACTGAAAGGGTTATTTTCTCTTAGTCTTATAAAAAGAAAAGAAGAGTTCAACAAAAGGTATAAAAAGCCTCCTTATATAAAAGTTTGTGTCACAAAAGGACAATTTTACAAGGGCATGGATCGAACATCGACCAAAATGTTGAACGTTCCCTAAATCAGATCGATCCGAATAAGCCTACTATCTGCATGATTATGTGCAAACATGATTTTGAATATAACCCAAGGGACTATACTGGGTTGATCAACAATGATTGGATTTGCAAAACAAACATCGAGATCAAAGCTACCTTATTCTACATTCTTGGCAAAGATCAATTTCAGATAAGTATGCTAAACAATACTGATTATTTTACGATGATTATATTTATGCATAAAGGCAAATTGTGCATAACAAAGAGAAGAAAATAGATATAGGCAAGAATCTGCCTGCAAGAAGGTTAATATTTCCAATTTAGTACTTCTCCCATTACAAAAATTTCAGCCCAAACAAGTGCACAAAAGTTGGGCGACAAAAAAAAAAAAAAAAAAAAAAAAAAAAATAGACAGTCCAAGGCCTGCCAGGACGAACAAAGATCACTGAGAAGGACGGTCAATAGGCCGACTACTAGAAACAGTCATCCGAGGAGTCAAATTGCCAGCAAACGCCATCAACTCCTCTTGACGCTTCAGATAACCAGCGTCATACCCTTCCTCATAGGACCGCCGTTGAGACTCCTCTGCAAGGGCAGCAGCCTGAATTAAATAATTTTTCTCTCTTTCAAGAAGAACTTTATCAGCCTCCAATTTTTGGAGATCATCTCTGGCAATCTGAAGTTCCAACGTCAGCCCTGCAGCTTTAGCTTTTTTCGACTCTAACTGACGTTGATGAACACGCTTACTCGTCCACAGTTCGTCATTTTGCACACCCAGCTGGAGTGCAAAATACTTGCCCTAAAAAGCAGAAAAAGTAAGAAAAACCGACACACAACAAGGCATTCAAAACAAAAAACAGGAAAAATATTCAGAATATGTTTACCTGCTCACATATCTTCACCAGAGATTGAACAAGGCGAACGTTGGAGGTACCTTTGAGCTTCCTCAATTCGCCGGGCAAAATTGTGCTCATACCCAGATCCCAAGATAAAGCATCAGGCTCAACTGAGCCAGGCAATTCACTATTGGAAGGGACACCATCAGAACGAGGTGTCTCTGACAACATAATATCTTTAACTTGCTCAAAGATACATCGATCATCTAATAGACGAGGAGATTCTCTCCCGTCGGGACTAACAGAGGTCTCCTTGCCCGAGGCAGAAATAACCGTTCGACGACCAGACCTGGAACCGGTCCCACCTCCGGAAGGTCCTCCTGATTCAAAGGATGTAGTCATTACAGTGGTATCATGAAACAAAAATTCAGGACAATCCTGCACAATAGATTGTGTCGTAGAAGGATTGACAAAAAAGCTATCACCAGCTTGCCCTCCGCTTACAATGGGAGCAGAAGAAGCAGACAAAGGAAGGGAAATAGCAAAATCCCCTCCGTGAAAAACGTGCTCAAAAGAAGAAGTGTTGGAACTAACAGCTATATTATAAGCCGGTTCTTCGTTGGACATATCCCCAAAAGGTAATCGACCAGGGGAAGGCATGTTTCCTTCCTGAGTTGAAGTAGAAAAGATTGGTTCTGAAAACGACGAGTTTACCACGGAAAGAGGTTCAGAGACAATACAACGAGTATCGATCTCCGACCTAATTGTTGGGGACGAACGAGGAGGCTCTATCGACGGCCCATCTCTTCGAGATTTTTTAGATCTATTATCTCTAGCGCCCTCACGAGAAGGTCGCTTCGAAGTATTACCAAAAAGGTTACTCATGATCGGACTATGGAACAATACAAATTAATATCGAGAAAGTTTATCGACTAGCTAAAGAAAGAGTATTCAGTTAAGAGAGGAGTATAGCAGTAAAAAACAAGTCTAGTTTTTACCTTTCGTATTTATACTACACGAAAGGATGCGACAGACCTAAAGAAAGGGCGCGAAACAGGAAAACTGACCTTGGAGCAAACGCTGGAATTCGAAAAGACACACACATAATGATTACGGCAAATTAAATGACTTGTCTGAATTATTACGGCAATAGTGAAAAGACACGACTGTCAGAATACGAAGCGTTTAACGTACAAAATAAGCTAAAGTTACAGTTAAATCTACGAGGAAATAATTACAAAGATTATTTCAAAAATGAATCACTATTTCAAGAAGCCTGGTCGCTATCCGGAATCTTCTGTTCACTACCGACGTCCTCAGTCATCCCTATATCGTCTCCTTCTTCCTCTTCGTCTCCTGGATCGATGAAAGTATTATCGAGCTCATCGTTAACATCAGAAGGAGGAATCGGCAATGGATTTCCAAATTCCCCGACAAGGTGAGCCAGAGGAAAACCTTGATATTCAACATCTGGAACCTCGGAAGAAGAATATAGTTTGCCATACCGATTCAACCGAATGTGCGCCGTCTTAAAATACTCCTTTCGACGGTCGTCGATCATCTCTAAAGCGACCAGCTGATGAATCGCCTTCTTAAAAGTATTCTCAAGAAGAGGACCGACCATCCGATACACTAACGCCGTATGAACAGGAGAGTTAAGGAATTCGCGAACAACTCTTTCATCAGGATTCCTACCATATCGATCCCTAAGTCCGCTAAGTGGGACATCCTTTTCGTACTCCTCTAAAGAAGTTTCAAGGTTTGATACTTGAGATTCAAGCTCACTAATTCGAGTCGTGCTCTGTAACTGCAATTCCTCTAACTTTCTAGCCATTTGATTGGCCTGCTCTTGAGCACGAGAAATCTCCATCACCCTGTCTATCATTTCTTGATCTTCAGTCCCGGTAGCACGAGTCTCTACGACGGGAACGGAAGAAGATGTTGAGGGACCAACCTCTGAACCGGAGGATTTATGGAGTAAAGCTTTATGCTTCTCTTCCAGAAACTCGCACTGTTGTTTCCAAAGTGCATTTTCATAGGCGTATGACGCAAGACAAGTTTTGGTCTGAAGAACAAAGAGAGCAAGAAAAAGAGATGGATTAATAAATTAAGGAAGACCTTTAAAATTATCTATTAATATGATTAAAGTAAAAAGATGTCACCTTCTCGGCATAAATAGAAGCTCGCTGGAATTTCTCCAGAGGATCCTTATGAAGAAGCTTATTGAGATCACGAGTGAAAACATCAGACAAAAGAACGCGGGTTGCCTTATCGACTGCGTTCTCACTATCATCATGAATAAGAGAATCCTTCTCGGAATAACCAGCGGCCCTCCTTCCCTCTAAATGATCCTCGATCATTTCAACCAGGGTAGGTTTTGGATGTTTATCTTCGAGTAAAGAAAGGTCGTCACCAGAACGTCCATAGTAACTCCTTTTTCTATCAACTGGATTATTAGTAGGATGAGGCATCGACCAGCTACGACATCCTCGAATACCCAAAGATGTTCTAAGGTGAAGAGGAGGATAACCAGATCCCGTGCCCTGACGAATAGGGGACTCACGAGAAGAATCTGGAGATTCCCCTCTATTATCCTCGGACTCATGACCCAACTCCAGTTTCCTTTTTCGTGAAGCTCTCTGCTCGATGGGGGTGTTCTCTACGGATTTTGAAGATTTCGACAGCACCATTTTTCCCTTCGAAGAATGCCGAGAGTTTTCTACCATATGGGCTGAAAAAGAAACAAAATAAAAGTTAGTTTCTCCGTATAAATGGTATAGTTACAGCAATAAGATAAAATAAAGTACTAACCAAGAGGATCAGATGATGAACTGATGGGAAAGTTATGAACACTTAACCCCGCCTTACGAAGGAAAACCTCCCCGATCAGAAGAGCGCTTTGATATTTGTTTGCACGCATTTCGGGGATTTCAGTGATAAACTGTACATCGTCAGGAACGAGTTCACCGGTCGGTAAGCGACCTCCAGGAATCCAATTGGAACCATGATCCCATAAAAAAGGCATGGTCGAACCATCCGGAAAACAAATATTAGACGGAGGACGAACAAAGAAGAAATGAGATTTCCACGAAGGATTACTAGAAACAGGGGCATCAAAGATTGCTCGACTAGGCCGCTGACTAGCAAAGAAATATCCACGATTTGAAGAACTAGAAATATTAAAGCGAAAAAGCTGCGTAAAATTACGAAAGGAAGGTTTAAACCCCTTCGCAATCATCAAAACGGAAAAACAAACCACAAAAGCAACGGAATTTGGAACCAGCTGTGTCAAGCACACACTGAAAGTTTTCAAAACTTCGAGAAAAAGGGGAGACAAAGGAAGACGCAATCCACTATTGAAGTGAGCCGTATAAAAGGCTCGACATCCCTCCGGGGGAGATGTGACTCTATCAGTAGAAGAAGGAAGAATTATCTCAGAACCTTCCGGAAAATATTTGGCGTAATTATTCACAACATCCGGGAATGTTTCCGCAGTATATGCGCAAGCTACGTCCTCAATCGGTTCAGAAATCTGAGGAACAGTACCTTTGCCCTTTTTGGCTCGGGCAGCCACGTCTGCATCAGAAAGGATTCGTACTTTGAAAGTATCTTCTACGGGGACAACGAAGTCAGATACTGTAGATTGCTCGCTCAAAGGATTAGGGTGCAACTCCTCATCGTGATCAGGAGCGACGATCTCTCTAGAAGAAGAAGAGGATTTTCTTACAAAAGCCATATATTCTGGTTTCCCAAAGATGAAGATCGACAAAAGAGAAAATTTTATGAGATAAACGACCAGGCAGGAAAATGAGTACAGGTTATAAGGAAGTATAAAAGAGAAATGGCGAACTCGAAAGTCACCTATTTATAACAAAATGAGAAAAGACGTTTCAAACTTATTGCAGCTACTCATATTCCCGCCAAAAATGGAAGGATACGAAGAGCTTCCTGAATAGACGCGTGGCGATCCGTAATTCGACAGAGAAAACGACTATCTATGATATGTAGCACTCTTTTCCTTATTTAAGATTTTTTCCCACAGGGTTTTTTCTTAAGTAAGGTTTTTAATGAGGCTCCATTCATAGAAAAGAAACAGTCGTAAAGATTTATCTACTTCTACGAGCTTCTATTATCTATACGCTCGAAGAAGTGAGGGAGTACTGATGGGAGCTATTTCGCACCCTACTTACTATTCGAATCGAACGAAGAAGATAAGATCGATTCGACCAAACCTAATAGATCGGGATCATCTTGCAGACCCGGCCAAGTGCAGCTCGCTTCGATAGAAGATTGTACTCCGGACCCAAGAAGGATATTTGGGCCGAGTCCTATTAGGACTATGTTTCCTTGTAACACTAGGTTTAGCATTATATAAATACCTAGTTAATCATTGTATTAAACAACTACGAAATTCCTGAACTGTGAGAATACAGGATTTAACACCGCTTACAATAGCACAACTTAATAATATTCAATATTATTACTGAGCTTTTTACCTTCATATCGGTGTGTTTCATAGCTTTGTTTGGTGGTTTTACTTCTTGTTCTTGAATATTGCTTTTCTTTGTAACCGATCCATCCGGAATAAAGTAACAGAGCCCTAAATAATATATATAAATATCGATAACCCCCGATATCACAAATTCACTGATAATTGAATAACCTAACGAAATCCGGTTAAATCAGGTGGTATTAGTTTTGAGGACTGGAAGATCAGAATGGAGATCTTCTTAGCTGCTTACAACGATAACATGTATACATGCATTACTAAAGGTCCATTCAAATTCACCAAGACTATCAAGGTCGATGAAGTTGACATAGTGGTGGATAAAGATCTTCAAGAGATGACAGCTGAGGAAATCAAGTTGTTCAACCTTGACAAAGTTGGTCGTTTCATCATGACCAAAGCCCTGGACAATGACAGGTTTGACAAAGTCAAACATTGCAAGACTGCAAAGGAAATTTGGGACAAGGTTCGTGACATGAGCGAAGGAAACGACGCCATAAAGGAGCGCCGGCTGAGTGTTGCTCTGGAAAAGCTAGACAACTTCAAGATGAAGTCTACAGAAACCATTGATCAGATGGATACAAGGTTTACAAGGACGCTGAATGAAGTTCTTAAGCTGGGAAAGACCTTCACTGACAAAGAAGTGACTGTCAGAGTACTGAAGGTTCTGTCTCCAAAGTTCAACATGAAGGTGACAGCCATGGAAGAATCAAGAGAATTGGGAAATATCTCTCTTACCAAGCTGTTCTTCGTACTCAAGGCATACGAGTATAAACTGCCAAGAATGGGTATTGAAGAAACCTCAACTTCAGGCCCCGCAGCTGCCCTGGTTGTTGCTGAAAACCCATGAAGAACAACACACAAAAGCAAAGAAGTGGACTCATCTGATGAAGCCACACTACTCAAAAAAAAGGAGTACACTGCTGGAGACATTGCATTGCTGATGAGCAACTTCAAGAAGTTTTACAAAAGAAAAATGAAGAACAAATACAACAATGCTCCTACTTCTAACCCTACTTCTTCTTCTCAAGACAAGGATGCTTATAAATCCAAACTAATGTGTTACAACTGCAGGAAATTAGGACATTTCATCAGAGACTGCCCATATCCTAAAGATGAGAAGTACACAGAAGAAGAAAAGAGAATCAGAAAAGAAAGAAAACATCAGAAAGGCAAAGTGTTGATGGCTGAAGCAGAAAAGCAGGCTGCCATCTACTCATTTGATTCTGATTCAGACACTTCTGAAGAAGTCTGAAGAAGAGTCTACTGAAGATGAGAATCCTGCTCTTATCTGCCTGATGGCTAAAGAATCTGATGACTCTGAGGATGAGGTAACTCCTCTTAAAAATGAATTGTTTAATTCATTTGAGCAAATGGTAATCAATAACACTAGTATTGTTGATGCATTTACTAAGCTTAAGGAAGAGATGATATTGCTAAGAGAGCAAAACAGTTCACTGAAACTTAAGGTTGAAAAACCAAAAGAATCAACTGAATATAAACTGCTTGAGCAAGAGAATGAGTCTCTGAAAGCTGAATGTGAAGTTTATAAAGGTAAAATCATGGAACTTGAAAAAGTCATTGAGTCTCATGATAAATCATCTGTTGCACCCACTCGTATATCTAGTAAACAGAAGATGCCTTTAGAACAAGATATGTTAGAACTGAACCATACTGAAAAGTTTATATCTGCTGACAATAGTAAGGTCATCTTGTATGTTCAGACTGCTAAACCTGCTTCACCTGAGAAAGAATTAAAGGAGAAGAAAGCTCTTAAGGCTAAAAAGAGCAAAAAACCTAGATTAGAGAAATAGACTGGTAAAGCTAAACAGCAGAGTCCTAGGAAGTCTGCTGATAAAATTAAAACCAATCAGACTAGTAGTAAGACCAAGTCGTCTGTTAATGAGCAAGCATCTAGTAAACCAAAGTAGCATAATAATAAGAAAAATCAAAATGCTTGGTATGGAAATGAGTCCTATTATGTGCAACCTACTGCATATCCACCTATGTATCATGCACCTCAATTTCCAACTTACTATGCACCCTACCCTACTCATCCAATGCATGCATACCCTGCTTATCATGCATCTTATTCTGCTTATGAACATCATCCTTATCATACTGATTATCAACATAACAAATCTGTTGAATATAATGAAGATAAATCTGTTCATGCTCCTGTCAAATCTCAGAAGCCTAAGAAGCCTAAGACTTCAACATCTTGGGTTGTCAAGAGTGGAACTAATCCTCCAGGACCCTCTCAATAAATGTTATCTAAAACAACTTTACTTTGTTTTGTAGGTTAGGATTAAAAATAGGAGTAAAGTAGAGAAAATCTGGTACTTGGACAGTGGATGTTCAAGACACATGTGTGGAAGCATATATGAGCCGACTGATGAGGTTGCTGTGGATGGTCCTAAAGTAACTTTTGGAGACAGCAAGGAAGGCAAGATTGTAACATGTGGAAGAATAATCAAAGGCAACATTGAGATATCTGACGCCTCTTATGTTAAAGGCCTCAAATACAATTTGCTTAGCATAAGTCAATTTTGTGACAAGGGATTTTCAGTTATCTTCTCATCAGATAAGTGCTATATTGAACAGATCGATACAAATAATGTCATCTTATCTGGAAGACGACAAGGAAATGTCTACATAGTCGACTAGAATTCTGTGGACAAGAATTCAAACGTTTGTTTGGTGTCATCTACACAAAGCGAAGTTAGTTGGCTGTGGCACAGATGGATGAATCATGTGAATTTCAAGACCATAAACAGACTAATCAAGAATGATCTGGTAGAAGAAATTCCAAAGACAGTCATGAGCAAATATAAGCTCTGTGACACCTGTCAGAAGGGTAAACAAATCAAGTCATCTTTCAAGAGCAAGAAGCACCAATCATCAACAAGGATTTTGGAGCTGCTACATATGGACTTATTTGGACCCATTGATCCAATCAGCAATGGTGGAAAGAAGTACTGCCTAGCTGTTGTGGATGACTATTCAAGATACACTTGGGTGATTTCATGAAGAAGAAAAGTGAAATCAAGGAGCATCTTACCAATCTGATGGAATTGATCCAGAATGAGAAAAGCATGAAGATATTAAAGATCAGATCAGATAGAGGAACTGAGTTAACAAACTCAACTGTTGAAAAGTATTGTAACATCAGAGGCATCAGTCATGAGTATTCTGCTGCCAGAACCCCTCACCAGAATGGAGTTGCTGAAAGGATAAACAGAACTCTAAAGGAAGCTACCAGGACTATGATAGCTGAAGCAAAGCTGCCCCAAAGATTCTGGGCAGAAGCCACAAATACAGTCTGCTTTACCCAAAATAGATGCATGATCAACAAACATCAAAATAAGACTCCATATGAAGTTTGGAACAACAGGAAGCCAAATATTCATTACTTTAAGATTTTTGGTTGTAAATGCTTTGTGTTAAATAATGGGAAAAATCACCTTACTGCTTTTGCAGAAAAGGCTGATGGAGCTGTTTTTGTAGGATACTCTACTGTTAGTAAAGCTTACAGAGTCTTTAACAAAAGAACTTTACTTGTAGCAGAATCTATTCTTGTAGTCTTTGATGAACCAAATCAATCTTCAGAAAAGAATCAAAGTACTAATCCAAATCTGGCTACTGATTTTCAGAAATTGAGTGTTGAAAGAAATGAAGAATATGTACCCATCATACTACCAGAGCTAACCTCAGCTGCTAACTCAAATGCTGTTCAAAATCAGCGTGCTGATTGTCTAACAGACGAGTTGCAAACAACTGATAGACCAGAGACTGTTCAACAGACAACCTGTGTTCAACAGACTACTACTGGAACTCCAAAAGTAGTGTTGCAAGATCAAATCAGAGGACAACATCAAGATTTGCAACCTGATCTCAGATGGCTCAAGAATCACCCACCTGAATTAGTGATTGGTGATCCTTTGGATAGAGTAAAACAAGAAGAGCTGCTGCAAATGAAGCAATGTTTGTCAGTTTCCTATCCCAAATAGAGCCCAAACAGATTGAAGAAGCTCTTAGTGATTCAAACTGGATTGAAGCTATGCAAGAGGAGCTGAATCAATTTGAAAGGAATAAAATCTGGTACTTAGTTCCTAGACCAAGTCATCAAAGAGTAATTGGCACTAAATGGGTATTCAGGATCAAAATGAATGAAGATGGTGTTGTCACTAGAAACAAAGCAAGATTAGTGGTCAAGGGTTACTGCCAAGAAGAAGGCATTGACTTTGATGAAACCTTTGCACCAGTAGCAAGATTAGAAGCAATCATACTGTTTCTCGCCTATGCTGCTCACAAGAACTTCACTGTCTATCAGATGGATGTGGAGTATGCATTTCTCAATGGAGAATTGCTAGAACAACCACCTGGATTTGAATCATATAAAGAAGAAGACAAGGTGTATCATCTGAAGAAAGCTCTCTATGGATTGAAACAGGCTCCAAGAGCATGATATGATACTTTATCTGATTTCCTTTTGATCAAAGGATTTCAAAAAGGTAAAGTTGATAAAACCTTGTTTACTGTTGAATGGGAGGATAATATATTACTTGTGCCAATATATGTAGACGATATTATTTTCGGTTCAACTAACCAACAGATGTGTGACAAGTTCTCCAAGCTGATACAGAACAAATTTGAAATGAGCATGATGGGTGAACTAAATTATTTTTTTGGTTTGCAAGTTAGACATTTTTCTGATAGAATATTCATCAACCAAGCTAAATACACAAAAGATCTGTTCAAGAAATTTGGTATGGAAACTAGCTCTACTGTTAGTGTTCCTATGTCTACTGGACTTCGTTTGGGTAAAGATGAAGATGACAAATCAGTAGATATAACCAAATACAGAGGCATAATAGGGGCACCGTTATATCTAATAGCTAGCAGACCTGATATCATGTACTATGTTGGGGTTTGTGCGAGATATCAATCAAATCCTAAGGAATATCATCTCCTGGCTGCCAAGAGGATACTCAGATACCTTAAAGGCACTCAAGAATTGGGATTATGGTACCCTAGAGAATCTGGATTTGAACTTATAGGATATTCGGATTCTGACCTTGCTGGCTGCAAGATTGATAGGAAGAGTACAACTGGCGCCTGTCAATTCTTAGTTAGTCGTCTAATCTCATGGATGAGTAAGAAACAGACTTCAGTATCTATCTCTACTGCTGAAGCTGAGTACATTGCTGCTGGAGCATGCTGTGCACAGATACTTTGGTTGAAGCATCAACTAGAAGATTACAACATAAAGATCAGTGGAATCTGTGACAGTACAAGTGCCATTTCTCTTACTCAGAATACTACAAGTCACTCAAAGCATCATTTCATCAGATATCATGTGGAAAAATGAAATGTTATAATTGAGTATGTTCACACTGACAATCCGATTGCTGACATATTCACTAAACATCTAAGTGATGCAAGGTTTTCAACTCTAAGAGCTGAACTAGGCCTACTAAATTTAGATGTATAAGCTGAGGGGGAACTCATCAGAGGACTTGAGCTTATCAGCTTACTCATCTTATCATCTTCAAGGTTAACTCTCAACAGACTAGTTAACTTATGGATTCTTAAAGTCAGGGGGAACGTGTAAGACTAGCTGTACTTCTGATTAAAAGATGAAATTTATTGATGAAAGTTAGTTGAAGTTAAGTTTCATCAAATAAGTTCTTGATTCTTGAAGAATGAAGATTAATTTATCTTGCTGGATTGACAAACAGCAGAGGAAGATTACTAGCTATTGACTTTCACTAATAATATCTATTTTCAGAACACTCGTCTGTCAGTAATCTTTTCAGATAATCTCAAAAATGGCAAAAGAATGAAGGAGATATTGCTGATCTGATAGGCTTATTCACCAAGGTTTCAAGTGCAGAAACTGAAAAGAACATCTTGCTGGTGCAGGAAATGAACTCTACTGCCCACAAAGTCCATGGTGAAGTTTCTACATTACAACTGAACATGGATTGCCTCAATGACCAGGCTGGCACACTCAGATCTACCTTGAATCATCATACTGCTCAACTTGACAATGTGGATCAGAAGATCAGAAGACTATGCACTGCTGTAAATATCTCAGCTGTTGAACTCAAACCCTCTGATGACGACAAAAAGGGGGAAGATAAGTCAGCTGCATCAACTGCTGCTCAAGTACCTGAACAAAAGGACTCTGCTGCTGAACAAGAAAAACCCGCTGAAGAATCAGAGCCTGTACTTGCCAAGGAAACTGATGAAAAACAAGCTGCTGAAGAAGAAGAAAAAGCCAAGGAATCAGCAAAATCTGATAAGGAGATTGCTGCATCCAAGGATACACCAGAAGAGCAACTTGATCCATTTATGAAGTACAAGAATCTGGATCGCATCAAGAGAAGGATTGAAGAAGCAGAACGTCAAGAAAAGATGGAAGCTGCCATGAAAAATCTTATCTCTGATGATGTGAATGATGAAGAAGATGAAAGTATTGATGATGATGAAGAAGAAGAGTATGAAGAAATTGAAGAAGAAGTTACTGATGATGAATCAGATTACTAAATCTACCTGTTTTCTTGTATCAGTTTATTTTATTTATTCTTATCTCATCTTAAAGACTTGTAACTTGTACTGAAATTTCAATCATTAATGAAAGTTCAAGTTTTTACTCCAACATATTATTTCTATCTCAGAAATCTTTGAGGAATAAAACTTTAGTCTAGGTACATGTACTTAGCTGAAAGTTTTGTCATCATCAAAAAAGGGGAAATTGTTAGATGAAGATGAAGATTTAAAGACAAGAAAGTTAGAAGTTAAATGGAGGTTTTGATGATTTCCAAAACATCAAGATCAGGTAAGTAAGGAATACTTATTAAAAACCCCTAGAAGAATTTTGACCAACCTAAAGACAAATCAGACGTGTCAAAATTCAACTTGGTCCAAAAGACTACTGATCTGCTGCTGAAGAAAGAAATCAGTTTGGTGAAAATCAGTCGACTTAAATCAGATTAGTTCATGTTTGAGATCAGCTCAGTACATCATCAGACGAGAGATCTTAATCAGCCAATTGAAGAAGATCAGGAAGTCTCCTCATCGGTAATAAATGCACTTGGAGTAATAAATGCTGAAGAAGGAGGGTATTTATGGTAAATGATTGAAGAAATCCTCGTATCAACTCGGTGCATTAAATGCAGCCGGACGGAAAGTACTGCATACAGTACTGTAGCAGTCACAGAGAGCCGGTTGCAGAGTTTAAGGACCAGTACTCGAGGATTTGAATCTTGTCTTTCTTCAACGGACATTTTTCAAATGAAGAGTATAAATAGTTCAAGAGTTTTGAGAGAGAAGAAGCTACAACACAACAACAAAGATCATTCTGCGAAGCAAAATCTTCTAAGTCTCCAAAGCTCAAGAACAGCTCACTTGCCAGCTGAAGTTATTTGTTAACTAAAGTTGAGTTGAAGTTAAAAAGATAAATCATTTTCTGAGTGAATCTGTAAGAAGAGTGTTGTGAGAAGCTGTTATACATCTTTGTGAGTGATAAAGCTTTGTAGTATAGGATTTCTGTGTGATTTCCTGTAACGCACTTGTGGCCGTTTCATTTGTTGATTGGCGCAAGCAGTGTATACTGATTACTTTGTGTTTTCTAGTATAACCAAGATCTAAGTAACTTGGAAGAGTGGAGACTAAAGGATTTAAATCCATATAACCACTATAAAAATTCTTGTGTTTATTTTGGGCTAAAATTCAATTTTGGTACCATAGAACTGGGCAAATTTTATTTTTCATACCAAAAGTTCAAAAATCATACAGCCATTAAGTTTTGCAACTATCGTCTTCTTCTTCCTCCTTCCATACGACCACTGGCTCCGGTGGCTTTTGGTCGAAATTGGTTGAGGGTTTTGGTTCCCCTTGTCATGGAGAACTCGTTCATATAAAGATCTTTTCAATCCGTTGAGTAATCGAATTTTGAGTTCTAATTTTCGAATTATAGGTCAAAATTTTCGAAATTTCAAATCGTGATTTCTTCTTCGATTCTTAACCAAACTTCGTAATTCTTATTGCAATAGTTTCCCCTGACCGTGGGCATCATTTTCCATAGGTTTATTGTAGCTGCCGTAGAAGGCTGAGCTCCGCCCAAGTGGCGGCGCGTTTTCGGCCTAAACCCTAATTTTCGCGAAAAAACACTCCTCCCCTTCTCCACAGTCGACGACCGTTGCAATTACCCCCATGGGAAATGTTGCCCGTGACAAGAGAAATAAAAACCCTCAACCAATTTCGACAAACGGCCACCGGAAGCCGACGATCGTCCATAGGAGGAAGAAGGCAATAATTGCAAAAACACCCTGATCAATTTTAGACAATTGCATTTCCCCCTATTTTGTTTCAACAGGTGACACGTGGCAGTTCCGTTAAGTAAACTAACGGAAGTGCCTTTTTTGAAACGGCTGAGTGAGAATTGGTATGATTTTTGGAATTTTGGTATGAAAATTGAAAATTCTCCAATTCTACGGTACCAAAATTTAATTTTTGCCGTTTATTTTGCTTAAGTTTTTCTGCATATTTCAAAACTGCATAAATTTACACTTGAAACAAACTGTTAAAGATTTTAAAGGAAGTTTTAAACTTGGGGATAAAATCTTTAAAAGACTAAGTTTACTCGTGAAAAACACTTTGAAACATCCGATGCAAGTAATCTAAATTAAAACTGATTTTGCTGAAATCAGCTAAGTACTTATCTAAAAAGTGGTCAACTCTGCTGCTCAAACTTTGTGTGCGATCAGCTTAGTCAGCTTACTGTTTACGATCAACTTAGTCTGCTAACAGTTAAGTGAAAAGTTTTTAAGTCCAAAATTTTCAGAGGTCTATTCACCCCCCCTCTAGACCTCATCTGACCACTTGGGACCAACAAATTGAATAAAATTAATTGATTAATTATTTGATCATTGTTTTTACATTTTAAGTTTTCGACATATAATAAGTTTAATTTGTGCTAAATTAGAGCATATATTTTTCTAACTGAACGCTAGCAATGTAGTAATTATAAACTATGATCTACTATAATATAAATTATAAATAATACAATTTTCAATAATATTTGAATTATAGATTTAAAAATGTAAATCTATAAAATTTAGTTTTAAATATAAAAAAATGAATAGTTAATTCATGTTTCTTTTCAATTTTGGTACAGTACAGTTTTTTACGGTATAAGAAGTCTAAAACCAAAATCATACCAAAATACTCGGTACGGTTTTCATCCATACCAAGACCTTCAGTTTTGAGAAAAAAAACCTAACATTCGGTACGATTCGGTACGGTTCGGGACGGTCCAGCACATTTTTGAAAACCATGTGCACCTCTAAAAAAAACTAATAGTGTAAGGAGGAGCGTGCAGACTTTAGAAAGTACAAAGAGATTTGGTACAATAAATTTTTTAAAGGAAAGTTTCGTACAAATTTCGCGAAATACAAAAGAGTATCGTGCATTTTTCCCAACAGTTATGCTTACAAGTTTTTGACGAAATTTGTCGAAGCAAGTGGTTTAGTGCAATTGAAGCATGAAAGATACATCAAAGATAGTTGTAGAGGGCCAAGTGGAATTTAGCTTAATTTATTTATCCGAGCTAGGAACTTACTCGTTTGGAAATTTCAAGAAGCTCAGAAGGGGTCTTCATCTACCGGTTTGATAGTAATGGAAGATTGCTTTCAGGTGAAGTTTCTCCTTTGATATTCTTCGTATTAACTTGTTTTCTTTTTCCCAAGGGTTTAATTCCTTTCGAGGCGTGTTGAGCACATAAAGTGGGAATCTCTCCCAACAGGGATCCGAACTTGAGTCTGCAACTTTGTAGTGACTAGTCCCTTCCACTAGACTAATCACTTGTTTCCTCTTCTCGTTGGAGCGTTTTCGGGTTTTCGGTCCTTGTTCACGTCCCTTGTCTGCAATTTTATGATAAGAGATTATAATAACTACTTATTTAAAATTGTAGAATAAAGTAGAAACTTTTTTTGGTTTATTAAGGTATTCAGGTCTTAGGCCTGATTTATTTACTTTCGAGGCGCGTCAGACACATTTTCAAGAGAATACTTCCCAGCAGGAGTTCGAACTTCACCACATTATGGGGCCTAGTCAATTCTTATTCGAATTCACCACATGGATTGGGCTAAGTCCACTTAGCATGACTTGGGCCTAACTCAACTGCAAAAGCTAGTTTAAGAGTTGAGGATGCCCAAGACCTGATAAGGTGGATTTAACTATAAATTTTAACCCATGTGGAACATTTAGTCTCAATACTCTCCCTTCACGTGTAAGCTGGTTGATATTAATGGAGGATTGTTGTGATGTAAGGTTTCTTGGTTGTTATTCTTTGTATTTGTTGTGGTACCGCATCTTAACTTGCTTCCTCTGCTCGTTGGAGTGCTTCCGGTCCTTGTTCTTGTTCATGTCGCTTGTCTGCAATGTTATGTTATCAACTAAGAAGAGATTATAGTAACCGCATATTTAAGTTAGGTCAGGTCTTAGACCAGACTTAAGTCTTTTACAGACACGTCATACACATTTCGAAGGAATTTTTTCCAAGAGGAGTTTGAATTGCGCCACATTGTAGGACCTAGTCCATTACAATAGACTAATTACATGTTGATTGGTATGTCGGGAATACTATCGAAACTTAAAGGACTTAATTTCGTCCAAAAAAGACCAAGGGCCTGTTTGTTTGGTGTTTGGGAAAGTAGTTTGGGAGAGTAGTGGATGATTGTGAAATAATCTCGATTTACGTAATGTTGTTTGCTTGGATTTTGAGATAGTGGTTTGAGAAATAGAGTAGGTGTATGTTTTTTTGGAATAATGAAGTTGTAGGTGTAAGATGTGTAAGACTTTATATCAATCATGTTTGTTATATGAGATAAATGGTGTAAGAGATATGTTATTTTATGTCAAATCAGAATAGAATTTGTATATGTTTTGTTTAGAGATATGAAAATTGTTTTTTGTTTGGCTTTTCAAAGAGTAGTTTGATCAAATTGAGAAATGGAAAATTTATTTGAAAAAGTAGAAACATGTTTGCATTTTCAAACACAATTTTTTTTGGGAAAACGCCAAACAAACATGCCAAAAAATTTGAGGGCTAAGTTAGATCATTTCCTTTCAAGATTTTCGTCCACATGTGCACACCTTTATGTTGTAAACTTACACTCTTTGCATTCGTAAATTCACATGAGATCATAAAATAAAACTTACTACTTGGAATTGAAATTTGTGAATGGAATCACATAATGAATGCATTCCTATTTTCATAATTAACCACAAGTAAATAAACAAAATAAGCTAGCAAAGTTGCATCAAACTCCTTTTTTCCAAGAGGAGTTTGAATTGCGCCACATTGTAGGACCTAGTCCATTACAATAGACTAATTACATGTTGATTGGTATGTTGGGAATACTATCAAAACTTAAAGGACTTAATTTCGTCCAAAAAAGAACAAGGGCCTGTTTGTTTGGTGTTTGGGAAAGTAGTTTGGGAGAGTAGTGGATGTTTGTGAAATAATCTCGATTTACGTAATGTTGTTTGCTTGGATTTTGAGATAGTGGTTTGAGAAATAGAGTAGGTGTATGTTTTTTTGGAATAATGAAGTTGTAGGTGTAAGATGTGTAAGACTTTATATCAATCATGTTTGTTATATGAGATAAATGGTGTAAGAGATATGTTATTTTGTGTCAAATCAGAATAGAATTTGTATATGTTTTGTTTAGAGATATGAAAATTGTTTTTTGTTTGGCTTTTCAAAGAGTAGTTTGATCAAATTGAGAAATGGAAAATTTATTTGAAAAAGTAGAAACAAGTTTGGCATTTTCAAACACAATTTTTTTTTTGGGAAAACGCCAAACAAACATGCCAAAAAATTTGACGGCTAAGTTAGATCATTTCCTTTCAAGATTTTCGTCCACAGTGCATGCCTTTATGTTGTAAACTTACACTCTTTGCATTCGTAAATTCACATGAGATCATAAAATAAAACTTACTACTTGGAATTGAAATTTGTGAATGGAATCACATAATGAATGCATTCTTATTTTCATAATTAACCACAAGTATCTAAACAAAATAAGCTAGCAAAGTTGCAGCAAACTCGTTTTTTCCAAGAGGAGTTTGAATTGCGCCACATTGTAGGACCTAGTCCATTACAATAGACTAATTACATGTTGATTGGTATGTTGGGAATACTATCAAAACTTAAAGGACTTAATTTCGTCCAAAAAAGACCAAGGGCCTGTTTGTTTGGTGTTTGGGAAAGTAGTTTGGGAGAGTAGTGGATGATTGTGAATAATCTCGATTTACGTAATGTTATTTGCTTGGATTTTGAGATAGTGGTTTAAGAAATAGAGTAGGTGTATGTTTTTTTGGAATAATGAATTTTTAGGTGTAAGATGTGTAAGACTTTATATCAATCATGTTTGTTATATGAGATAAATGGTGTAAGAGACATGTTATTTTATGTCAAATCAGAATAGAATTTGTATATGTTTTGTTTAGAGATATGAAAATTGTTTTTTGTTTGGCTTTTCAAAGAGTAGTTTGATCAAATTGAGAAATGAAAAATTTATTTGAAAAAGTAGAAACATGTTTGGCATTTTCAAACACAATTTTTTTTTGGGAAAACGCCAAACAAACATGCCAAAAAATTTTAGGGCTAAGTTAGATCATTTCCTTTCAAGATTTTCGTCCACAGTGCATGCCTTTATGTTGTAAACTTACACTCTTTGCATTCGTAAATTCACATGAGATCATAAAATAAAACTTACTACTTGGAATTGAAATTTGTGAATGGAATCACATAATGAATGCATTCTTATTTTCATAATTAACCACAAGTAAATAAACAAAATAAGCTAGCAAAGTTGCATCAAACTCCTTTTTTCCAAGAGGAGTTTGAATTGCGCCACATTGTAGGACCTAGTCCATTACAATAGACTAATTACATGTTGATTGGTATGTTGGGAATACTATCAAAACTTAAAGGACTTAATTTCGTCCAAAAAAGACCAAGGGCCTGTTTGTTTGGTGTTTGGGAAAGTAGTTTGGGAGAGTAGTGGATGATTGTGAAATAATCTCGATTTACGTAATGTTGTTTGCTTGGATTTTGAGATAGTGGTTTGAGAAATAGAGTAGGTGTCTGTTTTTTCGGAATAATGAAGTTGTAGGTGTAAGATGTGTAAGACTTTATATCAATCATGTTTGTTATATGAGATAAATGGTGTAAGAGACATGTTATTTTATGTCAAATCAGAATAGAATTTGTATATGTTTTGTTTAGAGATATGAAAATTGTTTTTTGTTTGGCTTTTCAAAGAGTAGTTTGATCAAATTGAGAAATGGAAAATTTATTTGAAAAAGTAGAAACATGTTTGGCATTTTCAAACACAATTTTTTTTTGGGAAAACGCCAAACAAACATGCCAAAAAATTTTAGGGCTAAGTTAGATCATTTCCTTTCAAGATTTTCGTCCACAGTGCATGCCTTTATGTTGTAAACTTACACTCTTTGCATTCGTAAATTCACATGAGATCATAAAATAAAACTTACTACTTGGAATTGAAATTTGTGAATGGAATCACATAATGAATGCATTCTTATTTTCATAATTAACCACAAGTAAATAAACAAAATAAGCTAGCAAAGTTGCATCAAACTCCTTTTTTCCAAGAGGAGTTTGAATTGCGCCACATTGTAGGACCTAGTCCATTACAATAGACTAATTACATGTTGATTGGTATGTTGGGAATACTATCAAAACTTAAAGGACTTAATTTCGTCCAAAAAAGACCAAGGGTCTGTTTGTTTGGTGTTTGGGAAAGTAGTTTGGGAGAGTAGTGGATGTTTGTGAAATAATCTCGATTTACGTAATGTTGTTTGCTTGGATTTTGAGATAGTGGTTTGAGAAATAGAGTAGGTGTATGTTTTTTTGGAATAATGAAGTTGTAGGTGTAAGATGTGTAAGATTTTATATCAATCATGTTTGTTATATGAGATAAATGGTGTAAGAGATATGTTATTTTATGTCAAATCAGAATAGAATTTGTATATGTTTTGTTTAGAGATATGAAAATTGTTTTTTGTTTGGCTTTTCAAAGAGTAGTTTGATCAAATTGAGAAATGGAAAATTTATTTGAAAAAGTAGAAACATGTTTGGCATTTTCAAACACAATTTTTTTTTGGGAAAACGCCAAACAACATGCCAAAAAATTTGAGGGCTAAGTTAGATCATTTCCTTTCAAGATTTTCGTCCACAGTGCATGCCTTTATGTTGTAAACTTACACTCTTTGCATTCGTAAATTCACATGAGATCATAAAATAAAACTTACTACTTGGAATTGAAATTTGTGAATGGAATCACATAATGAATGCATTCCTATTTTCATAATTAACCACAAGTAACTAAACAAAATAAGCTAGCAAAGTCACTTTAGAAAGATTTGCCGACATGGACTTATTACTACATTGATTTAAATATGTCACTACTACATTAATTCAAATATGTCACTATTATGCATAAGTTTAGGCCAGCATTGAAATCTTTGTTTTGCATCCACTGCATGCATTCCTACTTTCTTAACCACAAATAACTAAACAAAATAAGCTAGCAAAATTGCATCAATCACTTTACTATACATAGGTTGAAAAGTTTTGCCGACATGGACTTATTATTATTTATGCATAGTACTGCATTAATCAATGTTATTAAAATCGAACCGGACCGGCCGGTCCGATCATGAACCAGAGGTTGGTCCGGTTCGATATACCTCTAAAACCGCTTGACTCATAAACCAGACTGAACCATGTTGAACCGCTCCAAAATCGGTGAACCGGCGAACCGACTTGGACTTGATTCTAAATTTTCCTTTTTTTTCTTTTTTTTTCCATTTTTAAAATTTTTTTAATGTTAAAAATAAGCTAAAATTTATTGTAGAAGGTGAGATTTAAACACCTAACCTCTTGCATGAAATATAACTTCCTTACCATTTGAGCAAATATCATTTTTGTTGAACTTTTAGTACAAAAATTTATAAATCTAATAAAATGTGCAGCCAAGTTTATTTATAAATTAGATTATGATAATTAACTCAAGTTAACATTTTACACATTATCAATGAACATTAATATTCAAATAATAATGTTTTTTTAAAATTTGTTCTATAAGATATTTCTTTCCAATATTATTTTTGGGATAAAGAGTGCCAAATTTGAAAGTCAAATCGATATATAATGAAGTTTGATTTTGCATATTAGACTTTTATACATAATCATATTTTAAAAGTTATTAATCTCTTAGTTTGTTATATTTTTAACTTACACTTTTAAAATTTTGTAAAGAAATATTTATATGAGCTTACAATTTAGTATCACAATAAATAAGTTAGATAAATATTATATGATTTAATTTAAAATATAATCTAAAATTTTGTATATTTAAAATCAATTATAGGATAATGTATAAATTTTATGCATATTATATATACTTTAAAATTAAATTTATTTATTATATCTTTATGATATCTTTCGGTCTGACCAGCGGTCCGACCGATTCGATCAGTAAAACCAGTGACCAGTTAGTACACCGATTCACTGTCTAGTCTGGTTCTAAAAACATTGTCATTAATTCAAATATGTCACTATTATGGAGCTTTTGGCATTTTGCACCCTGAAATTATAGGGGTTTTGGCACTTTACACCCTAACTTAAAAGTTTTGGCACTTTGCACCCTGAAAATATAATTTAGTTGGCACTTTGCACCCTGGTGTGTGTTTTAAAGAAAAAATTCATTGATTGAAGAGTATAATAGTTATTTTCGAATATTGTTGGCACTTTTCACCTTAAAAGTATATATTTTGACACTTTGCACTCTATTATATAGTATATTGGCACTTTGCACCTAAAAATATAATTTCTTGCATTTTCAACTCCGACTTAATATGATAATCTAAATTACGTAAATAACATGCAATACAATAATATGTTAGATATTTAAACGTGTATTTTAGATAAAAAGTAAATAATCTAGAGGATATTTGAAAATAAAATGAAGACAATATCTTTTTTTAATCTAAATTTTACTGAAAGAAAATATTTAAATAAATTATTATAAAGTAAAATAAATTTAGAATAACAAGTTTATGATTATTGCACATATAAATGACCATTTTATATCTACAACACCAACATTCATGATTTTGTTTTTTTAAGAAAAATACATTAGGGTACAAAATGTCATACAAATTATAATTTTAGTGTGCAGAGTGCCAAAAAATTTAAATCAGGGTGAAAAATTCTAATATTTTTTAATTTTATGGTGCAAAATGCCAACATTCTATATTTTAAGGGTGCAAAATCTATATTGTCAAGGTGCAAAGTGAAAAAAAAAATTTAAAAATACCTATTCTACCCTTCTACCAATGAATTTTCTCACTAAAACACACATTAGGGTGCAAAGTGCCAAATAAATTATATTTCCAGGATGCAAAGTGCCAAAACTTTTAAATCAGAATGCAAAGTGCCAAAACTCTATAATTTCAGGGTGCAAAATGCAAAAAAATTTAGGGTGCATTGGTTAGAAAGTTTCGCCAACATGGACTTATTATTATTTATGCATATTACTTATTATTTATTCTATATCTATTCTATATCTATATTATTATTATTATTATATTTTTTATTTATTTTTTATTTATATTTTTTATTTTATATTATATTTTATATTATATTATATACATATAAAAGTACGAGTTCATGAAAAAGAATTTCTTGAATTATTTGTGAAGACTAATATACCCCTACTTAAATTCTACAATGATATTTAATATAAATGGCAAAACAGGAAAAAACTTGAAGAAGTGTACTTCTACCTAAACACAATATAAGTCAATGTTTATCAAATAGTTATCATCAAAAGAAAAGGAAAAACTATACTTCAATCCAACCTATCTAGATAGGGATTGCCAGGGATAAGTTATTAGATCTCAAGGGATTCTTCTTATTTAATCAAATGATTTCTTCCTAATTAAAGATTATTAATTAAAAAAATATATATATATTTCAATTAGAAGAATTTTTTCCACCTGGTAAAATTAAGTTGTTGTCAAGAAATTCCATCATCAATTAAGAAGCGGAGAATCAAAATTTAAACTACACTATATTTAATCATACTTTTGAAGATTAACCAACAATCTTTAAATAGATAATCAATTCTTGTATGGTTCACGTTGGAATTAAATTCATGGAATAGTGAGTTAGATAGAAGAAAAAAGAGTTAAAGACAAAAAATATGGTGCAATTGATAAAATAACATTGAAAATCGACACAAATCAGGCAAGACCGAGAAAAAAATGAATGATATTGGCTAAACATAGGATAACAAAAATAAAGGATCAAATCGATAAAGGAACAAAAATAAAAAAATCGAGTCTGATTTGTGTCGATTTTCAATAAAAATGAATGATATTGGCTAAACAAGGGATAACAAAAATAAGGGATCAATTCGATAAAAGAACAAAAATAAAAAAATCAAGTTAAAAATTGGCAAAGAAAAAACGTGAAATAAGTGAGAAAATAGATTAAATCAGCAAAAATAAGTTAAAGAAATGGTTAAAACCGGTGAAAACGAAAATTTGATTAAGAAAATATGGTAAAATTAATGAAAAATGAGTTTGATAGAAGAAAATTTGATTTTTCCGCTTTTGTATCGATAATAACATTTTTCATTGTTTTCCCGTTCTTCGTCGATTTTTTTTTCAATTTAAACCATTTTTTTCCGATTTCACCTTGCTTTTGCCGGTTAAAATTTAACTCGTTTTCACCTATTTTACTGATTTCACATGTTATTCACCTAAATCTTTCAATGATTAAACATATTTTCTCAGTTTTGACTGATTTTATCCATTTCTTTATAAATTTATCCATTTCTTTAAAAATATTTTTCATTGTTATCTCATTTTTGGTCGATTTCTTTTGTTTTCTTTTTGTTGGATAAAGATGAAGATGGAGTGCACTGAATTTTAAATTAGTTAAGGGAGGTTTTGATGATTTCCAAAACTTAAGATCAGCTAAGTAAGGACAACTTAGTTGTTATCCCTTGGAAGAAATTTGATCAAGTAAGAAGACATATCAGACGGGTCAATTATTCAAGGTCCAGAAGATTACTGATCTGCTGAAGGGAAGAAATCAGACTAAATCAGTCGATTCAAATCAGATTGGTTCAAGTTTGAAATCAGCTATGTTCATCATCAGACGTGTTCTCTCATCAGCCAAGTGGAAAGATCAAGAAGTCGTCCCAATGGTAATAAATGCCACTGGAGTAATAAATGCTGAAGTTCGAGGTTATTAATGGCAAATGATTGAAGAAATAACTCGTATAAGCTCGGTGCATTTAATGCTGCCTGACAGAAAGTACAGTTTGCAGTACTGTCACTGTGCAGAGAGCCGTTCGCGGAAATTAAGGAACAGAAATCAAGAGATTTGAATTTTGTCTCACTTCAACGGACATAATTCAAATGGTGAGTATAAATAGCTGAAAGAGACGAAGAGAAACATAACACAATAACTGAGAGATTGAACTCGAAGCAAAATATTTTCTAAGTCCCAAAGCTCAAGAACAGCTCACTCATCTGCTGAAGTCATTTGTTGACAGAAGCCGTTGAAGTTTAAAAAGATTATACATTTTCTGAGTGAATCTGTAAAAGAAAAGTGTTGTGAGGAATAGATATCCATCTTTGTGAGTGATATTACTTCGGAGAGTAGGAATTTCTTTGTGATTTCCTATTGCGAACTTGTGGCTTATCATTTGTTGTAAAGCACAAGCAGAGTATACTGATTACTGTGTGTTTTTAGTATAACCCAAGATCTTTGTGACTTGGAAGAGTGGATTAAAGGATATTTACATCCATATAACCACTATAAAAATCATTGTGTTTTTATATTGCTTTTTACTTGCATACTTTCAGACTTGCATAAAGCACATTACAAAACTGTTTAAAAAAGGTTTAAAGGAGTTTACAAAAACTGGGGATAAAACTTTCAAACTACTAAGTATACTTGTGAAAAACACTTTATAAATCCGCTGCAAGTATTCTGGTATTAAAACTGATTTTTGTATCAGACTAGTGGTCAACAAAGCTGTTCAAAGATTTGTTCGCGATCAGCCTTGTAAGCTTACTGTTCTGTAACAGCTTAGTCTGTTTGCATTTGAGCAACAGTTTTAAAGTTAAAAAATTTCAGAGGTCTATTCACCCCCCTCTAGACCTCATCTGACCACTTGGGACCAACAAGTGGTATCAGAGCAGGTGGTTCATTAGAATCAGCTGCCTGATCAACGAGCTTGATCCGAGTGTTTTTCAAACTTTTCAAAAGAGCATCTTTTTGAAAAATTTAATTTTTTGAAAAATGGATTGTATCAGCCATGTTCCCCACATAGTTGTTATGAGCTTCGAAGACTGGAAGAACAGAATGGAGTTCTTCTTAGCTGCCTACAATGATAACATGTACACATGTATCATCAAAAGTCCATTCAAATTCACCAAGACCATCAAAGTTGATGAAGTCGATATAACGGTGGAAAATGATTTACACGAGATGACAGTCGAAGATATAAAGTTGTACGACCTGGACAAAGTTGGGCGATTCATCATGACCAAGGCTTTTGACAACGACAGATTTGATAAAGTCAAGCATTGCAAGACTGCCAAAGAAATGTGGGATAAAGTTCATGATATGAGCGAAGGAAACGACGCTATCAAAGAGCATCAACTGAGTGTTGCTCTGGAAAAGCTGGACAACTTCAAGACGAAATCTGCGGAAACCATTGATCAGATGGATACAAGGTTCACAAGGACGCTGAATGAAGTTTTAAAGTTTGGAAAAACCTTCACTGATAAGGAGATAACCATCAGAGTGCTGAAGGCTGTACCTCCAAAGATCAACATGAAGGTGACAGCCATGGAAGAGTCAAGAGATTTAGAAAAAATCTCACTCACCGAGCCGTTCTCAGTACTCAAGGCATACGAGTATAAACTGCCAAAAATGGGTGTTGAAGAAACCTCTAATTCAAGTCCCACAGCTGCCCTGGTTGCTGCTGAAAATCCCAGAAGATCAGCCTACAAAAGTAAAGATGTGGACTCATCTGATGAAGCCACAACACTCAACAAAAAGGAATACACTGCTGGAGACGTTGCATTGCTGATGAACAACTTCAAGAAGTTCTATTAAAGAAAAATGAAGAACAAATACAACAATGCTTCTACTTCTAACCCTGCTTCTACTTCTCATGACAAAGATTCTTATAAATCTAAAATGATGTGCTATAACTGCAGGAAATTGGGTCATTTCATTAGAGACTGCCCATATCCTAAGGCTGAGAAGTATACAGAAGAAGAAAAGAGAATCAGAAAGGAAAGAAAGCATCAGAAAGGCAATGTGCTGGTAGCAGAAGCGGAAAAGCTAGCTGCTATCTACTCATCAGATTCGGATTCAGACACGTCTGATGAAGAGAGTCCTGCTCTTCTCTGCCTGATGGCTAAGGAATCTGATAGCTCCGAGGATGAAGAGGTAACTCCTCTTGATAATGAATTATTTAATTCATTTGAACAAATGATGCTTAATAATACCAGTATTGCTGAAGCATTTACAAAGCTTAAGGAATAGATGATATTGCTAAGAGAGCAAAACAATTCACTGAAACTCAAGGCTGAAAAGCCAAAAGAATCAGATGAATATAAACAGCTTGAGCAAGAAAATGAATCTCTGAAAGCTGAATGTGAAGTTCTTAAAGGAAAAGTCGTGGAACTTGAGAAAACAATCGAGTCTCATGAAAAGTAATCTGTTGCATCAACTCACTTGTCTAGTAAACAGAAGACACCTTTAGATCAGGATAAGTTAGAACTGAACCATACTGAAAAGTTTATATCAGCTGACAACAGTAAGGTCATTTTGTATGTTCAGACTACTAAACCTACTTCATCTAAGAAAGAGTTAAGGGAGACGAAAACTCCTAAGGCTAAAAAGAGCATAGAGCCTAGTGTAGGAAATCAGACTGGTAAACCTAAACAGAAGAGTCCTAAGAAGTCTTCTGATAAAGTTAAAACTAATCAGACTAGTTATAAAACTAAGTCGTCTGTTAATGAGCAAGCATCTAGTAAACCAAAGAAGCATAAAAACAAAAAAAAATCAAAATGCTTGGTATGAAAATGAGTCTTATTATGTGCAACATGCTGCATATCCTCCTATGTATCATGCACCACAATTTCCAACTTACTATGCACCATATTCTGCTCATCCAATGCATGCATATCCTGCTTATCATGCATCTTATTCTGCTTATGAACATTATCCTTATCATGCTGATTATCAACAACATAGCAAATCTGATAAACATGATAAAAATGAATCTGTTCATGCTCCTGCCAAACATCAGAAACCTAAGAAGCCTAAGACTTCATCATCTTGGGTTGTCAAAGGTGGAACTAATCCCTCAGGACCCTCTCAATAAGGGTACCTAAAACAATTTTATTTTGTTTTGTAGGTTAAGATTAGGAGTAGGAGTAAAGTAGAAAATATTTGGTACTTGGACAGTGGCTGTTCAAGACACATGTGTGGAAACATACATGAGCTGGCTGATGCTGTTGTCGTGGACGGTCCGAAAGTTACTTTTGGAGACATCAAGGAAGGCAAGATTGTAGCAAGTGGAAAGCTGATTAAATGCAACATTGAGATATCTGACGTCTCTTATGTTAAAGGCCTCAAATACAATTTGCTGAGCATAAGTCAATTTTGTGACAAAATATATTCAGTCATCTTCTCAACAGATAAGTGCTACGTTGAACAGATTGGTACAAAGAAGGTTATTTTATCTGGAAGACGACAAGGGAATGTCTACACAGTGGACTGGAATTCTGTTGACAAGAATTCAAGCGTTTGTTTGGTGGCATCAACACCAAGTGAAGTCAGTTGGCTGTGGCACAAAAGAATGAATCATATGAATTTCAAGACCATCAACAGACTTATCAAGAATGATTTGGTAGAAGGAATTCCAAAGACAGTAATGAGCAAAGATAAGCTTTTTGACGCGTGTCAGAAGGGTAAACAAATTAAGTCATCATTCAAAAGCAAGAAGCACCAATCATCTGGAAGGATCTTGGAGCTGCTTCATATGGACTTATTTGGACCCATTGATCCAATTAGCAATGGTGGAAGGAAATACTGCCTAGCTGTTGTGGATGACTATTCAAGATACACTTGGGGGATTTTCATGAAGAAGAAAAGTGAGACCAAGGAGCATCTTACAAATCTGATGGATCAAATTCAGAACAAAAAGAGTATGAAAATACTAAAGATCAGATCAGATAGAGGGACTGAATTTACAAACTCTACTGTTGAAGAGTATTATAATGCCAGAGGAATCTGCCATGAGTACTCTGCTGCCAGAACCCCTCAACAGAACGGAGTTTCTGAAAGGAGAAACAGAACTCTGAAAGAAGCTACCAGAACGATGATAGCTGAAGCAAAGCTGCCTCAAAGATTTTGGGCAGAAGCAACAAATACCGCATGTTTTACCCAAAACAGATTCATGATCAAAATCACAATGCTGATCATCTAACAGAAGAGTTGCAAACAGCTGACAGACCAGAGACTGTTCAACAGACAACTGCTGTTCAACAGACTACTACTGGAACTCCAACATAGTGTTGCAAGACCAAAACAGAGGACAACATTATGATTTGCAACCTGATCTTATATGGCTCAAGAATCACCCACCAGAGCTGGTGATTGGTGATCCTTTGGATAGAGTAAAGACAAGGAGAGCTGCAGCAAGTGAATCAATGTTTGTCAGCTTTCTATCTCAGATAGAGCCTAAACAGATTGAAGAAGCTCTTAATTATTCAAACTGGATTGAAGCTATGCAAGAAGAGCTAAATCAATTTGAAAGGAATGAAGTCTGGTACTTAGTTCCTAGACCAAGTCATCAAAGAGTAATTGGCACTAAATGAATATTCAGGAATAAAATGAGTGAAAATGGTGTTGTCACCAGAAATAAAGCAAGATTAGTTGCCAAATGTTATTGTCAAGAAGAAGGTATTGACTTTGATGAAACTTTTGCATCAGTAGCAAGACTAGAGGAAATCAGACTCTTTCTTGCCTATGCTGCTCATAAGAATTTCACATTCTATCAAATGGATGTGAAATCAGCTTTTCTCAATGGAGAATTGCAAGAAGTAGTTTATGTTGAACAACCACCTGGATTTGAAGTTTATCAAGAAGAAGACAAGGTGTATCGTCTGAAGAAAGCCCTCTATGGACTGAAACAGGCTCCAAGAGCATGGTATGATACCCTATCTGATTTTCTTTTAATTAAAGGATTTCGCAAAGGTAAAGTAGACAAGACCCTGTTCACTATTGAATGTGAAATACATATTTTGCTTGTGCAAATATATGTGGACGACATTATCTTCGGTTCAACAAATCAACAGATGTGTGACAAGTTCTCAAAGCTGATGCAGAACAAGTTTGAAATGAGCATGATGGGAGAACTTAACTATTTTCTTGGCTTGCGAGTAAGACAGTTGCCTGATGGAATATTCATCAGCCAAGCAAAATACACAAAGGATCTGTTCAAGAAATTTGGAATGGAAACTAGCTCTACTGCTAATATTCCAATGTCTACTAGTCTTCGTTTGGATAAAGACGAGGATGGCAAATCAGTGGACATAACCAAGTACAGAGGAATTATTGGGTCACTGTTATACTTAACAGCTAGCAGACCTGATATCATGTACTCTGTTGGGGTTTATGCGAGATATCAATCAAATCATAAGGAATCTCATCTCTTAGCTGCCAAAAGAATACTCAAATATCTTAAAGGTACTAAAGAATTGAGATTGTGGTATCCTAGGGAATCTGGATTTGAGCTTATTGGATATTCAGATTCTGACCTTGCTGGCTATAAGATTGACAGGAAAAGCACAACAGGTGCTTGTCAGTTCTTAGGTAGTCGTCTGATCTCTTGGATGAGTAAGAAATAGACTTCAATATCCATATCTACTGTTGAAGTTGAATACATAGCTGCTGGAGCTTGCTGTGCACATATATTATGGTTGAAGCATCAACTAGAAGTTTACAACATCAAAATCAGTGGAATACCTATCTACTGTGACAATACAAGTGCAATCAGTCTTACTCAAAACACCACAAGTCATTCAAGGACTAAACATATTGAGATCAAACATCACTTCATCAGAGATCATGTGGAGAAAGGAAATGTCATGATAGAATATGTTTTTACTGAAAATCAGATTGCTGACATCTTCACAAAACCTCTAAGTGGGACAAGGTTTTCAACTCTAAGAGCTGAACTAGGTCTACTAAAATTGGATGCATAAGCTGAGGGGGAACTCAACAGAAGACTGAAGTTCATCAGCTTACACATCATATTATCTTCAAGGTTAACTCTCAACAGACTAGTTAACTTATGGATTCTTAAAGTCAGGGGGAACGTGTAAGACTAGCGGTACTTCTGATTAAAAGATGAAATTTGTTGATGAAAGTTACTTGAAGTTATGTTCTCATCAGAAGATTAAAGTCTTGAAGACTGAAGATACTTCTGATTAAAAGATGAAATTTGTTGATGAAAGTTACATGAAGTTATGTTCTCATCAGAAGATTAAAGTCTTGAAGACTGAAGATTATTCACCTAGCTGGATTGACAAACAGTTGAGGAAGGTTATCAGTTATTGGCTTTCACTGATAACAATCTGTCATCAGGACAGTAGTCCCATCAGATAAGTACTTTAGTCTACTCGTCTGATCAGTTAAGTAAAAGCTGTGTGTATTAAAAACATTTTATGTGAAACACGCTTTTACAAGTATACTAAGGCGGTTCGCATTCCCGCCTGTCATTTAATGCTTTTTGAATTTTGAATCGCGTAACTGACGCCCGCACGATCAGAACTGACAGAAATGGATCTAACGGTTAGCGTGTATCACGGAAACCGAAAAACCCCAACTCTATAAATCCATATCTGATCAGCCTTGTGACTCTTGACGCACTCAAATACATTCAAAAGCACTTGTGAGAAATTCTGCCTTCTATTTTCTGCAAATTCTCTGTTTTTCACTAACTCTCTACATAATTAAGATGAATACTGCTCAAGAAGCCAAGGCCGAAGGTATGTATCTGGTCTATGATGCATATCATCTGTCCAGTACCAATGTGATGAAGCAACTATTGGAAAAATTCAAGACCGCATCACTGGTGAACTTCATGGAATCTCACGAAGAAATAATTTGGACAGAACAAGTTTTGGAGTACTACAGTACTGCTGAAGTTGACTTTGATAAGCTGGAAATCAAAGCAACTGTAGGAGGAAATGCCTTCACCATTACTCCTGCTCTATTGCACGAGAAATTCGGATTATCAAACCAAGGGCGAAATGATGTTGTTACTCTGGCGGAGGAGAAACTCCAAGATTTCTGGGCAATTTGTGCCAAAGAAGGAGAAATGCTAACTGGGAACATCAAGAAGAAACAGCTAAAGGACGAATATCAGCGCATGGCTGATAAGGTCTCTAAGATGATAGAGAACTGCACATTCTCTCTGGATGCAGTAACCATGAAGAGGTACTGTATCATGCTGGCAATTTACTATGGCCTTGAGGTAAATTGGTCAGTTGTTATCTGGTACATTTTTGCAAATTTTCATGAAAAGAAGGGAAAACAGACAAACCACAGGATTACCATGAGTTATCTGTTTTCAAATATGGGCTGTCTGATGATAAATGGAAAGGAAATCCATAACGCCAAGGCAATGGCCAAATATGTGCCTGTTATGAAGAGAAAGACTGAAGAAGTAGAAGAGGAGGAACCGAAGGAAGAGGTTCCTGCCAAGAAGCAGAGGAAAGACACCAAAACAGCTCAGCCTGCTGTTGAGAAAAAGAAAAAGGCTGATAAGCCAAAGGAGGTGGCTCCAAAGAAAAAGACTAAGGCTTCTGTTCAAACAGCCCAGCCAGCTGTTGAAGCCAGAACAGAAAAGCCTGCTGAGAAGGAGGTTGCTGATCAGATCATAGATCAGACAACGAAAGAGATTGAGAACATGTCTCCTGGTTCACCTTTAAGAACAATTTCTGTTGAACCTGATGCAAATGTTGCTCGCAGGACGCGAAGTCAACTCCGAGATATAGGTGCTTCCAAACTTGTTCAAGGAGGAAGAGCAAGGAAGACAATAAGGAAGAGAATGACATTTATCGATTCTCCTACTGAACTGTCAACCTTGGTTCGAGAAAGCCCTCCATCAGCAGAGAGGCCTGCTGGTATTGAAGAGAAGTCTGCTGATGAGAAAATTGCTGAAGAACAGACTACTTCAACATCACCAACAGCTGGGGTTGCTCAACCTCTTGATGATCCTGAAGTGCAGATCATCAATCCAATAGCAGCTGCACCACTTGCATCTGCTGGACCTGTTCCTGAACCTGTCCCTGCTGATAAGAGCAAAGGGAAAAGAAAGATAATTATCAAAAAGAAGAAGATCTCTGCTGCTGAGAAGAAGAAGATAAAGTAGCTGAGCAGAGGAAAAGGGATGAACAGGAGGAACAAAAGGCCATAGAACTCAGCAAAATTCAGGCTGAAAAAGATGATCAAAGAAGAAAGATGTCTGAGGCAGAACGTAAAGCTGCTGAAGATGCTGAGTTAGCTGTTGTCATTGAGCTCAGCAAGAAGGATGCTCATGGCCCTGAAATTGCTAGAGGAATAAAGATTGGAGAATCTTTACAGGCTAAGAAGAAGATGCCTAGTGGCATGGTTAAGGAAAAGAAGAAGTTTGAAGTAAGGAAAGCTTTTGATATTATAAACTCAGACTCTTCTATTTTCAACAGGTTTGAAACGGTACTGGCTTACCTTGACAAGAAGCTGATGCTTAAGACCTTATTCACCTACGAAAAGCAAAGATACATCAAATGGAGAGAGTACATGGTGAACAGATCTGTTGAAGAGATCCAAAGCTGGGAAGAATTTGCAAATGAAGAGAAGTGGGTTCTGAATTGGTTGCAGACTACTTCCATCACCAAAGCTCTGGATCCAGACTTTGTTAGAGATAGAATACACAAGTATGCACAAGAGTTTGCTGCTGAAGAAGCAAAGATTATCTCTAACTCTTTGCCAGCCAAGAAACGAAAGAATGATGATCCTATAAAGAGAGCTGTGCAAATTGCCAGTATGAAAGCCTTGGAAAATTGGGCTGCTAGATCAAGATATGAACAAGGCTCTCCAAGTGATCTGCCTTCTATGCCTGGTACACAGCAGATCACCTTTGGCAACGAAGTAAAAAGTTATCAAGTAATGCCTAAAGTGAACAATTCTGCTCCTAATAAGCTGCCTGTTGTAAGGATGATTCGTCAGACAACAGTCTTTATTGATGATGGCAAGATTGTTAACAAAATCTTTGAGGATGTCACTGATCAGCCCCGTGCTGCTAAAGAGCCCTTAGCCATTGAGTGGAAAGCTAAGGAGACAGCTGCTGATAAAGAGACTGATCTTCAAGATGCACCTGTCCACCAGGAGACTGAAAATGACCAGCCTGCTGATCCTTCTGCCTCATCAGCTGATATGCACTCATCACTAATGGAAGCCTTCCAGATGTTGCTGGAGAACAACTTAAAAGAAATGAAAGAAAGGAACAGATTACAGCTGGCGAAATTGCAGCAAGACTTGGAAGAATCCAACAGGCTGCAACTTGAGCAAATGTAGAAATCCACTGCAAGAATATTACAGGATGCTATTGACAACTTCCCTCTGCCTGATGATAGCACTTTGAAGAGAAGTGTGCTAGACATGAACAAAAACATTGAAGATGTTAAGGCAGATGTGGATCATCTTCATACTGCTCTGAAAAGAGGTTAAGACAACATTGCTCATCGAACAGAAACCTTCATCAAAGTTAGCGAAGAAGAGAAAGCAACAAATGTGGCATTATTGCAAGACGTGCATATAGCTGGAGATGTTATTCAACAGGAACTTGCAACTATGCAACTCAATGTTGACTGTCTGAATGATCAGAATGATTTCATCACCACCACTCTCAATCATCTCACTGCGAGCCATGATCTGGTGAATCAGAACGTCAAGGCCTTGTGTGCTGCCCTGAAGATACAGCCTGTTGCACTCAACCCTCCTATCAACCCTGATGATGACAAAAAGGGGGAAGAGAAAAGGGAAGAGCTAACTCTTCAAGCTGTTGATAACAGTCAAGTACTTGAAGAAAAAGCTGAGGAAGCTGCTGCTGCTGAAACCAAGGAGTCTGATGCTGCTGAAACAGTTGGAACGGTTGATGACAAAGAGAAGTCTGTTGAAGAACCCAAGGAAAAAGCCAAGACTGATGAAGAAATGGATGTATCCAAGGAATCTGATGAAGGAAAATCAGAGTCATTCACCAAGTACAAAGATGAAGAGAGAATAAAGAGAAAGATAGAGGAGGTAGACAAAGAGCTGAAAGAGCAATAAGTCAAAGAAAAGATGGAAGTTGCCAAATTCAATCTGGTCTTAGACGATGAAGAATGTGATGAAGAAGATGAATGTTCAAAGATTTGTTCGCGATCAGCCTTGTAAGCTTACTGTTCTGTAACAGCTTAGTCTGTTTGCATTTGAGCAACAGTTTTAAAGTTAAAAATTTTCAGAGGTCTATTCACCCCCCCCCCCCCCTCTCTAGACCTCATCTGACCACTTGGGACCAACACTTTTCTTCAATTTAAACCATTTTTCTGCCGATTTCACCAGTTAAACTCTTTTTTTTAACTGGTTTCACTTGTTTTTACTTTTTCTTCTTTCCCAAGGGTTTAATCTCTTTCGAGGCGCGTCGGACACATAAAGTGGGAACTTCTCCCAACAAGAATTCACTTGTTTTTACTATTTTAACCTGTTTTTACCTATTTTTCATTGTTTTTTTCACTAATTTCACGTGGTATTCTCCTAAAATTCGTGTATCAATATTTTTAAATTTAAAATAAAATTCGTATTTCTACGATTTGTCTAAATTGTACATTTAAGATTATAAAAGTTAAACTACCCATGTTTATACTACGATGTTGTTAAACTAAATTTAAATAAAAATATCAAGTTTTAAATATTTATACATTTTGATTAAATATTTTAAAATAAAAAATTGAAACTAATAAAGTTATATCTTTAATTTAAAACATAATGTAATCTTAAATTATTTTTATTTATAAATTTTTAAATTGTACATGAATCAACATTTTTTAAATTTAATGTAAAAATCATATTTAAAGATAATGTCTAAACTCTTTATTTAAGATAATAAAATTTAAACTTCACATGTTTATACTACATTGTTAAATTAGATTTATCTAAGAAAAATCAACTTTTAATAAAATCTTACACAAAATTTATCAATGTAAATGTCCATTTTTAGGTTAAAAAAATGTGTTTTTTATTATTTAAATAATTAATTAGTTAAAAACCATTAAAAAATTAAAAAAGGAGCATATGGCCATATTTGACACTACATGTTAACGAGTACATAATGCGTATAGATGGGGTGTAAAAGAGCCGAGTAGTATCGAATGATACTTTGTTTAAGCTTGATTTGAATTTTATCGAGCTTCAAATTTTGTGTTTGAGCTTGGTTTAATTTCCTAACAAACCGAGCTCAAACGAGCTTTTATCGAACGACTCGAGCCGAGTATCGAGCAGCTTGGTATTTTACATGAATGTTTTTCAATTTTTAGGATATCAAATTGAGCTCGAGCCGAGCTTCAAAAATTATCAAATGAGAAATCTTGTTCAAGCTTGTTTGATTAATTTGACGAACCGAGCTAAAACTAGCTTTTATCGAACGAGCTCGAACCAAGTATCAAATAATTTGGTTTGATTTTCTGCCCTAAAGTCACAATGGGAGTAAATATTCCCGCTCTTGCCGGTTGGAGACGGACAAGAATGGTGGGTGGAGATGCTAAGTCCTTGGTGTCATTAATACACGTATTTAATATTGATAATTACATTAGTTGACTTTTCCCAAAAAGGAAAAATAACATTACATGACATCAGCGCATCAAGCAAGTTATGCCCTATAAATTCAAGAACAATGTAAGCCAACTCTCATGTCCTTAATTCCTAGCTTCAATAATTAAAAAATAACAATCATGGAGTTTCTTCAATCATTAATCTTTATCATCCTCCCTTTATTCTTCTCTACTCTTCACCTTTTAAAGCTAATCTTTGGTCCTAAAGAAAATTGTTGTTACATGTTGAATTATGAATGCCACAAAGCTACTGATGATAGAAAATCAGACACAGAATCCATGGTAAGAGTAGTGTTACGAAATAAAAATTATGGTTGGGAACAATACAAATTCCTTTTTCGAACAATGGTTAATTCGGGCATAGGGGAAGATTCTTACATCCCAAAAATAGTATTGGATGGAAAAGAAGAAACCCCGACTCTTTCCGACTCCTTAGAGGAAATCGACGACCTCTTTTTTCAAACATTAGACAATCTTTTCTCGAAATCCAAAGTTTCCCCACAAGAAATCGATATACTTGTAGTTAATGTTTCCCTTTTTTCCCCCGTTCCTTCTCTTACAGCCAGAATAATCAACCGTTACAAAATGAGATCCGATTTAAAAGTGTACAATCTTTCAGGAATGGGGTGTAGTGCTAGTCTAATCGCTATTGATATTGTCAAAGATATGTTTAAAGTTTATAAAAGAAAGTTCGCTATTGTTGTTAGCACCGAGTCACTTGGTGCTAACTGGTATTGTGGTAATGATAATTCCATGATGTTGTCCAATTGTTTGTTTAGATCGGGGGGTTGTTCGATGTTGTTTACGAATAATCCTGATTTTAAGAATCGGGCGATTTTAAAGCTGAGTCATATGGTTCGGACCCATCTTGGGTCGAACGACGAAGCGTATGAGTGTTGCATACAAGTTGAGGATAATAACGGGTATTTGGGTTTCAGACTTACGAAGAAACTTCCGAAAGCTGCGGCTCAAGCTTTGACTATGAATTTTGAGGTTTTGTTGCCCAAAATATTGCCTATTTGGGAGTTTGTCCGGTACTTTTTGGTGCATATGTGGAGGGGTAAGAAGAATGGGACAATGGGGTTGAATTTGAAATCAGGCGTTGAACACTTCTGCATACACCCAGGTGGCAGGTAAGTACTAACTAGGTATCGATTAAATAATGTTAATTTTAAAATTGAAACAAATTCCTTTTTATTTGATCTGTTAAAAAAAATGGGGAAAAACACAAATAGGATTAAATTGATATAATCATCTATCAAGCCATAAATTAAAAATAATTCAATCAACTATTTCAGATTAAGCAAAATACCTTTGAGTGAATTCAGATCGATTAGTTGGTACCAAAATGCCAATCATGCAAGAGATTAATTAAAGAGGAAACACATTCATTATTAATAATTAAAAAATGACAAAATAAATAAATAAAAATATGTTACTTACTTGATATACATGCAATGGATATGCTAAGAACTCTGTAAACAAATTACACTGAAAAGCAAAAATATATATAAAAAAAGGTTAGATTGTAAGAACTTATTAAATTGAAAAAGTAAGAAGCTAAAAATGACAAAAAAAATAAAAAATAATTGCTACAATATACAACTTTGAAGATCTGAATATCAATGGGTATTATATATTCATATATGAAAAGATATAATTAATAGTGGCATAAAATATGGGTTTAATTAGTAAAAATTGATTAAAATAAAATATCATATATTCAAATCACGTATGACATAAATGTGCTAGGTTGTATATTGTTACCTAATCAATTATTTAAGATAATTAAAATAATTCAAAATTAACAGAAATTAGAATTTGGTCCAATTGGAGTCAAAGATCATTATATATAAGATAAGATAAGATAAGATGTTATGGTTTAGATTGACATAGTTTCAGCTAGGTGAAAAATAATCGAATCTATTTTGATCTGAGTCAAGTTCGGAAAATCTAAATATTAAGATGTCTAGCTATCTTATTAAATACTCTCTTCATTTTTAAATACATGTCGTTTAAGGTTGTTGCACAATGATTAAGAAAACTATTGATTGCTTAAATTTTAGGTGAATAAAATTTTTATGGTACAAAACTATCCTTAAAAATTGAAAGATTAAAATATTTTGGAGAACATCATTAATGAGAAAGAGTGAATTTGTCAAAAATACAATTTGAGACATCTTGAATTTTTAAAATTACATGTATTTAGAAATTTTTTATTTTTACTAAAACGTATGTATTTAATAGAGAGAGGTATTTTATTTATGCCATTTGTTATTGATTCGGATCTAAGTTGACCTTATTAATTTTTGTATAATTCAAACAAAATAAAAGTTTGACCCTTTCGTAAACTCCGTGCATGTTAATAATCCCATTAACGTCGTACACCTATTACTCATAATAATAAAGTGGGGGAATGTTATTAGGAAAGAGTTGTTTACAATGAAAAAATTTGTCCATCAATCTTTGAATGTAAAAAAAAAAAAAAAAAATTGCATTTTTCATATCAAATTTTTATCAAACATTAAAAAAAAACATTTAATATCAGAATTTATGGATTTTTTCACATTTGCTTGTACTTTTTAGTATGCTTTAAATTATGTTCCAATTTTTTTTTACCATAGTATGCTTATGTACCTTATATCATATTTGGAAATTATTGTGGTATGCTTCCTTTTAGATTATGAGATATAATATAATTTTGATTAATATCCCAAAACTTTGTTAATTTTGTGCGGATTATTTATTGTGTTTCATAAACTTAAACTTATACCATTTGAAAGCTCTCCTCAAGAGTTGGAACAAGCTCTCCTCAAGAGCTTTCTATCCATACAAAGAACACAAAAGAAAATGTGCAAAAAATCCTTCAGTTTTGATATTAAATGTGTCTTTTTCAAAGATTTGGTACCAAATGTATGAAATAGATACACATTTGATATGAAAAATACAATTCCCTCCAAAAAAACTATGACAATTTATATTAGTAATTGAAATATATGATATTAACATATAATATATGATTTTTGTCAACCCAGTCACAATGAAAATTGTTACACTTGTTTGCTGACAATTAATTATTTTTTAGACGGTGATTTCAATAATATTGCACAATTAATTTTCAATTACTACCAAATACAAATATAAACTAACTAGTAAACATGTATACACATGTCTCTTTATTTAACATTATCATTGCTAAATATCTATAAACAACTATAAGTTTGATGTTCTCACTTTCCTATATTGATACTAATATTACCGTCATGTTGTTCCTTTAGGGCTGTAATTGATGGAGTTGGGAAGAGCCTATCGCTAACTGATGACGATATCGAGCCCGCTCGGATGACGCTTCACCGCTTCGGCAACACTTCGGCGGGTGGCCTTTGGTACGTCTTGGGTTACATGGAAGCTAAACAAAGGCTCAAGAAAGGTGACAGAATTTTAATGATAAGTTTAGGTGCTGGTTTCAAGTGCAATAATTGTGTGTGGGAGGTATTAAGGGATTTGAAGGATCCAAATGTTTGGGAAGATTGCATTGAAAATTACCCAGTTAAAATAATTGAAAATCCTTACAATGAAAAATATGGTTGGATCAATGAGGAGTATGTGAGCTTTATTAGGCTTGAAGATTGCGTGTTTGCAAGTTGAGCTCAAAATCAGTTCGTTGCATGCTTAATTACAAGATAAGTATTATACTATTTATAGACACTTCATGATATTGTTACTTTTTTATTTAAAAAAAAAAAGAAAAAAAAAGTGTTATATAATCATTAAACTACTATGTTGTTGTACTTGTGTTGTAATATTGTATGTGTGATCGAATCTTTATGAATAAATAAGCTTTTCCTAATAGCATAACTTCTTGTTCCATCAAAATCATTTAATTACAAATTTTATTCTTCTTCACTCTCATTACTTATTATTATTGAATCCAAAATCTTTTTTATTTTATTTTATAAATATTGAATATTATTTAAGTGACTTGTTATTTGTCTATAAATTATCAAGATTTCTTTTTAACTATTTTAATTAAAATATATTTTGCAAAATCATATTGATAACAATGGATTAAAAAACATATCCAAAATTTTAAGAATCATTCTCGAGTCGACGCGTGGACAAGATAAAAATATTGATAACATAAAGTATAATTTACAACTTGAAAAAATATTGAAATTAATAATGACCACATGTTCAATGAGTTCATTGTCTACAATTGATAATCATTGTAATTTTCACAAACATTTCGATTTTTTTTTAGTTTAGTCTAATTTTATCATTTCAATTTTTCGAATTAGCCTAAATTTATTTGTATTGTATTTTAAATAGGCTTTAATTATGATGATTATCAAATGTCGAAAATGAAGCTGTGAATTTCTTAGTGATTTCACTTGACAAAATCTGTGTGATTTCTGCTTATTTCTCAAATCTTTGTCAGAGCATAAGTCTGGTATAAGGGAAGAGTTGATTAGGAGGGTTACACTAGGGTTAAGCACCGTACAGTATACCAACCATATTGTATAGGAATCGAAATTTTGGTCTGGACCATTTACAGAACCAAAATTTCGGTTCGATAAACGGTTCCTATCCCAAAATCGAAACATATAATCTTTTGGTTTTCGGTATTATCTACCTGTTTACCGAATCGAACCTATGGTACCGATTTTTTTTTATTTTTTTTTAATATGAGTTGCTGCAGCGCTTGCCGTGCTGAGTATAGCAACATTTAATCACTCAAAACTTGCTAAGAAATAAATTCAGTATAGCAAGCATATTGGTAAATTGAATTGCAAGAATTGATGTCTAAAGATCTTGGTTAAAGAGATTTGCTTCTCAGAAAAAAAGTACAAGTTATTGATTTTAGAACATGGGTATTAGAGAATGAAGCCTGTAATATAGTACTCAGATACCAAAATTCGGTACGATTCGGTTCGGTTTTACAATTTGCTCATAAGGTACACCACGTCTTAACCACTATAAAATTACGAGTTCTTTATGCATATTTCTTAAGACGCGGGTAAGTTGTTCTTCATACTTCAATGTTCGAAAAAGAACTAAAATAATTTTTTTATTGGAAAAACAAACTTTGCAAGATAAAATATTGCATAAAGTGTTTTGTAAACAAGCTTTTATTCATCAAATTCGAGTAGAATACGAATATTTCATCATATTCCTCAAATTTTTAATGTCTAAGTTAAAAATTATATAGAGCTATTATTGACAAACATTGCTCCAAATCCTTCGGGGAAAAAAAATAATGCTCCAAATTTAAATTTGGCCAAGAAACTTTAAAAATGTCCGTCTTAAAATGGGCTCAAGTTTTGATTTCGATTAGAACCCTCAAAAGTGTTATTTTTAGTACCTCGCTTTAGGTCAATTCTCATTTTTGGTATATTATTTTATGAGTCCAATACATTTGATATTATGTTTTAACAAATTATGACACATTTGATACCGTAAATATCACCTTTAAGTGGTGACGTGGCAGTTAAGTCTTATAGCAAAATTACCAATATTTATGTTGACTGATAATTTTACCACATAATATTCAGGCTATCAAAATAGCCAAACATCTTCAAATTTTGTGACGATTTTAATACACATTGTTGCCAATTTCAAAATTGCCTCGAATAAGATCACATGTGGAACAATTTTGAGATTTTATTTATAATATATACATAATTAATTTAATTTTATAAAAAATATTAATAAATTAATATAAATCTAAAAAAAAAATTCATTTCATATCTAATTTTCAAATTTTTAAAATTTTAATGGCTTTTTTCTAATTTAACATTTTGAAAAGGGTCTTTTTCAAATTGGCTCTTAATATAAAGTGTAATTTCACATTTCACATTTCACATTTCTCTATTTTTCTTATTGAAGTCAATAACATAGATGCATTCCACGAAAAGATTCGGAATAATTTCTATATAATTACATCTTAAAGACTAAAACGTACAAGAACATTAAGTTATACACATATATAAATCAATGATAATTGGGTAACAATTGCATATCAAACTCTACAGCAATTTGCAGCAATTAACCATAAGATGGATCTTGAATTACTATGATATCAAAAAACAAATTAAAAAACTTAATTTTTTTTTCCCCATAATATCTAGTTATTCTTCCCATTCTCAAACCTTATTTGATTTCATGTACACGGGGGAACAATACATCTGGAAAAGAATCCCAACATTTTTTTCTGCATTCAAAACATGGATCAAAATTTCGTTTCGAATGTATGTTTCGGTCAGCCAAATATTGAAAACATTTTGAGACTACTTAATGTTTCGAAGCACTAAGAAAAATTTGTAAAAAAAGTTATTAAATTTAAGAAAATAACAGAGTTTAAGGCAAATTAATAGTTTCGAAATTACATCTTATTTTCGTTTCGCCTAATTAAAAACGGAAATTTTTCGATGTTTTCGATTGAAAATATGAAAATTTTGATCCATGATTCAAAATACAGAAACCGATCAGGCTGTTTTACAAAGATTGGAGGAAAATGAAAAAATACCTCCTATGTTTTAAAGTTAGTGTGTTCCATGCGAACAATTTGCAATATTTGTTATTTTTTGCCTAATATTCTCATCCTAAATGACCATAATACCCTTACTAGGAAATTCCCTTATACTTTTTGGACTTAGGACGGAATATTCCTGTACTTTTTAAACTTAGCACATAATTTCCTTGCACTTTATGAACCTTGCACATATTACATTTTTACTTTTGAAAGTTTGCACAAAACTCCCTTGTACTTGACATTTGCACAAAAACTCATTAATATATCTAGGGATAATTTAGTTAAATCAATTAAAAATTAATGGTGTTAGTTACTAACGGAGTAAGTAGGAGTGTGCAGGGTTTGAACGTACAAAGAGGTTTGATACAATAAAAAATTTAAAGGAAGGTTTTGTACAAGTTTTCCCAAGAGCTTTGCTTACGACTTTTTGACGAAATAGGCCGAAACAAGTGGTTTAATGCAATTGAAGCATAAAAGATACATCAATGATGGTTGTAGAAGGCCAAGTGGAATTTAGCTTAATTTATTTATCAGAGCTAGGAACTTACTCGTTTGGAATTTTCAAGAAGCTCATAAAGGATCTTGTAAAGGTCTTCATCTACCGGTTTGATAGTAATGGAGGATTGTTGTGAGGTGAGGTTTCTTGGTTGATATTCTTCGTATTTGTTGTGGTCCCGCATCTTATCTTGCTTCCTCGGCTCATTGGAGTGTTTCCGGTCCTTGTTCATGTCCCTTGTCTACAATGTTATGTTATCAACAGAGAAGAGATTATAGTAACCACATATTTAAACTAGGCCTGGTCTTAGACCTGACTTAAGCCCTTTACAGACACGTCAGACACATTTCGAAGGAATTTTTTTCCAGCGGGAGCTAGTTTGAATTTCGCCACATTGTAGGACCTAGTCCCTTCCACTAGACTAATTACCTGTTGATTGGTATGTTGGGAATACTATCAAAACTGAAAGGACTTAATTTCGTCCAAAAAAGACCGAGGGCATGTTTGTTTGGTGTTTGGGCAAGTAATTTGTGAAATAATCTCGATTTGTGTAGTGTTCTTTGTTTGAATTTTAAGAGAATGATTTGAGAAATAAAGTAGGTGTAAGTTTTTCTTAGAATAGTGAGGTTGTAGATTTAAGATGTGTAAGACTTTATGTCAAATCATATTTGTTATGTGAGATATATTATTTTATGTCAAATCAGAGTAGAGTTTGTATATGTTTTGTTTAGAGATAAGAAAATTGTTGTTTGTTTGACTTTTCAGAGAGTATTTTAAGAAAATTGATAGATGAAAAATTTATTTGAGAAAGTAGAAAACATGTTTGACATTTTTCAAACACAATTTTTTTGTTTGAGAAACGCCAAACAAACATGCCCAAAAATTTGAGGTCTAAGTTAGATCATTTTTTAAAAATTTGAGGGCTAAGGTAGAATCATTTTCTTAATTTCAAGATTTTCGTCCACAGTTCATGCCTTTAGGTTGTAAACTTAAACTCTTTGCATTCGTAAATTCACATGAGATCATAAAATAAAACTTTACTAATTGGAATTGGAATTTGTGAATGGAATCACATAATGAATTATTTCTTACACTATGTCAAATATCTTTTAATAAATTAACAAGCAATAATCAAGAAGCTAAAAAATTCTAACATCTATTTGTTTTTTACTATACAAAATGATTAAAACTAAAGATTCCCTGATCTTAAAACATAAACACTTGTAGAATACACAAACAAACAAAAATGTCACGTACAGGGATAAAGTACCACATATATATAAGGAGACGATGTGAAACATTTATACGATTATAAGGAATAAAGTACTTTTTCTCAAATTATAGGTAGGTAAATAGAATACTATGAATATCAAATCTAGTAAATTACCATTAAATCATGATGAATTAGTACTCTAAGTAGTGTACCTTCCGTTGTGGAGCTGCATATACACGGAGAGGCAGAGCCTTCTAGTGGCATTTTAATGCAACGTGACACAAAATCTTAATTTTGTGGCATATAAGAAAAAATATTTTAAGATATTAATTAATTACATAATTTTAGTGGCATTTTCTATTGAAAGATGTTAACAATATCTATATAGTGACATTTTTTAGAAAAGATGCCACTGAATTAAAGTGTTAAAGTTTGTGTTTGGTGGGATATGTTTTACAAATGTCACTAAAATTGTTGATTTTAAGTGGCATAACTAATAAATGCCACCAAAATAAAATGTTGTCACATTTAAGTTAGTGGCATTTGATCAATATTGTATCATTCGCTAATAAAAATGCCACAAATTACCAAATAAATTAAACAATTAGTGGCAATATAAAATTAGAAGACAATTTTAAATTAGGAACATTATTTGATCTCCCTTCTTTCGGAAAAAAATCACAAATTCCCTTTCTAATAAGATTATCATATATCAAAATTGATCTAAAGTTGTGAGATCACATTTATATATATAAGAAACTAGAAAGTTGATCACATAATAGTAATAAATGAATAATTTAATTGGAAGTTTGGATGAAGCAATTTATAAGATCATTTAAAACTAAGGAGCTAATGCCAATTTACCCAGTTATATGTATAAAGTTCAGTTTATTCACCTGTGATGTGAAAAAGAACACTTTATAGTCTTATAAAATTTTTACATTGCCTTCTTGACATTTATAAAATTTAAAATAGTATGAATTGAGAAAGCTACCTCTCTTATATGTGACACTTTACCCCCCCCTCCCTCCCGTGTTACAATAAATGTGATACTTTACTCCCCCACCAATTTATTTCAAAAACCATTCTTATGTCCGCTCTCATTTTCGATGAGCGAGTAGGTAAAGTGCTCCTCTTAAATTTTCACGGGGATAAATTGCGCATTTTCAAATTACATAAAGGGTAATTTGAAAATTATGCATATGACAGGGGTAAATTGATATTAGCAATGGAAAACTCTCATTATTCACTTAAAAGTAATACTAATAATAATTGAAATAAGTAAAATCGTTTAACAAAGATAAACTAATACACAATTTGTTAATTGTTATTTTAATTAATAAAATATATAATATTTTAATTTAAGTTAAATGAATCATTATAAAAAACTAAGTTAAATTCAATGATGGAGGCCCAACCCACATTTGCATCCCGCCTCAGGCCCTCATGCTAACCTAGCTATTTACAGTCCTTTGGTGTGAGGGAGGCAGTACAATTTTTGGGGTAATTCATTGAGGAACATGGAGAATGAGTCATGCCTCTGTTTTCCAATTTTTGAATTGGTGCCTGCATTTCTATTTGCTGCCTTTTGATTTTCCTAATGAGTGGGTACGATTTTTAATCTCTTTATTTTCCTCCCTTTATCTCCTAGTCTGTTATAAAATTATTTATATATCTATGTGATTATTGATTAAAATTGGGTGATTTTATCATCGTCTAAATTAAGTCTCGTTTCTATAGAATTTTTATCATGGATTTGATTAAAATCGGAGAGGCTGAAAAATGAAGTAAATATGGCGGTTTGTACATCCATTTCATTTTTCATATTTTATTTATCCTTTACTTTCTTCTTACTTGGGGTTTTCTAGACTATCCCCGCTAATCGATTTTCTGAATTTTATGGTTTTACTCTTTTGATTTTAGGTTTATGAAATATAAATGGTGTTGGTCCCAAATGGTCAGATGAGGTCTAGAGGGGGGGTGAATAGACCTCTGAAAATTTTGAACTTTAAAAAGTTTTCACTCAACTGACAGCAGACTAAGCAGTTGAAGGTCAGTGAGCTAACTAAGCTGATCAGTGAACAAATCTTTGAACAGCGCAGTTAACCACTTCTCTTTATACTACTTAGCTGATTTCAGCAAAATCAACTTTTAAAAAGCAGAGTACTTGCAGCGAATTTTTATAAAGTGTTTTTCACAAGTAGACTCTTAGCAATTTGGAAGATTTATCCCCAGTTTTATCAAACTCCTTTAGAAATCTTTTCAAAAAAATTTTCAGGTGTTCTTATGCAGTTTAGTAAATATGCTAGAAAATAATGCAAGTTTGAACACACATAATTTTTATTGTGGTTATATGAATTTAAATCCTTTAGTCCACTCTTCCAAGTCACTTAGATCTTGGTTTATACTATAATCACAAAGTTTACAGTATACTCTGCTTGCGTCGAACAACAAATGAAATGACCACAAGTGCGCAATAGGAAATCACAAAGAAGACCTATTCTACAGAGTCTTATCACTCACAAAGACGGATAAGAACTCCTCACAACACTCTCTTAACACAGATTCACTCAGAAAATGTATTCATTTTTCTTCAACAAGCTTCTGTCAACAAATGACTTCAATAGGCGAGTGAGATGTTTTTGAGCTTCTTGAGACTTAGAAAATATTCTACTTCGTAGATGATCTCTTAGTTGTTGTGTTCACTATTTTCTCTTCGTCTCTTCAGCTATTTATACTCACAGATTCAAAAAGTGTCCGTTGAAGAGAGACACAATTCAAATTCCTCGGGTACTGGTCCTTAATTTCCGCGAAGGGCTCTCTGCACAGTGACAGTACTGCAGACTGTACTTTCTGTCAGGCAGCATTTAATGCACCTAGCTGATACGAGGTATTTCTTCAATCATTTGTCATTAATACCCTCGGTCTTCAGCATTTATTACTCCAAGTGCATTTATTACCGTTGGGCAGACTTCCTGATCCTTTCCACTTGGCTGATGAGAACACAAGTCTAATGATGAACAGAGCTGATCCCAAACTTGAACAAATCTGATTTGAGTCGGCTGATCTTCACCAACCTGATTTCTTCCTTCAGCAGATCAGTAGTTTTAACAGGAGCATGAACATGTTTATCTTCATCATATCCATCAGATTTGTTATGTTGATAATCAGCATGATACGGATAATGTTCATAAGCAGAATAAGATGCGTGATAAGCAGGGTATGCATGCATTGGATGAGCAGGATATGGTGCATAATAAGTTGGAAATTGTGGTGCATGATACATAGGAGGATATGCAGCAGATTGCACATAATATGACTCATTTCCATACCAAGCATTTGGATTTTTCTTGTTCTTATGCTTCTTTGGCTTACTAGAGGATTGCTCATTAACAGACGACTTAGTTTTACCACTAGTCTGATTGGTTTTAGCCTTATCAGCAGACTTCTTAGGACTCTGCTGTCTAGACTTACAAGTCTGTTTTCCTACACTAGGCTTTTTGCTCTTTTTAGCCTTATGAGTTTTCTTCTCCTTTAATTCTCTCTCAGGTGAAGCAGGTTTAGTAGTCTGAACATACAAGATGACCTTACTGTTGTCAGCTGATATAAATTTGTCGGTATGGTTCAGTTCTAACTTATCCTGTTCTAAAGGTATCTTCTGTTTACTAGAGATATGAGTGGATGCAACAGATGATTTTTCATGAGACTCAATTATCTTTTCAAGTTCCATGATTTTACCCTTATATACTTCACATTCAGCTTTCAGAGATTCATTCTCTTGCTCAAGCAGTTTATATTCAGCTGATTCTTTTGGCTTTTCAGCCTTAAGTTTGTTGGGATTCGGTAAGAAAAACAGCCCTAGGCACAGCGGAATATAAAATTTTTCTAGGGCCTCTTAAAGAATCTTGCCAGGATATTCTCTAGTTGTATATATATGAATATAATTAAATAGATAGTATAAGTTTTCTCGTTTATACCTATCTCCTTGCAAATCCTCGGCTAGCAATATGAGCTCTGAATTCTGACCCCGGTTGATCGACCCACACCTTTTGGTAGCGCCCCACGTGTTGCGCCTCTACGAGTTGATACACCACAATATCACGAAAATTAATATATCCTAATCAACTGGAACATAGGGTATATTAATATCTAGGTTTTAGAACAACTTTGGAACGAAAAATCGAAGTCGAAAAATTCTTCCAAAGGAAGACAGGGTTCGGCCGATCCAGGGAGGGAGAGGGAGAGAATTTTGCTCTTCTTGATTTTTCTTGTGGAGTTGTATGTGAGATATGAGACCTAGTCTCTTATTTATAGATATCTCCCATATCCTAATCCTATTAGGTTTAGGATACTAACTCTCCTACATGGGCCATGGCCCTCTTTAATTAGAAGACTAAGTCTTCTAATTAATTCATGGCCCATATTAATTAATCTTTCAGGGCTTTTAATTAATTAAATAGCCCAATTAATTAAATCATCTCCCAATTAATTAATTAAACTCCAAGTCTAATTAAATTAATTATTCTATTAATTAATTAAATCATAATTAATTAATTTACTCATAAATTAAATTCCAATTTAATTTATAATCTTGATCCAATTCCAATTAGATCCATTTTCGTTCCACATGGGTCGACCCAGTCGACCCACCCATTTAATCGACCCAGTCGATTTTGACCCAGTCGACCCAGTCAACTGGTTCGTTCTTGTTTCCTCGCTTTCGCTTCATGTGTATTGTGTATGCCCCCGTAGGTTCACCACATAATTGGCCGCGGGTTGTAATTAAATATTATTTAATTACTCGAGCAATTAATACTCTAAATTAATCGAACACTCTGTCGATCAATCATTCCAAAATTAGCACCCCTGCTAATTTGGGAATTCTCCCACACTCCACGGTCGATGTCCAGTCGCAAGCCCATGGAGCCCAATCACTGGTGAATTAATTCAGTGAACCTTTTATCATTTACAATTTCCATATACGACACAATCTCTCCATCGATCAATCTCCCAGTCGAGACTTAAGGGTATGGTCTTTCATCGGATTCCCTTATCTTTTGTCTTGACCTTATGTTCTCTGATCTCGAAATAAATTCTCTCTGACTTGTTCTTTATGAGCTACTTACATAAAGTCGTCAGTTACCTTGGCCAAGGATTTCATCAGAATTAATTTCTCACAGAAATCCATAGGAGAATTTCTCGACCTATCAAGTCGAGTCAACGGATCCTTTGTTGATGATATGAATCTGCATACGAGTTCCTCTATACCCAACATGAGTCCACAGAGACTTTCTGGTGATCCCCAGTCAGTGGGAACTCATATCAAAGTATAGACGTTCTCGTACCAGATAAACCCTATCATCTCAAGTTGTTAGGGATCGTTCCTCGTATACTATTGTAAATTGGAATAACTTCAACCCCGACATGCGACTACCGCTTCCATGGTGAGTTATTTCCTAATTGGGGTATTCAGTGCGCTTGCCATCCCAGCAAGCCACTCACTTATGTGTATCGACTATCCCAGTCACGCTCGTGGACCCCAGCGTCCTCCAGTTCATCGGAGTATACACAATAGTGAGAGTCTAACCGAATCCAACGATGTCCTATCTCGATTGGATTCTACGACTCTTGAATATATTCTAGATCACGGCCTTAGAGATCAGTCCACGGGTTGTCCCATAGCCCTGTGATCTAAGGACTTCTATCCTTATGCGTAGACAAATATTACATAAGATAAAGTTGACCATTTAATAAAAGTGCATTTATTAATCTAAATTGAATAGTTCCTCATTAATTACAATTAATGCTAGCCATACAGCTGGCTTGCAGGACACTATTTCTATCAATCTCCCACTTGTCCTAAAGCCAGTCTTTTATGTTCTTGAGTCCCATCTTATGCAGATGTTTCTCAAATGCCTTTTGAGGCAGAGGCTTCGTTAGCGGGTCCGCCGTATTATCTTCCGAGTCGACACGTTCCATCTTAATGTCTCCTCTACCAATGATATCTCTTATCACATGGTATCGTCTCTGTACGTGCTTGGATTTCTGATGAGATCTCGGCTCCTTTGCTTGCGCTATTGCCCCATTATTATCGCAGAAGATAGTAATGGGCTCAGCAATGCTAGGTATCACATCCAGTTCCTGGATGAAGTTCCTCATCCAAACACCTTCCTTTGCTGCGTCACTCGCGGCAATGTATTCTGCTTCAGTGGTTGAATCCGCGGTTGTTTCCTGCTTGGAGCTCTTCCAGCTAACCGCACCACCATTGAGGCAGAAAACATATCCTGATGTCGACTTGAAGTCGTCTACATCACATTGGAAGCTTGAGTCTGTATAGCCTTCCAATTTCAATTCTCCTCCACCGTATACCAAGAACAATTCCTTAGTCCTTCTCAGGTACTTCAGAATTGTCTTTACGGCTATCCAGTGCTGCTCACCTGGATCAGACTGGTAGCGACTTGTAACGCTTAGAGCGTACGCTACGTCTGGTCTCGTACACAGCATACCATACATTATGCTTCCTATCGCGGATGCATACGGTATTCGAGACATATTGCTTCTCTCCTCTGGCGTCTTTGGGGCCATAGACTTAGAGAGTGCAATCCCATGTCTCATTGGAAGCAATCCTCTCTTGGATTCTTCCATACTAAATCTTTTCAAGATTTTATCTATGTACTGGGATTGGGAGAGGCCCAGCAGTCCTTTTGATCTATCTCGGTAGATCCTTATACCTAGTACAAAGGATGCTTCTCCCATATCTTTCATTGAGAATTGTGTAGACAACCATGCTTTAGTTTCAGACAATGCTTTTACATTGTTTCCAATGAGAAGAATGTCGTCAACGTAAAGCACTAAAAATTCAACTGTACTCCCACTGATCTTCTTGTACACGCAAGGTTCGAACATGTTCTTGATGAATCCAAAAGTTTGGATTGTCTCATCAAAACGAATGTTCCAACTTCGGGAAGCTTGCTTCAGTCCATAAATGGACCTCTGGAGTTTGCACACCTTGTGTTCATCTCCTTTGGATGTATATCCTTTTGGTTGCTCCATGTAGATCTCCTTATCAATGTCTCCATTGAGAAAGGCAGTCTTTACATCCATCTGCCATATCTCGTAGTTATACCACGCAGCTATGGCCAGCAAGATCCGAATGGATTTGGGCATTGCGACTGGCGAGAAGGTCTCCTCAAAGTCGATACCTGGTCTTTGAGTGTATCCTTTTGCCACTAGTCGCGCCTTGTAGGTAATCACCTCTCCGTTCACTCCAAGCTTTCGCTTATAGATCCACTTGCAACCCACGGGAGCCACTCCCACTGGTGGATCTACCAAGGCCCAGACCTTGTTTGAGTGCATGGAGTCCACTTCGGATTCCATGGCTTCGCGCCACTTTCCCGAGTCTATGTCTAGCATAGCCTCTTCGTAAGTCCTTGGGTCGGTTAGAGACTGTCCAGTCTCATGCAGCAGACCGTAGTACCTCTCGGGTTCTCTACGTTGTCTTTCTGACCTACGAAGTATCGGTGTACTTTCTGGTGCACCTTCATGCTCTTGTTCTCCCACTGCCTGTGGTGACGGGTCAGCTCGATCGACCTCTAAGGTCTTTTCAGCTTCATTGACCTCATCTAGTTCTACGTTATTTTCTTTCTTGTCCACCAAGAAATCCTTCTCTAAGAAGTGAGCGTTCCTCGAGACAAACGTTGTTTGTCTTGTAGGATCGTAGAACTCGTATCCTATTGAGTTTTCCGGATACCCCACGAATTTGCACAAAGTGGATTTAGTTTCCAATTTATCTCCCACTAGATTTTTAACGTAAGCGGGAGATCCCCATATGCGCATGAATGCGTATGAGGGTGCCTTGCCAAACCATAGTTCGTATGGTGTCTTTTCTACGGATTTCGAAGGTACCATATTCAGTATCTTCGTTGCCGTGAGGAGGGCATGTCCCCAAAATGAAAGAGGTAAGTCAGTGGCACTCATCATGGATCGAACCATGTCCATCAATGTTCGATTCCTTCTCTCTGCTACTCCATTTAACTGGGGTGTTGCAGGAGGAGTCCACTGCGATAGTATTCCATGCTCTACAAGATAATTCAGAAATTCGTTACTAAGAAATTCTCCACCTCGGTCAGAACGAAGAGCCTTTATCGTATGACCAAGTTGATTCTCTACTTCCATCTTGAATTCTTTGAATCGCTCAAAGGCTTCAGACTTGTGTTTCAACAAGAACACATATCCATAACGACTAAAGTCGTCAGTGAAAGTGATGAAGTAGTCATAGCCTCCTCGGGCGCTTTTTCTTAGTGGTCCACATACGTCAGTATGTATCAAGTCCAATGTTTGCTTGGCTCGCTCAGGGTTTCCCTTAAACGGCAACTTAGCCATTTTACCCTTTAAACATGGTTCACATGTTGGCATTTCATCAATGCGATTGATTTCAATCGCGCCAGAAGATGCTAACTTTTGAATCCTTGACTTAGATATATGTCCAAGTCGAGCGTGCCACAATTGGGCAGATATTTCATTATCTTGTTTCCTTTTGTTTTGTTGTGCATGCATCACTAACTTAGGTGGTTCAATGGTATATAGTCCATCTTTTAATGTACCAGTGAAAAACATATTATCATTCATGAATAACGAGAAGGAACCTTTATTAATAGTAAAATTAAAACCTTCATTATCCAAAACAGGAATTGAAATAATGTTTTTCACCAAACCAGGTACATAAAGAACGTTCCTAAGGACTAATTCATTACCACCTAAATCTAACTCCACTTCGCCTATGGCCTCGGCAGCAGCTCTAGCTCCATTGCCAAATCTCAGGATCCAATCCCCTGGCCTAAGTGGCCTTGTTGCTCCCATCACCTGTAAATCATTACAAAGATGAGAACCACAAGCAGTGTCTAGCACCCATGATGCACAGTTAATTGATAAATTAACTTCAACAAGGAATATACCTTTCGAGCTCTCCAAGAACTCTTTGCAGTTCCTCTTCCAGTGTCCAGGTTTCTTGCAGTAGAAACATTTCTGTTCACCAGACGAAGCTTTACGCTTCTTTCCCTTCCCTATGGGCCCAGATGGTGCTTTGCCTTTGCTTGAAGAAGCATTTCCTTTCCCCTTCCCTTTCTTTGTCCTTTTGGACTTGGATTGGGTTGAGGTAGCAACCATCACTGGCTTCTCTCTTTTCATGGAAGCCTCGGCAGTGGCGAGCATATTAGCCAACTCGTGAAGTTCAACATTCATCTTGTGCATGTTGTAGTTCACTACGAATTGCTCGAATGATCTTGGCAATGACTGGAGGATTATATCCTGGCAGTAGGTTTTGTCCATCTTTACGTCAAGATGACTAAGCTTTTCAATAAGCCCAATCATTTTGATGCAGTGAGATCGAACATCAGCACCTTCAGCCATCCTCGTTTGTTGCAAAGCCTTAGCAGTTTCATACCGCTCGTATCTACTTTGCACCCCAAATAAACCATTCAGGTGCGTGTAGATTTCAAAAGAAGACTTCATATGCTCGTGCTGCTTTTGAAGCTCATTCGTCATGGATGCCAACATGAGACAACGTGACTGCAAGTCATCGTCAAGCCATAAATCCACGGCTTCTTTCTCAGTATCATCGGCATCCTTAGCAAGTTCGGGAGGGGGCCCATCAAGGACAAAACCTCGCTTTTCAGAAGCGAGAATGATCTTAAGGTTCCTGACCCAGTCATGGAAGTTTGGTCCAGTCAATTTGTTATGTTCAAGTATGATGGAAATCGGATTCTTAGACATTATATCTACAAAACGACGATAGAAGAAATAAATACGCGAAAGATTAACTTAAAATGCACAATTCACAAACATGGATTTCATTTGCAAATTACTCCCACTATTTTAATCAAAATCTTATGCCCCCACATAAGTTTCGGGAATTTAAAATATCCTAGCGGGCTTAAGGCCCAAATGCAATCTCCTAGTACCCACGACTCGTTGGCCATACTATTTGATCCACTTGGTGGTCGACTACGTCAACGGTTAACCATCGCAGCTAACCCTTAAGTTCATTTAGCCTCGTTTTTCGATATGGACCCACGACTCGTGAGACATCCATACTTACTAGCGTTAAATCATGTCCAATACTCGTGAAGAGAAATAGTTCAATCCTAGACGCCCCACAACTCGTGAGACAGCGCCTAAAACCTTGCTATCCCCTCCCTTGGCACTTAACTCGTGCATCGAGGCAATAGACATATTATCTTCCTATAGCTCGACCCATGACTCGTGAGACATCGAGATATATTCGTACAATATGCCTAAGACCTAGTAATTGGATAGGCTCGGACCATAGAGACTATTCATATGCGCCCGTTATTCGATTTAATATTCTAATTGAATTTTAAGTTCAATTGGAGGTTTCTAAGTGTGCGAGGTCTCATCAGATTATGCTTATCTTGTTTACGTTTTCTATCCTAAGCATGCATCTCATACATCAAAGAATAATTTGCGAAAAAGTAAACATTCATCACCTAGCAAGATATGATTGGTCGATTGCCCATCCTATGCGATCCATCACGAGCCACGTGATGAATCAATTGGTCAGTCTAGGGTGAAAATTAAATGTCCTAACTATTACAATTTTTTAAACCCATACATCATGGGCCTTCTTGTAATATCCAGCTTGATTGGGCCTCCATGTAATGAATTTGGGCCTCCATGTCCTCCAAGGTGAATGGGCCTCCATGTGGATCTACAAGTCTTCATGAGGTCTTCTTGGCTCCAAGCCTAATCTAAGCCTAGCTTACATAATTTAAATGGTCCTATTCTATTACATTTGTTTGCGCAAGCAAGGGCACCAATCAGGCCCATTTAATTACAACCCAAAAATAAATAAACCAAAAACAACACAGGGCTTAAGGGCAAAATCGACCAATCCACATATTCACTCAAGAACATGCATAAATTCACATAAGGGCAATAATGTAAATTTACCGGCTTCATTAATTTTAATTCGCAAAAATTCATCCAAGTTAATTAATTTTGAATTAACAATTAACCTCTAAGATTAATTAGCTCTTACTTGAGCTCTAAGTAATCTACAATTCTTATCTTGATTAAATTGGTTAATTAAGGTAATCTAAATCTCTAAGATTCTTACCTTATCCAAAACTCTAAGTTTCCCAAAATTCCCAATCTCCAAGATTCTCAAGATAATCCTATTTTGACTAGATTAGTTAATTAAGGTAGTGTTTAAGTTTAACAAAGTAACTACCTTATCCAAAAACTCCAAGTTTCCTAATCTTCCAAAATTCTCCAAGATTTTCAGGACTTTCAAAATAGGCAGAATTAGAGTCCAACCAGAAATCAACCAGACGAGGCCAATCACGGACTGCCACGTAGGACAGCCCACGCGCGACCACCAAGGCGGCGCGTGAGCTGCCTGCGACAGCAGCCGCTGCACGCGGCTGCGTGCGGCAGCGAGCAGCCGCGCACAGCAGCGCGCAAACAGCAGCCCGAAGGCTGCTGCTGCGCGCAGCGTGTGCGGCCAGCACACTGCCGTTGGCAGCGGCTTGCGGTGGCCGCGCACCGCCGCGTGCCACCGCGAGTCGGATCTAATAAAAAAATTTTTTTTTTTTTTTGTTTCTTCGATTACTTATGATTTAATTAAACAAAAACCAGTCAATTAAATCCCAATCCAAAATTAAAAACAACATGATAAAATTTTCGAATCCAAAATTTCCCATTAACTCTAAGTTAACAATAAAGTCCTAAAACATGCAAAGTTATAGAACTAGCCACATAAATCAAACATATGATTTAATAAACACAGAATTCGCAAATTCATATATATACAAAGCCTAGAGTTGGCTCTGATACCACTGTTGGGATTCGGTAAGAAAAACAGCCCTAGGCACAGCGGAATATAAAATTTTTCTAGGGCCTCTTAAAGAATCTTGCCAGGATATTCTCTAGTTGTATATATATGAATATAATTAAATAGATAGTATAAGTTTTCTCGTTTATACCTATCTCCTTGCAAATCCTCGGCTAGCAATATGAGCTCTGAATTCTGACCCCGGTTGATCGACCCACACCTTTTGGTAGCGCCCCACGTGTTGCGCCTCTACGAGTTGATACACCACAATATCACGAAAATTAATATATCCTAATCAACTGGAACATAGGGTATATTAATATCTAGGTTTTAGAACAACTTTGGAACGAAAAATCGAAGTCGAAAAATTCTTCCAAAGGAAGACAGGGTTCGGCCGATCCAGGGAGGGAGAGGGAGAGAATTTTGCTCTTCTTGATTTTTCTTGTGGAGTTGTATGTGAGATATGAGACCTAGTCTCTTATTTATAGATATCTCTCATATCCTAATCCTATTAGGTTTAGGATACTAACTCTCCTACATGGGCCATGGCCCTCTTTAATTAGAAGACTAAGTCTTCTAATTAATTCATGGCCCATATTAATTAATCTTTCAGGGCTTTTAATTAATTAAATAGCCCAATTAATTAAATCATCTCCCAATTAATTAATTAAACTCCAAGTCTAATTAAATTAATTATTCTATTAATTAATTAAATCATAATTAATTAATTTACTCATAAATTAAATTCCAATTTAATTTATAATCTTGATCCAATTCCAATTAGATCCATTTTCGTTCCACATGGGTCGACCCAGTCGACCCACCCATTTAATCGACCCAGTCGATTTTGACCCAGTCGACCCAGTCAACTGGTTCGTTCTTGTTTCCTCGCTTTCGCTTCATGTGTATTGTGTATGCCCCCGTAGGTTCACCACATAATTGGCCGCGGGTTGTAATTAAATATTATTTAATTACTCGAGCAATTAATACTCTAAATTAATCGAACACTCTGTCGATCAATCATTCCAAAATTAGCACCCCTGCTAATTTGGGAATTCTCCCACACTCCACGGTCGATGTCCAGTCGCAAGCCCATGGAGCCCAATCACTGGTGAATTAATTCAGTGAACCTTTTATCATTTACAATTTCCATATACGACACAATCTCTCCATCGATCAATCTCCCAGTCGAGACTTAAGGGTATGGTCTTTCATCGGATTCCCTTATCTTTTGTCTTGACCTTATGTTCTCTGATCTCGAAATAAATTCTCTCTGACTTGTTCTTTATGAGCTACTTACATAAAGTCGTCAGTTACCTTGGCCAAGGATTTCATCAGAATTAATTTCTCACAGAAATCCATAGGAGAATTTCTCGACCTATCAAGTCGAGTCAACGGATCCTTTGTTGATGATATGAATCTGCATACGAGTTCCTCTATACCCAACATGAGTCCACAGAGACTTTCTGGTGATCCCCAGTCAGTCGGAACTCATATCAAAGTATAGACGTTCTCGTACCAGATAAACCCTATCATCTCAAGTTGTTAGGGATCGTTCCTCGTATACTATTGTAAATTGGAATAACTTCAACCCCGACATGCGACTACCGCTTCCATGGTGAGTTATTTCCTAATTGGGGTATTCAGTGCGCTTGCCATCCCAGCAAGCCACCCACTTATGTGTATCGACTATCCCAGTCACGCTCGTGGACCCCAGCGTCCTCCAGTTCATCGGAGTATACACAATAGTGAGAGTCTAACCGAATCCAACGATGTCCTATCTCGATTGGATTCTACGACTCTTGAATATATTCTAGATCACGGCCTTAGAGATCAGTCCACGGGTTGTCCCATAGCCCTGTGATGTAAGGACTTCTATCCTTATGCGTAGACAAATATTACATAAGATAAAGTTGACCATTTAATAAAAGTGCATTTATTAATCTAAATTGAATAGTTCCTCATTAATTACAATTAATGCTAGCCATACAGCTGGCTTGCAGGGCACTATTTCTATCAAAGTTTCAGTGAACTGTTTTGCTCTCTTAGCAATATCATCTCTTACTTAAGCTTAGCAAATGCATCAACAATACTTGTATTATTAACTACCATTTGCTCAAATGAATTGAATAATTCATTCTCAAGAGGAGTTACCTCATAATCCTCAGAGTTATCAGATTCCTTGGCCATCAGGCAGATGAGTGCAGGACTCTCTTCTTCAGAAGACACTTCATCAAAAGTGTCTGAATCTGAATCAGATGAGTAGATAGAAACCAGCTTCTCCGCTTCTGCTAACAACACCTTGCTTTTCTGATGCTTTCTTTCCTTTTTAAATCTCTTTTCCTCTTCTGTATACTTCTCGGCTTTAGGATATTGGCAGTCTCTGATGAAATGACCCAATTTCCTACAATTATAACACATCATTTTGGATTTATATGAATACTTATCTTGAGAAGAAGAAGTAGGGTTAGAAGTAGAAGCATTGTTGTATTTGTTCTTCATTTTTCTTTTGTAGAACTTCTTGAAGTTGTTCATCAGCAATGCAACGTCTCCAGCTGTGTACTCCTTTTTGTTGAGTATTGTGGCTTCATCAGATTAGTCCACATCTTTGCTTTTGTATGCTGGTCTTCTCGGATTTTCAGCAACAACTAGGGCAGCTGTGGGACTTGAAGTTGAGGTTTCTTCAACACCCATTCTGAGCAGTTTATAATCATATGCCTTGAGTACTGAGGATAGCTCGGTGAGTGAGATCTTTCCCAAGTCTCTTGACTTTTCCATGGCTGTTACCTTCATGTTGAACTTTGGAGGTAGAGCCTTCAGCACTCTGACGGTTGTCTCTTTATCTGTGAAGGTTTTTCCAAGCTTGAGAACTTTTTTTAACGTCCTTATAAACCCTGTATCCATCTGATCAATGGTTTCCGCAGACTTCATCTTGAAGTTGTCCAGCTTTTCCAGAGCAACACTCAGCTGATGCTCTTTGATAGCGTCGTTTCCTTCGCTCATGTCACGAACCTTATCCCACATTTCTTTGGCAGTCTTGTAATGCTTGACTTTATCAAATCTATCAATGTCCAGGGCTTTGGTCATGATGAAACGGCCAACTTTGTCCAGATTGTACAGCTTAATTTCTTCAGCTGTCATCTCAGTTAGATCTTTCTCCACCACTATGTCTACTTCATCAACCTTTATAGTCTTGGTGAATGGACCTTTTATGATACATGTGTACATGTTATCATTATAGGCAGCTAAGAAGATCTCCATTCTGATCTTACAGTCTTCGAAGCTCATACCAGCTATGTGGGGAACATGGCTGATACGATCCATTTTCAAAAAGTTTTGATTTTTCACAAATATGCCCTTTTGAAAAAGTTTGAAAACCTTTGAAAACACACTCGGATCAAGCTCGTTGATCAGGCAGCTGATTCTAATGAACCACCCGCTCTGATACCACTTGTTGGTCCCAAGTGGTCAGGTGAGGTCTAGGGGGGGGGGGGCGGTGAATAGACCTCTGAAAATTTTTAACTTTAAAAAGTTTTCACTTGACTGACAGCAGACTAAGCTGTTGAAGGTCAGTGAGCTGACTTTGCTGATCAGTGAACAAATCTTTGAACAGCGCAGTTAACCACTTCCCTTTATACTACTTAGCTGATTTCAGCAAAATCAACTTTTAAAAAAGCAGAGTACTTGCAGCGGATTTTTATAAAGTGTTTTTCACAAGTAGACTCTTAGCAATTTGAAAGATTTATCCCCAGTTTTATCAAACTCCTTTAGAAATCTTCTCGAACAGTTTTTCAAGTGTTCTTATGCAGTTTAGTAAATATGCTAGAAAATAATGCAAGTTTGAACACACATAATTTTTATAGTGGTTATATGGATTTAAATCCTTTAGTCCACTCTTGTAAGTCACTTAGATCTTGGTTTATACTATAATCACAAAGTTTACAGTATACTCTGCTTGCGTCGAACAACAAATGAAACGACCACAAGTGCGCAATAGGAAATCACAAAGAAGACCTATTCTACAGAGTCTTATCACTCACAAAGACGGATAAGAACTCCTCACAACACTCTCTTAACACAGATTCACTCAGAAAATGTATTCATTTTTCTTCAACAAGCTTCTGTCAACAAATGACTTTAGCAGGCGAGTGAGCTGTTCTTGAGCTTCTTGAGACTTAGAAAATATTCTACTTCGTAGATGATCTCTTAGTTGTTGTGTTCACTATTTTCTCTTCGTCTCTTCAGCTATTTATACTCACAGATTCAAAAAGTGTCCGTTAAAGAGAGACACAATTCAAATTCCTCGGGTACTGGTCCTTAATTTCCGCGAATGGCTCTCTGCACAGTGACAGTACTGCAGACTGTACTTTCTGTCAGGCAGCATTTAATGCACCTAGCTGATACGAGGTATTTCTTCAATCATTTGTCATTAATACCCTCGATCTTCATGTTGGGATATTCGTGGTAGGGGCTCGATTGTCAATACAACAAAATGCGGAATTTAAAATTTTTCGAGATCCCTATTAGTCCCATAAATAGATCTCCACAGTTATTATACGAAAAGGTTGAATCAAACAATAACATAATTATCAAAAAGGGAGTTTTCGCAATTTACCTCACCACAGCTTGGTGGTGGTTACCTCCGGGCTTCTTTGTTTGATTCACAACGGAGTGATCCAAGTGTCTCACCTCCAGAATGTATCCACACCAATTGGATTGTAGCAACGTCTCCAAGTCACAGGCTAAGAACTAGATCTTGAAGATTGTCAAGAAAGGAATGAGCAGATCTATATCAGGATATCGATTTGGATCTGGATTAGGAGAATTGCAGGAAGACAACCACGACCACAGGACTTATGCGGCTAGGTTGGATCGACCAAGGGCGGCGCGGCTAGGCTTCGGATCCACCTAGGGCGGCGGCTAGGGTTTGAATCCAACTAGGGCGGCGGCTAGGGTTTGGCCGAGAACTAGGGGCTAGGGGCGGTTTTTGGAGTTGGCAATTTCTTTTCTTCTTGTGTTGTGTAAAACTATTTTCTCAACTCTTGGAAGATGTATGAAGAGTTGTATTTATCGGAGAAGAGTTCTTCTCTTATAAGATATCTCTTCAAGATATGGCAAATCTTTTCCTTATCATAATAGGAAACAAGATTTGACCAAATCTCTTGTTTGTAGCTTGATGACCAAGTAACAAACTCTTCCCTTCTTTTCCTCTCCAAAAAATCGCCCCTTGCCTTTAATTAGCCAATCCGAAAATTGCTAATTATTTATTCTTCCTTCTTTACCAATTAACAACTTTAATTATTTATAATCAATTAGATAATCTTAATTAATTAATTAAACATTAATCAATTAAATATCCAATTAATATTCTCCCATTGAATTAATACCTTAATTCAATATCTTTGATTTAACAACTTTAAATCACTTATTTCCCTTTATGACTGTCACTGTCCAATTGTATTGTGTGTGACCCTCTGGGTTCACCATCAACTGGCAGCAGGCCCACGACTTTCGTGATTTAATTAATGAGCAATTAAATGCTCCGATCAAATAAACAACTTTTAATTGACCACTCCTATAATTAATTTCCTTATTAATTTAGGAGTACCCACACTTCATGGTCGATGTCTAGCCACAAGCCCATGAAGCCCAATCAAAGGTGAATTGATTATTGTGAACCTCACCTCTTATAATTGCCATGTACATACGGTCCTTCCATGATGATTTCCCGATCGAGACCTAGGGCGTGTGAATTGATCGGCACCTCTAATTATCTCGATAACTATACTTTCTAATTTCCGACAATGATTCCAGTGTGACTGCCAAATTTGGAAACCCCTTCCAAATGCATCACCGACTATGGCCATAGATTTCTCGGAATCAATTATCTAAGAAACGTATAGGAAATTCTCTCATCTTATCAGGATGAGTCGATGGATCCTTTCTTAGTACTAACCACTCGCGTACAGTCGTCTACGCACCCAACTTAGGCACTTTGTGGCCAGGCTACGTGACCAGTACCTAAATCTAAGTACGCACACTCGTGCACCGAATTCGCCCTAGCACCTCAAGTCTAAGGACTAAATTGTACACTATTATAAGCCTTGAGAAATATCCCATCACCGATATGCGACATGCGCTTCCACAATGGGTTTCTCTGTTCGGGTCGTTCGATGCGTTCATTCCTCTATTGAACCACCTACTCATATGCACTGGACTCAAATTCCTTGCTCATGAAACTCTACAAATTCACTCCATGTGAATCATGCATATTTGTACAAGTCTTGGCGATTCCTACGATACCCCGTCTCGTTTGGAATCTATGACTTGGAACGGTTTTAAGATCACGACCTTTGAGACTGTTTCATGATTGCACTCAGTACTGAAGTGAATCGTCCCATAGTCTATTGTGACCTCAGGATTTCATCCAATTGCTTAGATAGGTTCGCGAGAGATGAAGTTGGCCATTGTTCAGTTTCACATACTATGAATGAACGGCGTATTAATTATAAACCATAAGAAAATAGTACTTCAACAAGCTAATTAATATTGGCTTGCTGGGCACTATTCCATCAATCTCCCACTTGCCCTAAAGCCAATCACAACATTTCTAAGACCCATCTATACCAAGATGTCCCTCGAACCATTTGTGAGAGAGCTTAATTAGTGAATCTGCTAAGTTGTCTTTGTCGAGATGAAGTAATACTTCTACTCGTCTCAACTACCCATGACTGGTTCAATCATACGATATTGTGTTCAGATTATAGGTGAGATCTCGATTTCCTTTCATTGAGCAATCGCCTTATCTAAATCGGTTAAGATTATGATAGGCTTTTGTCATGCTAGGTATTTCATCCAATGGATGAAAGTTTCTCATCTAAACACCTTCTTTTGTGCAGCATCATAATGGTGCCTCTTTATTCTTGTTTGAATCGGCAATGGTATATTATTGGAATCTCTTCCAATTTACCTTTGCTCTATCGAGACAGAATAAATTATCCACTTCAGACTTGGAATCTCGAATTTCTAAATCTTTCGAGTATTCAATTTTCCACTTACTACCACCGACCAGCATTATATTCTTTAATTATCTTCGAGGATTGCTTTTATGGTAGACCAGTGTCCTTGACTGGCGTTTGACTATCAGTAGCTCGTGAATGATCAGAGTATTTTGATGAGTCAGGTCTAGTACAAGACTTTGCATGCTACATGCAACCCAAATGCCAAGCATAAGGCTTCTTGAGACAGTTACTTCTTTACTTATTAATTTAGGGCTCATTAAATAAGTGAGATGGTTTCTGTCTCTTTGGAAACAATCTTTCTTGGATTCTTCCATATTGAATTCAATCAATATATAGTCTTTGTACTTAGATTTGGTGAATTGCAACATCTACTTCCTTCTATCTACCATAGATACGTATTGCCAGTACGTGAGATGTAATTCCAAATCTTATCATGGAAAATTGCGTGAAGAACACGCTTTCGTCTGTGCTTCTCTGATATGCTTATATCTTGTTTGATGTACAGAACATCATCTCGTTGCGCTTCGAACTCAACTGCACTCCCACTGATTCTTTTGCACAATTGGAATCCATATGCCTTTTGACAACTTCAACATTCTTGATCAACTATCAAATTGCATGTTCCAAATTTGGGAAAAAGTCATAGATTGACCTTTGGATTAGAATAGAGATCTTCTCATCAACTTTCAATTGTGAGATGCAGGATTCATATCCAATAGTCATGTCTTGGTAGTCAAAACCACCTTTCTACGGCTAATAGTTTCGAAATGAATTTTGACGTAGCTAATGGATATAAGGCATTTTCATCAATCCTAAAAGGACTTTTGAATAATGACCTATTGCCATTTAAGTGAGTCAAAGTTTTCAACTTCGAATCTTATGGCTATGTGCCATATCCCTTAGATCACGTTTAACATAATCTCTTTGTAATCTTTGATTAGAATCCAATTTCTCAATTTCGTAAAATGGAATTTTGAGTTCCTTACGAATTTGATCAGATTACGATTTCTTTGTGCGTGGATTCATTCAGCAGTTTCTTTTAGTGTTTGCTCCCACTGTTCATGGGGACGGGTCAAATCCTTGGACTTCATCAAGTTCTACGACATTCCTTATTTCCTTTGACAAGGTCTTGTCAACAGAGGAACAAGCTACTTACGAGATGCTTTTCGTTTCTCATTGTCGTGGAACAGGTATTCAATGGGTTTTGTTGAATACCCCATAAACATTATATGAACTAGATCTACCATCTAATTTCTCATATAAGGGTGTTCTGCTAGGCCTTAAAAGACATGGCGATGTAAGGACTTACTTCGAAATATACTATACCAAGTATTTTGAAGAGTTAAGGGAAGGTATCCCCTAAAGTGAATGAAGGAAACTCAGCAAGATCAGAGTCGAGAATCAAACAAAGTTCGATTCCTTCTTTGATTTGCTTCATGAGAATTCTATTCTCGTCTTAGATAATCGAGGTGTTAAGTTTGCTTATGTTTCAGCAGGTTTGATTAAATCAAATTGCATTTGACATAATGCATCTAGTTACTTCATTTCCAAAACTTCTATTGAATTACTTCAATAGTTTCAGAATTGTACTTCAGCCAAGTACACATATATTTAACGATTGAAATCGTAAGTATATGGGAAGTAGCATCCCTTTGAACTAGTGCTTTTAGTTCATGTTGATTGAAATGTTTTGGAATGCCTTAGCAATCCTTCACTTTGGTTATTATTCCTTCAAGATTTGAAAGTTCCGAATTTACCCAAGTTCATTATTTCAGGAATCAGTAAATAAAAACTTTCCTTTCGCATCTCTCTTTAGGAAGAATGTCCAGAGTGAACATTTCAAGCGCGGACAATTATCCAGTTTGTCTTACTCGTTTTCGATTTAACATATAGTCTTCAAAGTTTCGATTTGTTTATCATTGTTTATTTCTATGTTTTAAAACATCAACATTTGTACAAAGTTAAATTGCTCTAATTAAATAAATTCCATTTCTCAATGGTAAAGCAATAAGGTCTCGTACAAAATGTGAAATAATACTCAAAGTAAACTAAAACTTAAAACTCATGCTAATACGAAAAACTAAGAAAAACTTCTTTGCTAAAAAGGAATGTCTAGGTACAATTCTTCCTTGACCCAGTCCCGGAATTCGAGTTCCCTCATCTCTCTCTGCACTAATTGCATCTCCCTTTCAAGGAATTTCCTCCTTTTAGGTTGAGAGGGAAAACTATCATCGCCTGTAAATGCTTTTACAGAAATGAAAGTTTTATTCAGATGTCTTACATCGAAAAGATTCAACAAGTGTATAACTTAAAAAGTCATACCGTAGTCAAGTCTTTCCAGGAAATCCTTTTCAACAAGCTTCCTTATTTTCTCTTCGTACTTACACAGAGGGCAATTCCAATCATATAGACCAAAACCACGTTGATGAGCTTCTTCATATTTGTCTAACAACTCATGCAATTGCTTCGTTTCAATTCCATCAGGCGGAATAATGCAATGTTGCATAAAATGAGTGAAGGTGTCAGATAATCCTAGAAGGGTTATCGTTATCTCATCTTCGAGAGTCAATTGGGCTCCAAACCCTTTGATCAGCTCGAATGTCTTGCTTAAGTAAGAACAATATTCCCTAACATTGTCAAACTTAGCCATGTCGATTTCGTACAGGAAATTGCACATCACCTTTTTCAAAGTTGGTTCGGTTCTCAAACGCATCGAGTACCGGACAGTGGATGGTAAATGGCTAACATTTAAAAACAGACGACTATAAGCAGACAGGTTTAATATTAATACTTATAATTAACGAAATTTGGACTTTTTATCGAAAAAGTTCTCCCACTATTTTTATCGAAACAGTAACCCCTTCTAGTTTCGGGAAAAATTTATTTCCTAGTAGGTCTTGACGTCCCAGCAGCAATTAGTTGCACCCACGACTCGTGGCCATACAATTAATTCCCTAGGTAGGTATACATATTACCAATTGTGTCTACTACACAACCTTCAAGTTATTTTGCCTCGTTTTTCGCATTTATCTAGCACTGCTACATCATAAATGTTACTACGCGTTAAGTCTATCCCATTAATCATGATAAGCAACGGGCCCGGTCATGAACTCTCCGTAACTAGTTATCGGTCGATTTTCACGTCCCGACCAGTCCCTACCCTTGTCGAGTTTTAAGAAAAACTAGAATCAAGGAATTTCGTGCATTGCCCCTTTCTTCGACTCGGGTGCCAGACTCTGGATCACCTCTATCGATAAGTAAACAACATACACTAGTCCCTATTAATGGAAGGCTTGGATTTTATAAAACCTCATTTTATATTTAACCCAATATGACTTAATATTTGTTCGAGAGGGGAATTTTCGGTTTTGAAAGTTTAAGGAAACTCTCCTCGAGATCTCACCGCTTCAATTATGCTTTATCTTTTATTTACGATCTAGATTCTAGCGCGTAAACACACAAGCAATCATAATCGACTAATAAATCAAAGCCATACAAGCCTAGCATGCATACTACCACAATATGTTTTCGATCGGGAGCCTCCTACGCGGGCCATCATCGAGCCAATGATGTTGGCCCAATTGGTCAATCTAAAGGGTTCTCAAAGAACCTATGCTATTACACAATGTACCACGCATACATGGCCTTCAATTCTTCTTGGGCTCCCACCTTGCTTGTAAATGGGCCTCCATCCTAAACTAGGAAAGCAGTAAAGCCCTATTCTATTACAAAGGCTCAAAGTGGCCCAAAAATAATAACAGGCTCGCAGGCCCAAAAAAAACCATGCATTAAATTAAACCAATCACATCTAACCTAAGGTCAAGGCTCGGCGCGATCGAAAACCACGTAAACAGTTCACGTAGAGCAAAGAAACATGTAAACAACTTTTACTTTCTTCTATCTTAATTTTAAAACACCTTTTAAAACTAACTTCCTATGATTCTTGCTTTTTAGTCACTACTAATTATGACAAAATAAATTCTCGGATAAACAAAACAACTTTTCTGCCTTAATTTCAGATTCTGATTTTTCAACTTTTGAAAATTGCAGTTCGGCCCCTATACTTTCGGAAATTGCACTTTTGACCCCAAAACTTTTGAAAAGTTACAAAATACCCCCAAAACAGTTTTCGGACAGAATGAGCAGAAAATTAAAATTTTGAAATCCAGAAAATTTTCGAATTTGCAAACAGATCCCTGAAGTTTCGGAAATTACAAAACAGTCCTCGAATTTTCGAAAATTGCAAAATGGTCCAAAATTGCGTGCGATCAGATTTTCAGAAATAACCCAGATTTTTCAAAAATTTCCAGAAATAGAAAATTCAATTTTCAGCCCTAATTTTCATGTTTTGCGATTTTTGCATAAAAGCCCTGATTTTTCGAAGAACTATAAATTCGCCACAGATCTAAAAAAGCAGTTTTACCCAATCATAGATCCAGTCATAACAAGCAAGAATCAATCACTAGAACATAATTAACATGCGTTCTCATACATACAATCAAGCATATACAGTGAAAACACATTATGTTCAGGCATTTTCGTATAAAAACGTATGGAGTTGGCTCTGATACCACTGTTGGGATATTCGTGGTAGGGGCTCGATTGTCAATACAACAAAATGCGGAATTTAAAATTTTTCGAGATCCCTATTAGTCCCATAAATAGATCTCCACAATTATTATACGAAAAGGTTGAATCAAACAATAACATAATTATCAAAAAGGGAGTTTTCGCAATTTACCTCACCACAGCTTGGTGGTGGTTACCTCCGGGCTTCTTTGTTTGATTCACAACGGAGTGATCCAAGTGTCTCACCTCCAGAATGTATCCACACCAATTGGATTGTAGCAACGTCTCCAAGTCACAGGCTAAGAACTAGATCTTGAAGATTGTCAAGAAAGGAATGAGCAGATCTATATCAGGATATCGATTTGGATCTGGATTAGGAGAATTGCAGGAAGACAACCACGACCACAGGACTTATGCGGCTAGGTTGGATCGACCAAGGGCGGCGCGGCTAGGCTTCGGATCCACCTAGGGCGGCGGCTAGGGTTTGGATCCAACTAGGGCGGCGGCTAGGGTTTGGCCGAGAACTAGGGGCTAGGGGCGGTTTTTGGAGTTGGCAATTTCTTTTCTTCTTGTGTTGTGTAAAACTATTTTCTCAACTCTTGGAAGATGTATGAAGATTTGTATTTATAGGAGAAGAGTTCTTCTCTTATAAGATATCTCTTCAAGATATGGCAAATCTTTTCCTTATCATAATAGGAAACAAGATTTGACCAAATCTCTTGTTTGTAGCTTGATGACCAAGTAACAAACTCTTCCCTTCTTTTCCTCTCCAAAAAATCGCCCCTTGCCTTTAATTAGCCAATCCGAAAATTGCTAATTATTTATTCTTCCTTCTTTACCAATTAACAATTTTAATTATTTATAATCAATTAGATAATCTTAATTAATTAATTAAACATTAATCAATTAAATATCCAATTAATATTCTCCCATTGAATTAATACCTTAATTCAATATCTTTGATTTAACAACTTTAAATCACTTATTTCCCTTTATGACTGTCACTGTCCAATTGTATTGTGTGTGACCCTCTGGGTTCACCATCAACTGGCAGCAGGCCCACGACTTTCGTGATTTAATTAATGAGCAATTAAATGCTCCGATCAAATAAACAACTTTTAATTGACCACTCCTATAATTAATTTCCTTATTAATTTAGGAGTACCCACACTTCATGGTCGATGTCTAGCCACAAGCCCATGAAGCCCAATCAAAGGTGAATTGATTATTGTGAACCTCACCTCTTATAATTGCCATGTACATACGGTCCTTCCATGATGATTTCCCGATCGAGACCTAGGGCGTGTGAATTGATCGGCACCTCTAATTATCTCGATAACTATACTTTCTAATTTCCGACAATGATTCCAGTGTGACTGCCAAATTTGGAAACCCCTTCCAAATGCATCACCGACTATGGCCATAGATTTCTCGGAATCAATTATCTAAGAAACGTATAGGAAATTCTCTCATCTTATCAGGATGAGTCGATGGATCCTTTCTTAGTACTAACCACTCGCGTACAGTCGTCTACGCACCCAACTTAGGCACTTTGGGGCCAGGCTACGTGACCAGTACCTAAATCTAAGTACGCACACTCGTGCACCGAATTCGCCCTAGCACCTCAAGTCTAAGGACTAAATCGTACACTATTATAAGCCTTGAGAAACATCCCATCACCGATATGCGACATGCGCTTCCACAATGGGTTTCTCTGTTCGGGTCGTTCCGTGCGTTCAATCCTCTATTGAACCACCTACTCATATGCACTGGACTCAAATTCCTTGCTAATGAAACTCTACAAATTCACTCCATGTGAATCATGCATATTTGTACAAGTCTTGGCGATTCCTACGATACCCCGTCTCGTTTGGAATCTATGACTTGGAACGGTTTTAAGATCACGACCTTTGAGACTGTTTCATGATTGCACTCAGTACTGAAGTGAATCGTCCCATAGTCTATTGTGACCTCAGGATTTCATCCAATCGCTTAGATAGGTTCGCGAGAGATGAAGTTGGCCATTGTTCAGTTTCACATACTATGAATGAACGGCGTATTAATTATAAACCATAAGAAAATAGTACTTCAACAAGCTAATTAATATTGGCTTGCTGGGCACTATTCCATCACTTCAGCATTTATTATTCCAAGTGCATTTATTACCGTTGGGCAGACTTCCTGATCCTTTCCACTTGGCTGATGAGAACACAAGTCTGATGATGAACAGAGCTGATCCCAAACTTGAACAAATCTGATTTGAGTCGGCTGATCTTCACCAACCTGATTTCTTCCTTCAGCATATCAGTAGTCTTCTGGACCTTGAATCTTTGACCCTTCTGATTTGTCTTCTTATTTGGTCAAAATTCTTCTAAGGGTTTTAACTAAGTGTTCCATACTTAGCTGATCTTGATGTTTTGGAAATCATCAAAACCTCCCTTAACATCTTTGTCTTCAATACACTCTATCTTCATCTTCATCCAACAAATGGTTTGTGTTTGTTTTAGAGGGATTTGATTTAATTTTCAATCTTGAACCTCTTGTGTGTCTGATTTCCCTAGAATTAGCTAGAGTTGTATAATTTGGTTAATAATGGCAGTTCAGATTGGTTCAATGAAGAAAAGACATTACTAAATTCGATACCCAAGTGTATGTTGAAATGAAGAAAATGTCAAGGGTGCCTTAGGGCCTTTTCATCAAGGAAAAAATGGTCATGGGAACTATTCCTTCAGATACTTTGAGATAGACAACTAAGGGAAATACTCTAATTCAGATAAAAACATGCTTGAATGTGCTTCAATTTTTTACGATAGAGAACTTTAAGCTAAATATTCATGATATTCCACTTTAGCTCATTTACTTTGGCACAAATAGAAGAATCAACCTTAAGATAAATAGTAGGATTTTATTAGTTTTCTCCTCCCATTCGACTAGACTTCTTCTACCTAATTCAATGTTTATTTTGTATTATTATGTCAAGGTAAAATCTAGGAGTAATTCTTTTACTAACAATCAAACAAATAGTTGTAGTTCCCCTCCCAAGGGTTTCAAACATTTATTTAAGTGAATAAAACCTTTTGGAATGTTGGAAGAGGTACATTGTTTTATTCTGCGACTTTTGGACTTCGGTTTGAAACTTAATTAACATGTTAATTGTTGTAATTAGAATAATGTGGTGTGGTCTTCTGATTCAACATGATATTTGTAGTTGTTGACTACATTTACTTTTATTGTTTCCATTTTCAATTACAGTCCCTCTCAACATGATAATGATTGAAAAAAAGCATCAATCAAATGAAAGAGAGTGAGTGAGCATTCAATATGTCAAGCAAAGTAAGCATTAATCAAATGAAATAGAACTAAAACATAAATTGAACTTTGAACTTGAAAGCCTTTTAAATAATGAAATTAGTCAATATTAATAAATTAAAATTAATTACCTATCTTATAATACTACTAGCAGTTATTTGAATATTTAAGAAATACATTGCAGTTAATTATGTGATATTGCAGTGTAACTTATGATTTTTACCTGTAGAACACATTTACTGACAATTCAAATGTGATCGAGGATTCAGGAAATTACTTGCAAACTCGGCTATTCAAGGTATATGTTTTTTTTAACCTATTACTTAATTAAATTAGGAATGCTATTTTTAGGGAATGACGTCTCAATACCCTCAAGGCTTCAAGGTACACACGTTTTCATACCGCCCCCATTTGTCTTCTTGATCGAACGATTGCTAAATGTATACACATATACTCAAGTGGTTTTTTCCTTTGATCTTCGTAAAGTAGTTAACTTTTTTTCCTAACCATCCAAGGATTCTAGGAAACCAGATTAGATCAAGTAGTTTCCATGTCCTTATGTTACTGGTCTATGATATATGTGCCTTCATTTAAATATTTTTGGTGTTCTTATAATGATTGGCCTTTTCTTTTGTTCATTTCTTCTAAAATGACAATGTCCAATGGAGACAAATTATGCTAATATGTTCATTTCTTCTAAAATGACAATGTCCAATGGAGACGAAATGCTAATACGATATCTTTTTGTTCATAGAAACTTTTTGGTATTGCTTGTTTCCTTTAAAGTGTGTAGTTTCTACAAAATCTAGTAGCGTATTTTATTCATTTATTTATGTTCATTATTTTCATATGCAAAGTGGATAACTTTTGTTGAGTATTCAAGTGCATTGGAAGATGCAATTGCAAGGGTACATTCATTTATTCAAAGTTAAAAGGGCAGTGGAAGATGCAAGGCACACACTTTTTTTCCTGTGTCTTGTTAGTCTGCAATGTAGAAACAAGGTATCACTTTTTCAAATTTGATATGAATTCTAAATTATTCATCTTATCTAAATTGCCTTTCTTCTATGTTTTTTTAGGCAATTCTTCAGGTAAAAAACAGTAGCATGAGAAGATCAAGTGAAGTTCTTCGTTTAAGCTCCGTGACACTTTTTTTCCCTTTTTCTTTTCTTAATTACTTCTTCAAGTCAGACTTTGAATTTAAGTTATCTCAATGTATTTATATAGGGTATATGTAAATTAATTTAGTTAAATATTTATAATGTGAAAATATTTATAATAATTTCGTATATTAAATATATTTTTCAATTAATTATATATTTTTTTTTGTTTCCCCCCTTTGTATTAGTGGTACTATGAAATGCCATCGAACCAATTTTTTGTGATGTTATAAAATGTAACTGTTTAAAAATATTGTGTCATCTCAAATGTCAAGAAAATGGCTTATTGTGGCATTTGAAAATGACATTATCTTTGTGTTAACCGACATTGTGAAGTGCTACTAATTTACTTTTTATTGGTATTTGTAATTGTGTCTAATTTTTGATGTAGTGTCATTTCAAAGTGTTAGTAAATTAGTTATGTTGTGGCATTTTAACAAGTTATTTGATACAATTATTGTAACATTTTGCCTTGTCATTAAATAATATGATAGTGGCACTAGTAAATGTCAACGACCTTTAGCGACATCGCTACAAGTGGCACTTCATGAAAATGCCATTAAATTAAAAAATGCCACCGTCACAATAATTAATGACAGTTTTTAATGTCATTTAAGACCATTTTTGTTGTAGTGATTCTTTCCCCACTCAAAATCCTCCTCCCCTCCCCCTCACCATTAGGGATGGCTGACAACCAATTCGATTATGAACTTTCTAGATAAGAATGCTGACATCATTTATTGGATAAGATCTTGAATTTGGCATTAACTACTAGGATGAATAAGTAGTTGAAAAATTTGCACCCACACCATCTCACAATATATATATATATATATATATATATATGACAAGATATACTAGCTATAAGAAATTAATTAAGTAGGACACATTAGATCGATTAGACTTCGGTCCAATAATGTATTATTTTCTTAAATGTTTATTTTTCAATTTAAATTTTTATAATGAAAACTAAATTTACATGAACTCTTCAAACTGGCCCGAATCAGAGCTTAACAGGTTTTTTAATTTCAGTACAAATATCATACTTAATTAGTTAATAAAGAGGAGAAGTTAAAAAATATTGGTATAAGAAGGGAATCAATTCTTGATTCTACTTCTCTTTGTATTTAAGCAATACGTACTCCATGAATCAGAATTTAGATCGAAGAATTAATTAGCAAATATTAAGGGAAAATTGCAAAATTATTTTTAAATATAGCTCGCTGGCACTTTAATGCTCTAAAGAGTTCTACTCTCAATTACTTCATGTAAATATTTTTTTTCCAATAATGTATAAGTAGAACAAAATTTTCTCTATTTTATTAGCCTAAATGATAGTCTAAATTATCCATGTGTTCTTTGTTTAGTGGTTTTATTAGCTTTCTTATCAGTTTTTTTCATCTTCATTTTAGAATATCTTTTCTTTTTATTTCCTTTAGGCCATCTCCAATGGCTAGCCCCGAGGCTCTGGAGCCCCGGGCTAGCCCCCCCCCTTCCCCCTTCCCCCTGCCTGATCGTCTCCAATGGCAGGGCTCCGAAATGGAATTAATTCCATTTTCAAAACTTGCCCACTCTCACCTATACTTTTAGCTTTAATTTTGTTTTTAATATTAATATTAATAATAGTAATAATTATTAGTACTTGTAATTAAATTATTAATTATATTAAAATATAAATTTAAAAAGAGTAAATAATTAAGTAACTTAAAATTAATACATAATAAGCAACCTTAGACTTCAAAAAGACTTAATAGCCCATGTTTACGCAAAATACGGTTAACAATGAAAGTAATTGTTTGAATTTACTTTAAATAATGAAAGTAATATACTATATCTATAAAATATATCATCATTATATAAAGTAACACATTAATTATATATAGTATATAACACATTAATTAAAATCTATCACATTAATTAAAATAACACATTAATTATGCAACTAACTAACATAAATAACACATTAATTAAGGCCATCTCAGTAATTATGCAACTAACTAGCATAAATAACACATTTATTAAAACCTATTAAATAAACATATTTAAAAAAAAAAAAAAACGGAACCAGTCAGGGGACGCCAAGTGGCTTCCCCTGACTTAATTAGGGGCGCGTGCAAACACGCGTCCCTAATTTTCATCTTCTTCCCCACGCGGCCTCCGGGCTGGGCGCAGGGCTCCGCCGAGCCCTGCGCCCAGCCCGGGCCGCCTCGTCTTCCACCCCGTCCCGCCCCGCCCCGTCCCGCCCAAGGCCCTCTCCATTGGAGATGGCCTTATGGAAAGGTTCTGTTGATTTACTTTTCTTTCTTTTTTTACTTATATGTCTTCACCAATGGTATATCCATGCCAAATTGACTACAAAATCGTCCTAATTGACTTTCTTATATATGTTAAGTTATGCATTTTAATTTGCTGGTTTAATTTATTTCGTTGCATAAGGCTAAACCTTCTTGTACACAAGCACCAATGAGCTTACCTATAATTGTAATATTCATATGGTCATCTATCTTTCATAGATTTTTACGAACTCTTTTGGCAAATAATCTAGGTAGACCATCAATAAATTTTAACTTCCAATTAGAGCTATTACTTTATGGGACAAATAATTATTCCACCAACATTTAAGTTGGCCAGTAAATCTTGCGAAAATCATCTTAGCCACCATATTATGAGAATTTCCATTATTTTTACAAATGGCTAGCATTCTATGTGCTAAAATGTAAATTCGTCTTTCTGTAAATCCATCTAAATTCAATTCATAGATGTTTTTACCATTGTAACTATTATTGGCAATGTTTATATTCTGATCTTCTTCTTCAAGAAGGATGTCTATAGGAAAAGGTCTTCTATAAAAAACAAAAGTCTTTGAGTAGGTTTTCTCAATTTTATTAATTTCATCCGGAACAAGTTGTCCGTGATTATTATCTTGCTTGTTGAGGTAAAAGTCATTACTTAAAGTGTTAATTTTTAGACCTTTAAATTTTTCATCAAGAACTTTTTCTAGATTGGTCATTAATTTTAATTTAAAATCTTTTATTTCAGGGGTAGGCTGGAGATTTAGAGCCATAACAATGTTTTTAACTTCTAGTTGGCTCAAAGCAGGCCCGTTCAAGGGGATTTATAAATATTCTTCCGATTAATTATGTGCACATATATGTCTATGTTTGAAGCATCTTGATTACATTTTTTTTATATGGATGGACGTACAGAAAGGATGCAAGATCGAAGAAATCAAGCAAATGAAAATGTGGAGAATGCAACTTTTGAAAGAGAAATTATGAGGGAAAATGTAGTGGGTAAAAGAGGTATGGGATATGGAGTTGTGCCATCAAAAGGCAAGAAGAGGTCGCTATGTGAGTCTTTACAACTTAAGGCAGCTGAGGAAAAACTGAAAAAGACAACGAGTGGATTACCAGATGTTGTTTCTCTTATCAAATCTCAAAAGTGATTGAGAACTACGAAGATCGATGTCAAAAGCTAGAAAATGGCCACAATGTGTTGGATAAGGATGAAGATGAAAGCACTGAAGACAAATTGATAAGGGAGGTTTTGATGCATTCCAAAACATCAAAATCTGCTAAGTATGGATTAACTTAGTTGATGTCCCCTTGTGAAGAATTTTTGACTAAGTAAAGAAGACATCAGAAGAGTCAAAAATCAAGGTCCAAAGGCTACTGATCCGCTAAAGGAAAGTTATCAGACTGATGAAGATCAGCCGACTTAAATCAGATTTGTTCAAGTTTGGGATCAGCTTAGTTCGCCATCAGACTTGCACTTTCGTCAGCCAAGTGGAAATGATCATAAAGCCTTCCCAACGGTAATAAATGCCCCTGGAAGTAATAAATGCTGAAGTACAAGGTTAATAAAGACAAATGATTGAAGAAATGCTTCGCATCAGCTGGGTGCATTTAATGCTGCCTGCAGAAAAGTACTGTTGACAGTACGGACAGACTGCAAAAGAGTCGTTCGCGGATTTTAAGGACCAGTACTCGAGGAATTTGAATCTTGTCTCTCTTCAACGGACATTTTTCAAACCTCAAGTATAAATAGCTGAAAGAGACGAAGAGAGAACAACAACACAATCTCTGAGAAATTTTCGAAGCAGAATTCTTTAAGTCTCAAGAACAGCTCACTCATCAGCTTAGTCATTTGTTGACGAAAAGCACAGTTGAAGAACAAAGCTAAACACATCTTCTAAGTGAATTTGTAAAACTGAGTGTTGTGAGAAGTAGATATCCATCTTTGTGAGTGATATTACTTCGGAGAGTAGGAGTTTCTGAGTGATTTCCTACTGCGCACTTGTGGCCTTTTCATTTGTTGATTGGCGCAAACAGAGTATACTGTAAACTTTGTGATTATAGTATAATCCAAGATCTAAGTGACTTGGAAGAGTGGACTAAAGGATATTTACATCCATATAACCACTATAAAAATTACTTGTGTTTTTACTTGCATTCTTACTTGCATATTTTCTGTTGCATAAAAACATTTTAAGATAACTGTTTGAAAAGTTTTCTAAGAAAAGGAGTTTTGTAAAACTGGGGAACAAACTTTCAAACTACCGAAAATACACTTTATAAATCCGTTGCAAGTACTCTGAGTATTAAAAGTGATTTTGACCAAATCAGCTAAGTTACTATCAGTTTAGTGGTCTACGAAGCTGTTCAAAGATTTGTTCGCGATCAGCTAAGTAACTCACTGTTGATAACAGCTTAATCTGTTTAAGTTAAAACAAAAAGGTTTTAAAGTTAAAAATTGTAAAAAGTTTAGAGGTCTATTCACCCCCCCCCTCTAGACCTCATCTGACCACTTGGGACCAACAAGTGGTATCAGAGCGGGTGGTTCATTAGAATCAGCTGCCTGATCAACGAGCTTGATCCAAGTGTTTTTCAAAGGTTTTCAAAACTTTTCAAAAGAGCATCTTTTTGAAAAATAAAAACTTTTTGAAAAATGGATTGTATCAGCAATGTTCCCCACATTGCTGGTATGTCTTTTGAAGACTGGAAAATCAGGATGGAGATTTTCCTAGCTGCTTATAATGATAACATGTACACATGTATCATAAAAGGTCCATTCAAATTCACCAAGACTATCATAGTTGATGAAGCTGAACTAGTGGTGGAAAAGGATTTAACAGAGATGACAGCCAAAGAAATAAAGCTGTTCAATCTGGATAAAGTTGGCCGTTTCATCATGACCAAAGCCCTGGATAATGATCGGTTTGATAAAGTCAAACACTGCAAGACTGCAAAGGAGATGTGGGATAAGATTCGTGACATGAGCGAAGGAAACGTCACCATCAAAGAGCATCAGCTGAGTGTTGCTCTGGAAAAGCTGGACAACTTCAAGATGAAGTCTGCGGAAACCATTGACCAGATGGACACAAGGTTTACAAGGACATTAAATGAAGTGTTGAAGCTTGGAAAAACCTTTACGGACAAGGAGATAACCGTCAGAGTTCTGAAGGCCCTACCTCCAAAGTTCAACATGAAGGTGACAGCCATGGAAGAGTCAAGAGATCTGGGCAAGATTTCTCTCACCGAGCTGTTCTCAGTACTCAAGGCGTACGAGTATAAACTGCCAAGAATGGGCGTTGAAGAAACCTCTACTTCAAGTCCCACAGCTGCACTCGTTGCTGCTGAAAATCCCAGAAGGCCAGCTCACAAAAGCAAAGATGTTGACATATCCAATGCATGCATACCCTGCTTATCATGCACCTTACCCTGCTTATGAACATTTTCCTTATCATACTGATCATCAACATGACTTATCGGCTGAATATGATAATGATAAAACTGTTCATGCTCCTGTCAAAACTCAAAAGCCTAAGAAGCCTAAGACATCAACATCTTGGGTTGTCAAAGGTGGAACTAATCCTTCAGGACCCTCTCAATAAGGGTACCTAAAATAATTTTATTTTTGTTTTGTAGGTTAGGATTAGGAGTAGAAATATGGTACTTGGACAGTGGCTGTTCAAGACACATGTGTGGAAGCATGCATGAGCTGACTGATGTTGTTGCTGTGGATGGTCCTAAAGTTACTTTTGGGGACAACAAGGAAGGCAAGATTGTAGCAAGTGGAAAGCTGATCAAAGGCAACATTGAGATATCTGACGTCTCCTATGTTAAAGGCCTCAAATACAATTTGCTGAGCATAAGTCAATTTTGTGACAAAGGATATTCAGTCATCTTCTCAACAGATAAGTGCTATGTTGAACAGATTGGTACAAAGAAGGTAATTTTATATGGAAGACGACAAGGGAATGTCTACACAGTGGACTGGAATTCTGCTGACAAGAATTCGAGCATTTGTTTGGTGGCATCAACACCAAGTGAAGTCAGTTGGCTGTGGCACAAAAGAATTAATCATGTGAATTTCAAGACCATCAACAGACTAATCAAGAATAATCTGGTAGAAGGAATTCCAAAGACAGTCATGAGCAAAGATAAGCTCTGTGACGCCTGTCAGAAGGGAAAACAAATCAAGTCATCATTCAAAAGCAAGAAGCATCAATCTTCTGGAAGAATATTGGAGCTGCTACATATGGACTTATTTGGACCCATAGATCCAGTCAGCAATGGTGGAAAGAAATACTGCCTAGCTGCTGTGGATGATTATTCAAGATATACTTGGGTGATATTCATTAAGAAGAAAAGTGAAACCAAGGAACATCTTACTAATCTGATGGGACTGATCCAGAATGAGAAGAGTATAAAAATATTGAAGATCAGATCAGATAGAGGGACAGAGTTTACAAACTCTACTGTTGAAGAGTATTGTAATATCAAAGGAATACATCATGAGTATTCAGCCGCTAGAACCCCTCAACAGAATGGTGTTGCTGAAAGGAGAAACAGAACACTAAAGGAAGCTGTCAGAACAATGATAGCTGAAGCTAAACTCCCTCAAGATTTTGGGCAGAAGCAACAAAAACAGCATGTTTTACCCAAAACAGATGCATGATCAACAAGCACCAAAACAAGACTCCATATGAAGTTTGGAACAACAGGAAGCCAAACATTCACTATTTTAAGATATTTGGTTGTAAATGCTTTGTTTTAAACAATGGAAAAAATCACCTTACTGCATTTGCAGAAAAGGCTGATGAAGCTGTTTTTGTAGGATACTCTACTGTTAGTAAAGCTTATAGAGTCTTTAACAAAAGAACTTTACCTATAGAGGAATCCATTCATGTAGTATTTGATGAACCAAGTCAATCTTCTGAAAAGAATCAAAGTATTAATCAAGATCTGTTTACTGATTTACAGAAGTTGAATGTTGGAAAGAATGAAGAATATGTTCCCATCATACTACCTGATCTCAACCCAGCTGATAACTCAAGTGCTGTTCAAATTCACAGTGCTGATTGTCTAACAGACGAGTTGCAAACAGCTGATAGACCAGAGACTGTTCAACAGACAACAAATGTTCAACAGACTACTACTGGAACTCCAACAGTGGTGTTGCAAGATCAAAACAAAGGACAACATTATGATTTACAACCTGATCTTAGATGGCTCAAGAATCACCCACCTGAGCTGGCGATTGGTGATCCTTTGGATAAAGTGAAGACAAGGAGAGCTGCTGCAAATGAAGCAATGTTTGTCGGCTTCCTATCTCAAATTGAGCCCAAACTGATTGAAGAAGCTCTTAGTGATTCCAACTGGATTGAAGCTATGCAAGAAGAGCTAAATCAATTTGAAAGGAATGAAGTCTGGTACTTAGTTCCTAGACCAAGTCATCAAAGAGTCATTGGCACTAAATGGGTATTCAGAAATGAAATGAATGAAGATGGTGAAGTCACCAGAAATAAAGCAAGATTAGTGGCCAAATGTTACTGCCAAGAAAAAGGCATTGACTTTGATGAAACGTTTGCACCAGTAGCAAGATTAGAGGCAATCAAACTCTTTCTTGCCTATGCTGCTCACAAGAATTTCAAAGTCTATCGGATGGATGTGAAATCAGCTTTTCTCAATGGAGAATTACAAGAAGAAGTTTATGTTGAACAACCACCTGGATTTGAAGTCTATCAAGAAGGAGACAAGGTGTATCGTCTGAAGAAAGCTCTCTATGGACTGAAACAGGCTCCAAGAGCATGGTATGATACTTTATCTGATTTTCTTTTAATTAAAGGATTTCGCAAAGGTAAAGTTGACAAGACCTTGTTCACTATTGAATGGGAAGAACATATTTTGCTTGTGCAAATTTATGTGGACGATATTATTTTTGGTTCAACTAACCAACAGATGTGTGACAAGTTCTCAAAGTTGATGCAGAACAAGTTTGAAATGAGCATGATGGGAGAACTTAATTATTTTCTTGGTTTGCAAGTAAGACAGTTGCCTGATGGAATATTCATCAGCCAAGCAAAATACACAAAGGATCTGTTCAAGAAATTTGGTATGGAAACTAGCTCTACTGCTAATATTCCAATGTCTACTAGTCTTCGCTTGGATAAAGATGAAGATGGCAAATCAGTAGATATAACCAAGTACAGAGGAATTATTGGGTCACTGTTATATTTAACAGCTAGCCGACCTGATATTATGTACTCTGTTGGGGTTTGTGCAAGATTTCAATCAAATCCTAATGAATCTCACCTCTTAGCTGCCAAAAGGATATTAAAGTATCTTAAAGGTACTGAAGATTTGGGATTGTCGTATCCTAGAGAATCTGGATTTGAGCTTATTGGATATTCAGATTCTGACCTTGCTGGCTGCAAGATTGATAGAAAAAGCACAACAGGTGCCTGTCAGTTCTTAGGTAGTCGTCTGATCTCATGGATGAGTAAGAAACAGACTTCAGTATCCATATCAACTGCTGAAGCTGAATACATAGCTGCTGGAGCTTGTTGTGCACAAATCTTATGGTTGAAGCATCAACTAGAAGATTACAATATCAAAATCAGTGGAATTCCAATCTACTGTGACAATACAAGTGCAATCAGTCTTACTCAGAATACTACAAGTCATTCAAGGACTAAGCATATTGAGATCAAGCATCACTTTATTAGAGATCATGTGGAGAAAGGAAATGTCATGATAGAATATGTGTTTACTGAAAATCAAATTGCTGACATCTTCACAAAACCTTTAAGTGAGACAAGGTTTTTAACTGTAAGAGCTGAACTAGGTTTATTAAAATTGGATGCATAAGCTGAGGGGGAACTCATCAGAAGACTAGAGTTCAACAATTTACTCATCTTATTTATCTTCAAGGATTAACTCTCAACAGACTAGTTAACTTATGAATTCTTAAAGTCAGGGGGAACATGTAAGACTAGTGGTACTTCTGATTAAAAGATGAAATTTGTTGATGACAGTTAGTTGAAATTATGTTATCAGAAGATTTGTTCTTAAAATCTTGAAGAATGAAGACTTATTATCTAGCTGGATTGACAAACAGCCGAGGAAGGTTATCAGTTATTGGCTTTCACTGATAACAGCTTTGTCATCAGGACAGTAGTCCATCAGATAAGTATTTATTTTACTAATCTGATTACTTGTATAAAAGCTTACTGTTTAAAACGTTATTTTCAAAAACGCGCTTTTACAAGTTACATAAGAGTGGTACTTTTCCCGCTCCTCATTTAATGCGATTTGAATTTGAAAGGTCGTAACTGACGCCGCACGATCAGCACTGACAAGAAACGGATCTAACGGTTGGCTGGTATCACGGAAACCAAGATACCCTAACTCTATAAATCCAGATCTGATCAGCTGTGTAGCTCTTTACGCACCCCAAATATTCAAAGCACACTTGAGAGAAAATACTTGAAATTTCCTGCAAAATTCTTCTTGTTTCCCTAACTTTCAATAGATTCGAGATGGCCGCTGAAGGTATGTACCTTGTGTACGAGTCCTATTACCAATCTGGTACCGATCTGATGAAAGAATTGCTGAAAAAGTTCAAGACAGATTCGTTGGTTAATTTCATGGAGTATAACGAAGGAGTAATCTGGACTGACCAGGTTTTGGAGTACTACAAAATTGCTACTGTTGATTTCACTACCATGGAAATCAAGGCTACGATTGGAGGTAAATCCATCATCATTACTCCTGCTGTCCTTCACGAGACCTTTGGTCTTCCTAACAAAGGACGACATAACGTCACTGTGCTGACGGAGGAAAAGCACCAACAATTCTGGGCGATCTGCGCCAAAGAAGGGGAGATGTTGTCTGGCAACATCAAGAAGAGACAGTTGAAAGACGAGTATCAGCGGATGGCTGATATGGTTTCCAAATTGATCGAAAATTGCACTTTTTCTCTGGATGCTGTTACCATGAAGAGGTTCAGCATCATGGCTGCCATTTACTACGGACTAGAAGTCAACTGGTCTGTTGTCATCTGGTATGTTTTGGCAAACTTCCTCGAAGTAAAGAAAGGCAAGATTCCTCGGACAAATCACAGAATCACGCTCAGTTATCTGCTGTTTAAACTGGGTTGTAATATGACAAATGGAAAGGAGATCCACAAGTCAAAGGCAATGGTGAAGTACTTGCCAGTCTTGAAGAGAAAGGCTGATGAGCCTGATGAGGATGAAAATGAGGAACAAAAGAATGTTCCTGCCAAAAGGCCAAGAAGATTAGTCAAAACAGCTGAGTTAGCTGTTGAGACCCAAAAGAAGAAAGGCTACTGAAAAGCCTAAGGAGAAGACTCCTAAGAAAATGAAGAAAGTGGATGATGTTGAAACTACCAAGGTTGCTGACCTAACCACTACTGATGACAGGAATGTGTCCCCTGCATCATCTTCAAGAACACCGACTGCTCAAGTTCCTGATGAGACTGTCTCTCATAGGACCAGGAGTCAACTGAAAGATACTGCTGCTTCAAGACCCATTCAGGAATTAATGAAGAAAACAGTAAGGAAGCAGATGAATTTTGTTGAGAAGCCTACTGAACTGGAAAACTTAGTAAGGCAAAGTCCTGCAACTGCTGAAAGACCTGTTGGAGCTGATGAGGCTTCTGCTGCTGACCAAACTGATGGGCAACAGTGACTTAAGCTACACCAACAGTTGAAGCTGCCAAACCCCAAGATGATCCAGATGTTATGATCATCTACCCTATTGCTGCTGCACCTATTTCTTCTACCGGTCCAGCCCCTGCCCCAGCTGATAAAGGAAAGAGAAAGATTGTGCTCAAGAGAAAGAAATTTCCAAAGCTGATAAGAGAAAAAGGGAAGAAGCTGAACAAAGAAAGCAGGATGAAATGGAAGAGAAAAAGGCTCTTGAACTGAGCAAAATTCAGGAAACAAAGGATGAGGCCAGAAGAAAAATGACTAAGGCAGAAAGAGAAGCTGCTGAGAAGGCAGAACTTGCTATGGTACTTGAAATCAGCAAAACTGATGCCTATGGACCAATCCATGCTGGAGGCATCAAGATTGATGGAGCTGATGAAGAGCAACCTAAAAAGCCCAAAATGCCTGCTGGTGAAGTTAAGCCCAAAGAGAAATTTGAAGTCAGAAAAGCTTTTGACATTGTCTATGCTTATAAGAAGCTCTTTAAAAGGTTTGAGAAAACCTTGGCTTACTATGACCAGAAGCTAATGCTGAAGACTCTGTTCACCCAAGAAAAGCCTAGATATATCAGATGGAGAGAAAACAGGATGAACAGATCAATAGCAGATCTTCAAAGTCTGAAGGAGTTAGCTGATGAAGAACAATGGGTTCTAAATTGGCTAAGGACAGGCTCCATTCAGAAAGCCTTGGATCCTCACTACGTTAGAGATATTATGCATCAAAATATGCAAAGGAGTTTGCATTAGAGGAGGCCAAGATCATCAAGAACACTTTGCCTGCTAAAAGAAGAAAGTCTGACAATGCTGATGAAAGGGCAATCAACATTGCTGTTATGACCGCCTTGAAGAGATGGGCAGAAAGGTCACGATATCAGCAGGGCTGCTCAAGTGAAATGCCTCAGCTGCCTAGCATTCAACAAATTATTTTTGGAAAAGAAGTTAAGGAGTTCTGTGAAGTGCCCAAAGGTAATAATGCCTTTGTAAATCCTTGGATAATTGTGCGACAGATTCGTCAAACAACCTGTTTCAATGATGATGGCACTATTACAAATCTGTTCTATGATGATGTCACTGATGAGCACAAGAAAGCTGATGAACCCTTAGCACTTGAGTGGAACGCTAAGGACACCAAAGCTGATCAGGAGACTGAAATGAAAGATGTCCCTGTCCACCAGGAGACTGAAGAAAAGGAAGTTGCTACTTCTGCTTCATCAGGTGATCAGCATTCATCACAGATGGAAGCCTTCCAGATGCTGATGGAAAATTCTATGAAAGAACTGGAAGAGAAGCATAGCCAGCAGCTGACTAAGTTGAAAGAGGAGCTGAAGGAAGAATTGAAAGCAGAGTTGGTAGAGTCCAACAGACTTCATCTGGAAACTATGCAACAATCAACTGCAAAGATCATCAAGAATGAAATTGATAGTTTCCCAATTCCTCAAGATAATTCCAAGCAGTTAGTGCAAAGTCTTACTGATATGAACAAAAATGTGGAAGATGTGAAGGCTGATGTAAATCACCTTCATGCTGCCCTACAAAGAGCTGAACACAAGATTGCTGATCTAACTGCAACCTTCATCAGAGTCAGTGAAGAAGAGAAAGCTGTTAATATTGGACTGTTGCAAGAAGTTTCCAACGCTGGAAAGGATTTACAAAATGAACTCACTACAATGCAACTCAATATTGATTGCTTCAATGACCAAACTGACGACATCAGCACCACTCTTCATCATTTAACAGCAAGTCATGATGTAGTAAATCAAAACCTGAAGACTTTATGTGCTGCAATGAAGATTCCTACTGTTGCACTCAACCCTGCTGCTCAAACTCAAGATGTCATCCAGTCTGATGATGACATAAAGGGGGAAGATAAAGGGGAAGAATCAACTAAGGAGACTATTGCTGATGCTGAAGTTGAGAGACTGCAGAAACTACTGAAAATACCAAGACTGCTGAGACCAAGACTGCTGAAAACGTTGGAAAGGTACAAGGTGAAGAGAAGTCTAAAGAAGAGACTAAGGACAAAGCCAAATCTGATGAAGAAATGGCTGAAACCAAGGACTCTGCTGAAGATCAAACAGAGCCGTTGACCAAGTACAAGAACACTGAATCAGCCAAAAAGGCAATGGAGCTAATAAAGGAGCAGCAACTCAAAGAAAAGATGGATGCTGCCAGAGTAAACATACTTTTAGAAGATGAAGCTGATGAAGATGAAGAAGAAGATGATGAAGAATCATCTTATAATATGAAGAAGTGTTAGAAGGATCTGATGAAGAAGCTGATAAGTAGAATTTATAAATCCTTTGTAATCAGTTTACTTTATCTATTCTTTAGACATCTCATCTGACAAACTTGTACTTGTAATATTTTCACTATCAATAAAAAGTCAAGTTTAATCCAACACATCTTTTCTATCTCAGAAAATTTTGAGGATCACAATCTTTAGCTTAGGTATTAACAGGTACTTGGCTGAAGTTTTGTCATCATCAAAAAGGGGGAAATTGTTGGATAAGGATGAAGATGAAAGCACTGAGGACAAATTGATAAGGGAGGTTTCGATGCATTTCAAAACTTTAAAATCTGCTAAGTATGGATTAACTTAGCTGATGTCCCCTTGTGAAGAATTTTGACTAAGTAAAGAAGACATCAGAAGAGTCAAAAATCAAGGTCCAAAGGCTACTGATCCGCTGAAGGAAAGTTATCAGACTGATGAAGATCAGCCGACTCAAATCAGATTTGTTCAAGTTTGGGATCAGCTTAGTTCGCCATCAGACTTGCACTTTCGTCAGCCAAGTGGAAAGGATCATAAATCCTTCCCAACGGTAATAAATGCCCCTGGAAGTAATAAATGCTGAAGTACAAGGTTATTAAAGACAAATGATTGAAGAAATGCTTCGCATCAGCTGGGTGCATTTAATGCTGCCTGCAGAAAAGTACTGTTGACAGTACGGACAGACTGCAAAAAAGCCGTTCGCGGATTTTAAGGACCAGTACTCGAGGAATTTGAATCTTGTCTCTCTTCAACGGACATTTTTCAAACCTCAAGTATAAATAGCTGAATGAGACGAAGAGAGAACAACAATACAATCTCTGAGAAATTTTCGAAGCAGAATTCTTTAAGTCTCAAGAACAGCTCACTCATCAGCTTAGTCATTTGTTGACGAAAAGCACAGTTGAAGAACAAAGCTAAACACATCTTCTGAGTGAATTTGTAAAACTGAGTGTTGTGAGAAGTAGATATCCATCTTTGTGAGTGATATTACTTCGGAGAGTAGGAGTTTCTGAGTGATTTCCTACTGCGCACTTGTGGCCTTTTCATTTGTTGATTGGCGCAAACAGAGTATACTGTAAACTTTGTGATTATAGTATAACCCAAGATCTAAGTGACTTGGAAGAGTGGACTAAAGGATATTTACATCCATATAACCACTATAAAAATTACTTGTGTTTTTACTTGCATTCTTACTTGCATATTTTTTGTTGCATAAAAACACTTTAAGTTAACTGTTTGAAAAGTTTTCTAAGAAAAGGAGTTTTGTAAAACTGGGGAACAAACTTTCAAACTACTGAGTTTACTTGTGAAAAACACTTTATAAATCCGCTGCAAGTACTCTGAGTATTAAAACTGATTTTGACCAAATCAGCTAAGTTACTATCAGTTTAGTGGTCTACGAAGCTGTTCAAAGATTTGTTCGCGATCAACTAAGTAACTTACTGTTGATAACAGCTTAATCTGTTTAAGTTAAAACAAAAAGGTTTTAAAGTTAAAAATTGTAAAAAGTTTAGAGGTCTATTCACCCCCCCCCCCCCCTCTGTAGACCTCATCTGACCGCTTGGGACCAACACAATGAATTGAAGCAATTTGTTGGATGAAGATGAAGATCATAAGACAAGTAATTTAGAAGTTAAAAGGAGGTTTTGATGATTTCCAAAACATCTTAACCACCTAACTTAGGAAAGCTTAGTAAAAATCCCTTAGAAGGATTTTGATCAAAGCTAAAAGACATATCAGTCAAGTCAAAATTCATTTGGTCCAACAGACTACTGATCTGCTGTTGAAGGAAGAAATCAGATTGGTGATAATCAGCCGACTCATATCAGATTAGTTCAAGTTTGGGATCAGCTCTGTTCATCATCAGATTAGTGATGCTCAACAGCCAAGTGAAGATGATCAGGAAGTCTCTCCAACGATAATAAATGCACCTGGAGTAATTAATGCTGAAGACTGAGGGTATTAATGACAAATGATTGAATGAAACCTCGTATCAACTTACTGCATTAAATGATGTCTGACAAAAAGTACTGTTGACAGTATTGCTGCAGAGCAGAGAGCCGTTCGCATAAATTAAGGACCAGTACCCGAGGAATTTGAAATTTGTCTTTCTTCAACAGACATTTTTCAAATCTGGAGTATAAATAGTACGTGAGACTGCAGAAGAAAAAAATAACACAACTCCGAGTAAATTTCCGAAGCAAAATCTCTCTAAGTCTCAAGAACAGCTCACTCACCTGGCGAAGTCATTTGTTGACAGAACCAAGTTGAAGATTCAAGTTTAATCATTTTTTCTGAGTGAAAAACTATTAAGGAGTGTTGTGAGAAGTGTAGATCCATCTTTGTGAGTGATCTAACTTCAGATGATAGGTTTTCATTGTGATCTCCTATTGTGAGCTTACGGCCACATTCATTTGTTGTTTTGACGTAAGTAGAGTATACTGTAAACTAAGTGCTTATAGTATAACCCAAGATCTAAGTGACTTGGAAGAGTGGACTAAATGATTTTTATCCTTATAACCACTATAAAAATTCTTTGTATTTTAATTTGCATTATTTCCTTGCATATTTTAAAAGTTGCATAAAACACTTTAGAAAAACTGTTGAAAGATTTTTTTTTTAAAAGAGTTTATTAAAACTGGGGATAAATCTTTCAAAAGACTAGAAGCTTACTTGTGAAAAACACTTACAAAATATCCGCTGCAATTATTCTGTTGTTATAGCTAAGTTTGCTGAAAACAGCTAAGTAGTAATACGATTTGTTCGCGATCAGCTTAGTCAGCTCACTAATCAATAACAGCTTAGTCTGCTGACAAACGACTGAAAAGTTTTTAAAGCCTAAAAATTTTCAGAGGTCTATTCACCCACCCACCCCCCCCCCTCTAGACCTCATCTGACCACTTGGGACCAACACAATTGTTGATGAGCTTGTGTGCCAAAAATCAACTTGAAGTTTCAGCTAATACACATTGTTAGGTACTACTTTTCTTTTTTTTTTACTATTTTTTAACTAACTCTGTCATGATATGTTTTCATATTATTTACAATATATTCTTCTTTCTTGAAGTTAAGACTAGTTAGAATTTTTTTTGAATTAGTAAACATTACATAGAATTGAATTTCCATCTATCACTTTGCTGTAATGAAAACAAATCAGTTTATTTGAAAAAGTTAGGGAGAATTGATTTTTGTCTATATCTTGTACTATAATGTAATAATATACTACTTACAATTGACTTGATGATAACAATGTTTAGTTGATCTAATAATCATTTTTTTGGTTTTATTTGCAGGTCAAACAATATGAGCTTGGGAACATGCAACATGAAACTTTGTCAAGTCACTTGTTTATCTCATATTTTGTTATTGATACATTCTCCTTGGAACATGCTACACTATATTTTGTGGTAGGAGTTGCAATATGTTTTGTCCAAGAGTTCATGTGTTTGGATTTTTTTAAGTGAGTTAACGGGCAAGTGCAGCGCACGTGTCCATTTCCATCCAATATTTAATGGCGGTATGAAAATTGAAAAAAGGTTTGTTGGTTAATATTGGAGAAGGTTTTGAAGATGACAAAAAGGCCATAATGGTTTTGAAGATCAAAAGGTTAAGTCATCAACTAAGAACAGCTTAGTGAAACCTATCTCAAGGTCTGGAAGCTATGTGACCGAATCAGCCGAGTGGGATATCAGATCAGTAAAGATCAGATTGGTGATCATCAGCCGAGTCAAGATAGATATGTTCATTCTTGAATCAGCCGAGTAGCCATCAGCTTAGTACTCCCATCAGCCAAGTGAAGACGGTCAGCAAGCTATCCAACGGTAACCTGCTGAGTGCATTAAATGCGACTGACAGAAAGTACAGCAGACTGTACTGTAGCAGTTGCAGGGAGCCGTTCCAGAAAATGGGGACCAGAACTCGAGGACTGCAGATTTCTGTCACATCTTCAACGGGCAGAAATTCAAATCCAAGAGTATAAATAGAAGACTAACTGAAGATCTAAAGAGAGGCTTGCAAAATTCAAGATCACATCTATAGAGCAAGATCCATCAGTTGAGTCGTCTGATCACCAGCGAAGTCATTTGTTGACATAGCTGATCGTTGAAGAACAGAGAATTTACATTGTCTGTCTGAGTGACTTTCAACTGTAAAAGAGAAGAAGCTTATATCCATCTTTGTGAGTGATATAACTTCGTAGTATAGGTCTTCTGAGTGATTTCCTATACCGTGAGCTTAGTACTCTCACTTAATGCTTATCATTTGTTGTAAAGCTTAAGTATTCTTCTACTGTGTGTTTTAGAATAGGTTTTTCTGAGTGATCTACCTGAGAGCTAAGTGTAGAATAGGTTTTCTTTGTGATCTCCTATTGCGAACTTACGGCCTGTTCATTTGTTGTAAGGCGTAAGCAGAGTATACTGGTTACTTTGTGTTTCTAGTATAACCCAAGATCTTTGTGACTTGGAAGAGTGGACTAAAGGATTTTATCCATATAACCACTATAAAAATTAAGTGTGTTTGATTGAGTGTTTCTTTATCTTGCTTATTTTCAAAAGAACTCAAACATACGAACTGAACCAAAAGATTTTAAAAGGAGTTGTAAAAACTGGGGATAAAATCTTTTGTTTGAGAAAACTTAAAGAGGAACAGATTGGTTGAAAAACACTCGACAAATCCGCTGCCAACTAGTTTCTAAAACTCTGATATTTTATCTGAATCAGATTAGTGAAATCAGAAGAGTGGTCAACTCTGCTGCTCAAAGCTTTGTGCGCGAACAGCTTAGTATACTTACGAATCCGATCAGCTTAGTCTGCTGACAGAAAAAGTTAGAGAAAAAGTTTTAAAGTTTTATGAGATCTATTCACCCCCCCCCCTCTAGATCTCATCTGACCACTTTTGGGACCAACAAGTGGTATCAGAGCAGGTGGTTCATCAGAATCAGTTGCCTGATCAACGAACTTGATCCAAGGTGTGTTTTTAAAATTTTTCAAAAAGAGAGCACATTTTGAAAATTAAAAACTTTTTGAAAATGGATGTCATAAGCCATGTTCCTCACATTGGTCTTATGGACTTCGAAAGCTGGAAAATCAGAATGGAAATCCTTCTTGCCGCTTATGACGACAACATGCTTACTTGCTTTACGAAAGGACCATTCAGATTTCAGAAGACTGTGAAGGTTGCTGGCCAACCAGATCAGTTAGTTGACAAAGAGCTGGATGAGCTGACTCCCAAAGAAGTCAAGTTAGTAAATCTTGATAAAAAGGCTAAGCTCATTATGTTCAAAGCTGTAGACGAAGAAAGATTCCAGAAGATCAAGCATTTCAAAACTGCCAAAGAGATGTGGGATAAAGTCTGCGAGCTAAGCGAAGGAAACGACGCTATCAAAGAACACAAGCTCAGTGTGGCTCTTGAGGAGTTTGAAAATTTCAAGATGAAGTCTGGTGAAACGATTGATCAGATGGATACCAGATTTACCAAAGCTCTGAATGAAGTTCTAAGGTTTGGTAAAGAATTTTCGAACAAGGAGATCACCGCAAAGGTTCTCAAGGCCTTGCCACCTAAATTCAACATGAAGGTGACAGCCATGGAAGAATCAAGGGATTTAGGGAAGATTTCCCTTTCCGAACTGTTCTCATCCCTCAAAGCTTTTGAGTATCAAATGCCAAGAATGGGATTAGAAGTGTCAACCAGTTCAGACCCTACTGCTGCTCTAATGGCGTCAGACAAGTCAAGAAAATCAGCAGACAAGTCAAAACAGAAGACTATGCTGAGTTCAGAAAAAGTCTACACTGCTGACGACGTTACCCTGCTGCTGAATGATTTTGAGAAGTTCTACAAGAAGAAAATGAAATTAAAATATAAAAATGCTACTTCATCTTCTTCTGATCATTTTCAGGAAAACAGGGATTCCTCCAAAGCAAAACTTAGAGACTACAATGAAGAGGAGTATGGACTCTTGATCAAAGATCATTCTCACTTATCATCTGAAAAGTTTGCTGAAAAGGAAAAGCGTGCCAAAAAGGAGTGTAAGCTTAGTAAGAGCAAATCAAGGTTAGCTGATGCAGCAAAGCTAATAAACTCCGGCATATCTTATTCAGACAACCAGTCGTCTGATAAAGAATTTGAAGAAGTACCTGAAACTCTATGCTTAACTGTCATAGAATCTGATGATTCTGAAACTGAGGTAACTTCTACTATTAATTAAATGCACTATTTGAATTGTTGAATAAATGCTGAATTACAAATTCAAATATTGTGTGTGCATTTGCCAAGCTTAAGGAAGAGATGACTCTGCTGAAAAGAGCAAAACAGATCACTGAAACTTCAGGTTGAAAAACCTCAAGAATCAGCTGACTATCAAAAAGCTTGAGCATGAGAATGAAACTCTAAAAGCTGAGTATGCAGTTTGTTTTGAAGATATAAATGAATTTTAAAAGAAAAACTTGCATCATTCTCTAAAAATAAATCAGAGGCTTAGAAGAAGAAGTCTACTGATGCTCAATAGGTTAGAACACCTAGTAAGCTACCTAAGACGAATCAGACTACTAAAACCCATCAGCTAAATAGGCTGCTGACAGGAGTAAAATTTAAATGTCAAGTCTGCTAAATCTAAGGAGAGTTATTAAATAACTCAGGTAAGAAATTGAGGCAAAATTGAATTATCTGGCAAGAATTTGAATCACATTATGATAATTATTATGACACGCACTATGCTTATTCATATCATCATGTTGATCATGTTCACTGTGCTGATTGCCATCCTCATTTCAATATGCATGTTTATCACACATCTCATGCATCTTACCTTGCTTATGAGCATTGTTTTAATCATGACTAGTAAAGTGGTATCATAATGACAAGTGGTATCATCATGATAAAACATAAGTCACTAGATCATCACATGTCAAAGGTTTCACTAACCCTGCTGGACCCAACAAATAAGGGGTACCAAAAACAGTCATCTGTTTTACAGGTGAAGTACATGTGAGATGACAAAGATGAGTTGACTGCCTTGCAAATTTCACCAAGTTCAACAAGTGGTCTCACCAGCAAGCATGTACCAACAATTGTGTTATCAAATAAGTGGTATCAACAAAGTGGTATAATTCAAATGGTAGACTCTACATTTGGAGATTTCAAGGAACGCAAGAGTGTTGAAAATTTCAAGACCAACACCAACAAGTGTGGTATCAGTCAACCATGTGACAAAGAAAATGGTTTGTTGATTTTGGATTCATAAGTTGAGGGGGAACCTATCAGAAGACTAACCCAGAACAGCTTACTGGAATTCAACGGCCGAGTGTCTTAAAGAGAAACTCTCATCAGACTACTTGACCACGGATTCTTGAACTTAGGGGGAACGTGTACGACGAGCGGTACTCCTAAATAAAGATGAAGTTTTCAATAAGTCAAAATGAAGCTATCAGAAGACTGCTTCTTATCAGCCGACTGGAACTCAACAGACAAGTATTATTCAAGAATGTACTACATCAAGTGGTATCAGCAAGTGTTATCACATCAACAAGTGATATCAGCTGACTAATCTGATTTACATCTATACAAGTAGTATCAGACTACAAGTAGCATCAGACTACAAGTGGAATCAGACCACAAATACCAACAAGTGGTATCAATTCTTGAAGTTAAGGGGAAATTTTCTAGCTGGAGTGATAAACAGCAACAAAGACTACCCAAATCAGCCTAGTATTCACCTAATTGTCTTCAGCATACAAATGTTGCAAATTTTTCTCTATATTCATCAAAAAGGGGGAAGATATAAAGAGGAAGAAGAGATGCAACCAAGTATTGTTGTTGATGACAAAAAGGGGGAAGATAAACTAAGAACCCTTTAAGCAGATCCTTTAAGCAGAATATCAAAAAGGGAAAAAGGGGGAAGATAAAGGATGCAACCAAGAACCCTTTAAGCAGAAGATTAAAAAGGGGGAAAGAACCAGCTATTGGTATTTTTTTAAGTTGTATCAGATCAATAAATTTCCATCTCAAGGTATGAAGACCAAATCTAAAGACTTAGAAGACGTTCTTAGTTGAAGGTTTTGTCATCATCAAAAAGGGGGAAATTGTTGGTTAATATTGGAGAAGGTTTTGAAGATGACAAAAAGGCCATAATGGTTTTGAAGATCAAAAGGTTAAGTCATCAACTAAGAACAGCTTAGTGAAACCTATCTCAAGGTCTGGAAGCTATGTGACCGAATCAGCCGAGTGGGATATCAGATCAGTAAAGATCAGATTGGTGATCATCAGCCGAGTCAAGATAGATATGTTCATTCTTGAATCAGCCGAGTAGCCATCAGCTTAGTACTCCCATCAGCCAAGTGAAGACGGTCAGCAAGCTATCCAACGGTAACCTGCTGAGTGCATTAAATGCGACTGACAGAAAGTACAGCAGACTGTACTGTAGCAGTTGCAGGGAGCCGTTCCAGAAAATGGGGACCAGAACTCGAGGACTGTAGATTTCTGTCACATCTTCAACGGGCAGAAATTCAAATCCAAGAGTATAAATAGAAGACTAACTGAAGATCTAAAGAGAGGCTTGCAAAATTCAAGATCACATCTATAGAGCAAGATCCATCAGTTGAGTCGTCTGATCACCAGCGAAGTCATTTGTTGACATAGCTGATCGTTGAAGAACAGAGAATTTACATTGTCTGTCTGAGTGACTTTCAACTGTAAAAGAGAAGAAGCTTATATCCATCTTTGTGAGTGATATAACTTCGTAGTATAGGTCTTCTGAGTGATTTCCTATACCGTGAGCTTAGTACTCTCACTTAATGCTTATCATTTGTTGTAAAGCTTAAGTATTCTTCTACTGTGTGTTTTAGAATAGGTTTTTCTGAGTGATCTACCTGAGAGCTAAGTGTAGAATAGGTTTTCTTTGTGATCTCCTATTGCGAACTTACGGCCTGTTCATTTGTTGTAAGGCGTAAGCAGAGTATACTGGTTACTTTGTGTTTCTAGTATAACCCAAGATCTTTGTGACTTGGAAGAGTGGACTAAAGGATTTTATCCATATAACCACTATAAAAATTATGTGTGTTTGATTGAGTGTTTCTTTATCTTGCTTATTTTCAAAAGAACTCAAACATACGAACTGAACCAAAAGATTTTAAAAGGAGTTGTAAAAACTGGGGATAAAATCTTTTGTGTGAGAAAACTTAAAGAGGAACAGATTGGTTGAAAAACACTCGACAAATCCGCTGCCAACTAGTTTCTAAAACTCTGATATTTTATCTGAATCAGATTAGTGAAATCAGAAGAGTGGTCAACTCTGCTGCTCAAAGCTTTGTGCGCGAACAGCTTAGTATACTTACGAATCCGATCAGCTTAGTCTGCTGACAGAAAAAGTTAGAGAAAAAGTTTTAAAGTTTTATGAGATCTATTCACCCCCCCCCCCCCTCTAGATCTCATCTGACCACTTTTGGGACCAACAAGGTTGATTGATTTTGGTATGAAATCTGTCATTCTGAAAGGTGAGGTATGCAATGTAGATAAATGTTTGGTATGAAAAGTGACATTTAGTGATACCCCAATAGTGACAACTAAAAAATTATCACTAAATTATAGTGATAATATTTATTGTCACTAGGTTGTCATTGAAAGGGTATCACTAATTGTCAATAGTGATAACTTAAGTTCCATAAACTTATCATTAATAGTCGTTAGTGACAACTTAAAAATATATTTTGTCACTATTGCACTTGTCACTATTATTTTTGTGACAAAACTAATATTCTTATCACTAAATGTATGCAAAAAGTGACAATTTCAACAATGTCACTTAATATTTTGTCACTAAAATCCATTTTTCTTGTAGTGTACTATTCTCCACCTTCACCCATTCTCCGCATTTCTTAATCCCCCGCCACACCCCCACCCATACCTCCACTTCGATCGCTGCCCCACCCCCACCCATATTTTCACCTCCACATCCACCTCCACCTCTGACCATGGGCTATACCGTTCTCACCTCCCCCTCTCCCAAAAAATTAATGAAACTCCAATCACTCTTCCACCTTCCTCTTCGCCACCTTCTCCTCTCTCCCTCTCCAATTATCCGGTAACCTGAACTTATAATTTTATACCAATTCTTCTTCATGAAAAGAAAACTTTAGTACCTTACTGTTATGTTTTCAGTTCAAGTTAGTCCTAGTCTTTAGAGTAGTAGTTTATTGTTCCTTGATTCTTGCAAGGTATATTTAGCACGTTTGTTAGTTGTAAGCTATTTTTTCTCATTCTGTTACAATTGTAAAAGGCTATTTATAAGCCTAGTTCATTTAATAAGAAAGCAGTTGTTCCCAGAATTATTAAGTACTTTCATTTTATTTTGATTCTTAACATTCTGGTATCAGAGCCCTCGCTGGGTCTGAATAAAAAAAAATCAAAGCAGCAGTCTTTGAGGTTATTGCAGAACAAGGAAGATGTCAACCGAAGGGAATTTTATACAGCCCGTTATTCCTCGCTTTGATGGTCATTATGACCACTGGAGCATGTTGATGGAGAATTTCTTACGATCTAAGGAATATTGGGGGTTGGTAGAGACTGGCTATGTTGAGCCAGAGGCTGGAACATCGCAGACAGAAACACAACGAAAGAGTCTTGAGGAGATGAAATTGAGAGACTTGAAGGTGAAAAACTATCTCTTTCAGGCAATAGATCGGACGATATTGGAGACCATTCTTGTGAAGGATACTTCAAAACAAATCTAGGATTCTATGAAGAAAAAGTTTGAAGGGAATGCTAGGGTAAAGAGATCACATTTACAAGCTCTCCGCAGAGAGTTTGAAATCCTAGAGATGAAGATTGGAGAAGGAGTATCCGAGTATTTTTCAAGAGTTTTGTCAGTGGCCAACAAAATGAGAACACGTGGTGAAAAGATGCAAGAAGTTACAGTGGTGGAGAAGATTCTTAGATCATTAAGTGAAAAGTTCAACTATGTAGTTTGCGCGATCGAAGAGTCTAAAGACATTGATAAAATCACCATTGATGAATTGCAAAGTTCTCTGATTGTTCATGAGCAAAAGTTCCAGCGACATACAGGTGAAGAACAAGCACTCAAGATTACCACTGATAATAGGTTTGGTGCTAGAGGACGGGGTCGAGGTATTCACAAAGGCAGATGAAGAGGAAGAGGCCGCCAATCCTTTAACAAAGCAACGGTGGAATGCTATAAGTGCCACAATCTTGGACACTTCAAATTTGAGTGTCCAAATTGGGACGAGGAAGCCAATTACCCCGAGTTAGGTGAAGGAGAAGAAGAAGAAGAGATGTTGCTCATGTCATATGTGGAGATGAACGATGCTCGAAAAAAGGATACGTGGTTCCTTGATTCTGGTTGTAGCAACCACATGTCAGGTAACAAGAGCTTATTTTGTGATCTTAATGAAGACTTCAGGGAAGAGGTAAAGCTGGGAAATAACACAAGGATGGATGTGTTAGGAAAAGGCAATGTGAGATTGAAAATCAATGGCTTTACACATGTTATTAGTGAAGTATTTTTTGTACCAGAACTAAAGAATAATCTTTTGAGCATTGATCAATTACAAGAAAATGGGATGACAATTTTCATTCAAAATGGAAAACTCAAGGTTTATCATCCAATAAAGGGATTGATAATACATATCGAGATGAGAACAAATCGGATGTTTGTGCTGTTAGCAAATTCGCTGCCACAAAATTCAGCTTGTCATTACACATCCACACAAGATTTGGCAGATTTATGGCATCGTCGTTACGGACATTTAAGCTACAAAGGATTGAGGACTCGGATACCTCAATTCAAGGCTCCATCAACTGTGTGTACTAATTGTATGATTGGGAAGCAACACAGAGATCCAATCCCAAAAAGGAGCAATTGGAGAGCCACAGAGAAATTGCAGCTTATTCATGCAGATATTTGCGGACCAATCTCTCCCATCTCCAATAGTAAAAAGAGGTACATTATATGCTTTATTGATGACTTTACTAGAAAAGCATGGACTTATTTTTTAGCAGAGAAATCTGAAGCATTAACCATGTTCAAACGTTTTAAAAGTTTTGTTGAGAAAGAAGTAGGAATGGATGTAAAATGTTTGAGAACAGATCGAGGAGGAGAGTTCACATCAACCTAATTCAATGATTTTTGCATAGAGCATGGCATCAAGAAGCAATTGACTGCAGCGTATACTCCACAACAGAACGGAGTAGCGGAAAGGAAAAATCGTACAGTGATGAACATGGTTCGATGTATGCTCTTTGAGAAAAAAATCCCAAAGACTTTCTGGCCAGAGGCGGTAAACTGGACAACATATGTTTTGAATCGGAGTCCTACATTGGCTATGAAAAATCAAACACCCGAGGGAGCTTGGACTGGTCACAAACCTTCAGTTGAGCATTTTCGGGTTTTTGGATGCGTGGCACATGTGCACATTCCTGATGTAAAAAGAAAGAAATTGGATGCAAAAAGTTTTTCATGTGTGTTATTGGGAGTAAGTGAAGAGTCTAAGGCATATAGATAAGATGTTAGGGTTTAGATGAACATATTCAGCTAGGTGAAAAATAGTAGAATCTATTTTGATCTGAGTCAAGTTCGGAAAATCTAAATATTAAGATGTCTAGCTATCTTATTAAATACTCTCTTCATATTTAAATACATGTCGTTTAAGGTTGTTGTACAATGATTAAGAAAACTATTGATTGCTTAAATTTTAGGTGAATAAAATTTTTATGGTACAAAACTATCCTTAAAAACTGAAAGATTAAAATATTTTGGAGAACATCATTAATGAGAAAGAGTGAATTTGTCAAAAATACAATTTAAGACATCTTGAATTTTTAAAATTATATGTATTTAGAAATTTTTTATTTTTACTAAAACGTATGTATTTAGAAATAGAGAGAAGTATTTTATTTATGCCATTTGTTATTGATTCGGATCTAAGTTGACCTTACTAATTTTTCTATAGTTCAAACAAAATAAAAGTTTGACCCTTTCGTAAACTCCGTGCATGTTAATAATCCCATTAACGTCGTACACCTATTACTCATAATAATAAAGTGGGAGAATGTTATTAGGAAAGAGTTGTTTACAATGAAAAAATTTGTCCATCAATCTTTGAATGTAAAAAAAAAAAAAAAAAAAAAAAATTGCATTTCTCATATCAAATTTTTACCTATTTTATATTTTTTGTATCAAACATTTAAAAAAGACACATTTAATATCAGAATTTATGGATTTTTTCACATTTGCTTGTACGTTTTAGTATGCTTTAAATTATGTTCCAATTTTTTTTACCATAGTATGCTTATGTGCCTTATATCATATTTGAAAATTATTGTGGTATGCTTCCTTGTAGATTATGAGACATGATATAATAATAATTATTTATAATTAACTCTAATTATAAATCTTAGTATAGTTTATTCTCGCAGAACAAACAAAATCAGAATTTAATAACAGTGCACTTACTGAAATAATTCTGAAACGTAAAATCGACCGAGGCTTGCAAATGCAATATCCTTAAGACAATATTTCTGGGCTGTCAAAGGTGCAACAGTTCGTCCCAGTGGTCTCCCAAGATACAGCGGTCGGATACTTGTTTCTTTGCACTAAGAACAAGTCCACAGCGAACTTTTAACAAATAGAATATTTGAAGAATTAGAAGAAGAGAAGAATGTAGAGAGAAAGAATAGGATTCTGCTTGATTGCTAGAAAACGGGATGAGAGAATTGGCCAGATTCTCCCCCTATTTATAGCTGCAGAAGAGGTGTTTCTGGAGGGACATGACCATTCGGATTAAATCAGTAGAGATGGTTCGGTCCGAATGGGTGCAAATCGGTTCGATTCAAACCGAACCGGTACAGACAATTCAAAAAAAATGGCGCGCGGATCTTTTGGAGCAAACGGGTCAGCCGCGCGGATCTTGTTCGGGTCAAGCGAATCTGGTACGCGGATCTAATCTTGTATGAATTTAAAAATTGGGCCTTTAATTTTGGGCTAAAAAATTAATTAAATTTTGTCCAAAAAGAATAATGTTATGTTGAGGCCCAAGCCCAAGCCCAATCCAAACCCAAACCCGACCCAGACCGTGCCGAGCCGAGTCGGATGGACGGCGGCGGCGGCGCGCGCGCGTGTGGGAAACCATTGTCATCTACGTCTTCTCCCCTCATAAAACTTGGTACCCCCAAGGGGTCCTCCCCTTATACATTTTTTTGCATTATAAATGACAAAAAACTTCTCACTTTCCTCCATGTGGGATGAAGGCATTTTTCATTCTTCTAAGCTTCATTCATTTCTCATTTTGTGGGCTTAATTCCAATTGGGCTCAATCCAATTGGGTTAATACCCATAAAATCTAACAATCCCCCACAAATGAATGAAATTATTCTTCATATCTCGTCACACGGGACATATCAAAGTCAAATATATTTTAGGAATAGTACTGCATCGAGATAGGTGAAATATTACATCTTGAACCTTCCCTAGTTAGAATTTATCGAATTTACTTAGCCGATCAGTGAAATATTTCATCTTGAACTGTCGGCTGTTTATGTAAACCAAAACAATAAACTTAACACAGCACTGGACCGATTTGTTAAGAGTTCTCGGTTGTGTTCGTTTTGGCCCTGAACATTCTTAGGTTTTGCGAGTGCTTTAGAGGATTCTAGCCTTGTAAGAATTCTCAACGAGCCGACCCATCTCACACTTACATAGTTGACCGCATCTATTAAGAGTATCCTACTATACTCCACTTGTTCTTGACAAGATATAGACGTCATTAAAAGCATAAGCTTAACCTAATCAAACGCTATAGGTTGCACTTTTTGCATCATAGGAATGAGCTAGAGTTGGACTCTAAAGTGCTCCACTTTTTAAGTTAACCAAGACTGGTTGTCCTATTGAACCTGGTCCGTGGGATCTCCAGTCGCCAGGTTAGGTTTCCGTACAAGGTAACTTAGTTATATTTTAGGCTTTTAAGCCCATTCCCCACGACGCACATTCTACTCTCTCACCAGATAAACCTTTAGTAAACGGATCCGCGAGGTTATCTTTTGATTTCACAAAGTCAATGGAAATTATTCCATTTGAGAGTAAATGTCTTACGGTATTATGTCGACGACGAATGTGTCGTGATTTACCATTATACATAAAGTTATGAGCTCTATGTAATGCCGCCTGATTATCACAATGAATACATATAGCCGACACAGGTTTCGGTCATAGTGGAATATCTTCCAGAAAGTTATGAAGCCACTCAGCTTCTTCTCCAGCTTTATCCAAAGCTATAAACTCTGATACCATAGTTGATCGAGCTATACAAGTTTGTTTGGAAGATTTCCAAGAAATAGCGGCTCCCCCCAGAGTAAATACATATCCGCTTGTGGATTTTGATTCCTCTGAATCAGAAATCCAATTTGCATCACTATATCCCTCAAGGACAGCTGGATATTTTCCATACTGTAATGCATATTTTGATGTATTTTTTAAGTATCCAAGCACTCTCTTCAGAGCGTTCCAATGTTCTTTGCTTGGATTGCTCGTGTACCTATTCAATTTATTGACTGAGTAAGCGATGTCTGGCCTCGTGCAATTCATGATATACATGAGACATCCGATGATACGAGCATACTCGTTTTGTGATACACTATCACCTTTATTCTTGTGTAAAACAAGAGATGGAATAAATGGGTTATTTGTTCCCTTAATTCCATAGTTTTTAAATCTCTCAAGCACTTTATCTACATAATGTGACTGATATAATTTAATCTCATCCGGTGATCTTGTTATTTTAATTCCCAAAATAACATCCGCTTCACCGAGATCTTTCATATCGAAGTGTTTTGTTAATATTTTCTTTGCGGACTTAATGACCTCCATATTAGTCCCAAGTATTAACATATCGTCTACATATAAATATATTATGACAGTTGCTTGTCCAAATTGTTTAATATAGACACACTTGTCGCATTCATTGATTTGAAATCCATTTTTAATCATGACATTATCAAATTTTTCGTGCCATTGTTAAGGAGCTTGTTTAAGGCCATAAAGAGATCGAACAAGTTTACATACTTTGTTCTCTTTGCCTTTAACAATGAAACCTTCAGGTTGCTCCATATATATTCCCTCATTCAATTCTCCATTGAGGAAAGTGGTTTTAACATCCATTTGATGTATCTCTAGATTATATATAGTTGCTAAAGCTATTAATGTTCTAATGGATGTTATCCTAGTCACTAGTGAATAGGTGTCAAAGAAATCTATTCCCTCTTTTTTACTATAACATTTGGCTACTAACCTAGCCTTATATTTATCAATTGAGCCATCGGGTTTTAGTTTCTTTTTAAATACCCATTTACATCCAATTAGCTTACTTCCCTTAGGAAGATCCGCCAACTCCCAAGTATTATTACATAGAATGGACTGTAATTCACTGTCTATTGCCTCTTTCCAATAAGAGGCATCAGGAATAGACATGGCTTCAGTATATGTTTTGGGATCATCCTCTAACATATAAGTTAAGAAATCTGGTCCGAATGATTTAGCGATTTTAGCTCGCTTGCTTCTTCGGGGCTCTTCAGATTCTTCAGCAATCTCTTTACTGTTTTGAGAATTATTTTCCTTAGAAATTAATTCATATGGTCTTTTATGAGAAGTAACATCCGAGTTCTTCTTATGTGGAACTACATTCTCGAAGAATGTAGCATCACGTGATTCAATTATAGTATTCACTTGTATGTTGCTTACTTCAGATTTGAACACTAGAAATCTGTAAGCGCTACTATTTTCTGCATGACCTATATAGTAGCAATCCACGGTTTTTGGTCCAATTTTTGGTCCAACCTTTTCTTTCATAGGTTTTGGTACAACTACCTTTGCCAAGCACCCCCACACTTTGAGGTATTTATAACTTGGTTGTCTACCTTTCCATAACTCATACGGAATGGTATCATTTTTCTTGTGCGGAACTCTATTTAATATATGATTAGCCATTAATAAAGCTTCCCCCCACAAGTTCCTAGGTAAACCCGAATTCAAAAGTAATACATTGATCATGTCTCTTAAGGTTCGGTTTTTCCTTTCGGCTACTCCATTTGATTGAGGTGAGTATGGTGCCGTTGTTTGGTGAATTATCCCCGAGTCGGCACACAAATGTGCAAAGGGATATTCATATTCACCACCTCTATCAGATCTAAGAATTTTTATTTTCTTATTTAACTGATTTTCTACTTCAGCCTTGTATCTTACAAAGGCATTTATTGCTTCTTTTTTCTTATTCAATAAGTAAACGTAGCAATAACGTGTGCAATCATCAATAAATGTGATGAAGTACTTTTTCCCTCCTCGAGTTGGAGTTGACTTGAGATTGCACAAGTCTGTGTGAATTAGCTCTAATGGTTGTGAGCTCCTTTCTACTGAAGGGAAAGGTTGTTTCGCAAACTTTGCCTCAATGCAAATTTCACACTTATAAGATTTATCAATATCAAATTTAGGAATTAATCCTAAGTTTGCTAATTTTTTCATTTTTCTAAAATTAATATGGCCTAATCTATCATGCCAAAGTAAAGTGGACTCAAGCAAGTAAGCAGAAGAATTATTATTATTAATAAATTTGTTGTTTTTGCCAATAATGGCTACATTAGCCTTAAATAGGCCATCACACACATATCCTTTGCCTACATACATACCTCCTTTGGTCAGCACAAATTTATCTGACTCAAAGGCTAATCTAAAACCTTTCTTAGTTAGGACAGAACCAGAAATTAAATTCTTCCTAATGTCTGGGACATGAAGAACTTCATTGAGAGTAACATCTTTTCCTGAGGTGAATTTGAGAACCAATGTGCCTTGTCCCTCCACCACGGAGTGAGCATTATTTCCCATGTACAGCTTCTCTTCATGATCAAACTTCTTGTATGAAGTGAACATGTTTATGTCAGAGCAAATGTGACGGGTAGCTCCAGTATCCACCCACCAACCTTTGGATTCACTTGTTAGGAATGCTTCAACAACTGCAGATAAATGCATGTTATCGATGTCAAATGGAGCTAGGTCGATTCTAACATTTGCTTCATCCTTTGGCTGAGCACGGCTACGACAATCCTTTGCAAGGTGTCCATTTTTTCCACATGTGAAGCAAGCTCCATTGAACTTTCACTTCTTGTTACCCTTTTGTCCTTTATTGGAGGTATTTGCCTTACGCTTCTTGCTTTTCTTTGAGCCTTCTACGACATGGACCTTAGCCCCTCCGGGCTGAGGCATAGCCACATAGTTACTGCTGCCCTTGTCAGTATACCGATTGTTTTCTTCGGTTTTCAGATATTCTGTGAGATCTTGCAAATTCCACTTTGCAACAGATTTCTTGTGCCTCAAGTGATGCTTGAACCCCGTCCAACCAGGAGGAAACTTGCCAATGATACAAGCAACCAGGCAAGACTCGCTAAGTTCATGTCCTTCGGCCAAGATGTCGTGGATCATATTTTGGAGTTCTTCCACTTGCTCATTCACAGTCTTACTGTCAACCATTCGATAAAATTGGAATTTATCCACCACGAATTTTCTGTAGCCTGCATCTTCAGTCTTAAACTTTTTGATTAAACCTTCCCACAAGAGTTTACTAGTCTTAAATTGACTTTAAATCTTGTACAAAGATTCATCCAAATAGCTAAGAATATAATTCCGGCACATGAAATCCGAGTTACTCCAAGCTTTTATCACTAGTGCCATTTCTTCAAGTTCCTCCGGACTGGCTCCCTCCTTTGGCTTAGGTACCTCCTCAGTGAGAAATCTAGCCATGCTCAAGGATGTGATGTAAAAGTACATCTTATTTTGCCATGTTCCAAAGTCAGTCCCTTTGAACTTGAATGGTGGTATTGCTGGCGGAGCAGCAACTTTTGGCGTTTCAACCATTTCAGTGTTTGTTGCCATCTACACAGATGAATTAAACAGATTAAAATTATTGTCTTAAGATTGTTATTAAATATGTTTAAAACAATCTGTGTATATAAAATATTATAGAATATTTTATATTTCTAAGTACTATAGTGAATTATTCTCACAGAATAAATATTTATAAAATATTATAAAATACTTTATATTATAGAACTATAGTAAATTATTCCAACAGAATAATTATTTATAATTAACCCTAATTATAAATCTTAGTATAGTTTATTCTCGCAGAACAAACAAAATCAGAATTTAATAACAGTGCACTTACTGAAATAATTCTGAAACGTAAAATCGACCGAGGCTTGCAAATGCAATATCCTTAAGACAATATTTCTAGGCTGTCAAAGGTGCAACAGTTCATCCCAGTGGTCTCCCAAGATACAGCGGTCGGATACTTGTTTCTTTGCACTAAGAACAAGTCCACAGCGAACTTTTAACAAATAGAATATTTGAAGAATTAGAAGAAGAGAAGAATGTAGAGAGAAAGAATAGGATTCTGCTTGATTGCTAGAAAACGGGATGAGAGAATTGGCCAGATTCTCCCCCTATTTATAGCTGCAGAAGAGGTGTTTCTGGAAGGACATGACCATTCGGATTAAACCAGTAGAGATGGTTCGGTCTGAATGGGTGCAAATCGGTTCGATTCAAACCGAACCGGTACAGACAATTCAAAAAAAATGGCGCGCGGATCTTTTGGAGCAAACGGGTCAGCCGCGCGGATTTTGTTCGGGTCAACCGAATCTGGTACGCGGATCTAATCTTGTATGAATTTAAAAATTGGGCATTTAATTTTGGGCTAAAAAATTAATTAAATTTTGTCCAAAAAGAATAATGTTATGTTGAGGCCCAAGCCCAATCCAAACCCGACCCGGACCGTGCCGAGCCGAGTCGAGTCGGTCGATCGGACGGCAGCGCGTGTGGGAAACCATTGTCATTGTCATCTACTTCTTTTCCCCTCATAAAACTTGGTACCCCCAAGGGGCCCTCCCCTTATACATTTTTTTGCATTATAAATGACAAAAAACTTCTCACTTTCCTCCATGTGGGATGAAGGCATTTTTCATTCTTCTAAGCTTCATTCATTTCTCATTTTGTGGGCTTAATTCCAATTGGGCTCAATCCAATTGGGTTAATACCCATAAAATCTAACAATATTAACATATAATATATGATTGTTGTCAACCCAGTCACAATGAAAATTGTTACACTTGTTTGCTGATAATTAATTTGTTTTAGACGGTGATTTCAATAATATTGCACAATTAATTTTCAATTACTACCAAATACAAATATAAACTAACTAGTAAACATGTATACACACACGTCTCTTTATTTAACATTATCATTGCTAAATATCTATAAACAACTATAAGTTTGATGTTCTCCAAGAAAGGTGACAGAATTTTAATGATAAGTTTAGGTGCTGGTTTCAAGTGCAATAATTGTGTGTGGGAGGTATTGAGGGATTTGAAGGATCCAATTGCATTGAAAATTACCCAGTTAAAATAATTGAAAATCCTTACAATGAAAAGTATGGTTGGATCAATGAGGAGTATGTGAGCTTTATTAGGCTTGAAGATTGCGTGTTTGCAAGTTGAGCTCAAAATCAGTTCGTTGCATGCTTATTACAAGATAAGTATTATACTATTTATAGACACTTTTTGAGATTGTTGCTTTTTTATTTTTATTAAAAGTGTTATTTAATAATAAAACTACTTTGTTGTTGTACTTGTGTTGTAATAGTGTATGTATGATCAAATCTTTATGAATAAATAAGCTTTTCCTAATAGCATGACTTCTTGTTGAATTGTTTGCTTATGATGAGGACTGATTCTATCAAAACCATTTAATTACAAATTTTATTCTTCTTCATTCTCATTACTTATTATTATTGAATCCAAATCTTTTATTTTTATTTTATAAATATTGAATATTATTTAAGTACTTGTTATTCGTCTATAAATTATCAAGATTTCTTTTTAACTATTTTAATTAAAATATATTTTGCAAAATCATATTGATAACAATAGATTGAAAATCATATTCAAAATTTTAAGAATCATTCTCGAGTAGACGCGTGGACAAAATAAAAATATTTATAACATAAAGTACAAATTACAACTTGAAAAAGTATTGAAATTAATAATGACCACATGTTCAATGAGTTCATTGTCTACAATTGATAATCATTGTAATTTTCACAAACATTTCGATTCTTTTTAGTTTAGTCCAATTTTATCATTTCAATTTTTTAAATTAGTCTAAAATTTATTTGTATTGTATTTTAAATAGGCTTTAATTATGATGATTATCAAATGTCGAAAATGAAGCTGTGAATTTCTTAGTGATTTCACTTGACAAAATCTATGTGCATGATTTCTGCTTATTTCTCAAATCTTTGTCAGAGCATAAGTCTGGTATAAGGGAAGAGTTGATTAGGAGGGTTATGTTGGGGTTTTATGTGTGAATGAAATAAATTAAAGTAAGAGATGTGTCTATTTGGTCCGAAGAGGTACTCTTTGGACCGAACCATTGTGTCCTTTCTCAAGAGGCATTTTTGCGTCTATAAATATGAGACAGAATCTGGCCAATTCTGAATCAATTAATATAGTAACAAAAGGAAAAACATTACTCTCTCTTTCTCTTACTTCCGTAAAAATTTAGTCCGAAATTTCTGTTTGTTCAAGTTCGTCGTGGGTTCATTATTTGTGCAAATAATGAACAATAGACTGTTGTATCTTGGGAGACCACCGGGAATCAAACTGTATGCACCGTGGCAGCCCCGGAAATATTGTCTTAAGGAAATTTGTTTCGGCAAGCCTCGGTCTTATTTCCTATTTTATGTGTTGATTAAAGTGTTCTACAAATTAATCCTAACCAGGTAAGTATGATCTATATGCTTTAATAATGCTTGAATTTATTTGTTAGAATGTCATTTATTATGTTCTATGTTTTTGTGAAACATATAAGTGCACAGATTGTTAGACACCAACAGGTTACACTAGGGTTGATCGAGCACCGTACAATATACCAACTGTATTGTATAGGAACCAAAATTATGGTCTGGACCATTTACCGAACCAAAATTTCGGTTCGATAAACGGTTCCTATCCCAAAATCGAAACATATACTCTTTTGGTTTTCGGTATTATCTACCGGTTTACCGAATCGAACCAATGGTACCAATTATTTTTTTTTTTAATATGAGTTGCTGCACCGCTTGCCGTGCTGAGTATAGCAACATTTAGGGTGAGTTTGGCCTAGCGATTCGAAAAGCAATTATAGGATAATTAATTTTACTAAAATTGATTTTGGTAATAATTGATTATGATAATAATTAATTATAGAATAATTGCTTTTATATAATAACTTTTGTAAAAGTAACACTTTAGTTGCTTCTAAAATAAGTTGATTTTTTGCTTCTGAGGATCCCAAAAGTGATTATGATCTTGGGGGCCAAACACCATGAAAATCACGATTGAACAGAAGTAATTTTTATAATCAGGGCCAAACACTTCAAAAATCACAATAGAGATGTAAAAGTGATTTTAAGAGCTCCAATTGCTGGGCCAAACTCACCCTTAATCACTCAAAACTTGCTAAGAAATAAATTATCAGTATAGCAAGCATATTGGTAAATTGAATTGCAAGAATTGATGTCTAAGAGCATTTCCAACAATAGGCATTAAAGCCATTTTTGATGCCCCAATTCAAAAAATAAAGAAAAAACTTGCTCCAACAAAGGCATTATCCAAGAACCTATTTTTAAGTCCACCCAATTTTGACATCAAAAGTAATGCCTTTGCAAAGGGCATCAAAAGTAATTTTGTTAATACCTCTTCAATTTTGATATCAATTTTTTCAATTTCTTGCCTCAATCTTCAATTTCTTGCTTCAATCTTGCTTATCGATAATAGCTCTTGTTCTTGTCAAATATCTCAATGTTGAATTACATACTGACACGTGAATATAAAATCTTATCGGTAAAAATTCTTAACATTTTTTAACTTAATTATTTTTAATTTAATTTTCTTTACTTTTAACTTAATTTGAAGTTAACTTAATTTAATAAATTAAATTTAAATTAATTTAAAATGATGCTCCAATTTAATGCTTATTGCTGGAGCAAAAAACTTTTATGCAGATATCAAAACAATGTAGCAGGCATTAAATAGTACAAGTTATTGATTTTAGAACATGGGTATTTGAGAATGAAGCCTGTAATATAGTACTCAGATACCAAAAATAGTACGATTCGATTCGGTTTTACAATTTACTCATAAGTTACACCACGTCTTAACCACTATAAAATTACGAGTTCTTTATGCATATTTCTTAAGAACGCGGGTAAGTTGTTCTTCATACTTCAATGTTCGAAAAAGATCTAAAATAATTTTTTTATTGGAAAAACAAACTTTGCAAGATAAAATATTGCATAAAGTGTTTTGAAAACAAACTTTTGTTCATCAAATAAAAAAACAAACTTTGCAAGATAAAATATTGCATAAAGTGTTTTGAAAACAAACTTTTGTTCATCAAATTCGAGTAGAATACGAATATTTCATCATATTCCTCAAATTTTTAATGTCTAAGTTAAAAATTATATAGAGCTATTATTGACAAACATTGCTCCAAATCCTTCGGGGAAAAAAAAATAATGCTCCAAATTTAAATTTGGCCAAGAAACTTTAAAAATGTCCGTCTTAAAATGGGCTCAAGTTTTGATTTCGATTAGAACCTTCAAAAGTGTTTTTGTTGGGCCGGCCTTGGATTGATATCATATTATCATCATGTGATAATCTTTAACGTGACTAATATGGCAATTTTTTAAAAGAGACTTATATTTTTAGTACCACGCTTTAGGTCAATTCTCACTTTTGGTATATTATTTTATGTGTCCAATACATTTGATATCATGTTTTAACAAATTATGACACATTTTACCGTAAATATCACCTTTAAGTGGTGACGTGGCAGTTAAGTCTTATAGCAAAATTACCAATATTTATATTGACTGATAATTTTACTACATAATATTCAGGCTATCAAAATAGCCAAACATCTTCAAATTTTTTGACGATTTTAATACACATTGTTTCCAATTTCAAAATTGCCTCGAATAAGATCACATGTGGAACAATTTTTGAGATTTTATTTATAATATATACATAATTAATTTAATTTTATAAAAAATATTAATAAATCTAAAAAAAATATTCATTTCATATCTAATTTTCAAATTTTTAAAATTTTAATGGCTTTTTTCTAATTTAACATTTTGAAAAGGGTCTTTTTCAAATTGGCTCTTAATTAAGCACAATATAAAGTGTAATTTCACATTTCACATTTCACTATTTTTCTTGTTGAAGTCAATACATAGATGCATTCCACGAAAAGATTCGGAATAATTTCTATATAATTACATCTTAAAGACTAAAACGTACAAGAACATTAAGTTATACACATATATAAATCAATGATAATTGGGTAACAATTGCATATCAAACTCTACAGCAATTTGCAGCAATTAACCATAAGATGGATCTTGAATTACTATGATATCAAAAAACAAAATTAAAAAAAATTATTTTTTTTCCCCATAATATCTAGTTATTCTTCCCATTCTCAAACCTTATTTGATTTCATGTACACGGGGGAACAATACATCTGAAAAAGAATCCAACATTTTTTCTGCATTCAAAACATGGATCCAAATTTCGTTTCGAATGTATGTTTCGGTTAGTCAAATATTGGAAACTTTTTGAGACTATTCGAAAATGTTTCGAAACACTAAGAACAATTTGCAATATTTGTTATTTTTTGCCTAATATTCTCATCCTAAATGACCATAATACCCTTAATAGGAAATTCCCTTACAATTTTTGGACTTAGGACGGAATATTCCTGTATTTTTTAAACTTAGCACATAATTTCCTTGCTGCCTTGCACTTTCTAAACCTTGCACATATTACATTTTTACTTTTGAAAGTTTTCACAAAACTCCCTTGTACTTGACATTTGCACAAAAACTCATTAATATATCTAGGGATAATTTAGGTAAATCAATTAAAAATTAATGGTGTTAGTTACTAACGGAGTAAGTAGGAGTGTGCAGGGTTTGAACGTACAAAGAGATTTGGTACAATAAAAAATTTAAAGGAAGGTTTCGTACAAATTTTTCCCAAGAGCTTTGCTTACGACTTTTTGACGAAATAGGTCGAAACAAGTGGTTTAATGCAATTGAAGCATAAAAGATACATCAATGATGGTTGTAGAAGGCCAAATGGAATTTAGCTTAATGTATTTATCAGAGCTAGGAACTTACTCGTTTGGAATTTTCAAGAAGCTCATAAGGGATCTAGTAAAGGTCTTCATCTACCAGTTTGATAGTAATGGAGGATTGTTGTGAGGTGAGGTTTCTTGGTTGAAATTCTTCGTATTTGTTGTGGTCCCGCATATTAACTTGCATGTCGCTTGTCTGCAATGTTATTTGTTATCAACAGAGAAGAGATTATAGTAACCGCATATTTAAACTTGGCCAGGTCTTAGACCTGACTTAAGCCCTTTACAGATACGTCAGACACATTTCGAAGGAATTTTTTCAGCGGGAGTTTGAATTTCGCCACATTGTAGGACCTAGTCCCTTTCACTAGACTAATTACCTGTTGATTGGTATGTCGGGAATACTATCAAAATTTAAAGGACTTAATTTCGTCCAAAAAAGACAGAGGGCATGTTTGTTTGATGTTTGGGAAAGTACGTAGTTTGTGAAATAATCTCGATTTGCATAGTGTTGTTTGTATGAATTTTAAGAGAATTGTTTGAGAAATAAAGTAGGTGGACTTGGCTAAGAGGAGTTCATCATTGGGAAAACTCTTGGAATTTCACCATTCATGCATTGACACGTGGCCAAAAAGTTACATGAAACCTACTATACAAGTCCAACTGAATTGGTATAATCTAAATACCCTTGTAAATTTGTACTTGTAAAGCTCCCTTTTTGTTTTCTTCTCAAATTTCCTCCCCATTATAAATTCAATAAAATTCTAATATAAATATAAAAATATTATTAGTAAGTAATTGAAATATATATATATATCTATATATATATATATATATATATAGATATATATATATATATATATATATATATATATATATATATATATATATTTTATATTAATAAAATAATTATAATATACTATATTATTAAGTTAAATAATATTTTAATATAAAAATGAAAAAAATGAAAAAAATATTTTTTTCAAATCTAAAATTTATATAATAGTATTACTTTATTTAATATTTATTAAATAATAAAGTTATAAATTATTTATAAGTAATTATAATTTATTTGTGGATCATCTTCTAACCCTAAAATCACAAATTCATTAACAAATTATACTACATAATAAATATATTTATTTATGGATCATAAAAAATAATGATTTGTGATGAAGATTAGGTTAATATGATAATTTTGCTTACTTCAATTCTTACCTTAGGCACAAAACCATACCTTAAACCAAGCTCGACACTCTAAACATAAAAAATATATTTACAAATTATTTAATAAATTTATTTATAGATCATATAACATAAAGATCTATTATAAGGTCCCTAAGTAGTGACTTTGATCAATTATTCTAGTTAATTTATCGATTTGGGTTACGATTAATCTAGTTATACATTATCTTAAAGTTAATAATATTGATTTTGGTCAATTAATTGAGCCATTGTCCATTTTAAATACGATTAATCTAATTTTTACATTACATTAATATCAACAATGTTGACATTGATGACATTAATCAAACCATTTGTCTATTAGATGGTTATGTAACACTAAGTCCTTCGTAATTTGAAAATATATCGACTAGGTCATTCATTCAATCAAATTGTATTTTAGATGGTTATGCTAACTCCTCCGTAATTTGAAAATATATCAATAATTTGAAAAAAAATTAATAATTCGATCATTATTTCATTCAAATTGTCTTGTAGATGATTATGTAACACTAATTCCAACGTAATTTGAAAATCTATCAATAATTTAAAAAAAAATCGATCATTATTTCGATTAACTTATCTATTAAATGGTTAAGTAACAATATGTCTTTTATAATTGAAAATTTATTAATTACAGACTCAGTATTGGTCCAACCTAATCAGACCCAATTACAACAATTCAAAATCCTAGCCCGATCTAACCAGACCCAATTACTCCACGGTCCAAACCAAATCAAGCCCAAAATTTATCACCTTCCTCCACAAACCTTAGCCGCCGCCGCCGCAACCACCTAACTGAAAAACACCCCGTCGCCACCATACTCACTAATATACTCACAAACCGAGCCCCAATCGAACTCAAATCACATCATTTTCTCCACAAACCCTGGCCGCCCTGCAACTAACAAAAAACCATTCCCGTCGCCACAACACTTACCCCCTCTCTTGCTCGTTGAAGAAGTCACTCGGGAAAGACTAATTACGGTTTTGATTTTTGATTTTGTAAGAATGGGAAATGGGAGAAGAAGAAAATGCGAAATTGGCATCAGATTCATTCCGCTAATTTCAGTCATCTGCACTTTTTCCTCTCAATTCATAGTTTTCCACCATTGTTGTATGCTCAACATTTTTTTGTTCTTCACTCTCAAGTATTATGGAATACCTATCAATTCATAGTTTGCGTATATTATTTCAACAGGGATAAGAATGGGGAATATGGCAAGAAAATGTAGGATTTTTATGTAATTATAATAAAGGGAACGAAGAAGAAATAGGACTCTGTCTGAGCACACCATTTTTATCTCCAATTCTTCCCAAAAGAAGAAATAGGACTTACAAATTCAGCCAGGGTAATACGGTATTTTGACCTTAAATCAATATCCAATATGGCCGGTTAACTTGACCAGTTTAGGCGGTCATGGATGAATATTTTAATATATTTGAGTGGCTATGCCCAATGAACTCTTGGGAGTTTTCTACAACTACAACTTTAGCTAGACAAGCCCGTGTAATTTTTTCTTAGAATAGTGAGGTTGTAGATTTAAGATGTGTAAGACTTAATGTCAAATCATGTTTGTTATGTGAGATATGTTATTTTATGTCAAATCAGAGTAGAGTTTGTATATGTTATGTTTAGAGATAAGAAAATTGTTGTTTGTTTGACTTTTCAGAGAGTATTTTGAGAAAATTGAAAGATGAAAAATTTATTTGAGAAAGTAGAAAACATGTTTGACATTTTTCAAACACAATTTTTTTTTAGAAACGCCAAACAAACATGCCCAAAAATATGAGGTCTAAGTTAGATCATTTTCTAAAAATTTGAGGGCTAAGGTAGAATCATTTTTTTAATTTCAAGATTTTCGTCCACAGTTCATGCCTTTAGGTTGTAAACTTAAACTCTTTGCATTCGTTAATTCACATGAGATCATAAAATAAAACTTTACTAATTGGAATTGGAATTTGTGAATGGAATCACATAATGAATTATTTCTTACACTATGTCAAATATCTTTATATAAATTAACAAGCAATAATCAAGAAGCTAAAAATTCTAACATCTATTTGTTTTTTACTATACAAAATGATTAAAACTAAAGATTCCCTGATCTTAAAACATAAACACTTGTAGAATACACAAACAAACAAAAATGTCACATACAGGGATAAAGTACCACATAAATATAAGGAAACGATGTGAAACATTTATATGATTATAAGGAATAAAGTACTTTTTCTCAAATTATAGGTAGGTAAATTGAATATTATGAATATCAAATCGGGTAAATTACCATTAAATCCTGATGAATTATAAGTACTCTAAGTAATGTATCTTCCGCCGTGGAGCTGCATATACACGGAGAGGCAGAGCCTTCTGATGATAATCGTTGTTGGAGGGCCCACCGCATTCTCGTGGGCAGCTACACCGGAGGAACCCGGCCTGCCTGGTGCACTCAAAATACTGAGTTATAGGCAACTCATTTGCATTTTCCCAGTCACCAAATGCAGGAATTTTAGGACCACCCTTCCTGCACAGAAAATTCTTACTTAGACCTAGGGCTGAAAATCAAACCAAGCTACTCGATACTCGACTCGAACTCGTTCGATAAAAGCTCGTTTGAGTTCGGTTCGTCACACTAATCAAACAAGCTTGAACATATTTTTTCGTCCGATAACTTTTGAAGCTCGGCTCGAGCTCGACTCGATAAGCTAAAAATTAAAAAAATACATGTAAAATATCAAGCTACTCGATACTGCGCTCGAGCTCGTTCGATAAAAGCTCGTTTGAGCTCGGCTCGATTGAAAATCAAACCAAGCTCAAACACAAAATTTCAAGCTCGATAAAAATCAAACCAAACTTGAACAGTGTATCGTTCGGTACTACTCGGCTCGATTACAGCCCTACTTAGACCTGGTCTAGGAGATTTTCCTAGACCTTGTGGTTGAAAAAATACCACATCATTAATTGTGATGATGTGGTGCTCTCACAATGATGATGTGGAGTATTTTTCAACCACAAGGTCTAGGAAAATCTCCTAGACCAGGTCTAAGTAAGAATGTCCCCTTTCTGCACTAGTAATCTTGCATTATATTAAATAATTAACATTACTTACGTAATAAAATCAAGATTTAGAATACAGTTAAGAAGAAAGAGATCAAAGAAGGAAAGAAAGGTGTGCAATGGTATGAGAGTGTTTCGTGGCTATGAAATGGTTGAAATTTGAGGTACAAGATATGTATGTTTAATTGTTGGAAGAAAGGTTTCATGAAAAAAGTCAAACTTAAACCTTGGAATTATTTGAAACCGACATACTTAACCGGTGTTTTAAAAATTGAATCGGACCGGCCGTTTCGACCCGTTAAATCGGTACGCGACTGTCAATTCGATCCAGTTAACCTTCCAGAATCAGTTTTGTTCCTGATCAGTTCGAACCTGAAAAAATTTGTCAAAATTTGTCAAAATCGGTAAAACCGATACACCAGTAAACCGAATGAACCTCTAATCTACATATAAAAAAAATTTATGTAAAGAATTTTTACTTCTCTTTCGCGACCTTTAAACTTAAAAAATACTCTCGCATCTTTTATTCTATTTTTTACTTTGAATCAAACAAAATCAACAAGAAATAAAAAAATATTTTATATATTAAGTTATAAAAATATATTTGAGCATCAATTTCATTAGATAAGTCATTTTCCCCAACTTCAGTATTTTTAATTTTTTTATATAAAGGTTTGGGTGATAAAATCAATCAATATTTTGCCGTTTTCATAGGTGATTAATTAGCAGTAAAATTATTATTTTTGATAGGTGTTTATTATTATTTGAATTATTGTCTTGATATCATATTATCATACTTGTCAATCTGTTGCTATCATTCATTCACAACTCAAAATTTGTAGGACAAATAATTGGCCATGAGTTAAAATTTATTAATCGAAATAAACTTGAAAAAATGGATAATTTTCTTTTTAAAACTTAAATTAAATCATTACTTTGTAATGACATCACACCGATTGAATCAGTAGTTAAAATGGTTAAACTGATATAACCAGTAACAGTAAAGCTATAGATTCGATGTCTGGTCCGATTTTAGAATTAATATTGTACTTAACTAATACTTATGGGTAATTGTTGAACAAACCTAGTTGGGCTTGTCTAGGGGCAGTTCCACTTGTGGAAAACTGCCCACAATTTTAGCCCAAAATGAACTTGGGGAATATTTTATTATTACTTTTGTGACCTGCTAATCCGGTTACATTTAGCAGGTCACATTTTGTCTTTTTACATATTTGTCCCTGGATCCTAATAATACATAATAAAAACATAAAATCCCTAATATATAGTAAAAACATAAATTTTACTTATTGTATATACAAATTTATTTAACTAATTTGATTTTATAAATAATATTAACAATCAAATAATACTTTAAAATTAAAAAAATTCAAATAAAAAATTTATATAATGTATTGATTTATTTAATATTATTAAAATCCCTAATATATAGTAAAAACATAAATTTTACTTTTTGTATATACAAATTTATTTAACTAATTTGATTTTATAAACAATATTAACAATCAAATAATACTTTAAAATTAAAAAAAATTCAAATAAAAAATTTATATAATGTATTAATTTATTTAATATTATTAAAATAATAATTATTAATAATAATTATTAATATAATAAATAATTAAAATAAAAAAAACTAAATCCCCAACCACCCCCCACCCGCCCCACCCCGCCCCACCCCACCCCACCCCACCCCGCCAAACCCTAACCCTAACTACCCCCCACCGGGCGGCGGCCTGGGACGGACGAACCCAGGCCGCCACGGCCTGGGTTCTGCAAATTGCAACCCAGGCCGTGGTGGCCTGGGTTCGTCCTTCCCAGGCCCCGCCGGCCTGGGAGGGGTCGATCCCAGACCGCCGCTGGTCTGGGACGACGATCCCAGGCCGGGGGCGGCCTGGGCTATGTTGGTGGCGGCGGATTTGGGTGGGTGGGTGGGTGGGTTGGGGAAGACAAGAGTTTTAGATTTTTTTTTTTAATTTTTTCCAGAATTAATTGAGAAGGGTATAAAAGTAATTTCGCGACAGCCTATAGTGTAATAAGTCTTCCAGTAACAGGTTACATATTTGCCACGTGGCATCACCTAAATGGTGAACTACCAACAGTTTTGCCAAAGTGGGGTGGTTCCTAGCAAGGCCGAACCTAGTTTGACTGAAACAGAAAAAATATTGACGTTGCAGTTTAATGCGTTTTCTTTTGGGTTGAAGGACACTCAGTCATATCCAGAAATAAGTATATTACATTTATATTATGATTGAAATTACATTTGTATTATGATTGAATTGGTTTGACCAAACCATCTTTGAGCTAATATAATTTCATATCTTGTACTTTCTTTGTTCCGTATTTCTTTATCTCTTGATATAGTTGATCAGTCAACTTGACCATATTTATAAAAGTTATAATTAGAATAAATAATAAATTAATATATTTAGAAATAATTTGATAATATCATATGACATCATATATATTAACTAGCCTACATTCCGTGCATACATAAAAATAATATTTTATTTCATACAACTGAAATTTTTATTAATCTTATTTTCATAACTTTAAAGGATTACAAAATAATCGTTCTATCAAAATTCTAAAATCCACATGAATTTGTTTTTGGATATGAATTCTAAATCAATATTTAATTACTTCAGCATAATTTATTTAGAAGGTTATTTCACGTCATTAGTTTTTCATAGTTAAGTCTTGATCTTCATCATATCAACTTAAATTTAACTCACATAACAAAATAAGCACTCGAGACTAACTTTAATCTTCCTCCACAATATATGAATAATCATACTTGAAAAATTTATATATACTTTCATTCAAAATTTACTTAATAGAAAATTAAAAGTGAATATGGAACAAAGTTGCGCAATAATAATTATCAAAGCAAAGTCTGAAAAGAATAAAGGGGTATCAAAGCAAAGTCTCAAAATAAAAATATATATTAGTCAAACTAATACAACTGCAATAAGTAAAATGGCGAGCAAAATGTTTAAAACATATATCTTAATTTTTTATATATTTTTAGATAAAAATGTCTTTTAGTAAAAAATTATAAATAACTAAATTTGACAATATAATCAAGTATTTAGCTATATTTTCCTTTCGGCCAATTTCTTTAGCAAAAATATATCTTCGTGTAATTTAGTTAAAATCAATATTATATATGAGTTGCTTCATTTAATAACAGTTACGTCACAATTTTTCTTTACGTTTATACTGAAAGCTATTGGTATTAGTCAACAAATATGTAGTGAACTGTTAAAAGAAACCAATATGTAGTTAACATGTTATATCCCATATTTATAAAGAAACGCAAAATGAATTCTTAATTGGTTTTAAGTAAAATAAGAAGAAGAAGGAAGTGAATTGGTATAGTACATTATAAATAAAGTAAAGTGTTCAACTGGACTAAAGTTAAGGTAAATATAGGTAGTGGATCAAATATAAATTTGAAAACGTCAATTGAACTCGTTACGGATTTAATAAATTATGTGTTGGAAATTTTGCTTTATTTTTATAATAATCAATAATCACAAGTATAATGAAATCAGTAAATTGGACAAGAATTCAAAGAATATAATGTAGAATCTAAAAGTAAAATGGCTAGCCTGATCCGGAGTTACGTCAGTAGACGCTTGTCCTAAGAAAATGTTTGCCTTCCCCTTGTGCAGGTATTAGTGGCTGATCGATTCCCCAAGATAAAATCTTTGACCTCGCTGGAGTATTCTCGTAAGCACGTTCACGAGAAAACGATGAACCAAACATTGTCTATTGTGCCCAAAAAATTGTTGAGAATAATATAGTTTTTGTGATGCAAGTCTAGCTAGTGATGTGTGTGATTCCTAAGACATCTAACCCCTGTTTATAGTGTGAATGAGACCACTAAGGTCAAATGATTTTGAATAGCCACATAATGGCAATAAAGTGGAATTATGGCATTAAAGTTGCAAATAATGGCATTCAATTTCATTGTTACAAATAATTATTTTATATTTTAAAAAATTAAAATTCCAACAATCCCCCACAAGGTTTTAAATTTCAAGAATGAAAACAGAAAATAATCGGGCGGTAAGTTGAAATATTGTGCAATTGGTGCATGAGCTTTCCGGACTTGAGCCTACACTTAGTGATAATATTCATTTGAGGAAGCCGTAATGGCGCAAGGGCTTTGAATTAGGTTCCTTGCTCAAACTTGAATACATTACACACACAATATCGATATCGGTTTTAGTTAGCGCGTTAACGGTCGTGCACTCTAATCTTGATTCTCACGAGAGTTTCTAGGGTCAGCCCAGACCCATAGCCACGACCCCATGGCAACTCTCATTTAGGTGAAACCTCCAAGGGTACGTGTGACCTATACCCTGCAAAACTCTGCATTGATCTCATTAAGGGTCTAAATCCAACCGTAATATCACAATTTACATCACTGTCACCATAGCGATGGGAAGGAAGTGCACTCCTATAAATTAATGCTAAACGAGTCACGCAGTACGAGTTGTTTCTACCCATTGAACCTTCATCATGGGATCTCCAATCACAAAGGTTGGGTTGCTCCCGAAGGTGACCCCCTTATGGGCTTAAGCCCATCCACGTCGATGATTCAATTAATACACGTTTAGTGTATAAATGATAACGCCGTGAGAACGTCGTTATTACCTATCTCCTTAAGTCCAAAATATCTTATTTTGATCAGAGTTTGTGCTTGTCTCCGCTTGTTTTCGTGTCTTTTGTGCTTTTGGTCCCTTTTTGTTTGGCTTTTATTCGTTTTTCATGTTTTGTTCGTGTTTTAATTGAGTTTATCGGTAGTTTGCAGGATTCGACGTTGTATGGAGTGCAAGTCGCTTTCAACCACGGGGGGCCTAACGGAAAAGAAAGAACAAGAATTGAAGAAATTAGGCCCCTGCCTCAACCTCGCCGCGGCAAGGTTATTCCTCGTCCCCGCGAGTTGTTGGCAGAGCAAAATTCTATACCTCAACCTCGCCGTGACAAGATTTGGCCTTGCCCCTGTGCATTTAAAGACTCGTCGCGGCGAAGCTCAACCTCGTCGCAGCGAGACCTGCTATGTTTCCTGCGCAGATTGAGGGGTTTTTTTGTACATATCCCCTTTTCCCCCAATTGTAATTCTAAACTCTTTAGGGGACTTTTTGGTCTATGTTACCATAGTTTTTGGGGGTAATTTAGGCATTAGGGATTTATTGTTTAACTAGGTTAGAAGGTTAGGAGGTGAAAATCATAGACAGTTCTTGGAAACCTCTTTATCTCTTTTCTCCATTTAAGAACACAGCTTGGCTTGCACTTTTGGATTGAAGAACACAAAGGCTTGAGAGATGAGTTGTATTAGATTTCACTACATAAGCTTTCTCTTAACTTTTATCTTGTTATCTTGTACTTATGATTTCATTTAAAGTATTGAATATTGTGTTAATTGATATGAGTAGCTAAAGCCTTTAATTCCTAGTTTTTTATGAAGCTTATGGTTGATCTCTGATTGAATGATGAATTAATGGTTTATACTTATATGTGTTTGTTAATCTAGTTTGAGCTTTTGCCATCTTGTTGTTAGGCCAACTATGAGATGAAATGGATTGATCCTTAATTGCTAGACATAGTGGATTAGGATTATATTGTAAATCTAGATTGTGATTTGATTTTAGGATAGGCATATACCTAGGTCATTTCATGTTCTATCAAGGTTTGAGGTTAATTCATCATTTAGGTTTAATCCTTTTAGACATAAATTGTATTAATCTACTTTGATAGGTTCGTACGCAATTCGGAAGATACGTATGATATTTTATGAAATCTTGAACAACAAACATAAGTATAGTTATCAATTTGTGAATCATTTAACTTGGATTACCCTATGTGACATGAAAATCTAGGAACTTTTCTCATTGAATCAAACTATAGTTAATTAAAGTATTGTAATTTAAATTCACTTCACTTTAAGTTGTATAAACAAACTACCATCTCACAAATATCATTCACATAAGTTCAAGTAAGGTAATATGATAGATCTTGGTAATTATTCGATTGATTCCTCGTGGGTTCGACATCCCTTATCATTATATTACTTGTATCGACTTGCGCGATTTACGTACTAGTATTTGTAACGTAACAATAAACCTTTCGTTAAATTATCAGCCAAAATTATCTCTGATGTTACAAAATCTGGAGATATTACATTTCTCTCTGGTAAGGATTTCACACTTTTACATCTTACTTGTAAGTGTATTCATTTTCTTATTTGAATGAGATTGTTTCATAAGTTTTATTGCAGCTTTAGAATCACAGTGTATAGAAATGGTTGGTATTGGTTTCTTTATTAAAAGTATATCATGCATTAAATTTCTTGACCATTCAGTTGTTGTACAAGTTGTATCTAAGGCTATTACCTCAACTTCCATAGTACTTCTAGATATAACAGTTTGTTTTTTAGAGCCCCAAGTTATTGCTGCACCACCTAACATGAATACAAAACCACTAGTACATTTAATTTTAGAGCTATCAGTGATCCAATTCGCATCACTGTAACATTCAAGTACATATGAAAAACCTTTGTAGCATAAGTGATAGTTTAAAGTTTCTCTAAGATACTTAATAATTCGTTCTAAGACATTCAAGTGATATTTACTAGGATTATGGGTATACCTACACAGTCTCCCAACATCATAGGCAATGTCAGGCCTAGTTCTATTAGGAAACTATAAAAGAGATCATATTATTTGATAATATTTCAATTGTGACACATGTTCACCCAAATTCTTTTTTAAATTAACTGTTGTATCATAGGGAGTAGATATAGTCTTGCAATCAAAGTAATTAAATTTCCTCAAAACTATTCAATTGCAGTAGATTGATCTAATAAAATGCATTAATTTATTTTACTCACTTTCATACCTAAGATTATACATGCTTCGCCCAAGTATTTCATCTCGAAACTCTTAATTTAATAGTTTTTGACATTATTTATGAAATCTAATTTCCAAAAATAAATATATCGTCTACATATAAACATAATATCATATGTTGACCATTTCTTCCTCACAATATACACGTTTATCATGTTCATCTGATTTAAATCCAAAACTAAGTATAACTTGATTAAATTTCTCATGCCATTGTTTTCGTGCTTACTTTAATCCATATAAAGATTTCACTAACTTACAAACTTTATGTTCTTGTCCCTTAAAATTAAAACCTTCAGGTTGATTCATATAAATTTCTTCATCTAAGTCGCCATTTAAGAATGCGGTCTTTACATCCATTTGATGGACTACTAAGTTATTTAACGAAGCTAAAGTCAACAAAGCTCTAACTGTTGAGATCCTAGCTACATGTGAGTAGGTATCAAAATAATCTATTCTCTCTTGTTGTGTAAACCCTTTTGCTACTAGTCTCGCTTTATATTTATCTATAGATCCATCAGCTTTTAATTTTTTTTTTAAACACCCACTTACATCTATCAGTTTACTACCAGTAGGCAAATCAATTAAAACCCAAGTATTATTTTGAATTATTGAATTATACTCATCATTGATGGCTTATTTTCAAAAAAGGTGCATCTATAGAATATATTGCATTTTTATAAGTGTGAAGTTCTCCTCACTACAAGAAAAATAATTTTTTACTTCTCTTGGAAACCCATACCAAATAAAAGAAATTCGTAGTGAAAAGTCATTTACTACACTTGTGCTACGCTTTTTCAGGTGTGGGAATTGCAGCCGTGGGGAAAACTTTACTACACTTTTAAAAGTGTGGTAAATAGTTATTGCTATGAAATTTATCTCATTTACTACATTATCAATTTCATAGCTAAAGTCAATCTATTACAATACTATTATACCCTATGAATTTAAAACTGTAGTATATATATATTTAACCACACTTTGTCAAGTGTAGTAAATATTTAATTTTTTTACTTCAATTATAAAACGTAGTAAATATGACTTAATTGCTACTTTTTGTAGCGTAGTAAATAAGGTTTATACTACACATTATTTTGTACTAATTTTGTCTTTAATTAATTTTATATTATTATTCAATTTTCAATTTGATATACCTAATCAATAATTATTTATTTATTTGTGCTTTCTTCTAATTAATAATCATGTTAAAACACTACGTACTATCAAAACTATTTATTACAATAAATCTTCAAACTTTTTTAAAATACATAAAACAATGAATTTATAAATACTCGAATAACATATGAAACGCAAATATATTTATAAATATTATAGAGTGTAAGAAATCACGCCAACAATATTTTTCTTACAAAATAAGACTTCAACTGAGTTTTTCTCAATCCTAAAAAAATAACAATTGTTTTAGCCACACAATCTCGGTTCAATATATCCAACAATAACAACTAAATTAAGTTCCACTTTCTATCTCCAAATTATAAATAAGACACAAAAATAAGAAAAACAAATCAATCTATAATAGGTTGTGGGAGCAGCTAGCAAAATATATATGTGGCAATTCATTCCTCTGAAACCTATGGACAAGAAAAATATGTGTAAGTTTCAGAAACATATATGTATATATTGAAGAATAAGACGAATTTAGGATCATAGTAATGAAAATGAACTAGAGAATTTGGTGTAGAATATTTTCATTATAACAAATTTTCTTACATTAGCAATCTGCCAAGCAACGATTTTGCCAATAGCTTGTCCAACTGTGTTTACACCTTTGCGAGGTCGTAAAAGATAGTAATTTGGTTCGACGGCCCTTTTAATGACACTTTAACGAATCCAGGTCCTAAAACATCATCAATTTCTTCCTTTGGGTCCATGCTTAAAACCATACATTCTGCTACTGATTCTTTTGGTACTTCCGAACAAAACAAAAGTACAATGCTACCTACCTAAAACACATACATAACAATGTAGTATAGTCGAGTATTAATGATTTTTCAATGACTCGAAAACTAAGTCAACTTTACGGTGTCAAGAGACAATATTTTATAATGAACTTTCTACAAAAAAAAATTGAAACTAACGAACCTCGCATGGGTTGCAATCAAAAGTATGTTTGTGCCTTTTATTTCCATTAGCAGTCTGTAATATAAAGATGTACAACACAAAATTTTAGCATATATATTAATTTTCTATGATTCAACATATTTCATAGGTCTAACAATAAAATAAAAATGTGCTTATCACTAAACTCCACAAGCAAAATCATAATTAAATCAACATTCCAATAACAATAGACGTGAAAAAATTTAAATCAACTAACACATCCTATATATTTCATGCACTTTTCGGCTTCCAATAAAAAATTATAAATCAAATTATTCTAATATTTCTTCACACTATAAATTGTTATTTAATGTCCATCATAAACATACTAACCCGCTCATGAGATGTTAAAAAGTTTGGAGTTGGATTATGTTGTTGGATGTTTGGAGGTGTAACTTTACTAGCACTTTTTGGTTGTTCACGTGTGACGTTAGGAAGATTTGCAACCTGTCAATCATTGCAGTCCAAGGAAAATATCAAATTACAGTAGGATATATGATAAGTCATAGAAAACTTAAGTAATGCTAAGAAACTTGAAAACCTGTCCTCCAAGTGATGGAATACTAGATAAAGCTGCTTGTAGAGTAGCAGGATCGACCAATGACACAAAATAATCCAAGTTTAATTTCATATTGTTAATTTCATCTTTAAATTCTGCTCGCATCTCATTCATCATCCGTTATTTTTTCTCATCCAACTCTTTCTTTTGATTATTTAACTCCATTTTCATTTGTTCAATCTTTATAACTTCAAGGGCTAGTTCATTCTTAAGTTCTCGAAATCCCTCTATCTTTTCAGCCATATGTGTAGTTGGAGCGTTTGATGCCAATGAATCACGCGACTTACTGCGAGTAGCTCCTCGTCCCATGCATCTACCACAACCTTGGGGATCTTGACCTAAAGCATTTATGAATATGTCATCTTTGAATTCCGCAGTTCAATCTTTCTAGGGTGCGGCCCCATTAGTTACGGCCTCACATGCGGCCCACTCCCTCAGTCGTTAGATCGACTTACTTAAATGGCAGCCGTTGGATTGGTAACTAAAGGTTTTGAATTTAATTTTGGTTTATTTCTAATTAAAAATGCAATTGACTATTAAGCCCTTTTACTTAGTTTGTCAAAAAAAAAAAGAAAAAACCGACTGAAAATAGAAAAGACCCTTTTGCCCCCCATTAAATTTTATGTTTGAAGAAGACGTTTATACCCCCCACTTAAAAATAGAAATTAACAATTAATTTGCTCCTTATTTCCTCTCTTTCATAATCTTTCAAAACTAAAAAATAATTGCCTTTTATTTCATAATCATTCAAACTTAATTGATTATTTCTTGTTATTACTTCTCCACCATTTTTACACCATCCATGCCTTCAATAATCTGACCACCATTTTTGCACCTTAAATGAATCCTCTCCAAAATTGCTTTACAAATTTCGAATTATAAAAAAAATAAAATTCTCAATTACTTTTGAATCCACGAAATCAATATCTCAAATCAATAATTTTGATGTATATTATCCTTAATCTCCTTTTGTTTATTTATTTCTATTCGGTCAATTAAGTTCGAATTTCTTAGATAAAAGTTTAAATTTCGGTCGATCCTATTAGTTAAGAGATCCACATTCGACAATAAATAAATAAAATTATATGTATGCATAGTATTTTATAAAAATAAGTAACATTGATAATATTTTACCATCAATAATTTTATTTAATAAAATAGTAGTTAATAATTTGTTCATAAATAATTTTTCCGAATATTTTCATCTAAATAAAGAGAGAATTGCATTTGCGATACCAAACTATATAACGATTCCAACTTGTGGTACCATAAAAAATAAAGTTGATCAATTTGGTACCGTAAAAGCTTACGTTCATGTCTGACTGCAAAATATAAGTTAGAAATATCAATTATTATAAGAAACTTTACATATTAAATTTAACAAACATCCCTACCCCCGTCCGAGGACCCTATCTTGACTCGGAGACTAAGCTCTAATACCATTAATAACGTCCCGGCTAGAAAATACACACTTCAAAAAATCAATCTTGTACAATAATTTCATATAAATTTTGCCCATTTACATAAAAATACTACAAGAGATTAACATTTTTTAATATTTAACAAATGTCCCTCAATTTTGAAATAAACATATTTGACCCCAAAACTTTTTGAAAGTGCATGGGGGTCCTATTAAAAAATATCAGTTTCAAATATCAATGTCTATAAGACATTTTATATATTAAATTTTAATAAAATCTTGTATAATAATTTCATAAAACATTAGTTCATTTGCATAAAAAGTCTACTTGAGATTAACATTTTTGAATGTTTCCATAAAGGTCCCTCTTTTTCTTAAATGTACATATTTGGCACCAAAATCTTTTAACCAATGTATATGAAGGTTCAATTCAAAATTTCAGTTTCAATTATCATTTTCATAAGAATATTCATATATTTAATGTCAATATTTTATTATATAATGTTTTTTAAACAATATGAATAAATAGATTGAAATCATAATGTTGCACATGCCTAAATATTTGTCAAAATCTTATTTTTAGAATTTTTTATGGAAATAATCAAATGTGGAAGTAAATCTCATTATATGTTATTTGTACATTTATTTGTCAATTTTAATCACAAAATATGAGTTTGAACATTGGTTGGGTAGTTAATATTCTCAACTTGGAGACCTGGGTTCTAAACCCAATGGAAACAATTGTTTTAATTAAGAAAATTAAAAAGGATATAAAAGACATTTCGTATTTATGTGATAATTTAAATTTTCATTAAAAAAAAAATTAAAAGGGTATTCTGGACATTTATAAAATCGAAAATAATTAGAAAAAATAATCTTTAGTTACGCTGCCACATGGCGCGATTCTAAGGGGTGGCCACATGAGTCCAGTTACGGAGGGTCGCACCCTAGACTCCCCGTCCTCAGTTCGCTCTGATTCAGTCTTCTTTGCTAACTTTTCATTAATTCCTTGCTGACATAAGTTAGTCAACTTTAAATGGGATATTGAGCAAAAATATTATACGAGAGTTCTATAAAAAATAAACAGAATATGAAACTAACAATCAATTTAGCAGTCTCTTGATCAGCATTAATTCCTTTCCCACAAGAGCGAGATTCAATCAAAACATCTAGTTTGGTGGTAATTTTTCCTTCCTGTCGCATCTGAGACAAATTGAATAATGATAAGAAGAAATAGAACTCTTCATCAAATATTAAATCATTTCAAAGAGTTACAATGAGAAAGAAATTCATACCTTTTCCTTTAAAAGCGGGAAGAATTTGCCAATACGATGGAGATGCTTCTTTTTAGCTCTATTAGCCATATTTTTCTTTGCTATCTCATACATGAATATGATAGAAATTATATACACCTAATAAAAAACAAAAAGTACATAGAAGATGTTATGAGAACCTGAACATTTTCTTCTTCCCAATAGAGCATCCAAATCCACTTGTTCTTTTATCACCTTGGGAATTTTGTGATTTGGATCTTTTTGGTATGGGGTAAAACACATTACCTTGACACGAGATTTCCAATCTCTCCATAGATCATTTAAGGTACGAAGAACTATTTTCTTAGCCTCGGGAGGAACTGTAGTATTAACCTCAACTTCCCTCCATACGGTGTCATGCTTGTCTTCGGGCATGTTAAACCATCTTGCATAATTCAAAGGCAAATAACTTCCAATCCGTGCTAGTGCCCCTAATGCACAAACAAACTTATTGTATTGTTCTATAGGGCCAATCAACTGCCCTTCCTCATTTAGGGTAATATGAAGCTTGACTCTTGAATCCCATTCATCAGGCAATTTACCCGGACCTCGATCTTTTCTAACTCGATTGCTTTTATCAAGACATATCATACAATGTTTAATATTATTATAGTTGTATACCTTCAGTTCATTTCTAAAAAAGACATGTAAATATTAATTATCAATGAATCAATATACCTTTTTTTTTTTAATATGCTTTGTGATTGTAATTCAAAACATCCTTGATATTCATTTTGAGACGAAGATCCATGCATAAGTTGAGATTGAGATTGAGGTTGATACACATTTTGTTCGGAAGAACCTGTTTGAGCTCGCCTCATTTGAGTTTGTGGCTGAAGAGGTGGCGTAGACATCTCATGCAAATCGGTACCATCTGCCATATCGCTCTTTTCACGTAGTATATCCCCTATTTTGGTCCCACGTGGCCTCATCCTTCCTTTAGTCATGACAAAATCTGCAAAAAACAATGATTAGTAACAATACAAGTTATTAATCACTAATATTTTATAACTTTTTAAGCATGTTAAAGTATAATGTAAAAACTATCAAATGTATAATCTATATTAATAATGAACGTGTTGAAATATGGAGATAAAAGTTTATTATATAAATCTTATTAAAAATAAAAGAACACAAAAGACACATAAAACAAAACTAATCATTATCTTAAACATCAAAAAAGGGATCCAATACATCTCATTGATCATGATAATGTTCATCCATCTCCTCGTTATCATCTTCATCAACTATAATTCCATCTATTCCTTGTGTGACCCAAGAAACTTCTTCATCATTATTTGGAACACGGTCATCTGAATATTGATTGTTATACGACTCAGCTTGAAAACTTGAATAAATATCGAAATTATCTCTTGGAGACATTGTCACCACATCATTCCAATTGGCTTGCAAAAGGTCGGAAACATACCAAACTTGGTTTGCCTGACTTGATAGGATAAAAGGTTCATCTGTTGGTATGTTATTCTTGTACAATAAGTGATTGAAGTTAACTAACGTAAACTTATACTCATCTTGCTTGACCCCTTTCTCATTATCGACCCAATCACACTTGAACATTAAGTACTTGATGTCATTTGTGTATCGAATTTTTATTATATCTGTTAGAACTCCATAGTAGCATACTTCTCCTGATTGAGGTCTTGTATCTTTCGTACTTGAGTAACTTCTAGTGTCAGCTTTAAGCACAACTCCGCTGTTTTAGGTGGCTTTAGTTTCATCATTACTCTTAGTACGAAATCGAAACCCTCTAATTATGCATGCTTTGTATCTCCTACCCTGATGTATGGGACCTTCAACTAATCTTCTAACCAGTTCTGGAACTTGAGCACTAGACACAATCGGCATATTATGTATCTAGTTTTATAAAAAAAAGAACAAAAGGAAAAATTATTATTCAATAAATGAGTATATACATGGCTTATTATGTATTATTTCACTTACATATGTTTTAAGCCACTCATGGAAAGTTCGATTATGAATACGATCAATTTCCCAAGGTCGTGCGCGAGGTTTGTCTCTCAAGAGTTCTGCCACATGTATGTCACGAAATGGCTGAACTTCATCTGTATTTGCTAATATATATCGATGCATTTGAAGCATACTGACATGATCTATCATGAATCTCTCTCCTTTTCCGATGGCTCGACCGGTGCTCTCATCTCCATCACAATTTCTAGGCTGACGATTCTGTTTTGTTTCAACATCCTTTAGATATCTTGAACAAAAATTCATGCACTCGTTTATTAGATATCCTTGAGCAATGGAACCCTCTGGATAAGCTCTATTTCTCACATACTTTTTCAAGGTAAGAAGGGATCTGAAAAATAGATAAAAGTTAGCATACATGGAGATTATTTATTACTGAATTATTGGACTATTTAAAAGGTAAAAAAAATTAAAAGCACACCTTTCCACGGGATACATCCATCGAAACTGTACTGGACCAACTTTTAAAGCTTCATCTGCTAGATGTATGGGTAGATGTTCCATAATATCAAAATATGGAGGAAAGATCTTCTCTAAGTGGCAAAGTGTCAACACTATGCGATCTTGAAGCTTTTCCAAATCTGATCTGCTATTTGTTGTGGAGCATAATTTTCTAAAAAAATCACCTAGCTCAATTAGTGCATCAACTACATTCTTAGGTAATGTTCTTCGTATAGCAAGCGGTATCAGTTGTTCTATGAGTATATGATTGTCATGACTTTTGAGACCTCCAATGGTCTGCTCTTTAATGTGTACACGACGTGATATGTTGGATGCATACCCATCAGGTGCTTTCACACTTTTCAAGACTCTAAAAAATGTATCTTTGTCCGTCTTACCCATTGTGAAGGGTGCAGGAGGCAGGTAAAGTTTCCCAGGACCCTTTTCAATGGGGTGTAATGGTTCCCTTAAGTTATCTTTCTAAAGGTCTCTCCTAGCATTCAAATTATCCTTCGTTCATTTTTTGTCTCCTAATATTGTCAAGAGTACATTATCACAAACATTTTTCTCTATGTGCATGACATCTAAGTTGTGCTTAACCAAATTGTCAGCCCAATATGGAACTTCGTAGAAAATGCTTTTCTTCTTCCAAATTTGTCTTTCACATTCCTTTTTATATTTGGCTCTTTTGCGCTTTCTAAGATCTTCTTTTTTATACTCAATAGCAACTCCATCTAACTCACTCAAGATACTTGTATTCTGCATCGAAACATTTTTCATTTCCATTTCTATAGTTCCATCAAAAGATATTGTATCTCTACGATACCTATGTCCTTTAGGTAAGAAGCGACGATGGAGTGCATAACAATACTTACGACCATGTTTCAACCACTTGGATCGAGTGTCCTTACCACAGTTAGGACATGCAAATGGACCTTTTGTACCCCATCTAGATAACATGCATGCCCAGGAAAGTCACTAATTGTCCATAGTAATGTTGCACGTAAATTGAACATTTCACCTATTGATGCATCAAAAGTCATTACAACATGCCAAAACTCTTTAAGTTCTTCTATTAATGGCTGCAAATAAACATCAATCTTGTTCCCAGGTGATTTAGGACCATCAATAAGATTAGATCATATAAAATTTGGTTGCTTCATACACAACCACAGAGGTAAGTTATATGGAATGAGTACAATTGGCCATGTACTATGTTGTACATTCATCATTCCAAATGGATTAAAACCATCAGAAGTCAACCCCATTCTCACATTACGAGCATCACTTGCAAATGTTGGATTTTTTAAATCAAAATATTTCCATGCATATGAATCAGCCGGATGTCGTAGTTTGCCATCATCTATTCGTTCTACAGCATGCCATCTCATGAGAGAACAAGTCGTTGAGGTCATGAATAACTTTTGCAATCTTGGTTTGAGAGGAAAGTACCTCATTCTTTTTACAGAAATCTTCTTCTCATTTTCACGGCATCTTGAAGCATTACATATTTCACATTTATCAAGATTCTTATCGTGTCCTCTAAACAACATACAATTGTTGGGACATGCATCAATTGTCTCATATGAAGCCTAATTCAATAGTTATCTTTCGGGCTTCATAATAATTTGTTGGAAAATTTACACCATCAGGGAATGAATCGCGCAAGAGATTGAGTAACAAGTCAATTGATTTGTTAGTCCATCCACAAAGTGCTTTCAATTGCAACAAACGAACAACAAAAGAGAGTTTTGTCTGCTTTGCACATCCTGGAAGTAACTCAGTCTCAGCATCTTGTAACAACTTGAAGAACTTTCTAGTTTCTTCATTCATTTCATTAGCTGATGTATTGTCAAAATCTGCATCTATGTTTGCACCTGGAATGTTTACAGCCTCATGTACCATGTTTAATATATCATCCCCATGTTAGATATTACACTATTCAAAGTCTGACCATTTTGAGGTGGCGCATACACTTCCCCATGATATCTCCAAATCTTATATTTACTCTCAAAACCATTAAGAAGACAATGCTCTTTCACTTCCTCTCGTTTCTTTGTGAAGCGATTATTACATTTCTTACATGGACAATATATTTTAGAACCAACTAACTTGTTAGCAAAAGCAAAGTCAAGAAAATTAGAAAAACCAGATATATATTCTTCTGAAAAAGTGTCTGAAAAGTCAATCCAACTCTTATTCATGATTATCTTGACTTCCCTAGACAATAAAAACATCTTAAAATTCTAAGAATTAATATAGTTAATCTTAAAATATTTAAGTTGCTCCATACAATATCACCTTTCTATTATCAAAATGTAACATTTACAAAACAAACAATCTATATCACCAAGATACAGTAGTTTATGTCATAATTATAATGGAGCTAAAATGAGGATATTTTTTTTACATTTTCAAAATTCTACATATAAAGGCTTCGATTAAACCTCTATTGTTCTATAATACCATGTCCTAAAGATTCTATCCTAATTATACAATAGTTTATGTCCTAATTATAAGGGCTAAAAAGTTTTTGTCCTAAGTTTACGATAGTTTCTGTCCTAATTATAAGGGAGCTAAAAAGAGGATCATTTTTGTAAAATATATTTTTGTCTCCTCTATTGGTCTAAGTTTACAGATTGTGGTAAGTTCTACTAGTATTTTTTTGTACCTTTGTAATTTGAGGTATTAGCTTTGTATGCATGTAGGTACGGGAGCGGTCTTATGCTGAGATGATGATATTTAAGAATAGATGGAACAAGGTTGTGAAGGAAGACGAGTGTTGGGTAAGATGTCTAAGATACCACATGCCTCCGTGAAAGGAAACATAATATGGTATGCCATGTACAAGACCAGACATAGCGTACGCCCTGGGCTTAACTAGCCGCTATTTGTTTGACCCAGGAGAGTAGCACTGGGTAGCCGTAAAGTCAATTTTGATGTACCTGAAAAGGACTAAAAAATTGTTCTTGGTATATAGCGAGGGAGAATTGAAATTGGAAGGCTATACTGATTCTAGCTGCCAAATTGATGCAAATGATTTTGAGTCAACATCTGGATATATCTGCCTCAATGGTGGTGCGGTGAGTTGGATACTACCTCAAATTCACTCATCGAGGCATAAAATATTGTAGCATATTTAGTTGCAAAGTAATGTGTTTGAATGAAAAACCTTCGTCCTAGTATTGGACGTCGTACCTAGCATTGTCGAGTCATTACTATCTTATGTGATAATAATGTAGCTATCTCGCAAGTAGAGAAGTCGAGATCTCATCAGAAATCCAAGCACGTACTAATACGATACCATTTGATATGTTATATCATTGGTAGAGGAGACATAAAGATGTAACGTGTCACCTCAAAGTATAATACGGTGGACCCGCTAACTAAGTCATTGCCTCAAAAGACATTCGAGAAACATCTGTCTAAGATGGGAATCAGAAGAATGAAGAATTAGCTTTAGTACAAGTGGGCGATTGATGGAATAGTGTCCTGCAAGCCAACTGTTTTGGCTGCATTTAATTAGTAATAATTAAAAAAACTATTCAGTTCGATTAATACATGCATTTATTTATATGGTCACCTTCATCTTATGAATAATTATCTAATATAAGGATGAAAGTTCTTAAATCCCAGGGCCATGGGACAACTCGTGGACTGATCTCCAAGGTCGTGATCTAAAACTAATTCAAAGGTCGTAGAATCCATTTGAGATAAAACATCAATGAATTCGGTTAGACCCTGACGAGTGTGTATACTTTGATGAACTGAAGGATGCTGGGGTCCACGAGCGCGACTGGGATAGTCGATACACACGAGTGGATGGCTTGCTGGGATAGCAAGCGCACTGAATACCCCAACTAGGAAATAACTCACCATGGAAGCGGAAGTCGCATATCGGGGATGAAGTTATTCCTATTTACAATAGTGTACGAGGAACGATCCTTATTACTTGAGGTAATAGGGTTTATCTGGTGCACGAACGTCTATGCTTTGATATGAGTCCCGACTGAATTGAGTCTATTAGAAGGTCTCTGTAGGTTCATGTTGGGTATAGAGAAACGTATATGCATGTTCATATCATCAACAGAGGATCCGTTGACCCGACTTGATAGGTTGGGAGCTTCTCCTATGAATCTCTGTGAGAAACGTATTCCGGTAAATCCTTGGCCAAGGTATCTGACGACCTTATGAAAGTAGCTCATAAAGGTTAAGTCAAAGGGAATAGTTTCGAGACTAGAATACATATAGTCGAGACAAGTAAGGAAACCGATAAAAGTCCATAACCTTAGTCTTGACTGGAAGACCAACTAATGGAAGGATTAAGGCGTACCTGGTACTTGTAAAGGTTAAAGGTTCACTAAATTAATTCACCAGTGATTGGGCTCCATGGGCTAGTGGCCAGATATCGACTGTGAAGTGTGGGAGAATTCTCAAATTAGCAGGGGTGCTAATTTTGGAATGGTCAATCGACAAAGTGTTCAATTGATTTAGAGTATATGTTTACTCGAATAGTTAAATGTAGTGAACCTACGGGGACATACACAAACACATCGAGCGAAAACAGGAAATTAAAAAAAAGTTGGACTCAACTGGGTCGATCCATTTGGGCGCGAGAATCCATTCCAATTGGATTAAATCGAGATGTCAAATTAAATAAGTTTTTAATTTGATAAGAATAATTAATTAAATTAGATTTAATTAATTTAGGAGAGAGATTATTTAACTAATTAAGCTTGGAGGGTAATTTAATTAATTAAAGATTAATGGAAGTTAATTTATTGGGCTAGGAGTCCAATTTAATTAGGATAAATGGGTCTTTAATTAGTCGGCCAACTAATCTAGGAGATTTAGCTGGGCCCGAGACTAATTAAAAGACGAGACCATTTAATTAATGAAGTCTTGCATTAATTAAAAGGCTTAGCTCATTTAGTAAGTAAATCTTATTAGGAATAGGATTAAAAGATCTATATATATATATATTACTCATTAAGTCTTGGAAGGATATACAATGGACACACTTTTATAACTCTTCAAAATCAAGAAAAATAAAATCTCTCTCTTCCTTAAGCCCTATTGCCGCCGCCCATACGCCGACAGAAGTCGATCGACTTCTGTCTTTTCTTCTCGAGTATCGTATCTTGATATCTTCTGTGTTCTAGCCGATCAGAGATTTCAAGATTTTCGTGTGTATGTGATTTACGAAACGTAGAGGCGCAACATGTGGGGCGCTAAGCAAAAGCTTGGGACAGAAAGTACAATCTTGATGGCAAGTTTGTGGATCTCAGGGATGGATCTATTTCTGCAGTTTCAAAGTTTGGCTTGGATTTGCTAGGAAGCAAGTATAACTTAATCTTATGGTTATTATATTTGTTGAACATTAATTTAAATATACACCGGATTGTAGATTTCTGTCTTTTGTTATCGAGTTTCGTATCTTTGATTTCTTATGTGTTCTAGCCGATCAGAAATTTTAAGGTTTTCGTGTGTATGTGGTGTACTGAACCGTAGAGGCGCAACACGTGAGGCCCTAAGCAAAAATTTGGGACAGAAGTACAATCTTGATGGCAAGTTTGTGGATCTCAGGGATCTATTTATGCAGTTTCAAAGTTTGGCTTGGATTTGCTAGGAAGCAAGTATAACTTAATCTTATGGTTAATATATATGTTTAACATTAATTTAAATATACACCGGATTGTATCCTGGCAAGATTCCCAAGGGAAGCCTAAAAATTTTTATATTTCCTCTTCCTGAGGCTCGTTTTTCCGTAAGAATTCCAACACATATTACAAAAAATCTGAAAATTCAAATGGAATAATATAAAATCAAAACATAATAATCTATCATCAAATTAGGTCAAAATGCGAAAAAAAAAAAAGAAGATAAAAGAAGAAGGTGAAATTAGTTTCACGACAAAATAGTGAAATATAAATCAAACAAAAACTAAAATATGGGTATGTATAAAATTCATCTAAGATATGGGAAATTTTCGTAGGCCTTTCGTGTAAAATTACCATATTCTCTTAAGGATTTATTACAATTTATGATAAGTTCTGACTATATTTTCGTAGGCCTTTTGTGTAAAATTACCATATTCTCTTAAGGATTTATTACAATTTATGATAATTTCTGACTAAAATTCAATACTTAGATTTAAATTTGTAATAAATGATTTTTTTGAAAAGTAAGGAAACTTCATTTTGTTCTATAATGACTATTAATAAGAATCTCTTAAAACTGAAAATAATTATTTTGTCTTGGACAATCAAAACTTTTTAAGAAACAAAATAAATCAAAACTATTAGAAATTAGAATTGAGTCCAAAATGAAAAATTATGGTCAAAAGACCATTCTACTATGTATACTAGCTTACACCCCATGTATGTACGAATAGAAAAACAAACTTACTTCACAAAATTAAAACATAAATAATTTCATGTAATCTTGCTCTTGTATCTAAATAATCTTTATTTTTAAGCATATTCTATTTATAAGGGTACTTCCTCTCATTAGTTTATCAAATTTAAGTTTCAAACTTCAACACATTCTTCGAGTTATTAGTTCACATAAAAATATTCGAATTCCAGACTTAATTTAATTTTGGGAATAAAATCAGGAATCTATATTTTTCTTTTGCTAGCTTGTTTAATAAACAAATATTTTCATGTAAAAGTACTCAATAAAGGTGATATAATATAAATATCATAAATTTCAAAACATTTTCTTCACATTTCAAGTTCCCAAACCTCTATATTCAAAGCTATTAACTACTAATATGAATTGTGTGTATTGATTTTAAGCAATCACGTAAACGCTTAATTGATTTATTTTGCATTTTAAATCTTATAATCAATTAGGAAAGATGCATGGGCAAGCTAAAATTTAAGGAATCAAGTTCAAAACGTCTTTTGAATAATTAGGAAAACATGAGTATTGTACCAAAAAAAAAAAAAGGAAAACATGAGTAGTATAGTTAGTAAAAATATTTAATAAGTAAAGAATCTCTCTGTTCTAACAATATAAAAATTACGAGAAATTACGATCCAGCAAAAAAATATCACTAATTGGAGTCAACATTATCTTCAAATATTTGTTAGTATAGAGATGTATGACAATCAGAAACCTTAAAAAAGAATAAAAAAAAATGAAATAATTTAAGATCAGAACAAATCAATTTATAATCACATTAAATCTAAAGATGAAACCCAAAAGGGAGAAGAACAAATTATAATTTTAACAAAATTAATGTCAAATGCAAACATTAAAATGAAATAACAATTAGGAAAACATGATTAGTATAGCTAGTAAAAATATTTAATCAATAAAGAATCTCTATGTGCTAACAAAATGAAAATTATAAGAAACTATTGTCCAGGAAAAAAAATACTAATTGGAGTCAACATTATCTTCAAATATTGGTTTGTATAGAGATGCATGACAAATGCAAAGTATTAGAAAAAAACTTTTAAAAATAAAAAATTAAATAATCTAAAATCAAAATAAGTCAATTTATAATCACATTAAATCCAAAGAGGAAACCCAAAAGGGAGAAAAACAAATATCTTAACAAAATTAATTGTTGGATAAAGATGAAGATGAAGAAGCACTGAAGACAATTAATAAAGGGAGGTTTTGATGATTTCCAAAACTTCAAATCTGCTAAGTATGGATTAGCTTAGCTGATATCCCTTTAAAGAATTTTTGACTAAGTAAAGAAGATATCAGAAGAGTCAAAATTCAAGGTCCAAAGGCTACTGATCTGCTGAAGGAAAGAAATCAGACTGGTGAAGATCAGCCGACTCAAAACAGATTTGTTCAACCTTGAGATCAACTTAGTTCGCCATCAGACTTGTCCTTTCACCAGCCAAGTGAAATGATCAAGAAGCCTTCCCAACGGTAATAAATGCCCCTGGAAGTAATAAATGCTGAAGTACAAGGTTATTAAGTACAAGGTAATCAGACTAGTGATAAGTCTAAGTCGTCTGTTAATGAGCAAGCATCTGGTAAGCCAAAGAAGCATAAAAAGAAGAAAAATCAAAATGCTTGGTATGGAAATGAGTCATATTATGTGCAACCTGCTGCATATCTTCCTATGTATCATGCACCTCAATTTCCAACTTACTATGCACCATATCCTGCTCATCCAATGCATGCATATCCTCCTTATCATGCATCTTATTCTACTTATGAGCATTATCCTTATCATGCTGATTATCATCAACATAGCAAATCTGATAAACATGATGAAGATGAAACTGTTCATGCTCCTGCCAAACAACAGAAACCTAAGAAGCCTAATACTTTATCATCTTGGGTTATCAAAGGTGGAACTAATCCTTCAGGACCCTCTCAATAAGGGTACCTAAAATAATTTTATTTTGTTTTGTAGGTTAGGATTAGGAGTAGGAGTAAAGTAGAGAAAATCTGGTACTTGGACAGTGGATATTCAAGGCACATGTGTGGAAACATACATGAGCTGACTGATGCTGTTGCTGTGGATGGTCCTAAAGATACCTTTGGGGACAGCAAAGAAGGCAAGATTGTAGCAAATGGAAAGCTAATCAAAGGCAACATTGAGATATCTGACGTCTCTTATGTTAAAGGCCTCAAATACAATTTGTTGAGCATAAGTCAATTTTGTGACAAAGGATATTCAGTCATCTTCTCAACAGATATGTGTTACGTTGAACATATTGGAACAAAGAGGGTAATTTTATCTGGAAGACGACAGGGAAATGTCTACACAGTGGACTGGAATTCTGCTGACAAGAATTCAAGTGTTTGTTTGGTGGCATCAACACCAAGTGAAGTCAGTTGGCTGTGGCACAAAAGAATGAATCATGTGAATTTCAAGACCATCAACAGACTTATCAAGAACAATCTGGTAGAAGGAATTCCAAAGACAGTCATGAGCAAAAATAAGCTTTGTGACGCCTGTCAGAAGGGTAAACAAATCAAGTCATCGTTCAAAAGCAAGAAGCATCAATCTTCTGGAAGAATATTGGAGCTGCTACACATGAACTTATTTGGACCCATTGATCCTGTCAGCAATGGTGGAAAGAAATACTGCCTAGCTGTTGTGGGTGATTATTCAAGATACACTTGGGTGATTTTCATGAAGAAGAAAAGTGAAACCAAGGAGCATCTTACAAATCTGATGGAAAAGATTCAGAATGAGAAAAATATGAAAATACTGAAGATTAGATCAGAGAGAGGGACTGAGTTTACAAACTCTACTGTTGAAGAGTATTGTAATGCCAGAGGAATCAGTCATGAATACTCTGCTGCCAGAACCCCTCAACATAATGGAGTTGCTGAAAGGAGAAACAGAACTTTTAAAGAAGCTACCAGGACAATGATAGCTGAAGCTAAGCTGCCTCAAAGATTTTAGGCAGAAGCAACAAATACAGCATGCTTTACCCAAAACAGATGCATGATCAACAAGCACCAAAACAAGACTCCATATGAAGTTTGGAACAACAGTAAGCCAAACATTCATTATTTTAAGATATTTGGTTGTAAAAGCTTTGTTTTAAATAATGAAAAAAATCACCTTACTGCATTTGCAGAAAAGGCTGATGAAGCTGTTTTTGTAGGATACTCTACTGTTAGTAAAGCTTATAGAGTATTTAACAAAAGAACTTTACTTATAGAGGAATCCATTCATGTAGTATTTGATGAACCAAGTCAATCTTCTGAAAAGAATCAAAGTACTAATCAAGATCTGTCTACTGATTTACAGAAGTTGAATGTTGGAAAGAATGAAGAATATGTTCCCATCATACTACCTGATCTCAACCCAGCTGATAACTCAAGTGCTGTTCAAAATCACAATGCTGATTGTCTAACAGACGAGTTGCAAACAGCTGACAGACCAGAGACTGTTCAACAGACAACAAATGTTCAACAGACTACTACTGGAACTCCAACAGTAGTGTTGCAAGATCAAAGCAAAGGTCAACATTATGATTTGCAACCTGTTCTTAGATGGCTCAAGAATCACCCTCCAGAGCTGGTGATTGGTGATCCTTTGGATAAAGTGAAGACAAGGAGAGCTGCTGCAAGTGATGCAATGTTTGTCAGCTTCCTATCCCAAATTGAGCCCAAACAGATTGAAGAAGCTCTTAGTGATTCAAAATGGATTGAAGCTATGCAAGAAGAGCTAAATCAATTTGAAAGGAATGAAGTCTGGTACTTAGTTCCTAGACCAAGTCATCAAAGAGTCATTGGCACTAAATGGGTATTCAGAAATAAAATGAATGAAGATGGTGAAGTCACCAGAAACAAAGCAAGATTAGTGGCCAAGGGTTACTGCCAAGAAGAAGGCATTGACTTTGATGAAACTTTTGCACCAGTAGCAAGATTAGAGGCTATCAGACTCTTTCTTGCCTATGCTGCTCACAAGAATTTCACAGTCTATCAGATGGATGTGAAATCAGCTTTTCTCAATGGAGAATTGTAAGAAGAAGTTTATGTTGAACAACCACCTGGATTTTAAGCCTATCAAGAAGAAGACAAGGTGTACCGTCTGAAGAAAGCGCTAAATGGACTGAAACAGGCTCCAAGAGCATGGTATGATACCCTATCTGATTTCCTTTTAAATAAAGGATTTCGTAAAGGTAAGGTAGACAAGACCCTTTTCACTATTGAATGGGAAGAACATATTTTGCTTGTGCAAATTTATGTGGACGATATTATTTTCGGTTCAACAAATCAATAGATGTGTGACAAGTTCTCAAAGCTGATGCAGAACAAGTTTGAAATGAGCATGATGGGAGAACTTAACTATTTCTTGGTTTTCAAGTAAGACAGTTGCCTGATGGAATATTCATCAGCCAAGCAAAATACACAAAGGATCTGTTCAAGAAATTTGGTATGGAAACTAGCTCTAGTGCTAATATTCCAATGTCTACTAGTCTTCGTTTGGATAAAGATGAAGATGGCAAATCAGTGGACATAACCATGTACAGAGGAATTATTGGGTCACTGTTATACTTAACAGCTAGCAGACATGATATTATGTACTCTGTTGGGGTTTGTGCGAGGTTTCAATCAAATCCTAAGGAATCTCACCTCTTAGCTGCCAAAAGGATACTCAAGTGTCTTAAATGTACTGAAGATTTGGGATTGTGGTATCCTAGGGAATCTGTATTTGAACTCATTGGATATTCAGATTCTGACCTTGCTGGCTGCAAGATTGACAGAAAGAGCACAACAGGTGCCTGTCAGTTTTTAGGTAGTCATCTGATTTCATGGATGAGTAAGAAACAGACTTCAGTATCCATATCAACTGCTGAAGCTGAATACATAGCTGCTGGAGCTTGCTGTGCACAAATATTATGGTTGAAGCATCAACTTGAAGATTACAACATAAAAATCAGTGGAATCCCTATCTACTGTGACAATACAAGTGCAATCAGCCTTACTCAGAATACTACAAGTCATTCAAGGACTAAGCATATTGAGATCAAGCATCACTTCATAAGAGATCATGTGAAGAAAGGAAATGTCATGATAGAATATGTATTTACTGAAAATCAGATTGCTGACATCTTCACAAAACCTCTAAGTGAGACAAAGTTTTCAACTCTAAGAGCTGAACTAGGTTTATTGAAATTGGATGCATAAGCTGAGGGGGAACTCAACAGAAGACTGAAGTTCAACAGCTTAATCATCACAGTTATCTTCAAGGATTAACTCTCAACAGACTAATTAACTTATGAACTCTTAAAGTCAGGGGGAACGTGTAAGACTAGCGGTACTTCTGATTAAAAGATGAAATTTGTTGATGACAGTTAGTTGAAGTTATGTTTTCAACAGAAGATTAAAGTTTTGAAGATTGAAGATTTATTATCTAGCTGGATTGACAAACAGCCGAGGAAGGTTATAAGTTATTGGCTTTCACTGATAACAGCTTTGTCATCAGGACAGTAGTCCATCAGATAAGTATTTATTTTACTCGTCTGATCACTTATGTAAAAGCTTACTGCCTAAAACGTTTTATTTTAAACACGCTTTTACAAGTGATAAAAGAGCGGTACGTATTCCCGCTCCTCATTTAATGCGATTTGAATTTGAAAGGTCGTAACTGACGCCGCACGATCATCACTGACAAGAAACGGATCTAACAGTTAGCTGGTATCTCGGAAACCGAAAAACCCTAACTCTATAAATTCCAATCTGATCAGCTGTGTAGCTCTTTACGCACCCGAACATTCAAAAAGCACTTGTGAGAAATTTCAAGCAATTTTCTGCAAAAATCCTTCTTGTTTCCTTAACTTCCAACAGATTCAAAATGGCTGCTGAAGGTATGTACTTGTTGGTCCCAAGTGGTCAGATGAGGTCTAGAGGCGGGGGGTGAATAGACCTCTGAAAATTTTTAGACTTAAAAATTTTTCAGTCGTCTGTCAGCAGACTAAGCTTATGAAGAACAGTAAGCTGACTATGCTGATCGTGAACAAATCTTGAACAGCAGAGTGACCACTCTTCTTATAGTTACTTAGCTAATTTCAGCAAAAACTGTTTTACAAGAGTATACTTGCAGCGGATATTTGAAAGTGTTTTTCACAAGTAGACTAAGCTTATTTAAAGATTTTATCCCCAGTTTAAAAACTTCTTCAAAATCTTTAAAATAATTCAAAGTGTTTACTTATGCAATTTTGAAATATGCAAGAAAACTTTAATGCAAAAATAACACAAAGAGTTTTTATAGTGGTTATATGGATAAAAATCCTTTAGTCCACTCTTCCAAATCACTTAGATTTTGGGTTATACTATAAACACTAAGTTTACAATATTTCTCCACTTACACCTAAACAACAAATGAAAAGGCTGTAAGCTCACAATAGAAAATCACTCAGAAACCCTATCCTTTGAAGTTAGATCACTCACAAAGATGGATCTGAACTCCGCACAACACTCAGCTAATACAAATTCACTCAGAAAGTATTTTCTATTTGGCTTCAACTTGGTTTCTGTCAACAAATGACTTCACCAGACGAGTGAGCTGTTCTTGAGCTTCTTGAGACTTAGAGAAATTTCTGCTTCGGAAACAAAATCTCAGAATATTGTTGTGTGTCTCGCTCGTTGAAATCAGCTCTATTTATACTTGGATTTGAAAATATGACCGTTGAAGGAAGTCACAAATCAAATCCATAGCCTTAGCCCAAATCTTCAGAACGGCTCCCTGCTACAATACTTTCTGCTGTACTTTCCTGTAGCTGCATTAAATGCACCCTGCTGATCCGAGAATAATCTTCAATCATTTGCCATTACTACCCTTCTCTTACAGCATTTATTACACCAAGTGCATTTATTACCGTTGGACTATCTCATTGATCTCTTCTACTCTGCTGATCGAAACAACCTTGCTGATAGATACCCTGCTGATCAAACTCTGAACCCATCTGATTTGAGTCAGCTGATGGTCTACCCTTCTGATTGCTGTTTCAGCATGAGATCAGTAGTCTTCTGGGCTTTGAATTTTGAACCCTTCTGATGTCTTCTTTTACTTGGTCAAAATTCTTCTAAGGGACCTAAGCTTTCCATACTTAGCTGATTTTGACGTTTTGGAAATCATCAAAACTCTCCCTTATCTTCTTATCTTTATTGTACTTCATCTTCATCTTCATCCAACAGTACTTAGCTTATGATTCCTATTACCAATCTGGTACTGATTTAATGAAAGAACTGCTGGAGAAGTTCAAGTCGGCCTCACTGGTAAACTTCATGGAGTACAACGAAGGGGTGATCTGGACTGACCAGGTTTTGGAATACTACAAGAATGCTACTGTTGATTTCACTACTCTGGAAATCAAAGCTACTGTAGCAGGCAAATCTATCGTCATTACCCCCGCAGTTCTTCACGAGACTTTTGGTCTTCCTAACAGTGGACGACATGACGTCACTGTGCTGACGGAGGAGAAGCACCAAGATTTCTGGGCAATCTATGCCAAGGAAGGAGAGATGTTGTCTGGCAACATCAAGAAGAGACAGCTGAAGGATGAGTATCAGCGGATGGCTGATATGGTTGCTAAACTGATTGAAAATTGCACATTCTCTCTAGATGCTGTTACTATGAAGAGATTCAGCATCATGGCCGCCATTTACTACGGACTGGAAGTCAACTGGTCTGTCATTATTTGGTACGTTCTGGCTAACTTCCACGACAAAAAGAACAAGAGCAAGGCACCTCAGACCAACCACAAAATCACTCTCAGTTATCTGCTGTTCAAGATGGGCTGTGAGATGACGAATGGAAAGGAAATTCATAAATCTAAGGCAATGGTGAAGTATTTGCCTGTTCTGAAGAGAAAAACCGACGAGGCTGATGAGGAAGAAGCTGAGGAATCAAAGGAGATTCCTACCAAAAGGCCAAGGAGATTGGTCAAAACAACTGACTTAGCTGTTGAGACTCAGAAGAAGAAGGCTGCTGAAAAGCTTAAGGAGAAAGCTCCTAAGAAAATGAAGACCGTGGCTGATGTTGCTGCTGACCAAATCATTGATCAGACCACTGCTGATGTCAGGAATATGTCCCCTGCATCATCTTCAAGAACTCCAACTGCTCAAGTACCTGATGAGACTGTTTCTCATAGGACCAGAAGCCAGTTGAGAGATACTGCTACTTCTCAACCTGCTCAAGGTAGACCTAAGAAAACAGCAAGGAAGCAGATGACATTTGTTGAGGAGCCCACTAAGTTGGAGAACTTAGTAAGGGAAAGCCCTCAAACTGCTGAAAGACCTGTTGGAGCTGAAGAAGCTTCTGTTGCTGAACAGACTGATGCGCAACAGACCACTCAAGCAAAGCCAACAGTTGAGGTTTCTAAACCTCAGGATGATCTTGACGTGATGATCATCCATCCAATTGCAGCTGCACCTCTTGCATCTGCTGCTCCTCAACCTATCCCAGCTGACAAGGGAAAGAAAAAGATTCTGATGAAGAGGAAAAAGGTCTCTGCAGCTGATAAAAAGAAAAGGGAGGAAGCTGAGCAAAGAAAGAGGGATGAACTGGAAGAAAAGAAGGCACTTGAACTGAGCAAGATTCAGGAAGCTAAGGATGCTGAACGAAGAAAAATGTCTGAATCTGAAAGAAAAGCAGCTGAGGATGCTGAACTTGCTATGGTCATTGAGCTAAGTAAAACTGATGCTCATGGACCAGTTCATGGTGGAGGTATAAAGATTAATGAAGCTGATGAAGAAAAACCAAAGAAGCCTAAGATGCCTGCTGGAGAGGTCAAGCCAAAGGAGAAGTATGAAATAAGAAGAGCGTTTGACATTGTCTATGCTGACAAAGATCTCTTCAAAAGGTTTGAAAAGACCTTGGCTTATTATAACCAGAAGCTGATGCTGAAGACTCTGTTCACCCATGAAAAGCCAAGATACATGAAATGGAGAGATTATAGGCTGAACAGATCTATTGCAGAGCTTCAGAGTTGGAAGGAGTTAGCTGATGAAGAAAAATGGGTTCTAAATTGGCTAAGGACTGACTCTATCCAGAAAGCTTTGGATCCTCATTTTGTAAGGGATGCTATGCATCAGTATGCTAAGGACTTTGCCTTGGAGGAAGCCAAAATAATCAAGAACACTTTGCCTGCTAAAAGAAGAAAATCTGATGATGCTGTTGAGAGGGCAATCAATATAGCTGTTATGACCGCCTTGAAGAGATGGGCAGAAAGGTCAAACACAGCAAGGATGTTCAAGTGACCTGCCTCAGCTGCCAAGCATTCAACATATCATATTTGGCAAGGAAGTCAAAGACTACTACGAAGTGCCTAAGGGAAACAATGCTTTTACTAATCCATGGATCATTGTGCGACAAATTCGTCAAACAACATCCTTCAATGATGATGGCAAAATCGTAAGTTTAGTCTATGATGATGTCACTGATGAGCACAAAGCTGACAAAGCTGCTGATGAACCCTTAGCAATTGAGTGGAATGCTAAGGAGTCTAAAGCTGATCAGAATACAGAGCTGAAAGATGCACCTGTCCACTAGGAGACTGAGACTGAGGAAAGGGAAGCTGATACTTCTGCTTCATCAAGTGACTTACATTCATCACTGATGGAAGCTTTCCAGTTATTAATGGAGAATCAAATGAAGGAACTGGAAGAGAAGAACAACCTGCAGTTGAAGAAGTTGAAAGAAGAGCTGAAGGAAGAGTTGGCAGAGTCCAACAGATCACAGCTGGAAAATATACATCTCCAAACTGCAGAAACTATCAAGAAATCCATAGATAGCTTTCCCCTTCCAGAAGATCATTCAAAGCAGTTGCTGCAAAGCCTTGTTGATGTAAGCAGAAATGTAGAAGATGTGAAGGCTGATGTAAATCACCTTCATGCTGCCTTACAGAGAGCTGAACACAAGATTGCTGATTTAACTGCGACCTTCATCAAGATTAGTGATGAAGAGAAAGCTATCAATGTTGGGCTGTTGCAGGAAGTTAACAAAGCTGGAGATGTCATCCATGAAGAACTTTCCACCATGCAACTCAATATTAACTGCCTGAATGACAAGAATGACACCATCAGCACTACTCTTCATCATTTAATTCCAAGTCATGATGTAGCAAATCAGAACATCAAGGCTTTATGTGCTGCTATGAAGATTCCTACTGTTGCACTTAACCCTGTTGCTGAACCTGATAATGTCACCAAGTCTGATGATGACAAAAAGGGGGAAAGGGAAGAACCAACTGAGGGAACTGCTGCTGCTGAAGCTAAGAAGACTGATGAAGCTGCTGAAGAGACTAAAGCTGCTGAAGAAGTTGGAAAGGTAGACGGCAAAGAGAAGTCTGAAGAAGAGACTAAGGCCAAAGCCAAATCTGATGAGGAAATGGCTGAAACCAAGGACTCTGCTGAAGATCAAACAGAGCCACTTACCAAGTACAAAAATACTGAATCAGCTAAGAAAGCAATGGAAAAATTGAAGGAGCAGCAACTCAAAGAAAAAATGGAAGCTGCTAGATCAAATCTTTTGCTGGATGATGATGCTGATAAAGATGAAGAGGAAGAAGAAGATGATGAAGAATCATCTTATGAGTATGAAGAAGTGCTTGAAGGATCTGATGAAGAAGCTGATAGTTAGAATATACAAATCTTTTTGTAACCAGTTTACTTTATCTATCTTTCAGACATCTCATCTGATAAACTTGTACTTGTAATATTTTCCATATAAATGAAAGTCAAGTTTACTCCAACACATCTTTTCTATCTCAGAAATTTTTTAGGATTACAATCTTTAGCATAGGTAAAACAGGTACTTAGCTGAAGTTTTGTCATCATAAAAAAGGGGGAAATTGTTGGATAAAGATGAAGATGAAGAAGCACTGAAGACAATTAATACAGGGAGGTTTTGATGATTTCCAAAACTTCAAATCTGCTAAGTATGGATTAGCTTAGCTGATATCCCTTTGAAGAATTTTTTACTAAGTAAAGAAGATATCAGAAGAGTCAAAATTCAAGGTCCAAAGGCTACTGATCTGCTGTAGGAAAGAAATCAGACTGGTGAAGATCAGCCGACTCAAAACAGATTTGTTTAACCTTGAGACCAGCTTAGTTCGCCATCAGACTTGTCCTTTCGTCAGCCAAGTGAAATGATCAAGAAGCCTTCCCAACGATAATAAATGCCCCTGGAAGTAATAAATGCTGAAGTACAAGGTTATTAAAGACAAATGATTGAAGAAACGCTTCACATCAGCTGGGTGCATTTAATGCTGCCTGCAGAAAAGTACTGTTGACAGTACGGACAGACTGCAAAGAGCCGTTCGCGGAAATTAAGGACCAGTACTCGAGGAATTTGAATCTTGTCTCTCTTCAACGGACATTTTTCAAACCTCAAGTATAAATAGCTGGAAGAGACTAAGAGAAGAACAACAACACAATCTCTGAGAAATTTTCGAAGCAGAATTCTTTAAGTCTCAAGAACAGCTCACTCATCAGCTTAGTCATTTGTTGACAAAAGCAGAGTTGAAGAACAACGAAAAATACATCTTCTGAGTGATTTTGTAATCGTGAGTGTTGTGAGAAGTAGATATCCATCTTTGTGAGTGATATTACTTCGGAGAGTAGGAGTTTCTAAGTGATTTCCTACTGCGCACTTGTGGCCTTTTCATTTGTTGATTGGCGCAAGCAGAGTATACTGTAAACTTTGTGATTATAGTATAACTCAATATCTGAATGACTTGGAAGAGTGGACTAAAGGATATTTAAATCCATATAACCACTATAAAAATTCTGTGTGTTTTTACTTGCATTTTTACTTGCATATTTTCAGTCGCATAAAAACACTTTGATTTAACTGTTTGAAAAGTTTATAAGGAAAGGAGTTTTATAAAACTGGGGAACAAACTTTTCAACTATACTAAGTTTACTTGTGAAAAACACTTTACAAATCCGCTGCAAGTACTCTAAGTATTGAAACTGATCTTAACAAAATCAGCTAAGTAATTATCAGATTAGTGGTCACCGAAGCTGTTCAAAGATTTGTTCGCGATTAGCCAAGTAGCTTACTGTTCGGTAACAGCTTAGTCTGTTCAAGTTAGAACAAAAGTTTTAAAGTTAAAAATTGTCCAAAAGTTTAGAGGTCTATTCACCCTCCCTCTAGACCTCGTCTGACCACTTGGGACCAACATTAATGTAAAATGCAAACATTAAAATGAAAGAGCAAATAGGAAAACATTAGTAGTATAGCTAGTAAGAATATTTAATCAATAAAGAGTCTCTCTGTGCTAACAAAATAAAAATTATGAGAAATTATGATCCAGGAACAAAATACTAATAAGAGTCAAGCATTATCTTCCAAAATTTGTTTGTATATATAGAGATGTATGACAAATGCAAAATATTAAAAAAAAAAATATTAACTTTTTCAAAAAAATGAAATAATCTAAAAAAAAAAAATCAATCCGTAATCAAATTAAATCCAAAGATGAACCCCAAAAAGGAGAAGAACAAATTAAATCTTTAAAAAAATTAATGTCAAATGCAAACATTAAAATGAAATAACAATTAGGAAAACATGAGTAGTATAGCTAATAAAAATATTTAATCAACAAAGAATCTTTCAGTGCTAATAAAATCGAAATTCTGAGAAATTACGATCTAGAAAAAAAATACTAATTGGAGTCAGCATTATCTTCAAATATTTGTTTGTATAGAGATGTGAGACAAATGCAAAATATCAAAAAAAAAAAAAGAACTTTAGAAAATAAAAAATGAAATAATCTAAAATCAAAATAAATCAATCTATAATCACATTAAATCGAAAGATGAAACCCGGAATTAAATCTATAAAAAAATGAAAAATGCAAAATAATAAAAAAAATTATGAATATTCAAAATGAAATAATATATCTAAAATCACAAGAAATAAATCTATCATCAAATTAAATCAAAAAGTAAAAAAAAAAGGGAGAGATGATGAAACTATTTCTACAATGAAAACCTTAATGACAAATGTACATTTTACAACAATATGGGAATTCAAATGGAATAATATAAAATCAAACTAAAATAATCTATTATCAAACTAGGTCAAAACGCGAAAAAGATAAAAAGAAAAAAGGAGAATGTGACATTAATTCCACAATAAAATAGAAAAAAGGAATAAACAAAAACTAAAATATGGCTATTTATAAAATTCATCTACAACATACTTTGTTAACCAAAAATTGTTGCAAAAGAATAAAAAAAAATAATCGAAGCTTTCAAAGATATGAAGAAAAAATAAAGTAGGACTCGTTTTATAATTCAACAAATTCGTAAAAGAAAACACCACTCACAAAATTGAAAATAAAATGAAATTTTTTTGAATTAGCTATGAGAGAAGATCTAGAGAAGTAAGCGATGCAACCAATCTATGGTATCAAATTCAAATCCTTATGGGTGAATTTAGGGGCCGTTTGGTAGGGTTGTATGAGATTAAGGTGGATTATATTGGAGTCAGATTGAAGGGCATATTAAAAATATATTTGGTAGATTTGATTGAGTCATATATATTAAATAAAAGCAATCTACCATAATAATATATTTTTTTAGAGTTATGATTTTAGGCATATATTAATATATTTTCACTACTTAATTGAACATATTATGTTTGTTAAGATATATCAACTAATCGAAGCCATTTGTTTAATATGTATAAGAGTATGAGTTGATCAATATTTTAGCTTGAATGCCTACATGTTAATTGAAAATTGATATAGATTTTAATTTGTGATTTATTTACGTAGAATGTGTTTTCATTTTCAAAGATTTGAGAAGAATTTATGATATTTAATGATATGTTAAAAAGAAAATATATAAATTTGAGGTTATAATTGACATTTTACCTAATCCATATTCACCCGAATTAACTAATCCACCCATGCCTGGGTGGATTATAATACAGTCTTAATACCGGGTCGTAAAGATTTAATCCATTTGACCCGGTACTAGAGCAATGCCACCAAACATTGTATTAGCCCATATTAACTCATATAATATGACTTATTACCCCCTTTTAGGTCCTACCAAACAGCCCTTTATGGGATAATTGATAAATAAGTTCCTTAAATTTAAATTTCTTTATAATTGTAGTATGTTTTAAGGATAAATATAAGGAACAAACAAGTTACCTAATTTTGTGCATATTATATATAGGAATAATTACTTTCCTTGAATAATAAGATTTTTTATTAAAACAAATCTAAAATCTAGAAAATTAGAATTTTGGTCAAATTTATATAATTAGGTAGAAAGTCACCCTTCAAATATATAATGTATATATATAGATATATAGATATAAAAAAGATATTTAAAAGGTTTAATAAATCATAAATGTGAATAATTTAACATTATAATTCACTTAAAAGATTGAAATTTTTGACCCAATACTGTAGCTAATGGAGTAAAAATAATGGTACATATGGAGTATTTAAATACTCCATTACCCAATTCCTAATCAAGTACATTGACTTGAAGATGCGTGACTCTTTAGCAAGTATAAGCTCAAAATTTGGCTCTTATCTCATTTTTTGACATGCAAAATATTAGAAAGGAGTTGGAAAAAATTCGACCAAAGAAAGATTACAGGATAGTGCCAAACAATCCAATACATTTAGCTTGTAATATGATTATTCTATGACAAACTCTTTGATTAAATGATTAACGCACAACGTTTATTTATATTGTATAGAATGAGCAATGTCCAACTTTATCTCGCGAATACATTTAAGCGATTATTTGAAATCCTAAGATCACATTCGACTATGGGACGAAGCACTTCAGTATGAGTGCAATAATGAAACAGTCTCTAAGGTCGTGATCTTAAAATACGTTCCAAGTCATTGATTCCGAACAAGACGAGCTATCGAAGGAATATATCGCCAAGACTTGTACGAATATGCATGATACACTTGGAGTGAATTTGTAACTTTTCAGGAACAAGGCATTTGATGCTAGTGTCGGTATTGAAGTCATTGATTACATCAATCATTTTTTTATTTATTTTTTATTTTCCATATCATGGATGCAAATATCCATGTTGGTGAAGATTTCTTAAATATCATAATCTGTAAACGGATCTTGTGATTCACCTGCCAACTCTTGATCAAAATCGGAAGAAGATGCCATTGAAGTATCTGATCTGATATCCTCTATTTAAAACTCTTATCCAAAAACAAAAAATATTCAGATATTTCTTCATTTATTCAATATATGATTTGATGATTTCATCCTTTGAAACAATCTCTTGTTTCATTTTATGTTTTCCTGAAATGTTCTGGAAAGAACTAGGATTATCCTTATGTTGTTTGATAGTATTTTGTTCTTGAATCATTGAAGTCCTTGACTAAGGTTGATAATTTTTTTTGGCAATCATCTTCTCTAAAATCCATCAATAATATGTTTTCGCCTGCTTTTGCCATGAGATGGCCTCCAGGGCTCTGATAATGAAAGTGGATTTAAGGGATTATTATCTGATGGAATATTATTTTGTAAAATATTCCTATTTAGTCAGCTATTTTATATGATTTGTATACATGATCTTCACATATGGTATCACATCAATGGAGGTGTATACATATAAGTTACTATAGTCTAACACATACCCTATATGTGGATGAATTTGATCAGAAAGAAAGATACTCTTAAAAACAGTATCAAAGAAGAATTTGATATCCTTCTGAATTTAGATCTACTTAGGGCATCTCCAATAGAGATCTGTATGGGTCATCAAACCCATTAACTTCCAATTTGGGAACTGAAATTAGAAACGGTGAGCTCCAATGGAGACCCTATAGCCATCAAAATGATGTCAAGATCCTCTTGCCATCAAGGATAGGGCCAATTATTCTTGACCCCAAATTTCAGTAGGAAATTTTTTCCACACTCCAACGGCCACATTGAGAATGAACAACGGTAACATTTTTTTTTTTAAAAGATACGTTCAATTTTTTTGTATAAATTAAACATCACTTTCAACCAAAAAAAAACCTACACTTACAAATACAGATCTAGATATAAAAGAATACAGAAAAAAAAAAAAAAGAAAAAAATTACAATGATTCAAATATGAAATCGAAAAGAGAGGCAGAAGAAGAATTGGTACAAAATTATAAGTTCAGGTTACCGGATAATTGGAGAGGGAGAGAGGAGAAGGTGGCGAAGAGGAAGGTGGAAGAGTGATTGGAGTTTCATTATTTTTTGGGGGGAGGAGGGGGAGGTGAGAACAGTATTGTTGAAATGTGAAATATTTTGCCTAAGTTTCTAGACAGTTTTACATGTATCAAGAAATATCAAGATATCACATGTAAATTCAAAACAAGCACTTGGTAGGAGAATCTAGATATATCTCAAGAAATCCTAGGATAGTTAGTGGTTGAATACTCTAGAATAATGAATATTCTAGAAATTCTAGATAGTTCTATGCTAACTTTAAATATGTATGTACTACTACATTGTAAGACAAACAATTGAATGAAAAAAAAAAAAGAAGAATTCTCTCCAAAAATCATTCTCCTCCAACTAACTACAAATAATTAACAAACAAATCTTCAAGTTGATATCAATTTTACAATTAATTCAAGCTCAAAAACCCAATAGGTATAGCCATGGTCGGAGGTGGAGGTAGATGTGGAGGTGAAAATGTGGGTGGGGGTGGGGCAGCGATCGAAGTGGAGGTATGGGTGGGGGTGTGGCGGGGGATTAAGAAATGTGGAGAATGGATGAAGGTGGAGAATAGTAGGAGAAAACATATTTATATGTTAAGTGTATTTAGGTTTATGTTACGGTTAAATGAGTTTAATTTCGTTTTAGTATCAATTTGACTTAATTTTAATTGTTTTAATTGATGTTTCATTTTGATGGCTGTAAATTGGAACATAAAACATTTGTTAGGGGCCTCAAAAAAATGTAGCAGTCCTCAAATGGGTATTTGATTACCCATTTTATTAGCAAAGGATTGGAGATGCCCTATAAGTGGAAAATTCCAAAAATTGAACCCAAGATAATTTATCATCTAGGAACTTTCGAAAAACTTGTTTTAAAACAGGTAGTTAAAACTACAAAAGAATCAAAATAACTTGATAATGAAGGAAAAAGGATAAAATTACTTAGTGAAAATGATATTCAACCCCTATAAACATACTCGTAAATTTGTTCTAGGATTAGTACAAATTGCATTTAAACCATAAACCTTAGAAGGGTTACCAAAAAGTTTTATAGCAACTCTTAGAGATATATGGTAGAAATCTTGATTGGAAAAAATCTCTTAGGGGTATCATACAATCAATCCTGACACATGTAGGGCTGAAAATGAAACTATGTTATTCGATGCTCGGCTCGAGCTTGTTCAATAAAAGCTAGTTTTAGTTCGGTTCGTCAAACTAATCAAATAAGCTTGAACAAGATTTCTCGTTTGATAACTTTTGAAGCTCGACTCGAGCTCAATTCGATAACCTAAAAATTGAAAAAAAAATATATGTAAAATACCAAGCTACTCAATACTCGGCTCGAGCTCGTTTGATAAAAGATCGTTTGAGCTCGGTTCGTTAAGAAATCAAACCAAGCTCAAACACAAAATTTGAAGCTCGATAAAATTCAAACCAAGCTTGAACAACGTAGGGTTCGATACTACTCGATCGGCTCGTTTACAGCCCTATCTATATGCGTTATGTACGCATTAACATGTGGTGTCAAATATCGCCAACTACTCCTTTTTTAATTTTTTTAATGGTTTTAAACTAATAATTATTTAAATAATAAAAAACACATTTTTTTTAAAAAAACTTTTACCTAAAAATGGACATTTACATTTATAAATTTTGTGTAAGATTTAACTAAAAAGGTTGATTTTTCATAGATAAATTTAATTTAACAACATTGTAGTATAAACATGTGTAGTTTAATTTTCTTATCTTAAACAAAGAATTTAGACATTATCTTTAAATACGATTTTCACATTAAATTTAAAAATATTGATACATGTACATTTTAAAAATTTATCGATAAACACAATTACATAATAAAAATAATTTAAGATTTAATAACATTATGTTTTAAATTAAAGATGCAACATTATTATTTTCAATTTTAAATTTTAAAATATTTAATCAAAGCGTATAAATGTTTAAAATTTGATATTTTTTATTTAAATTTAATTTAACAACATCGTAGTATAAACATGGTAGTTTAACTTTTATAATCTTAAATGTACAATTTAGACAAATCGTAGAACTACGATTTTTGCATTAAATTTAAAATTTTTGATACACGTACAATTTAAAAACTTACAAATAAAGAAATTATGTACTAAAATATCCAAGGAATTTAATTACGATGGCGATTAAGGCCCACTCATAGGCGACTAAGTCTTTTGAAGTTGACGATTTGACTTATGATGATTGTATTACGTGATGACTAATCATACACTCAATAAGGGTTATATCGCAGGTTCTTGGTTGGAATTCTCTAGCAGGTCCTAAGAGAAGTGGTTATGTCCGTGTCATCATCATTTGAGTTGGAATCATTGAATTCATCTCTTTGGTCCTACACAATCATATTGTGAAGTTTGATACACGTCAACATAATGTTACGGAGGTCCTCTGGATCTCAACCCCTGCCCGGCTGCTTTCCAATGGCAAAACGACTTTGAAGAATTCCAAATGCTCGTTCAACATTCTTGCGGTATGATTCTCGCAGCTTAGATAACGTAACATCTTTGTTCCGCCACAGTTTGCCTAGTGGCTTTGATTAACGTTCTCCATTTTGGATATATCCCATCGGCCTAATACTACGTTATTTAGTGATCCCTACCATGTTGGGATTTCATGGGGTATGATTGTCATACAACTGTGCGGAATTTAAATTTTTTTCATACTACCCATAATCCTAGGATTTTCATCTAGCTCATACGAATAGGTTGAATCTAATTTTGCAACAATTACAAAATAAAATAGGGTGTAATTCGAAATTATCTCACCACAGGCAAGGTGATGGTTTTTCTTCGGTCTTCTCTTTGTTCATTGAAGCACCCTACGTGTTGTGCCTCTAGAGTAGTCCACACCAATTGGATGAGAGCAACACCTTCAAACCTCAGGCTTAGAACTAGGAGAAAAGGCTTGTTAATGGAGGAATTGGATCTAGATCCAACTCTTGGTGAAGGAGAGAGCAAGAGAGAGAGAATGGGGCGGCTAGGGTTTTGAGTCTCCTCTTGACTTCTTTTTATAGCCACCTTCAAAGCCCCTTATGTGCAAGGCGTATGGACCATTAATTAAATTTGTCCAAGTCTTACATTAATTTAATTAAGCCCTTTCATTAAACTAACCTAATTAATTCAATTAATTTTCTCTCTCTTTAAATAACTCGTTAATTAATATTTAATTAATTAGACTATCTAATTAATTATTTCTCTCACATAATTAACTCTTTAATTCATTTGATGATTTAACTCTTTAAATCAAACCTTTCCTTAATTGATTGTCACTGTCCAACTGTATTGTGTGTGACCCTCTGGGTTCACCATCAATTGGTCGTAGGCCAACGACTTTTGTGATTTAATTAATTAGCAATTAATATTCAATTAATTGCTCCGATCAATTAAACTCTTTTAATTGACCACTCCAGAATTAATCTCCCATTAATTCAGGAGTACCCAAACCTCATGGTCGATGTCTAGTGAGGCCCAACTTCAGGTGAATTGACATTAATGAACCTCAACTCATATAAGTACCATGTACATACAGTCTCTCTAATGACTAATTTCTCGATCGAGACCTAGGGTGTGTGAATTGGTCGGCACCTCTAATTATCTCGATTCTATACTTTCTAATTCCGGATAATTATTCCAGTGTGACTGCGAAATTTGGAAACCCCTTTTCAAATCCATCAACGACCATGGCCATGGGTTTCTCGGAATATATTATCTAAGAACGCACAGGAAATTCCCTCATTCATTACAATGAGTCGGTAGATCCCATCTTGTTGCTAACCATTTGCACATACGACTAAACGTAACCAAAGTAGGCGCACAATCAGGCAAGGTGACCGGCTCCTAAATCAATGTACGCACACCCGTATACCGAATTTGCCCTAGTATCTCAAGTCTAAGGACTAAATCGTACACTAGTTTAAGTCTTGAGAAACATCCCATCATCGATATGCTTTATGCACTTCCACAATCTGTTTCTCTGTTCGGGTCGTTCGATATGATGTGTTTGATCCCCTATCGAACCACCTAGTCATATGCACTGACATCAAATATCTTGTTCATGAAACTATACAAATTCACTCCATGTGAATCATGTATAATCCTACAAGTCTTGACGATTCCTTCGATACCCCGTCTCGACAGGAATCTATGACTTGGAACACTTTTAAGATCACGACCTTAGAGACTGTTTCATGATTGCACTCAATACGGAAGTGAATCTTCCCATAGTTATAAGTGATCTCAGGGTTTCAACCAATCGCTTAAATTTATTCGCGAAAGATGAAGATGACCATTAGTTTATCTTATAGACGAAAAAATAAAATTTGCTTATTAATTATAAAATCAAAGACCTGTCCAACATAGAATAGTCGTATTACAAGCAATTGTGTTGGCTTTCGGGGCACTATCCAATCATACCATTCACCTTATAATGAACTTTTGGGACGATTCCTAGAGCTAAGTTGTCGAACGGTAGAATAGGGGACGCTTCATCCGGAACCGTTGTCGGAAGTCTTCATCCATATAAATCGTCCTCTCGACAAAGTAATCTTCCATGAGGGCAAGATACTTCACTTGTCGATCCCTAGTTTTATACATTTGCCAATGAATAGAGCCTGTAAAGGCTCTTCGTGTACTAAGTCGAGCACATTTGCATAAATGAGTTGCTCACCTCTCTCAGTTTGGTTTAAACATTCTTGTTCAACCGCTTCTTCTGGTTCCTAAAGCTCTTGATAACATTGATCATTGGAACTCAAACCAAAATCACCAAAGGAACCAAAGGGTGAACTCATTTTATGAAAAAATAATTTGTTGGTGAGAATGATGATGAAATGTTCGGAAATGAAATGAATGTGATGAAATGTTTGGAGATGGAAAGAATGTGAAGAAATGTTTGGAGATGGAAAGAATGTGATGAAATGTTTGGAGATGAATAGAATGTGGTGAAATGTTTAGGGAGATTGAGTCTAAAAACTAGGAAAACATGATGTGATATCTTATCTTCGGCTGAAATACTAGGTACCAATAAGAGTATGACACATACCTCTTATCCAGTCACATCAGTATTGTGCTTATGTGTCATGGATATGATAGAAATAGTGTCCTGCAAGCCAGCTGTATGGCTAGTATTTATTGTAATAAATGCGGAACTATTCAATTTCGATTAATAAATGCACTTTATTAAAATGGTCATCTTTATCTTATGTAATAATTATCTACGCATAAGGATAGAAGTCCTAAGATCACAGGGCTATGGGACAACCCGTGGACTGATCTCCAAGGCCGTGATCTAGAACATATTCAAGAGTCGTAGAATCCAATCGAGATAGGACATCGTTGGATTCGGTTAGACTCTCACTGTTGTGTGTACTCCGATGAACTGGAGGACGCTGGGGTCCACGAGCATGACTGGGATAGTCGACACACATAAGTGGGTGACTTGCTGGGATGGCAAGCGCACTGAATACCCCAATTAGGAAATAACTCACCATGGAAGCGGTGGTCGCATATCGGGGTTGAAGTTATTCCAAATTTATAATAGTATACGAGGAACGATCCCTAACTACTTGAGGTGATAGGGTTTATCTGGTGCGAGAACGTCTATACTTTGATATGAGTTCCGACTGACTGGGGATCACCAGAAAGTCTCTGTGGACTCATGTTGGGTATAGAGGAACTCGTATGCAGATTCATATCATCAACAAAGGATCCATTGACCCGACTTGATAGGTTGGGAAATTCTCCTATGGATTTCTGTGAGAAATTAATTCTGGTAAAATCCTTGGCCAAGGTATCTGAGGACTTTATGTAAGTAGCTCATAAAGATTAAGTCAAAGAGAATTTATTTCGAGACCAGAATACATAAGGTCAAGACAAAAGAAAAGGGGTTCCGATAAACACTACAACAAAAATGATCTTTGGTGACATCAAGCTTGCTGGCATTTTGAAGAAAATGTGAGAAAAAATGAATACAGTTACATTTTTTAAAATGTCAGGAATAATAAATGTTAAATATACTATTTAGTGACATTTTAATATTATTATGACATTTTATAATGTTACATCTTGTTATGATAGTGACATTTAACTTTTAGTCACACCGCTAGAAGTGGCATTTTGAAAAATGTCGTTATATATAAAATATCACTAGCAAAGTGTCACTTGTAGCAGTGTGGCTAAATGTATCAATGTCACAATTATAATTAAAAGTAACATTATAAAGTATCACTATAGTATAAAAATGTCACTAATCAGTAAAATTAACACTTATACTTTGTGGCATTTTTCAGAAATATGACTATATTAATAATTTGTGACATTTTCTTTAAAATGTTATCAAGCATGGTGCCACTATAGATCATAGTTGTTGTAGTGAAAAGACCATACCCTTAAGTTTCGACTGGGAGATTGATCGATGGAGAGATTATGTCGTATATGGAAATTATAAATGATAAAAGGTTCACTGAATTAATTCACCAGTGATTGGGCTCTATGGGCTTGTGGCTGGACATCGACCGTGGAGTGTGGGAGAATTCCCAAATTGGCAGGGGTGCTAATTTTGGAATGGTCAATCGACAGAGTGTTCGATTGATTTAGAGTAAGTCTTACTCGAATAATTAAATAATATTTAATTATAACCCACGGCCAATTATGTGGTGAACCTACGGGGGCATACACAATACACAAGTAGCGAAAGCGAGGAAATAAGAACGACCGAGTCGACTGGGTCGACTGGGTGAAAAATCGACTGGGTCGATTATATTGGGTGGGTCGACTGGGTCGACCCAATTGGAACAAATTGGGATCCAATTGGAATTGGATCAGGATCATAAATTAAATTGGAATTTAATTTGTGGATTAATTAATTAAGTTGAATTTAATTAATTAAAAGGGATTTTAATTAAATGGGCTTAGAGTCTGATTTAATTAAATGGGAGATTAAGTTAATTAATTGGGCTATTTAATTGGGAGATTAAATTAGGCCTGGTCAAATTAATTAACTGGGCCATGAATTAATTAGGAGACTTGGTCTTCTAATTAAAGAGGGTCATGGCCCATGTAGGAGAGAAGAGCCCTAGTCCTAATAGGACTAGATTAGAGAGAAAACTATAAGTAGCTTTCTTATAGTTGAATTTCACACAACTCCATATGCAATATTGAGCAAGAGCAAAAATTCTCTCTCCCTCTCCCTAGCTATATCGACCGAACCCTTCTTCCACTTGGAAGAATTTTTCATTTTCGAGTTTTGTTCCTAAATTGTTCCTAATTCCTAGTTTATAATATAGCTCGTGTTCTAGCTGATCGAGATATATTATTTTCGTGATATTGTGGTGTATCAACTCGTAGAGGCGCAACACGTGGGGCGCTACTCATAAGGTCTGGGTCGATTTTGCTGGAGCAGAATTCAGAGCTCGTTTTGCTAGCCGAGGATTTGCAAGGAGATAGGTATAAACGAGAAAACTTATACTATCGTTTTATTTATATTCATATATATACAACTAGAGAATATCCTGGCAAGATTCCTTAAGAGGTCCTAAAAGTTTTATATTCCGCTGTGCCTAGGGCTGTTTATCTTATCGAATCCCAACAGGATAATGTTATCTTCGACTGAAATCTTGGGTAACAATAGAATAGGAGTTTGAAACGTACTCCTTGTCCAACCACGTCAAGATTGCGTGTTGTGGATAACATCATCTTCTGCTGAAATGTAAAGTCAAATCACTTCATTAATTCAAATTTGTTGGTCCTAAGTTGTCAAAACATGGTCTAGCTGTGGGGGAGAGGGGTGAATAGACCTTTTTAAATTTTAAATAATTTTGTTAATGATCTTGTAAGATAAGTTAAACACTTGACTACTTAAGAACAGATGAGTAAATCAGTTAGCATATAGGAGATTCCTCAAGCTTGGTGAAACACTTAACTAATTTGCTTCAGAGAGTGAAATAATAACAGTAAATCAGAGATTGAAGTATGTAGCAGACAAGATAGAAGTTTTAAATCAAACGTTTTGTTTCAGTTGAATATTGCAATCATAATATCTTTCCTCTAGACAACTTCTTTCATTCAGTTTTAAAACTAGTTGAAAGTAAACAGAAGATTAGTCTGTTCTTTTGAATTTATGAATACAGATGCAGGAAATAAAATGAACACATAAATTTTATAGTGGTTCAAGGCTGGTGTAATCCCTCTAATACACTTTTCTTCCTTTAACACATTGGAATGATTAACAAATCTATTAGATCAATACAACACTTGACGTTTACAAATTCTACGTACAAGTGGAACTTTTACTCTTAGCTAGTAAAGTTACACGGATTATAATCTCTTAGACTAAATCATCACAAAGCTCACAACTTTACAGTTAATCTCTCTTAGAAACTAACTCCCCAGATTACAACCTTGTCGTAAACAAACTCTCTATTGGGCACCCAAACTGAGTGTGCGGGTGACAGCAATTGTACTGTGGCACCCAAACTGAGTGTGCGGATGGAGTCACAATCGAATATCGTGGGCGCTTGTGTGAATGCACTATAAGGGAAGGGTATGCGCATTTCCTAATACCAATTGGTTTTGGGACAAGAGGTATCAGAGCCAAGGTCACGTGTTCGATTCCCAGCAGGAGCAATAGGCTGAGGCGGAGATTGTTGGGCACCCAAACTGAGTGTGCGGGTGACAGCAATTGTCCTGTGGCACCCAAACTGAGTGTGCGGGTGGAGTCACAATCGAATATCGTGGGCGCTTGTGTGAATGCACTATAAGGGAAGGGTATGCGCATTTCCTAACTCCAATTGGTTTTGGGACAAGTGGTAGCACCTGAGGTCCTACAAGTGGTATCAGAGCCAAGGTCACGTGTTCGATTCCCAGCAGAAGCAATTGCTGAGGGGGAGATTGTTGGGTACCCAAACTGAGTGTGCGGGTGACAGCAATTGTCCTGTGGCACCCAAACTGAGTGTGCGGGTGGAGTCACAGTCGAATATCGTGGGCGCTTGTGTGAATGCACTATAAGGGAAGGGTATGCGCATTTCCTAACACCAATTGGTTTTGGGACAAGTGGTAGCGTCTGAGGTCCTACAAGTGGTATCAGAGCCAAGGTCACGTGTTTGATTCCCAGCAGGAGCAATTGCTGAGGGGGAGATTGCTGGGCACCCAAACTAAGTGTGCGACTGACAGCAATTGTCCTGTGGCACCCAAACTGAGTGTGCGGGTGGAGTCACAATCGAATATCGTGGGCGCTTGTGTGAATGCACTATAAGGGAAGGGTATGCGCATTTCCTAACACCAATTGGTTTTGGGACAAGTGGTAGCGCCTGAGATCCTACACTCTCCGTTTTTATCGACGATTTAAACCTTTTCTTCTTAAGATCAACTGGGTGGTTTCTACTATCGTGTAAGCTTGAATTTTGAATTGCAAGTTTGCAAAAGTTAAAGTGATTGATGCAATTTTGCTAGCTTATTTGTTTAGTTACTTGTGGTTATGAAAGTAGGAATGCATGCAGTGGGTGCAAAACAAAGATTTCTATGCAGGCTTAGCCTATGCATAATAGTGACATATTTGAATTAATGCAGTACCATGCATAAATAATAATAAGTCCATGTCGGCAAAACTTTCCAACCTATGCATAGTAAAGCGATTGATGCAATTTTGCTAGTTTATTTTGTTTTGTTACTTGTTGATATGAAAGTAGGAATGCATGCAGTGGGTGCAAAACAAAGATTTCGATGTAGGCCTAAACCTGCGGTGGTAAAGATAATAAATGGATAGATGACATGGAATCACTCAATTGGCGGTTGCGGACTCACTCGACGCAACTAATCGCGAAATCACTCGACGCGACCAAGTCACTCACTTGTAAAAGAAGTTTACTCCTCTTAATGCAAGAATACTTGGAAACAAATATATTGTTAAACTTAAACACTCTTATTTAATTATTAATTTGGAGGGGATTTATATAGGAGTTTTTGAACATCCCTCCAAAACATAGGAAATAACAATCTGAATGACCTTACAATTTTTCAATATAAACTTGACTCTTGACTTATATATAACATAAATCACGACCTTATTATCTAAAAAATTATAATAAATGAAAAATAGACTAATAAACCATGTAAGGCTCTTAGAAATACCAAAAGACATAATGAGTATTGTTTCCCGAGTGCAGTTTGGCAATCTTTAGTAAAATGCCCATAACTTTTTCCACAGACCTTGTTTTTTTAAACCGTTTTTTTTTTGTTTTTTTGTTTTTTTTTTTGTTTAAAACTAGACTTCCATACCTTTAATTCTAACCATATATGATACACTTTCTAGTTCCTTGCAAAGGAAAGCAGTTTTGCGATTAAACTCACCCTGTTGCAGAAATGAATTCTGGGATAGCATTTGCATCAGCGAAAAGGGTTTTCCATGAGATGGGAAATGCAAAGTATTAGTCCCACACGATGTTTGTGAATAATTTAAACCACTCGGGATAACATTATCTTTGGTTGAAACCCCATTTACCAATAGAAGTTTGACAAGTACCCCTTATCCAGCCACATCGGGATTCTCAAGATTATGAATTATTCCCTATTTAAAGAGAAGGTCTGATCACTTTTTAATCCACACCCGTCTCAATCTTCTCTATTGTTTCTGCACTTCTCTACTTAAAATTTCAATTTTAAGAATCTCTTTTTTTCTAAATTATCACTGGTTATCCATGAATCCAGTGAAAGTTTGGCCACAAACTGAAGATGAGGCTCTTTGTAGAGCATACGTCACTCACTCGGAGAATCCAATCCACGACAATAATCAAAGGAACTTGGGTTAGGGAAGAAAATCATTGACTAAATGTATAAAATACTCGCGTCTGATAGCACACCCTATGAACAAGGCATACTGAGTCGTAAAAATCGAGATTGTAACAAATAGAGTTCCGCACTGGATGAAGCACACAAAAACAACCTTATGGACGAGGTAAATTTGCTGACTTTAGTATTTCAGACTCACTAACCTTATTATCATTCTCATTAAATTTGCAGACATATATTAACTCTTAATATGTATTTGTAGGTCGCCATGGCACACAACATATTTAATCAACAAACTAGCACCACAACTGGGAAATTTACAAAGACAGTGTGATGTTTTCCATCGTAGGCCAAACGCAAACGGAGCCGGATCCATTCTTTCAAACGCAAACATCGCACTTTTCCTCTTAACTATTTAATTTCCCACCACCAGGTTATACTCCGCACATGAAATTTTCATCTTAGGGGTGTGCGCGGGTCGGGTATTTCGGGTATTGGGTATTTCGGGTCGGGTACCCGACTTCCCGGGTAGTGAATTTTCATACCCGAAACCCGATCCGATCTGGCGGGTACCCGTATTTCAGGTACCCGAAATTTTCGGGTATTTCGGGTATTGGGTTTTGGGTACCCGAAATTTCACAATTTTTTTCTTTTTCAAGAATTTTTTTTTCAACATATATGTTATCCAACCTATGCTTAACCCGTAAATTGTATATATATCCAACTTATGAGACGCAATAATTAAGTGAATTTAAAAATGATATGAACTTATTAAAAATTACTTTACAAATGAACAAAATAATCACCTTGAATGAAGATTTGATATAAATTGCTTCTTTTCTTGGCTGGATTTTCAGATTTGGGCGTAAAATTGAATAATTGATTGAGCAGTAGGAATACTAAAATTGATTTCCAGATTTGGGACTTCAAATGTCGGCTGCTCAGTGCTGTGAGAGTTTGAATAGGGAAGAGTGTGAATAGGCAGTTTAGGTTTTTTTTCTTTTCTAGCCTAACTAATTGTTAAAATAAATATTGGGCATATTTTGGGCTGTCAATTACTTAATTGGGCCAAAACTCTTTTTTTTAAATAGCCGAATGGGTACCCGAATACCCGTTCGGGTGTGAAATTAATACCCAATACCCAACCCGAAAATATATTTCGGGTTCGGGTACCCGAACCCAAATGTCAAAATACCCGTTTTTTGTCCCAAACGGAAAATACCCAAACAGGTCGGGAAGGGTCCCAAAATACCCGACCCAAACGCCCACCCCTATTTCATCTGATGTGGTTCACTAGAGAACACCTTCAAAATTGGGGACTCCAAGTGATGAAACTCCATTCGATCGACCCACTGGAACTAAAAATCTAAAAAGGGCAAAGAAAAGGCTTCCTCTAGTGATCACTTTCTAGATAAGTATGCTCAAAGCATACTTGTAGCATGTGAAACAAATCACATGATAGAGGAAGGACGGGCAAGAAGGCATGCCAAGTTCATGGCAAATAATGATGAGGAGAACCATATGAAATTTGGACGCAGGATAGAAGAAAAGGAAAAGGTAAATTAAAAATATCAGCAAAAGGACTTATTTGGAAGAGGGTCGTCCAATATAGGCAACGACGATTTTGATCCATTTACCTATGTCTAATCCTTTTCAATTACTGTTTTTCTTTTATGTGTAATCATTCAATTTTGCATTGTTGCTTCCACATAATTTTAATCGTTGTTGTTTGTCTTGTTTTTAATATTATTATGCCTAATTTTAATTATAATAATAGGTGAAAACAAGACAAAAGACAACAATACTATGCATTACTATTTATTACTATGCATAGGTTTACGGACATAGAATTATTATTGTTTATACATAGTACTTGCATTAATTCAAATCTTCCATGGCATATTTAAATTAATGCAGTGATGTGACATTACATTTCAATAGAAGATAACGTTATCAACAACACATAAGCGCAATCTTGACGTGTTTGGACAAGGGTTATGTGTCAAACTCCTATTGGTACCCAGGATTTTAGCCAAAGATAACATTATCCATGACATGTAAGTGCAATCTTGACATGACTGAATAAGGGGTATGTGTCAAACTTCGAATGGTAACCAGGATTTCAGTCAAAGATAAGATGTCACAGCATGTTTTCTTATTTAAAGGACACGGTCTTCCCAAACATTTCATCACATTCTCTTCATCTCCAAACATTTCATCACATTCATTTCATCTCCAAACATTTTATCATCATTCTCACCAACAAATTATTTTTTCATAAAATGAGTTCACCCTTTGGTTCCTTTGGTAATTTTGATTTGAGTTCATATGATATCATTCTCACCAACATATTGGATATGGCACGCCTTCTTTTGCATACCTGGTGCCCAAAATGATATCACTATCCTTGTTCATTCGCCCTGTAAGACAACATCGCTCTAGGAATTGCCCCGAAAGTTCATTATAAGGTGAATAGTAGGGATCACGACTTGACATACTATCTCGCCGATGGGATAAATCCAAAATGGGGATGTTAATCCAAGCCATTAGGCAACTGGTGGGAACAAATAGCCTCTATTTCTTATGCTCCAAGAATCATACCGCAAGGATGTTGAACGAGTCTTTGGAATTCTTCAAAGTCGTTTTGTTAATGTAAAGCAGCCAGGAAGGGGTTGGGATCCAGAAGGCCTACGTATAATTTTTTTGACGTATATCATAATTCAAAATATGATTGTGGAAGACGAAATAGGAGATACGGTAGAGGTAATATCTTTTACCAAATTGGTAAACAAAATTAGTATCAGACTTCAAGTTTGGCAGAGGATAATATTCCAAAAAATGACCCTTTATATAAGGAACTCATGGAATTCAAAAATAGAAAGTAGCAAAAGGATGATAATATCTTGACATATGCAAATATTGTCCAGAAAAGGAGAATGATGATAATACTATCTCTTATGAGGAAAACCTAAACAAAGAAGAAATGCATCTTTTGGAATTTAAAGACATAAAATGGGAAGATGATCCTTGGCCTTTAATGACAAGATATTTGGATAATATTTCATTTACTGCAACATCATATAAGCGGAGAAATTTTTATGAGAACTTGTTTAAAGCATCAGAAATTTGTGAAATATTACATTTAACATCGAATGATCCACATGTTTATAACTTCGGCCAAATCATTACTAAAAAAATTTATTACCAGAGGAATGGGTTTTATCCACGTTCAAAGAATAATATTTTTGATTAGATATAATTATTGGGATCATATTGAAGCACTTAATAAGGTCTTTTTATATTAAAATAATAAGGAAAAGCACACCTGGTTTATAAAAAATTGCGGAGAAGTTTATAAATCTCATATTCCTAATTGGTTTGCACATTGATGGATATTCCAAGGGTCATCAATCAAAATTCACCCTAAAAGATGGCAAGCATTATATTCTGAATGGTTGGAAATCTCTTCAAGCATTATATTCTTAATTGTTATGCACTTTTTCATTGAAGTCTCCATTCCATGGATTTTTAAGTGGACACCAGAAGTGAGTAATAATCTTTATAACATCACATGATAAAAAGGAGTTCTTCACAAATTTTGGAAAAAAATGACAAAATTTGATCCCAAAATGAAAAAATGTTTAGTTATGAAATTGAACAACTAATGGAAGACTCATTAAAAAGGTATCAAGAACAACATACTATCAAACAGCAGAAGGATAATCCTAGCCCTTTCGAGAACATTTCAGGAAACATTAAAATGAAACAAGGGATTGTTTCACAAGATGAAATCATCAAAACATATATTGAATTTGAAGAAATGAAGAAAGATCTGATGAATTTTTTGGAGAAGAGTTTAAAATTGAGGGTATCAAATCAGATACTTCATGGCATCTTCTTCCAGTTTTGATCGTGATTTAGCAGGTGAGTCACAAGATCCATTTGCATATTATGATTTTGAAGAAATATTCACCAACATTAATTGATACTGGCATCCATGATATCATATGGAAGACAAAAAATAAAGAAAAAAAGATATATGTAATCATAGAAGTCAACACTTTTTATTGTTCATATCACTATTTAGTGGCCTACATACAATTCATGAATAGTATTTTCAATTTTTACTATTCATTTTCTGTATTTAATTTGGAAGTCCGTTGGCTGGCATATGACAAATGGAAGGATCATATCCCTCCCCCCTCCCCAATATCTTCTCTTTTGTATAATTATTTTGTAATCTTATATTTCACTTCACCTTTTGTCTTTTCTTCCATATTTGTAATAATGAGAGCTAGGCATCTGGTATGTGTATAATAAATCATTCCCGAATCCCCCCCCTTTTTTTTTTTTTGGAAAATTAAAATTTCATTCCCGAATCCGATTTTGACTTAGAGTAAATCACCATTCCTAAATTTTATATCAAAACTTGAAGGAAAAAATGGTGGTTAATTTAGGGGAAAATGCAAGATACTCCCCAATGTTATGCTAAACCTGCAAGAAATTACCCTATGAAATTTTTATTGCGTTGATGGGGGCTATTTCACACCCTACATACTACTCGGATCGAATGAAGAAGATAAGATCGATTCGACCAATTCAAACAGATCGGAATTATCTTACTGACCTGGCCAAGTGCAGCTCGCTTCGATAGAAGATTATACTCCGGACTCAAGAAGGATATTTGGGCCGAGTCCTATTAGGACTATGTTTCCTTGTAACGCTAGGTTTAAAATTATATAAATACCTAGTTAATCATTGTATCAAAGAACTACGAAATTCCTGAACTCTAAGAATACAGGATTTAACACTGCTTACAACAGCACAACTCAATAATATTCAATATTATTACAGAGCTTTTTACCTTCATATCGGTGAGTTCTTAGCTTTGTTTGTGGTTTACTTCTTGTTCTTGAATATTGCTTTTCTTTGTAACCGATCCATCCGGAATAAAGTAACAGAGCCCTATATAACATATATATAAATATCGAAAACCCCCGATATCACAAATTCACTGATATTCAATTAACCTGACGAAATCCGGCTAAATCAGTTGGCGCCCACCGTGGGGCTACGTTAATTATTCGATCGACACATGGCTCGCCAAAGGAAAAGCGCTCGCATTGGAGCAAGAAGTAATACGACCACCGGCCACAACACATCCGAAGATCCACAAGACAACAACGATAACAACATTCCCAACACCAATGAAAATCTCCCAGATACCCGTTCCCGTCAGCAGGAACACCAAGGAGGTCTTACCGGTGCAATACAGGAAGAACCGGAACTCCCCGAAATACCCGTTCCTCTCCCAGGCGCTCAGGAAAAACTGAGACAAATAGCAATGCTCTTCAAATCACTCTCTCCAGAAGAATTGCTAGTTTTAGACCAAATTCCTCGAAACGTTACGGCTCCCAGGACAACTCCTGCACCAGGAATGCCAAGGCCAAACGAACAAACCTCTCATCAAGCGGACAGCCCAGTAAGTGAGCGACGCTCGCTACACAGCCCACAGCAGGGCAATTCTAAACCCTCCGACAACTATCCCCGAAGAAAACCAGGTCGAAGAAGGCCACAGGCGGGTCGCAGCGGATCGAAGGAACGAACAATAATCCCTATCGAGGATGACATAGATGATGCTATCCCAGATCGACCACGAGCGACTCGATTCTCGGAAAGAGAAATCGAGAGAATAGTACAGGAACGACTGGAGCAACGCCTACGATCTGTTCAAAACCCGTGGACCCGAACCGCGGAACTCCAGGAGAGCCTTGCAGCATGTTCTCCCTTCTGCAGAGAAATAAAAGAAGCGCAATCCATTGGACAGGTCCCGGGTAGACTACCCCGATATGACGGAACCACCGACCCGGATGATTATATTTTTAGCTTCACTAATATAATGAATTTATATGCCCACTCTGCCGAATTCACCGCCAAGTTAATGGTGACCACATTCGAGGGCCTAGCGTTGGATTGGTTCGCAAAACAACCTGCCAACTCCATATTCAGTTTCCGGGAATTATGCAATAAATTGACGCAGCAGTTTGCCAGTCAGAAGAGGCAAAAACTCCCGATGAGCTACCTAGGAACCATACATCAACAAGAAGGGGAATCCCTGAGGAACTGGTTGGCAAGATTTAATGTAGAACTACTCAAGATCGATTCTCCGAATATCGATTACATAATTTCTATTCTCTTTGACCTCACAAAAAACAGGCAGTTCGGAAACGCTCTTAGTAGAAAGCAACCAAGAACGTTTGCCGACATCATGAGCTTGGCGTCTAAATATATGACCCAAGAGGAGATGAATTCCTTTAAGGACAAAAACAAAAATAAAGCCACAGCTTCGGGCTCTAAATGACATGACAGGATTCCTGACCAAAGGTCCATGGATTATGAGCGATCTATCAGAAAAGGTAACGTCTTCCAACGATTGGAATACAGCAAAACCGACCGAGAAAGGCAACCTAATTTCTATCAAAAACCAAGAAACCCTGAACAACCAATCAGAAGCAGGGTGAATCAAGTGGAACACCCAAGGTTAAATGCTCCAATGGAAGAAATATTGGAAGTTCTAGAAAGAAATAACTGGATTCCCGAGGCGAGGAAAATCGCCCAGCCAAGACCAGGGTCTCGAAACTACGATCAATACTGTAAGTACCATAGGGCACATGGACACCGAACGGAGAATTGTTTTCACCTTAAGAGAGAAGTTGAAAAACTGATCGAACAAGGAAAATTAGACGAATACATAGAGCGAGATAATCGCAAAAGGGAAAGAAGTAGAAGCCCTCGGAACGGTAATCAAAGGAGAAGTTCTCATCGAAGGTCGCCTGAACGTCGACCTACTCAGGAGTTGAATCACGACCAGATCAATGGGACTATCCATACGATATCCGGGGGACCCACGGGTGGAGATAGTCGTAACGCACGACGAAGGACAGCCCGATCCATAATTGGAAATTCTAAATATCCAAATGAAATATGGACTCTGGAAAACAGGTCGACAAATCACCAGCCGATCAGCTTTAACGAAGGCGAAGTACCTAAAAACATCATTTGGGACACAAAAGAGGATAACCCCGATTTTCCTATGGTAGTATCGTTAGGGATAGCGAATTATAATGTAAGAAGAATCCTAATTGATAATGGAAGCTCAGCAAATATCATCTCCCGGGAGGTTTTAGCCCAAATGAACTTGGGACAAATAAACCTACAAAAAGTAGCTACGCCGTTAGTAGGCTTTGGAGGGTCCGAGATCATCCCCAGCGGAACAATATCTTTAAGTGTGTCACTTGGAAAGAAACCACTTCGGACAGTGAAGTTAGTAAAATTCCTAGTGGTAGAAACACCCTTCGCTTATAACGCTATATTAGGGCGACCAGCCCTTAACCTTTTCCGAGCTGTAGTCTCTACCTATCATCAGAAGATAAAGTTTCCGACCGATATGGGCATCGGAGAAATAACGAACGACCACTGTATGGCGTGGGATTGCTACAGCACATCGTTAACTTTGAAAGAACACCCTAAGTCTATTACTCCGAGCAAGAGAAAGATCGAAGACGATCTCATTAGAAATGAGGTTGAAATTCCTACTACTGATCGATTAGATAAAAAGGGAAAAGAACCACTAGACTTATCCTTGAAACCCCCAGAACATAAAGATATAATCCTAGTAGAAGGCGACTCGTCGAAAACAACAAGAATAGGAACAGAACTAAGCAAAGAAGGGGAAATAATGTTAATCGACTTCCTCAGAGACAATGCCGACGTTTTCGCCTGGAGCGCGAATGACATTGAAGGAATCGATCCTCGGGTAATCAAGCATACCCTAAAAATTGACCCTTCAGCAAAACCCGCCAGACAGAAGAAGAGAAATCATGGACCAGTAAAAGATAAAATTATCAAAGCCGAGGTAGAAAGACTGCTTGAAGCAAAACAAATCCGAGAAATACATTTCTCGGAATGGCTATGTAATGTTGTACTAGTAGCAAAAGGGGATAAAAAGGACAACAAATGGAGAATGTGTAATGATTTCACCGACCTTAACAAGTTATGTCCACGCGACCCATACCCCCTCCCAAGGATTGACTTATTGGTCGACTCGACCGCTGGCTTCGCGATATTCAGCATGATGGACGCCTTCCAAGGGTTTTACCAAATATACATGGACGAGCGGGATCAAGAGAAGACCGCGTTCATAACCGAGCAGGGAGTATACTGCTTTATGGTAATGCCATTCGGATTGAGGAATGCCGGGGCTACTTACCAAAGGTTAGTAAACCTAATGTTCAGAGAATTAATCGGAGAAATAATGGAAGTCTATGTAGACGACATGTTAGTCAAAAGTATGAATGAAGCGGATCACGTAAAACATCTAGATCGATGTTTCCAAATCCTAAGAAAATACCGTATGAAGTTGAACCTTGCGAAATGCACCTTCGGTGTTAAGTCAGGAAAATTTTTGGGATACTTGGTACACCAGCGAGGAATAGAAGCCAACCCAGAGAAAATTCGAGCCATAACTGAAATGAAACCTCCCAAAACCATCTCTCAAGTACAAAGCTTGGTTGGGAAAATCGTAGCATTGAATAGATTCATATCAAAATCTGCGGACAGAAGCTTGCCCTTTTTCCAAACGCTTCGAAAAGCAAAAAAATTCGCTTGGACCGAAGAATGCGAACGAGCCTTCGAACAACTCAAAGAATATTTGACGACACCACCGATGTTAGCCAAACCAACGGAAGGGGAACCGTTGTATATCTACATCTCCATCTCCGATACGGCCATTAGTTCAGTACTAATTAAGATAGAGGGCTCAGAGCATAAGCCTGTCTATTATCTCAGCAAGTTATTGCAAGGGGCGGAGAAGAATTACTTGGAAATAGAAAAATTCACGCTGGCCTTAGTAGTGGCTGCACAAAAACTTCGACCTTACTTTTTAACTTACAAAATAGTGGTTTTGACAAATCAACCGCTAAGACAAGTCTTAGCAAAACCAGAAGCCTCAGGAAGACTAATTAAATGGGCGATCGAACTAGGCCAGTTCGAAATGGATTACAAACCAAGAATCGCAATTAAGGCACAAGTGTTGGCTGACTTTATATTAGAAACACCGACACAGGCAACTGAATCATCGAGCAGCCTCAACGACGATGTCTTGATCATAGAAGATCAAACTTGGTTAATGCATGTCGACGGTGCTTCATGCCGAGAAGGAGGAGGCGCCGGAATCAACTTCACCGGACCGAATAAGGAAGATTTGAATTACGCGATAACATTGGACTTCGTTGTAACAAACAATGAAGCTGAATATGAAGCATTGATTGCGGGAATGGAAATGGCGATTAAAGCCAACATAAAAAGTCTTAAAGTATTAACTGATTCAGAGTTAGTGCAAAGACAAATTGAAGGCCTATACGAGGCTAAAGAATTCAATATGGTCAAATACCACGCCAAAGTGAAAACACTAGCTAAAAAATTTCAAAGCTTCGGTATTCAGAACATTCCGCGTTCGGAAAATAAATGGGCCGACCAGCTATCAAAGTTCACAGGATCCCATGACGGAAAGACCGAACGGGTAATCAACTGGTTGATCTCTAATACGCCAGCAATCGATATCGATGAAACACCGGTAGTCGATATAATGGAAATCGAAGAAGTCGAAGAAAACTGGATGACCCCGATGATAGACTATCTTCGAGAAGGAAAATTACCACCTGACCAAAATGAAGCTCGAAAAATAAGATATCGAGCTCCAAAGTATACACTTGTAGAAGGAAAACTCTACCGAAGATCAGTATCAGGAATTCTTCTGAAATGCGTCTCTGAATCACAAACCATTGATATACTACGAGAAATACACGAAGGAGATGCAGGAAATCACAGCGGATCAAGGGCATTGGCCTTAAAATGTCTCAGGACAGGTTACTATTGGCCTACCATCAATAAAGATGCCGCTCGATATGTCCAAGAATGTCATAACTGCCAGATCCATGCTAACATATGTCATCGACCAGCAGAAAACATGCATCCAATTCCAGTATGTTGGCCTTTCGATCAATGGGGAATGGACATCGTGGGGCCGTTCCCGGCGGCCAGATCCAAAAAAGCTTACGTCCTGGTCGCTGTAGAATATTTCAGCAAATGGATAGAATGCATCGCCCTCGCACGAATAACTCAATTCCAAGTGATCAACTTCCTATGGAAGTTCATAGTTTGTCGATTTGGCATCCCGAGGATCCTAATTTCCGATAATGGAACCCAATTCGCGGGAAAACAAGTAATAGAATGGTGTTCGAAACTGGGAATTCAACAAAATTTCACTTCGGCCGGGCATCCAAGAGCGAACGGACAAACCGAAGTAGCAAACCGAGAAATAATAAAATCTTTGGAAAAAAGATTAGGATCGGCCAAAGGAAAATGGCTTGATGAACTCTCAGGAGTACTATGGGCTAATCGAACCACAGTAAGGAGCTCAACCGGGGAAACCCCATTTAGCTTGGTATATGGGTCGGAGGCTGTTATTCCTGTTGAAACCTTAATCCCAACGCCAAGAATAGAGATGTTCGATGATCAAGAAAATGAAAAGGCGAGAGAAAATGACATTGATTTAACAGAAGCTTTAAGAGATAAAGCTGCCGTACGCCTACAAGCCACTAAAGCAAATATGGAGAAAGCATACAATCAAAAAGTACGCATCCAAACTTTCAAAGAAGGAGACTTGGTCTTGAAAAAGGTAGAAGTATCCAAGCATGTGGGAAAGTTACAACAAAATTGGGATGGACCTTACATCGTCATTGGCGTAGGAAAGAAAGGTTCATACAAAATTGCACACTTGGATGGAACAGCCTTACCAAGAACCTGGAATGCGGTCAACCTTAGGAAATACTATGGTAAATAAATTTTAGCAGATTATACTGCATTGTTTTATTTTACTTTATCAAGTTTTAATCCTTGTAACAAAGGCCTTAGCCTACAGTTCAATTAGTAAAGATTTTTAGCATTTTCTATACATCGATTATTTCGGTTAACGCTCCTTGGAATTACACTATCATATTGATAAAAATTAGAACGAAACGAGTCGAGTATACATTGATCCGCTCAATAAACACTCCTCGATTTATATCAACGACAAAAAGGACTTTTTGGTGATGAACCTAAGTCTAAATTACAGATGAGTTGAGTAAACATCGATCTGCTCGATAAAAACTCCTCGATATATTCAAAAGCGAGTCGAGTATACATTGATCCGCTCAATACAAACTCCTCGCTCATATCTTCAACGATCAAAAAGACTTTTTGGGTTAAAAACCTAAGTCTAATCAAAACGAGTTGAGTAAACATCGATCCGCTCGATAAAAACTCCTCGATATATTCAAAAGCGAGTCGAGTATACATTGATCCGCTCAATACAAACTCCTCGCCCATATCTTCAACGATCAAAAAGACTTTTTGGGTTAAAAACCTAAGTCTAATCAAAACGAGTTAAGTAAACATCGATCCGCTCGATAAAAACTCCTCGATATATCTTCAACGATCAAAAAGACTTTTTGGGTTAAAAACCTAAGTCTAATCAAAACGAGTTGAGTAAACATCGATCCGCTCGATAAAAACTCCTCGATATATCTTCAACGATCAAAAAGACTTTTTGGGTTAAAAACCTAAGTCTAATCAAAACGAGTTGAGTAAACATCGATCCGCTCGATAAAAACTCCTCGATATATCTTCAACGATCAAAAAGACTTTTTGGGTTAAAAACCTAAGTCTAATCAAAAAGAGTCGAGTAAACATCGATCCGCTCGATAAAAACTCCTCAATATATCTTCAACGATCAAAAAGACTTTTTGGGTTAAAAACCTAAGTCTAATCAAAAAGAGTCGAGTAAACATCGATCCGCTCGATAAAAACTCCTCGATACGTATCCAACATCCTAAAAAGACTTTTGGGTTAAAAACCTAAGTCCTATCAAAAAGAGTCGAGTATACATTGATCCGCTCAATAAAAACTCCTCGGTATATTTACAACGATCAGAAAAATTTCAGCTGATAAAAATCTAAGTCTAAATTGTAACAAATTGAATAAACATTGATCCGCTCAATAAACACTCCTCGATCTATTCCTAACGATCTAAAAGATCTGCTGATACTCCTAAAGTTTTGAAGATGAATCAAGTATGACTCCATCTGCTCGGAAATTGCTCCTCGTAAATAAAAATTATGACAGAATCAACGAGAAAGAATATGCAAGAGATAAAAGTAATATTTTATTCATCAAATCAGTTACATACAAAAATCCTACGTTACAAAGATCTGCTTGTTACTTAAAGATCATTACAATGATTTAGTTAAAATGATCCTATAGATCAAATGTCCACGGAAACACCAATCTCCTCCCTAGTACCTCGTCGATTATAATAAACCACCTAAGAAGCACGCTGCTCAGGATGGTCGACTTCTTTGGTTCGATGGCCAGGCTCTGAAGATCAAATGTTCTTCCAGATGAAATGAACATTACCAGCCAGATAACTAGCAATGCTCACTCACCCGCAAGAAGATACTGCTTTTACATTATCTATAAAACATTTTATCCTAAAGCAGCATCTCTTCGGGACCGTCGTGAAACGGTGAGTTTACCAGCCACCCCGGTGGTCTATCACTCCGGAGGTAACATCGAAGAGCGGAGGTGGCTGGCAAGTATGAACCCTCCATGTGCAAACGGAAACCACGGACCTCTAATTGATGAAGACAAAAGCTGAGGCCTCATGGGACCCGTTAGTACAAGGAAGGGCTGACATGGGACCCGTCAGTACAAGGTAGATGAACATCAAGTTATTACAGAGTGAATCACGATAATGTGACTTTTTGAATATTATTGGATCTGAAGGCAGAATGAAATCCAAAGAAGTTGAGATCTCCATTCTCTTTGGGAAATTGCAAAGGAAGAATGCAAACCACCACCCTATTTATAGGGATAGACTCAAACAATCCAACGGCTGAAAAAGCATTTGATCAACGGACACAGATGCGACCCCTTGACTCCCCGCAATAAATGCTAGTAAGTGGGAACGGCACTATCTAATCGCCTCAACCAGTCGATAACAAAAGAGGCCATAGATCGAAATGATCAAACCTAAAAAAGCTTTGGATTAGACATACCGGCACAATCATACTTCATGGTCGATGGCTTAAAACCCTAGAATCCACAAACGAAGTCATACAAGCTTTAAAATCGCAGCGAAAAGGACAGTTGCTCGATAAAAGATAAAAGACCAAACCCTTCACCATACGAGGGACGACACTGCCTCATACATCATATGGATGACCATTGACTAAGCCATACAGGAACTCCTCTGGAATCTAAGATATCTGATATAGAAATCAGGAGAATAGTCCTCCTTATTCAAAACAGCAAGGACGTAACTGCCTAACATACCAAAGAATTGCTTAAGGAGGTCTGAACAGGTCAGATCTGACTAAGACTTTTACAATTTCCAATTCCTCCCATATCAAAGATATGCTATAAACGAAACATTGGTTGAAGAACAAGTAGTTCGAAGTTGATAATGAGAAACATAAAGCTTTGGAGGATACTGAAAGGGTTATTTTCTCTTAGTCTTATGAAAAGAAAAGAAGAGTTCAACAAAAGGTATAAAAAGCCTCCTTATATAAAAGTATGTGTCACAAAAGGACAATTTTACAAGGCATGGATTGAACATCGACCAAAATGCTGAACGTTCCCTAACAACAATTCAATCGACTATCCAATACGAATAAACCTACTATCTGCATGATTATGCGCAAACATGATTTTGAATATAACCCAAGGGACTATACTGGGTTGATCAACAAAGATTTGATTTGCAGAGCAAACATCAAGATCAAGCTAGCTTTTCTCTATCCTAAATATTCTCCGCAAAGATCAATTTCAGATACGTGTGCTAAACAATTCTGATTATTTCATGATGATTATATTTATGCATAAAGGCAAAATGTGCATAACAAGGAGAAGAAAATAGATATAGGCAAGAATCTGCCTACAAGAAGGTCATAATTTCCAATTTAGTACTTCTCCCATTACAAAAATTTCAGCCCAAACATATGCACAAAAATTGGGCAGCAAAAAAAAAAAAAAAAAAAAATAGACAGTCCAAGGCCTGCCAGGTCGAACAAAGATCACTGAGAAGAACGGTCAGTAGGTCGACTACTAGAAACAGTCCTCCGAGGAGTCAAGTTGCCAGCAAACGCCATCAACTCCTCTTGACGCTTTAGATAACCGGCGTCATATCCTTCCTCATAGGACCGCCGTTGAGACTCCTCTGCAAGGGCAGCAGCCCGAACCAAGTCGTTTTTCTCCTTCTCCCAGACAGACTTCTCCTCCTGCAATTTTTTCAAATCATCATTGACGAGCTGCAGCTGGAGAGTCTGCCCTGCGACCTTCGCCGACTCCGACGCCAACCGTTTTCGGTAAGAATCCTTACTATTCCACAGTTCATCGTTTTGCACACCCAGCTGGAGTGCAAAGTACTTAGCCTGGAAAAAGAAATCAGCCTTTATGTAACAAGGCAGTCAAAATAAAAACAAATAAAACAATGAAAGATTCATCCACCTGTTCGCATATCTTCACTAGCGATTGAACAAGGCGTACGTTTGAAATACCCTCAAGTTTCTTCAACTCTCCGGGCAGAATGGTGCTCAAACCCAGATCCCAAGACAAAGTATCAGGCTCAACTGAGCCAGGCAATTCACTATTAGAAGCGACACCATCAGGGCGTGGAGTCTCTGACAGCATAATATCCTTAACTTGTTCAAGGATGCATCGATCGTCTAACGGACGGGGAGAGTCTCTCTCGTTGGGGCTAACGGAGGTCTCCTTGCCCGAAGCAGAAATAACGGTTCGACGACCAGACCTCGACCCAAACCGACCCCCAGAAGGTCCCCCAGATTCAAAAGAAGCAGTCGTTACAGTGGTATCATGAAATAAATATTCAGGACAATCTTGCAAAATAGATTGCGTTACGGAAGGATTAACAGAAAAACCATCGCCAACTTGCCCTTCACTGGCAATCAGGGCAGTAGAAGCAGACAAAGGAAGGGAAATAGCAAAATCCCCTCCATGAAGAACGTGCTCAAAGGAAGAAGCATTTGAACTAACAGCTATATTATAAACCGATTCCTCGTTGGACATATCGCCAAAAGCAACTCGACCAGGGGAAGGCATGCTTCCTACTTGAGTGGAAGCAGAAAAGATTGGTTCTGAAAACGACGAGTTTACCACGGAGAGAGGTTCAGAAGCAATAACACGAGTATCGATCTCCGACCTAATTGTTTGGGACGAACGAGGAGGCTCCATCGACGGCCCATCTCTTCGAGATCTTTTGGATCTATTATCCCGAGCACCCTCACGGGATGGTCGCTTCGAAGTATTACCAAAAAGGTTACTCATGATCGGATTATGGAAAAATACAAATTAATATCGAGAAAGTTTATCGACTAGCTAAAGAAAGAGTATTCTGTTAAGAGAGGAGTATAGCAGTAAAAAAACAAGTCAAGTTTTTACCTTTCGTATTTATACTACACGAAAGGACGCGACAGACCTAAAGAAAGGGCGCGAAACGGGAAAACTGACCTTGGAGCAAACGCTAGAATTTGAAAAGACACACACATAATGATTACGGCAAATTAAATGACTTGTCTGAATTATTACGGCGAATGTGAAAAGACACGACTGTCAGAGTACGAAACGTTTAGCGTACAAAGAAAGGGAAGCTAAAGTTACAATTAAAACCTACGAATGAATAATTACAAAGATTATTTCAAAAATAAATCACTATTTCAAGAAGCCTGGTCGCTATCTGGAATCTTCTGTTCGCTACCGACGTCCTCAGTCATGCATATATCGTCTTCTTCTTCTTCTTCGTCTTCTGGATCGATAAAAGTATTATCGAGCTCATCGTTAACATCAGAAGGAGGAATCGGCAATGGATTTCCAAATTCTTCGACAAGGTGAGCCAGAGGAAAACCTTGATATACGACATCTGGAATCTCGGAAGAAGAATAAAGTTTGCCATAGCGATTTAACCGAATGTGCGCCGCCTTAAAATACTCCTTTCGACGGTCGTCGATCATCTCTAAAGCGACCAGCTGATGAATCGCCTTCTTAAAAGTATTCTCAAGAAGAGGACCGACCATCCGATACACCAACGCCGTATGAACAGGAGAATTAAGGAATTCACGAACAACTCTTTCATCAGGATTCCTACCATATCGATCCCTAAGCCCACTAAGTGGGACATCCTTTTCGTACTCCTCTAAAGAAGTTTCAAGGTTTGATACCTGAGATTCAAGCTCACTAATTCGAGTCGTGCTCTGTAACTGCAATTCCTCTAACTTTCTAGCCATTTGATTGGCCTGCTCTTGAGCACGAGAAACCTCCATCACCCTGTCTATCATTTCTTGATCTTCGGTCCCGGTAGCACGAGTCTCTACGATGGGAACGGAAGAAGATGTTGAGGGACCAACCTCTGAACCGGAGGATTTATGAAGTAAAGCTTTATACTTCTCTTCCAGGAACTCGCACTGTTGTTTCCAAAGTGCATTTTCATAGGCGTATGACGCGAGACAAGTTTTAGTCTGGAAGAACAAAGAGAGTAAGAAAAAGAGATGGATTAGTAAATTAAGGAAAACCCTTAAAATTATCTGTCAATATGATTGAAGGAAAAAAGATATCACCTTCTCAGCATAAAGAGAAGCTCGCTGGAATTTCTCCAGAGGATCCTTATGAAGAAGCTTATTGAGATCGCGAGTAAAAACGCCAGACAAAAGAACACGGGTCGCCTTATCGACCGCGTTCTCACTATCATCATGAACAAGAGAATCCTTCTCGGAATAACCAGCGGCCCTCCTTCCCTCTAAATGATCCTCGATCATTTCGACCAGAGTAGGTTTTGGATGTTTATCTCCGAGTAAAGAAAGGTCGTCACCAGAACGTCCATAGTAACTCCTTTTTCTACCCACTGGATTATTAGTAGGATGAGGCATTGACCAGCTGCGACATCCTCGAATACCCAAAGAGGATCTAAGATGAAGAGGAGGATAACCAGATCCCGTGCCCTGACGAATAGGGGACTCACGAGAAGAATCAGGAGATTCCTCTCTATTCTCCTCAGATTCGTGACCCAACTCCAGCTTCCTTTTTCGCGACGCTCTCTGCTCGATAGGGGCGTTCTTTACGGATTTGGAAGATTTCGACAGCACCATTTTTCCCTTCGAAGAATGTCGAGAGTTTTCTACCATATGGGCTGAAAAAGAAACAAAATAAAAGTTAGTTTCTCCGTATAAAAGGTGTAGTTACAGCACTAAGATAAAATAAAGTACTAACCAAGAGGTTCAGATGATGAACTGATGGGAAAGTTATGAACACTTAACCCCGCCTTACGAAGGAAAGCCTCCCCGATCAGAAGAGCGCTTTGATATTTGTTTGCACGCATTTCGGGGATCTCAGTGATAAACTGTACATCGTCAGGAACAAGTTCACCAGTCGGTAAGCGACCTCCAGGAATCCAACTGGAACCATGATCCCATGAAAAAGGCATGGTCGAACCATCCGCCAAACAAATATTAGACGGAGGACGAACAAATAAGAAATGAGATTTCCATGAAGGATTACTAGAAACAGGGGCGTGTTGCGTTCCAAATACTAATACGCAAACACGCAAGTATACGGTCGTTACAAGTAATATAAAACGATAAGTACATACCGAGTATCGAATCCCAACGAATGGGTAAAAGGTGGGAATAAACGAATCAATCGAAGGCTTATTTCATCTAAGAATGCTTGATACAATATTATCGAACCCAAATATATGATAAGGGTGATTTTATTTAACTACGAGCGATAAAGTAAATCTAACTATGAAAGCAAGTAAATGGGGAGTTAATTATGTGGTAAGGAGGATTTATAAGCGATTAGTTAAAGCAGATAAATTATGCGGTTGTTAGGTTAGCTATGCAAACAATCCTAGATTTAGTTGTTGTTTGTGAGTTCAAATTAGTTAAGTCTCCCTATCGGTTTGACTTAACTCTACCAATCTACCCAAACTCTCCATCTCCGGATCAAGAACGAACATCGCTGTCAACCGATGCTCTAAGAAAAGTCCGAACCCAAAAGAGGATTCTAAGGTGTACCGTTGTCACCCGGGACCTAAAACTAACCCGAATCCCCGAATAAAGAGAATCTAAGTTATTTGATGCATTTACGGATGAACCCATTATACAAACACGGACCAAACTAGGTATATGACTATCCTAGGTTGAAATCCACAAATCGTCACTCGCCTAACCTATGTCTAGGTTGCATTAAATGTAGATGGCCAAAAGTGCGATAAAACAATAAACCCAACAAATCAAACATAACCCAACATCAAACATAACTAATCAAACGATAACAATGACTCGACAATTAATATATTATGCTCGTGCTTGCTATTCAAGGATTCACTGATGTTCGTATGTATCTTTCGATAGCATACTAACCTATCGAATTAAACTAATCCAATTTACGTATAAACGGAATAAAATCTAATCGATGTCATTTAAACTCAAACCTTAAACGAATATAAAACGACATAGGTATATGTCTATCCTACAATCGAATCACAATCCAAATTCATAATCAAATCCTCAAAATCACTAAATATAGCAATCAAGAATCAATAACTTTCATCTCCAAAGGTTGTCAAACCACAAGACGAACAATAAACACGGAATCGGATTAACGAACACAAATAAGCACCATACTAATCATCAAGACATCATTTAATCAAACAATAACATAAATATATATAAATCCGGAGAATTCAAATCCACAATCATTCATCCAAAAAGGAAATAACAATATTCATCTCCTAATCATAAATAACTAAGAAATGGAAAGAAATCACCTAATCGAAATGGAATCGAGACAAGGATTCTCCTCCCTTTAATCACCACCTAATCACTCCCCAAGGGTGGTGACTAACTCACCCCCTTGGTGGAGTCTTCAAATATAAGAAAAAGCAAGAAAAATAAAGAGAGAAAGTTTATGGAGGCTTGAGAGGAAAAAGGAGGCCAAGAGTGGAAGGATTGATGATGTTCTTGTGAAGTTATGACCTCTTGAGCCTCTTAACCTAAGGAAACAAGACCAAAAAGTCCCCTAAAGGGTTTAGAAATGCAAGTGGGGGAAAAGGGGGAAAATACAAGAAACCCCCTGCCTTTCCCGCAGCAGAAATCTGCTGGTAGCAGGTACCTCGCCGCGGCGAGCTTCCACCTCGCCGCGGCGAGCTTTAGGCCGTAGGTTTGGCAGATTTTTCTGCTCTGCCGCACTTTCTTCCGAGAAGCATATCTTTTGATTCCGAACTCCGAATGTAGATCCGTAAAGTCCGTAGCGTAGCTAACTCACTCATCTATGACATATCCAAAATTCAGCTCATTTGGATCATCCATGAAATATTTATGCAAGTTCTAGTGAGCAGCTATCTACATTCTTGTACAATTTGCTACGAGTTCTTCATTCCTTTGAAGCCCTTTTCTTGACTCGCGGGGTGGGTAGAGTGACTCGCATCATTGATACGCAACTCCGAATCTCTCTAAGATGTCAATACCTACAAACCACGGAGAAAACGATCAATACGAGAACAAAAACACAAAAGACGAACAAAGGCCAAACAAAGGGCCAAAAGCACAAAAGACACGAAAACACGCAAAGACACACAAAAACTCGAATCAAAACAAGATGTTTTGGGCTTAAAGAGATAGGTAATAACGACGTTCTCACGGCGTTATCAGGGCGTCAAAGATTGCTCGACTAGGCCGCTGACTAGCGAAGAAATATCCACGATTTGAAGAGCTAGAAATATTGAAGCGGAAAAGTTGCGTAAAATTACAAAAAGAAGGTTTAAACCCCTTTGCGATCATCAAAACGGAAAAACAAACCACAAAAGCAACGGAATTTGGAACCAGCTGTGTCAAGCACACACTGAAAGTTTTCAAAACTTTGAGAAAGAAGGGAGACAAAGGAAGACGCAGTCCGCTATTGAAGTGAGCCGTATAAAAGGCTCGACATCCCTCCGGTGGAGACGTGACCCTATCAGTAGGGGAAGGAAGAATTATCTCAGAACCTTCCGGAAAATATTTGGTATAATTATTCACAACCTCCGGGAATGTTTCCACCGTATAGGCACAAGCTACGTCCTCAATTGGTTCGGAAATCTGAGGAACAGTACCTTTGCCCTTTTTGGCTCGGGCAGCCACATCTGCATCAGAAAGGATTCGTACCCTGAAAGTATCTTCTACAGGGACGACGAAGTCAGATACTGTAGTTTGTTCGCCCAAAGGATTAGAATGCAACTCCTCCTCGTTATCGGGGGCGACGATCTCTCTAGAAGAAGAAGAAGATCTTCTTACAAAAGCCATATATTCTGGTTCTCGGAAGATGAAGGTCGATAAAAGGAAAAAATTTATGAGATGAACGACAAATCAGGAAAATGGTTACGAGTTGTAAGGAAGTATAAAAGAGAAATGGCGAACTCAAAAGTCACCTATTTATAATAAGATGAGACAAGACGTTTCGAACTCATCGCAGCTACTCATATTCCCGCCAAAAACGGAAGGATACGAAAAGCCTCCTGAATAGACGCGTGGCGATTCGTAATCGGACAGAGAAAACGACTATCTATGATATGTAGCACTCTTTTCCTTACTTAAGATTCTTTCCCACAGGGTTTTTTCTTAAGAAAGGTTTTTAACGAGGCTCCATTCATAGAAAACAAACAGTCGTAAAAATTTATCTACTTCTACGAGCTTCTATTATCTATACGCTCGAAGAAGTGAGGGAGTACTGATGGGGGCTATTTCACACCCTACATACTACTCGGATCGAATGAAGAAGATAAGATCGATTCGACCAATTCAAACAGATCGGAATTATCTTACTGACCCGGCCAAGTGCAGCTCGCTTCGATAGAAGATTATACTCCGGACTCAAGAAGGATATTTGGGCCGAGTCCTATTAGGACTATGTTTCCTTGTAACGCTAGGTTTAAAATTATATAAATACCTATTTAATCATTGTATCAAAGAACTACGAAATTCCTGAACTCTAAGAATACAGGATTTAACACTGCTTACAACAGCACAACTCAATAATATTCAATATTATTACAGAGCTTTTTACCTTCATATCGGTGTGTTCTTAGCTTTGTTTTGTGGTTTACTTCTTGTTCTTGAATATTGCTTTTCTTTGTAACCGATCCATCCGGAATAAAGTAACAGAGCCCTATATAACATATATATAAATATCGAAAACCCCCGATATCACAAATTCACTGATATTCAATTAACCTGACGAAATCCGGCTAAATCATGCGTCAAACTTTCTTATGTTTTCAAAAACCCTGTAAAAAATACATAATTTGTAAAAAATATATCGTTTTGGATCGACATATCTCAAGAAATAATTTCTAAAACATTTTAAGTTGTTCCTACAACTTCACATGATATATTTTTAAAATGATTTCTTGAAAAATGTCGATTTAAAACAACCTATTTTTTACAAATTGGGTATTTTTTGCAGTGTTTTTAAAAATACAAGAAAGTATGGCGCAATAAAAATTTTATAGGATAATTTCTTACAGGTTTAGCATAACATGGAGGAGTATATTGCATTTATCCCGTTAAAATATGATGGTTAGCTGACAACCAATTCGATTCTGAACTTTCTAGATAAGAATGCTGACATCATTTATTGGATAAGTTCTTGAATTTGGCATTAACTACTAGGATGAATAAGTAGTTGAAAATTTGCACCCACCATCTCACAATATAGGGTAAATACCACTTTTGGTCCCTCTTATCATTAACTTTTTACAGAGTGATCCCTCTTATGCTTTTTTTTCCACTTTAGTCCCTACTATGAATTATCTGTTTCACTTTAGTCCCTACTATGAATTATGTGTTTCACTTTAGTCCTTATCAGATGGTTCCGATCACACGTAACATGCATATGAGTATTTTTTAGGGCATTTTCGTCCGTTCACTATTGAGACTATTTGATATATTGTTTAATTGGTGAGCAATTTTGGTGTTTGAAAAAGATTTTAGGAAAAAACTTTAGTTTGGAACGAAATGTACGATTAAGTTGGATTGGAATGAAAGCCTAGTTTGGAAGACATTATATATTTAGTTTTTTTTTTAAATAATAAGAAAAACGAAAATATCCATGTTAGTTTACTTGAAATGATAAAATTACCCTCATGAGCATATCACATGTTATCGGAATCGCATTGGAGGACTAAAGTGAAATAAATAATTTATAGTAGGGACTAAAGTGGGAAAAAAAACATAAGAGGGACCACTCTGTAAAAAGTTAATGATAAGAGGGATCAAAAGTGGTGTTTACCCCACAATATATATATATATATGACACGATATACTAGCTATAAGAAATTAATTAAGTAGGACACATTAGATCGATTAGACTGCGGTCGAATTATGTATTATTTTCTTACATGTTTATTTTTCAATTTAAATTTTTATAATGAAAACTAAAGATTTACATGGACTCTTCAAACTGGCCCGAATCAGAGCTTAACAGGTTTTTTAATTTCAGTACAAATATCATACTTAATTAGTTAATAAAGAGGAAAAGTTAAAAAAAATTGGTATAAGAAGGGAATTCAATTCTTACGTATTCCATGAATCAGAATTTAGATCGAAGAATTAATTTGCAAAATATTAAGGGAAAATTGCAAAATTATTTTTAAATATAGCTCGATGGCACTTTAATGCTCTAAAAGAGTTCGACTCTCAGTTACTTCATGTAAATATTTTTTCTCCAATAATGTATAAGTAGAACAAAATTTTCTGTATTTTATTAGCCTAAATGATAGCATGGAGCAAAATTTTGTTTCGAGTGTATATTTCGGTCAATCAAATATTGGCAACTTTTTGAAACTTTTCGGAAATGTTTCGAAAACACTAAGGAAAAATTGTAATAAAAGTTACTATATCTAGATAAATAACAGAGTTTAAGGCAAACAAATAGTTTCGAAATTACATCTTATTTACGTTTCGCTTGATTCAAAAACAGAAACTTTTCGATATTTTCAAAGGAAAAGATGAAAATTTTGATCCATGAATGATAGTCTAAATTATCCATGTGTTAGATTATATGCAATTTATGTGTATAAGCCCCATGTGTTCTTTGTTTAGTGGTTTTATTAGCTTTCTTATCAGTTTTTTTCATTTTCGTTTTAGAATATCTTTTCTTTTTCTTTCCTTTATGGAAAGGTTCTGTTGATTTACTTTTCTTTCTTTTTTTACTTATATGTCTTCACCAATGGTATATCCATGCCAAATTGACTACAAAATTGTCCTAATTGACTTCTTTATATATGTTAAGTTATGCGTTTTAATTTGTTGGTTTAATTTATTTCGTTGCATAAGGCTAAACCTTCTTGTACACAAGTACCAATGAGCTTACCTATAATTGTAATATTCATATGGTCATTCTATCTTTTCGTAGGTTTTTACGAACTCTTTCGGCAAATAAGCTATGTAGACATCAATAAATTTTAACTTCCAATTAGAGCTATTACTTTCTGGGACAAATAATTATCCCACCAACATTTAAGTTGGCCAGTAAATCTTGCGAAAATCATCTTAGCCACCATTTATCAGAATTTCCATTATTTTTACAAATGGTTAGCATTCTATGTGCTAAAATGTAAATTCGTCTTTCTGTAAATCCATCTAAATTCAATTCATAGATGTTTTTACCATTGTAACTATTATTGGCAATGTATTCTTCTTCTTCATGAAGGATGTCTATATGAAAAGGTCTTCTATAAAAAACAAAAATCTTTGAATAGGTTTTCTCAATTTTATTAATTTCATCCGGAACAAGTTGTCCGTGATTATTATCTTGCTTGTTGAGGTAAAAGTCATTACTTAAAGTGTTAATTTTTAGACCTTGAAATTTTTCATCAAGAACTTTTTCTAGATTGGTCATTAATTTTAATTTAAAATCTTTTATTTCAGGTGTAGGCTGGAGATTTGAAGCCATAACAATGTTTTTAACTTCTAGTTGGCTCAAAGCATGTCCATTCAAGGGATTTATAAATATTCTTCCGATTAATTATGAGCACATATATGTCTATATTTGAAAGCATCTTGATTATGTTTTTTTATATGGATGGACAGAAAGAAATGCAAGATCGAAGAAATCAAGCAAATAAAAATGTGGAGAATGCAACTTTTGAAAGAGAAATCATGAGGGAGACACTTGGTGCACGTAGTGGGTATGAAAGAGGTATGGGATCTGGAGTTGTGCCATCAAAAGGCAAGAAGAGGTCGCTATGTGACTCTTTACAACTTAAGGCAGCTGAGGAAAAACTGAAAAAGACAACGAATGGATTACCAGATGTTGTTTCTCTTATCAAAACTCAAAAGTGATTGAGAACTACGAAGATCTATGTCAAAAGCTAGAAGATGGCCACAATGAATTGAAGCAATTGTTGATGAGCTTGTGTGCCAAACACCAACTTGAAGTTTCAGCTAATACACATTGTTAGGTACTATACTTTTTCTTTACTATTTTTTAACTAACTCTGTCATGATATGTTTTCATATTATTTACAATATATTCTTCTTTCTTGGAGTTAAGACTAGTTAGAACTTTTTTTGAATTATTAAACATTACATAGAATTGTATTTCCATCTATCACTTTGCTGTAATGAAAACAAATCAGTTTATTGAAAAAAGTTAGGGAGAATTGATTTTTGTCTATATCTTGTACTATAATGTAATAATCTTATACTACTTACAATTGACTTGATGATAACAGTGTTTAGTTGATCTAATAATCATTTTTTGGTTTTATTTGCAGGTCAAATAATATGAGCTTGGAACATGCAACATGAAACTTTGTCAAGTCACTTGTTTATCTCATATTTTGTTATTGATGCATTCTCCTTGGAACATGCTACACTATACTTTGTGGTAGGAGGAGTTCCAATATGTTTTGTCCAAGAGTTCATGTGTTTGGATTTTGATGCTTTCTAGCATACTTCTAAAACAAAGTGCGATGGTATTAATTTTGTCTTACTTCAATTATATCTAACTAGTGTATATTTTTTAATAATTTTACATTTGTTTATTTCATTATAAATATCTTTATATTCATATATTAAGCTTGTTTAATCAATTGTGTAAATATTATATAAGAATATAAGTTCAAAAGCAGGTTTAGATAAATAAAATAATTGGAACTATACCGAGTTGTCATATTGCAATATTTGCAAATAATTTAGAATAATTAAATAAAAATAGAAAAAAAATTGTAACGATTTCTATAGTGATATTTACTAATAGTAACAAATTTTTTTAATATTTTAATTGTTATTAAATTTACCTATTGGTAACGAATACACTTTAAACAACAAAGTTTCTAGTTTTGGTGACCAAAACAATAGTTACCAGTAGATAGGATTTGTAACAAATTAGGTTTTGTTACAAATACTACGATAACGAACCTATTTATTTTGTTACAAAACTATTTGCGACAAACTTTAAAGCACCAACTTTGTAACGAAATAATATCGTTACAAAAACTTATGGTAACAAAAAACGCACTTTTTGTAACTATTTTTTTGGTTACTTAAAGTGCAATTTCTTGTCTAGATCACCAAGCAATTTGACGTAAAACTCCCAAATCGCTGTAATCTGCTATAAACTCTGAATTTCGTCCCCAAAGTGATATATAATCTCAAATCGTTGCTAGAGGAACCTCAATCAACAAACAAATTGTAGAAATTGATCCCTAATCACTCAATTGAAGTTTCACGTAGAAATGAAAAAATCCACAAATCTGAACCAAATATCGCACAAGTGAAGAATGAGAATGATCGTAGAGAAAGGGAGAATCAGAAATTGGAATTAGATTAAAAAAACTAACCAGAATCAAAGTTAAAATAACGGGAGAGTTTTGGGATGAAAGGGATTTGATTTTTTTCCCAATTTTCTGCCCTACGAAATTAATCCCCTGCCCGCGACAATTTTTATTTTTTTAAGTGAGTTAACGGGCAAGTGCATCGCACGTGTCCATTTCCATCCAATATTTAACGGCGGTATGAAAATTGAAAAAGGTTGATTGATTTTAGTATGAAATCTGTCATTCTGAAAGGTGTGGTATTCAATGTATATAATGTAGATAAATGTTTGGTATGAAAAGTGCAATTCCCTCTTTCTCCTGCTATTCTCCACCTTCACCCATTCTCCGCATTTCTTAATCCGCCGCCACACCCCCACCCATACCTCCACTTTGATCGCTGCCCCACCCCCACCCACATTTTGACCTCCATATCCACCTCCACCTCTGACCATGGGCTACACCGTTCTCACCTCCCCCTCCCCAAAAAAATTAATGAAACTCCAATCACTCTTCCACCTTCCTCTTCGCCACCTTCTCCTCTCTCCCTCTCCAATTATCCGGTAATTTTTGTACCAATTCTTCTTCTGTCTCTCTTTTCGATTTCATATATGAACCATTGTAATTTTTTTCTATATTTTTTTATATCTTCCCGCTCTTTTTTAAGTGTTGTTTTTTTTATTTTGTTGAAAGTGATGTTTAATTTAGCCACAATGCGAGTAAATCTTCCCGCTCTTGCCGGTTGGAGACAGACAAGGTGTCCCCGGGCATTGTTGGGTTTTAAATCCGAATCAAACCGTAAAGTCACTTACTTGAATCGGATCGAATAATCACCGGTTGCTTGAAGTGGATTACCCGGAAAGAATTCTTCATTCACCATTTGATCTAACCGTGGTTGAATCACCGATGCTCTCATGTTTTGGTGCTCCCGATCAAGACACAAATCACGTACGGAAATGAGCCATAATTTCACAATCCAAATGCCCCAATTATAATTGATGATATGTAAATATATATTACCCGGAATATATATAATACGATTTACCCATATATAATGTGCTAACTATATATATATATATATACATAATATATATATGTGTATATTGGGAGAAGGAATTGAAAAGGAGGAGATGAAGTGCCAATTTTACAGAAAAGCTACGGCTTCTCTATTCTCTCAAATTGGAGAAGTCCACTTTTGGACTTCTCTATTTTCAGATTGTGTGGGGAAGCCGTATGCTTCCCCCACTTCAATTAAGTGGGGAGTTAATCTCCCACTAAGGGAGGTTAACTCCCTAATGGGGTGGTTACAAATAACCACTCCCTCCAAATCTTTCTTTTCAAAATAATGGATCGGGTCGGGTTAGCTTGAATGGGCGTACCCACCCGTCTTAATCAACATCTCCCACTCGCACATGAGGGCTAAACCGAGTCTACAGTGACTACTACAACATACTCATCAACTTCATACAGACAAGTGGATCGTGTGACCGGCGAGCGCAAGAGCATTAAGTGTCACACACCTGTTAGGGTATATAACAACTCTTATTTACAAAAAACGAGGACATCAGGACTCGCTATACCCCAAACCCCATTTCACTAACCGAAGTATCTCTGATCCCTCAAATCAACAAAAGAGCATACTTCACTCCACCACTCACTTGAATTCACAATCATGTCTCAAACTCTCAAGTTCGACATATTGGCTGGCCAGCTTTGAATTCAAGCAGCGTGTGTTAGCTTCATAAAGTCTTCCTTTCCTACCTGAATCTTTTGATCTTACTTCGGCAGCTTTCCTAGACACGGACCGCATCGCCGTATGATTCATAGCTATTAGTGACGTGCTAAAGTAGCAACACCTTGGTAAGATCTCGAGAAACGGTCAAAAGTCATAAGGGTACCTATTGAGGTTGCAATAAACCTCTGGGCCTCACACAATGAGTGAGCAGGGATCTTTCACTCATTTCCCAATGGTCACTAAGGCACACGTGGTATGAAACACGTGCTACTGTAGTTTACTTCGTTTCTTGAAGTGTATGTCATTTAAACTATACAGTACAGATTTTAGTACAAGTGTACATCTACACTTTACCTGAATTTTCTCCTTATCCTCGGTAAAGAATTAACTCGAGAAAATTCACATCTGGCCATTCGACAAGTTTAATGGATGGTGGGAATCCATTCTTCTTCGATTACTTGTATATACAAAAGTAATCTCATCTTAATTAAGCAATCGATACCTTTCTGATCTTGCACTCATGCAAGACTGTGATTACTTTAATCAAAACAGTAATCTTAAATCGATTATAATTAAGGCGATCCTGGTTTTATCTTGCGCTCTTTACAAGGATAAAACAATCTCATCTATGCACGTTCTCAACGTCAAAGGCGATTGCTCGTGTGAGAGAGCCAATCTCTACTTGTCCGACATATCTTAGGACATTGAATGTATGATTTCCAAATCATGTATACAAGCATTCAAATGTCACATAACTTATGGGCTTGATCTTATGAACTTCCAAGTTCAATTAGATAAAAATCTACGCAATTCTAGAGATTGCAAGGCAACCCACGTAAGAATCTCCAGTTATGGTCTTAGTACAAGAAACTCGACCATCTATTGTACGTAGATGCTAACTACAAAGTTCCCTATTAACTTTGTTAAGATATCTCCACAAAATTTCTCAATTTTGTTTAAGTGTTTGGTCTCACTAAAACAGTATCTCTATTGCAAGCTATAAATGTGTTTCACAACATAAATGTCAACACAACTTGAATGTAGCTCTTTACCTTCCCGAAGAAGTAATAAATACCTCTTGACCAAACAACTATCCATACTGCGTATGTGCCATCAATTTTACAACAATTGTACACATAGATAAACATGTCTCATTATGCTTAAGAGATCAATTGCAGTATAATAAAGGTTTCTCGATAACCTTTTCACTAAAGTCTAAAAATCATACAAATGATTTGACTTATAATTATTGACCAGATCCATGGCACAACATAAATAAGAGTAGGCAATTGGTTTTAAACCAATTAATGATTCCATCAAGATTGGAATCAGTAATCTAGACATTTCACTCAAAGTGCACATTTCAAGAATCAAAATTCTAGATCTTACTGTGAGAGTATTAGTAGGTATTAAATTCAGAATTATTCAAGTGCGGACACTTATAAAATTCAATGAATTTCACCAAGGTTTTCTACCTACAAGTCCTCAATTCATTCATAAATAATTGAGGACAACCATTTTCAAAACGGTCCTTTTATACTCAAAGTTATCCCAACAAATAGGGTAACTCAAACATTAAGAAATGGAATCCAGTATTCCTAATAATAACTTAAGACAAAAGGCAAATGTTGTTCATCCATCAAGACGAAAACCAACGTGATTGTTCAAACAATCTCTTATTGCCTAAAATAATCTTAAAGCTCAAAGATTTCAAGTTCGAGAACTTTGATATCTCAACTTTTCAGATTAATAGTCTTTTATTAATTTGGAATACTTTCATATCTAAATTTTGATTAAAGTAAGATACAGGTAAGAAACCATGTGCTTCTTTGAAAAATTAACCAATACGAAAATTGGTTTAAATCATAGGCAGGTACTAAGTCTTCCTTCCATTTGTTTAATGTATCTCACCCATGAGATAGGAGAACATCTTTCAGTATTTGAAACAAGTTACGGTTTAGGTGTAGTCCTTTCATTCGAATGGATCCAGTAGAACATAAATTGCTCCCACTCAAAAGAAGCAATTTTGGATAATCACTACCAAGTGATAAGTCAATGAATAACTATCCCTTGAACCAGTTTACACTAACACGTTCAAATACACAAAGTTCAGTTTATCTAGTAAATACATCTTTCGAAAGATTGTATTTCTTGATTTAATAAGAATTTTACTTCCATCTCATTGTTCATTCAAGAACATAAACCATTAGACATTATATATCCTCCAAAGATATATTTTCTTTCGTAATCATGTTTCTAAACACATTAGAAATAAAGTTAAGATAAACTCAACTATTTGATCACATCGTCTAAGGCAGCTTAGATCAAATCATTATCTGACCCTAGCGTTTAGATGTTGAAAATTACTATTATTGAAGGTTCACAAAATAAGCATTTAATGTTAACATAATTTCCACATTGAAATTCAAGGGGTTAATTTGAAATGCTTTGAATCCCATCATATCCAGTATATCTAGTTATTTCTCTTAACACAATTATACAAATAAGAGTGTTAGAAATAACTTATACTCAGGTGTTTCATTACACTGATCACAAAATGATCGTATAGATATTCATATCCTTGATCTAGTATCAGAACCTTATGTTCATCGATACATTTGATTCTCTAGAATTTCAAAAAAACACTGAAGTATTTTAATTTTGCAAGAGATCAAAATAAAAATAATCAAGGCATGTAATATCCTTATAAAAGTAATGAAAGGACGGATTCATCCAACCTTCACTAATATTAAATCCCTAGAACTGATCAAAATGGAAGTTTAACTTCAACGGCCTAACGAAATAGTTCTGGTGTCTTGTTTCAATTGAAACAATGCAAGGGCAAACCAATTTTCAGAAACGACTTGAAAAAGTCTTCTCATTGATTTTAGTGTTTCACTAGCCCAAATTGACCTAAACAAATATGCCTTCAACATATTTTGTGATGCATCAGGTGTTGATTGTACAGCAACAATCAACTATGCAATTCAAAAGTTTAGTCAAGTATGACACTTCAAACTATCGTTAAATGTCTAGAACATTTAAGTATCACTCAAAATGATACTAATCAAGTCAACGATGAATTCAAGTCTAAATCCAATCCAAGAACAAACTCAACAGTCAAGTTTAGTTTTCCGAAGGTACACAAATGTAACTTAATAAACTTGAGTGAGGGCGCAAACACTTTTCAATTATTAGTTACCATAAACCTATTGTCCACATAGGATAAGGTTAGTAACGTGTTTTCGACAAAACAATAATTATAATAGTGTTATTGAGTGCTACCTTTTCAACTTCATCCATTGACGAGTGAAAGAACCAAAATATGGTAAATCAAGCACTTATAGTCCCATGCCGTTTCAGATTATCAAAATCCGGCAGTGATTGTTCTTCCAACTAGAATCATCTTCAGTCTCCTTTATTTCATTGTCTATATTAATCTAGTTTTATTTTTCTTAGAGCCTATGCCCCGTTAAAAATAGATTTTGTCACAAAGACTTCAGTTTTTGGTCTAGAAACACCAAAATAACTTTTAAGAAGTACAATGAAATACTTGCCATTTGAGAAAGTCATTTTACAGATATGTAAATCGACACGACCTTTGAATGGTTCGTAAAATGGAATGAGACTGAATCGAACTTGAATTCAGTAACTCAAAAGAGAATAATTATGACTTGACTTTTAATCATTCATTAAGTTTGACTTTAGTCTCATAAGTATCCAACATACTAGACAAAAGTATTTGTCCAATTGGTCAAACTTTAAAAGTCCAACGTCTACCTTGTTAGAGTTGTATTTCTATACTGCTCCCTAAGGATAACGTTCTACGATGCCATAATTTCAAGACTAGAGCAGAATCATGTCAAAAAACATGAAGAAAGTCTATGATCTCTTTCTCAAGTAATAAGACCACAACAAGTCTTTAATGACTTGATAGATATTTTCTACAACATCACATATTCCTACTCAAATTCTAAATCAACATCGACAAAGTGTTGCAGCTTTGTCAATGAGTACTTTTGCAAGTACTCATCTAATTAGAATCTATTGCCATGATCTGTCAATATAGAGATATCATATTAGCCCATCTAAGTATAGGTGATTTTATACATAGCAAACTGAACTCGTTTTAAATCCCATAAGGTACAAAATCGAAAGGGTCACTACGTGCCCAATCATCTCCCATATCCAAATGATCATTATCACTAATTCAATCCCTTAGTATAAAATCTAGTAGTTCCAGGTGAGAATTACTTAAATTCTTCCAACCTAGGAACTCCCACTCGAGTACTAATTCAAAGTACTTACAAGTATTTAGTGTGCATCGTGTTACATCTTAACACGACTCAATAAAGTGCACATAAGGAGATAAGCGTATATCAAACACGCATCGAAGTAATATCACATAAACGTAATCATGTGATCAATTAATAATCACCTTCGAAGATTCTAATGTCAAAGCCTTAAGGGAAAAAAGTTTTAAAGTTATCAAAAACTTTTAGGAGAGAAAAAAAAGTTATTCAAAATATTTTTCCTTCAAATAGTTCGTAAGACAAATTTTAAATTTCAAGAGGGAAATTTATTACATCGTTTTTCAACCAATTAGATAAACGAAAGATTCACTCCATTAAGATGGAATTCAATCGTTCAGTTTTCTTCTCTTAGCCCTCGGCTAAAGAAGCGTCCCTATTGCATCAACTTTAACGTTTCATGTCCTTGACCACGAAACTCGAAAGTGTGCATAAGCTTTCATTAGAATTACTAACATTTTGCAACTTGCATAAATTGCAAAAGAGGTTCAGATTCTTATTCATATTGTCGCTCTCCCACTAAGTCCGGCATACGTCACGTTCTCAAACTAAATTGAGTTAAATATTAGATCAAGCTCATAAGCTAATCAAAATACCTTAACTCATGCTCATAAAAGATTTTATATATTACACTTATTATTGCTCACAAGCAAACCAAGTTCTAATTTCACAAAAACGAAAAAAAATGATGGAAAAACAAATTTTCCAATTTAGAAAATAAAATTATTAGAACGTCATAAATAAGTGTTGAAGTACTTCCTTTTGAAGTCAAACGTTTGAAAATATTTTCAGAGTTTTCAGAAATAAAAAAAACTGAAATTTTCTTGATTTAAAATGATGTTGAATCATTTTCTACATGCATTAGAAAATTGAAATTGACTTAAAGTGTTTCCAAACACTCCCACTTGCAAGCCATTTCCTCAAAAAATATTTTTCTGGACCAACATAAAAATTTCAAAAATTTTCCTTCAAAGAAAAATAATTTTTCATTTCAGAACATTTTCCAAGCATCAAAAATCAAGAAAAATATTTTACATTCTGAAAATTAATTTAAATTCACCAAACAATCAGAAAGAAAATTTTTAACACATGGAATTTTTTCGGGCAAAAAAAACGGACACCGGAATACGCCGCACTTGCGTGACATTGCCATGCAGTACAATCGCTGACGTGACAACTGACATGTCATGCCACGTGGATATCCACATTGTGTTGAGCACACGTGTTGCGCCTAGCTGGCTGCCATGTGTGTGCTGACTGGGTTGTTGACCAAACCAACACCTTCACGCGCTTGTGTAGCGCGTGTGACACACGCGCCATCCTAACGGCGTTTTCCTACGAAACACTTCCGGCTATCCCAACGTTTTCGGGCCTTCTGATTCCTATGGTAAACTCTGTTTTTAATTTTGACCTTCGGAAGTACTTGTTTGAGAAACCAACAGCCGCGATCGAGAGTGGGTATGAACAAAGTATATGTTCATCTTCTTCAAATTTCCAGCAACTTGAAGAAATGCGACATTAACTTCGATTGGCAATATCTCCTTCGTTATAAGTCCGAATTACGCATACTATATATGGTTGAAAACCTCTCGACGAGATGTTTCTAACACAACATGAATCATCTTATAAGCCACAACATATAATTTGCAGAAAATTAAACAAATTTCGGCCAAATAATAAACAAAAAATCATATCTCCATTTCTACAAATCCAATGAGCATGAAATTTTGCAGAGATGATCAACAACACGTATGCATGCTTTGTACAAATTTTCGGACCAAAATAATAAGCACATTTAAATCCGCAAATAAAATGTCAAACAATTTAGACATATATGGCAGAAACTTAAATTGACCATATCTTTCTCATTTCAAATCCAAAAATAGATTTCCATACATGGCTGGAAAGATAATTTCAAGAGGATTCTAATGGTATATAGCACGTCACATGAATCCAAGTATTGAATCGTGAATTTGCATATAAAGTTTCGGCAGATAATTCAATCGATAATTTTTTCAGAACATATTTCTCAATGAAAAAATCTGAAAAAATACAGTTGCATTCAAGAACATAAAATCATGCTCCAGTAAAAATTTCATACCATTCTAACGTGCGAATCACAAACTGCCATTAAAGGTCAAGCATGAACATAATTTCAAATTTCATGAAATTACCAAAACTAAACATGCTTTCAAACACCACATAGCAAAGGAACTCAACCAACAATGGCTCTGATACCAATGTTGGGTTTTAAATCCGAATCAAACCGTAAAGTCACTTACTTGAATCGGATCGAATAATCACCGGTTGCTTGAAGTGGATTACCCGGAAAGAATTCTTCATTCACCATTTGATCTAACCGTGGTTGAATCACCGATGCTCTCATGTTTTGGTGCTCCCGATCAAGACACAAATCACGTACGGAAATGAGCCATAATTTCACAATCCAAATGCCCCAATTATAATTGATGATATGTAAATATATATTACCCGGAATATATAAAATACGATTTACCCATATATAATGTGCTAACTATATATATATATATATACATAATATATATATGTGTATATTGGGAGAAGGAATAGAAAAGGAGGAGATGAAGTGCCAATTTTACAGAAAAGCTACGGCTTCTCTATTCTCTCAAATTGGAGAAGTCCACTTTTGGACTTCTCTATTTTCAGATTGTGTGGGGAAGCCGTATGCTTCCCCCACTTCAATTAAGTGGGGAGTTAATCTCCCACTAAGGGAGGTTAACTCCCTAATGGGGTGGTTACAAATAACCACTCCCTCCAAATCTTTCTTTTCAAAATAATGGATCGGGTCGGGTTAGCTTGAATGGGCGTACCCACCCGTCTTAATCAACAGGCATGGTGGGTGGAGATGCTCTAAATTAAAAGTCCTTGGTGTCATCAATACACGTATTTAAATATTGATAATTAGATTTCATGACATCAGCGCATCAAGCAAGTTATGCCCTTTAAATTCAAGAACGAAGTAAGCTAACTCTCATGTCCTCAATTCCTAGATTCAATAATTAAAAATTAACAATTATGGAGTTTCTCCAATCATTAATCTTTATCATCCTCCCTTTATTCTTCTCCGTTCTTCACCTTTTAAAGCTAATCTTTGGTCCTAAAGAAATTTGTTGTTACATGTTGAATTATGAATGCCACAAAGCTACCGATGATAGAAAATCGGACACAGAATCCATGGTAAGAGTAGCGTTTCGAAACAAAAATTATGGTTGGGAACAATACAAATTCCTTCTTCGAACAATGGTTAATTCGGGCATAGGGGAAGATTCCTACGTCCCGAAAATAGTAATGGATGGAAAAGAAGAAAACCCGACTTTGTCCGACTCCTTAGAGGAAATCGACGACCTCTTTTTTCAAACATTAGACAATCTTTTCTCGAAATCCAAAGTTTCCCCACAAGAAATCGACATACTTGTAGTTAATGTTTCCCTTCTTTCCCCGGTTCCTTCTCTTGCGGCCAGAATAATCAACCGTTACAAAATGAGACCCGATTTAAAAGTGTACAATCTTTCAGGAATGGGGTGTAGTGCTAGTCTAATCGCTATTGGTATTGTCAAAGATATGTTTAAAGTTTATAAAAGAAAGTTTGCGATTGTTGTTAGCACCGAGTCACTTAGTGCTAACTGGTATTGTGGTACTGATAATTCGATGATGTTGTCCAATTGTTTGTTTAGATCGGGGGGTTGTTCGATGTTGTTTACGAATAATCCTGATTTTAAGAATCGGGCAATTTTAAAGCTGAGTCATATGGTTCGAACCCATCTTGGATCGAACGACGAAGCGTATGAGTGTTGCATACAAGTTGAGGATAATAAAGGGTATATGGGTTTTAGACTTACGAAGAAACTTCCGAAAGCTGCGGCTCAAGCTTTGACTATGAATTTTGAGGTTTTGTTGCCCAAAATATTGCCTATTTGGGAGTTTGTCCGGTACTTTTTGGTGCATATGTGGAGGGGTAAGAAGAATGGGACTATGGGGTTGAATTTGAAATCAGGCGTTGAACACTTCTGCATACATCCAGGTGGCAGGTAAGTACTAACTAGGTATCGATTAAATAATGTTAATTTTAAAATTGAAACAAATTCCTTTTTATTTGGTCTGAAACTGTTAAAAAAAAATTAGGGAATAACACAAATAGGATTAAATTGATATAATCACCCATTAAGCCATAAACTAAAAATAATTCAATCAACTATTTCAGATAGAGCATAAATACCTTTGAGTGAATTTAGATTGGTTACTTGGTACTCAAAATACCAAACATGCAAGAGATTAACTAAAAAGGAAAAAAAAATCATTATTAATAATTTAAAAAATGACAAAATAAATAACAAAAATATGTTACTTACTTGATATACATGCAATGGATATGCTAAGAACTCTGTAAACCAATTACACTGAAAGCAGAAAACATATAAAAAATGTTAGATTGTAAGAATTTATTAAATAGAAAAAGTAAAAAAGCTAAAATTGACAAAAAAAGAAAAAAAAATGATTGTAACAATATACAACTTTGAAGATCTGAATATCAATGGGTATTATATATTCATATTTGAAAAGATATAATTAATGGTGGCATAATTATGGGTTTAATTAGCAAAAATTGATTAAAATAATTTATTGGCATAAATTATGGATTTAATTAGCAGCTAATTGTTTAAATGATTTTAATACCATATTCAAATCACGTATGACATAAATGTGTTAGGTTGTATATTGTTACCTAATAAATTATTTAAGATAATTAAAATAATTCAAAATTATCGAAAATTAGAATTTGGTCCAATTGGAGTCAAAGACCATTTTCATATATATATATACTAGCCTAAAACACGTGCTATGCACGATTTAAATACACTAAAAAAGAAAAAAAAATTATCTTTAAATAAAAGGAACAAAAAGGACATACAATCTTAAAATAATAGTCGTGTTGTATAAATCAAGATTAATAATTAATGATTGTCATTCATAAAATCAAATATTTAAAGCATTAGTCCGTGATTCGTTTGAGAATTAAAAACTAACACCTTTTTTATTATGTCTTTTATGAAAAATTTTGACACTTTAGAAGATTCAAACAAATAAATATTTTTTGTTTCTAGAGATTATATCTCTTCTTTAGATTTACGTCACATTAAGCTCGAGGTGTAATACTACTGCTCATATTTTCGTAGTTGGTATAAAAAATAAAATAGATGGAGATGTAAATCTATGGAAAATAATAAAAAAAGATAATTAAGATCTAACATTCTAAAAATAGGATATTAGTATATCACAAAAATTAAGATCAACAAAAATAAGAAAAAAAAACATATTGAAGCTACATGAATTAAAGATATTAATCAACTTTTAGTGTTCACATATATGCTATATTTGTGTAAAATGAAAAAAGAAATTCAAATTTTAATTAGTTATTATTTGTAAATAAATACTAAAATAATGAAGAAATTCGATGTGCGATAATTCAATGAATAAATATAAAAAATTTAAATATGAATCACCTTTCATCATAGTTCAAAAAATATGATGTTCAAGTACAATCACTAATTAATATATATATATATATATATATATATATATATATACACATATTAAGGAAATATGAAGATAAATACTATGGCAAAATACTAAGACCCTAAACATAAAAATCCTATACAAAAATCAATAAACAATAAATACATATGAAATTTAACTGAATAAACATAGAGTAGAAAAGAATACAATAGATATTAAAATATGCGTGTTTTTATCACATAAGATCATAAAATTTTACAAAAGAAAAAAAATATTATTTCTATAATAAAATTTACAAACACACACTAAATTAAAATATAAAAACCTTGTACAACATGATATTATAATCATAAAAAATGAGAAAAAAGACAGAAAAATTGAAAGTTTAAAGCAAATTAGTCAGCTCGATTTGTTTATCTCACAAGAACAAAATATGAAAACTAAAAAAAAATCGCAATGAAATAATAAAATACAATTAAAAATACCCAAAACATAAAAATCTTGTACGAAAATTACTACAAAATAAATATATTTGAAATTTAACTGAATCAACATAGAGTATAAAAGAATACAAAAGATATTAAAATATGCGTGTTTTTATCACATAATATCATAAAATTGTACAAAAGAAAAAACATTAGATTATTTCTATAAAAAAAATTATACAAACACGCGCTAAATTAAAATATAAAAACCTTGTACAACATGATATTATAATCATAAAAATAAATAAGAAAAAAGACCGAAAAATCGAAAGCTTATCTTGTATGATCATAAAACTAAAAAATATGAAACTATTTCTACAACAAAAACAATAAAATACAAATAACACGAAATTAAAATATAAAACCTTGTATAATAGTAAGAAATAAAAAAAAAAAAAAAAGAATAGAAAAATTGAAAGCTTCAAAGCTTCTCAAGTCATAGTTATGATGAAGAAAACCATGACTTTCATGGAAGAACCCAAGAGAATATGATATCCAGTATTCAAAAAAAGATGAATATAAAAGAAACATCCTTATGAAAGATAACTATAGCTTATTTAGGGGAGAAATTTTAGGAATTAATAATGTTTTCTCTTATTTTTTAGGTGAAACTATATATGGGAGTATGAAATTACATGATTAGTACTAATTGATATAATATGTATAGTATAAATTCATATAATAATTTCAACCAATCAAGAGTTTTTCACAAAATAAAATAATTCAAAACTCTAGAAAAATAGAATTTTAGTCAAAACACTCAATTGGAGTCAAAACCCACCCTTCAAATATATATATATATGTATTAGATTAGATTAAGATAAGATAAGATAAGATGTTAGGGTTTAGATTGACATAGTTTCAGCTAGGTGAAAAATAGTCGAATTTATTTTGATCCGAGTCAAGTTCGGAAAATCTAAATATTAAGATGTCTAGCTATCTTATTAAATACTCTCTTCATTTATAGTTGTTTAAGGTTGTTGCACAATGATTAAAGAAACTATTGATTGCTTAAGCTTTAGGTGAATAAAATTTTTATGGTACAAAACTACTCTTAAAAATTGAAAGATTAAAACATCTAGGAGAAGGACTATTCACAGCCAAGCAGCACAGCCCAACATCACAGTCCGTAATATAAAATTGCAAAAAAAATCCATAACTAATCATCAAATAAATAAACCCTATTTATAAAATAAACCCTAAACCATAAACCCTAAAACCCTAGACCGTTAAACCCTAATCCGTAAATCAAATCCTAAATTAAATATTATGTCATAAACCCTAAATTCTAGGCATTGCAAATACTTTTAAATTTTGAGTTTATATTTTTATTGTAATTTTCGAGATAGTTTATATTCAAATATTGGTAAATGATAAATTAACATTTGAAAAGTAATGAATTATTTTTTATGAGTAATATCATATAATTTAGGTGTTCTTTTGTAATTTTTAAAAGTTGAGATATTTATACTCAAATATTGATGAATGTTTAATTATCATTTGGAAAGTATTGAATTATTTTTTATATGAGTAATATCGAAAAATTTTGTCTCTCTTTTGTAATTTTTGAAAGTTAATTGGGTTGTTAATAGATTAAAAAAATTATTTTAATAAGAAACATGTTAAACAGGTAGTATGTAACACAATTAACTTTAAAAACATAAAACATTGGTTGTACAAAGGGCTCTGAAACTTTGTGCATATAATTATTTTCCTTAGGAGAACATCATTAATGAGAAAGAGTGAATTTGTCAAAAATACAATGTAAGTCTATCTTGAATTTCTAAAATGACATGTATTTAGGGATATTTTATTTTTACTAGAACGTATGTATTTAGAAATAGAGGGAGGTATTTTATTTATGTCATTTGTTATTGATTCGGATCTAAGTTGACCTTATTAATTTTTGTATAATTCAAACAAAATAAAATTTTGACCCTTTTGTAACTCCGTGCATGCAATTTAATAATCCCATTAACGTCGTACGCCAATTACTCATAATAATAAAGTGGGGGAATTTTATTAGGAAAGAGTTGTTTACAATGAAAAAATTTGTCCATCAATCTTTGAAGGTAATAAAAAAAAAGTCCATTTTTCATATCAAATTTTTATCTATTTTATACATTTGGCATCAAACATTTGAAAAAGATATATAATATCAGAACTGATGGATTTTTTTCACATTTACTTGTACTTTTTGTTATACTTAAAATTATGTTCCAATTTTTTTACCATAGTATGTTTATGTGCCTTATATCATATTTGAATATTATTGTGGCATGCTTTCTTGTAGATTATGAGATATGATTTAATTTTGATTAATATCCCGAAACTTTGTTAATTTATGCGAATTATTTATTGTGTTTCATGAACTTAAACTTATACCATTAGAAAGCTCTCGTCAAGAGCTTTGTATCCATACAAAGAACACAAACTTTGGCCTTGTAAATTGACGGAGAAAGAAAATGTGCAAAAAATCCTTCAATTTTAAATGTGTCTTTTTCAAATATTTGGTACCCAAAATTTATTAAATAGGTACACGTTTGATATGAAAAATACAATTCCCTCCAAAAAAACTATGACCATTTATATTAGTAATTGAAATATATGTTATTAACATATAATATATGATTTTTGTCAACCTAGTCACTATGTCAACCCAGTCACAAGAGTGAATAGCAAATTAACTCCATGTGTTATTTTAAATAGGCAATTTAACTCCCTATGATAAATAAAAGGGTAAAATACCTCTCTGTGATATCCTAAATATGCAATTTAACTCTCTGTGATAAGAAAAAAGGCAAAATACCTCCCCGTGTTTTTATAAAAGAAGCACATTGCCTGCCTTTAAGTTGCTTATTAATTCATATCATAGAGAGTTAAATTGCTCATTATATCATTTCACAGGGAGGTAAACTGCCCATTTTTATATCACAAGGAGGTAAATTGCTCATTATTTCATTTTACAGGGAATTAAATTGCATATTTTTATTTCACAGGGAGGTAAACTGCCCATTAGACATATCACAGGGAGTTAACTTGCTAAAAACCCCAGTCGTCACAATGAAAATTGTTACACTTGTTTTCTGATATATCATTTATTGCACAATAAAGTTTATTGCTCAATAAAGTTTCAATTACTACCAAATAAAAATATACACTATACTAGTACTTAAAAATTTATACACGTCTGTTTATTTAACATTATCATTGCTAAATATCTGTAAACAACTATAAATTTGATGTTGATCCGTGGGGATGAATTTAGGGCTGTAATTGATAAAGTTGGGAAGAGCCTAGCGCTAACTGATGACGATATCGAGCCCGCTCGGATGACGCTTCACCGCTTCGGCAACACTGCGGCGGGTGGCCTTTGGTACGTCTTGGGTTACATGGAAGCTAAACAAAGGCTCAAGAAAGGTGACAGAATTTTAATGATAAGTTTAGGTGCTGGTTTCAAGTGTAATAATTGTGTGTGGGAGGTATTGAGGGATTTGAAGGATCCAAATGTTTGGGAAGATTGCATTGAAAATTACCCAGTTAAAATAATTGAAAATCCTTACAATGAAAAGTATGGTTGGATCAATGAGGAGTATGTGAGCTTTATTAGGCTTGAAGATTGCGTGTTTGCAAGTTGAGCTCAAAATCAGTTCGTTGCACGTTCAATTACAAAATAAGTGTGTTATTTATAGACACTTTTATGTGATTGTTACCTTTTTATTTTTATTAAAAGTGTTAATTAATAATAAAACTACTATGTTGTTGTACTTGTGTTGTAATAGTGTATGTATGATCGAATCTTTATGAATAATAAGCTTTTCCTAATAGCATGACTTCTTTGTTGAACTCAACTTTAACTTGTACGCCGGATGTAGTTCTAATCTAGGTGAATTGTTTGCTTATGTTAACCAGTTTTATTATACTATGTCCCATAGCCTTAATTCAATTTTTATTCGATTGCAATTAAATCAAATTAAATAACTTAGTTTGGATAATATTGAATAAATCACCTAAGTCTTAGGTGGTATTCTTCGAAGTGATTTTTTATTTTTTTCTCTAAAAATTTTAAAAGAGATTATTTTCTAAATTACAAATGCTTTAGAATTCTCTTAAAATATATAAGTCAATAACAGTACAAAAAGTAAAAGTTATTGGTATGCTGCTTCTAGCTTTTTGAAAATTCCTAAAAAAAGCAAAAAATAAATCTATTGTAATTTGTAAACACCCCCTTACTCTACAAGCTAGAGCGAGTTGTGTTTTTCTATCGATTTTTATCAGTTACTCATCATACATTTTTACTGAAATTGGGACGATATTTTTAGGGGTTCTAGGAGAAAGTATTCAATTTACTTGTAATTATACAACACCCAAGCTCTGGTGTTGTGACATTGGATTTTGGGACTGTAATGTATTTAATCTTATGGGGAAGATAAACAAATTGGTAAGAGCAATGCTATAAACCGGAATTTTCATTGCTACCCTCTCAGGTAATCACCATCTGCCATGTTAAGGGGGTTTTATGGACACTTTTTATGCAAAAGTGTCCCTAAACATAGGCGGTGTAACGGGCAAGCACTCAATGCGAGAAGGGAAGAGTCCAATGTAGTTTTAGTACTTGTTATTTGTCTATTTATTTTTAACTTATCAAAATTTCTTTTTAACTATTTTAATTTAAATATATTTTGCAAAATCATATTGATAACAATGGATTAAAAAACATATCCAAAATTTTAACAAACATTCCGAATTTTTTTAGTTTAGTCCAAATTTATCATTTCAATATTTTAAATTAGTCTAAATTTATTTTTATTGTATTTTAAATAAGCTTTAGTTACGATGATTATCAAATGTAGACAATGAAGCTGTGAATTTCTTAGGCTTTAATTCTGACTCATTTAGCGAATTTCCATCCTAGTTATATAAGGGAAGAGTAGATTAAGAGGGTTACATTAAGGCTGAGCACCGTACAGTAAATCGGCCGTATTGTATAGGAACCGAAATTTTGGTCTTGACCATTTACCGAACCAAAATTTCGGTCCGGTAAATTGTTCATATCCCAAAACAGAAGCATATACCCTTTTGGTTTTCGGTATTATCTACCGGTTAAGCGAATCGAACCGATGGTACCGATTTTTTTTTTTTACTTTTTTATATAAGTTGCTGCACCACTTGCCGAGCTGAGTATAGCAACATTTAAAAGAGATAAATTATCAGTATATATAGCAAGCATATAATCGGATTGGAAAGGAGGAGAAACCCCTAAAAAATGCTCTCTCTTAGTGACCTGACCTAAAGTCTCTGCCTTCTCCATCTTTACCGTATGAATCACCATCTACCCTTTCTACCACCAGAGGAACATTGTAGCAAGAAAGTTAGGACTGTTGAGAATCTCGTCTCTATTCCTATGGAGACCCCTATTGCTGGTAGCAATGTCATCAATGACACTCAAATGGGAGAAACATTGTTGAATGAAAAAACCTCTTATCGCACAAAGTTGGTGGGAGACAATGCCGGTAAAGAAGCCGTGAAGTTCGATGAGAAAACAATCTGTGACTTGGAGAAAATCAGAATGGTAGGGCCGACTGAGGAGTGCCCATTCCCAAGCATTATTCTGGACGACGACTTGCTTTCGAACCTTCATAGACCCTGGAAGGATGCTCTTGTGTTGAAACTAATGGGAAAGGCCTGGAATTTCAACTGGCTAACAACTAAGCTAGACACTATGTGGAAACTTGGAGGAGATTATGAACTCATTGACTTAGGTTACAACTGCTACATCTTGAAACTCCATGATCAAGTGAAACGTGAATACATTCTAACAGAGGGACCTTGGAGGATAGCTGGGCATTTCCTCATTGTACGTAAATGGAAACCTAATTTCAAAGCTTCGACTGATCGCGTCACAACAGCCATCACTTGGATTAGGATTGAAGAGCTTGCAGTTGAGTATTATAAAGAACCAATCTTATATTCTATAGCAAAAAGTGTTGGCAGCCCCATTAAGATTGATCATGATACCTATTGGGCGACTAAAGGCAAGTTTGCACGTTTGTGTGTGGAAGTCGCAACCGACAAGCCATTGGAGAAGGGTGTGGTGGTGCACGGAGAGGTGTACCCCGTTATCTACGAAAATCTTCCGGTGATATGTTACGAGTGTGGATTAATTGGACATAGAATTTCAGAATGCCCAAAAAGTGTTAAGGGAGGCGATGGAGATACCATGGAGGAAGATGGAAAAAAGAGAGATGAGTCGAGACCGGGTGCACTCGGGCTGAGTCGACCCGCTCAAAAAATCAACACAGAGAAATACGGAGGTTGGATGCAGGTGCAAAGACAAAAAAATAAAGGGCCACGTCAGCAAGGGAGGCCTTTTAAGGAAACATCCTCGGCTGAAAAAAAAAATAGGTACCAAGTCCTTGCACAAAATGGAGGGGACATGGTTGAAAGAGATGGGACAAGTGGGTTGGCTGGACAACCCGTAGCAACGGACACTGTGGCGGTGTCAGAAAGTCAAACTGAGATTGGGACAGTGAACAGGCGCGTGGCAGCAGTTGGGGGGAAGAGGAGCTCGAGTGGGAGGGAATCTGAAATTAAATCTATTGTTGGGCCATTATTATTAGGTAAGAAATCAGGGGGCTCTTTTGAATTGGGCCATAACTCAACAACTAAAAAGCCACAAAAGAACAAGAAAATGGCCCAAGTTAATAAAGGTGCAAAAATGGGGGGTGAATTAGATTCAAGCTCTGTAGCTCAAATTGGTGAAAGAAATGAGCTCACTGTTGATGGGCCACAAAAGACAACAATTATCTTTTCAGCCCAATCTCCAAATAAATCAATTGAACCCATTCCAGAATCTGAAAATAAGTCCCCAAATATGGAATCTATTACTCACGCTTCTGTGCTCAAACATGGAGCTCACGAAATGCTACCCCTGGGAGATAACGACACCACCGCTTTACTGGATAATGGTGTTTGTGATGAATTTCTCATGTCGGAGGAACCATATTGTAGAGAAAGAATGGCGGATGGTGAAGAGACGGAATTTAGTCCACCAAATCGTGGAGGAAAGAGCACACCGGGAAATTAGCTTCTCGTGGTTTTGCGAGAGATCCAGTGTCTCCAATGAAGGTCCTTACTTGGAATTGCCGAGGTGCAGGTAATGAGAATTTTCTCACGAACTTTAGAGAGTTAATTAAAACTCACAGCCCTGACATTGTGTATCTACTTGAAACCAAAGTTTCGGAAATTAGAGCAAATGTTATCTCTAGAAGGTTGGGTTTTTCTGGGGTGTGTAGAGCACCCACCGTGGGTAGAGAAGGAGGAATTTGGATGTTGTTTCAGAATGATTGTATACAAGTGCAAATTCTTGAAGTGGAATCTCAGGCAATTCATGCCATTATTGGTGCAAGAAGTAATAATAAATGGATGTGCTCGGGTATTTATGCGAATCCTAACTTATCTCAAAGGGAAGTTTTGTGGAGAAAACTTGAAGAGTTAGGCACGACAGTCTCTCTACCTTGGCTTCTTACGGGGGATTTTAACGATGTTCTTTCGATTGGAGAAAGGAGGGGAGGCAATATTCCGGCTCTCCGAAGGTGCTTGCGTTTTAAGGAGATGATGGACAATTGTGGTTTACTGGATTTGGGCTTCCGGGGACCGAAATTCACATGGTCCAACAGGAGAGGTGGGTTGGCTCGTGTAAGACAGAGACTTGATAGGACTTTGGTGAATACAGAGTGGCAAACTTTGTTTCCGGAGGGTATGGTTCTGCATCTTCCTAGAACTCACTCCGACCACCACCCGATTATCACTTTTTGTAATGGTATGGATAGAAGGACCACGAAGAGACCGTTCAGATTCGAGCTTGCTTGGACTACGAGCCCACAATGTGGGGAGATTGTGAAAAATGTTTGGGAAAACTCGAACTCGATCTACGAGGCCGTGACCATCCTCCCCACAGTCCTTAAAGAGTGGAATCGTAACACGTTTGGGAACATTTTTGAAAAAAAACGTATCCTTCTTGCTAGAATTAATGGAATTCAAAAAAGCTTGTGTCGGGGCGAAAATGATTTCTTGAGCAACTTGGAGAACGAGTTGGTTGCGGAATATAATGATGTTATAACTCAAGAAGAACTTCTTTGGTTCCAAAAATCAAGGATTCAATGGCTTGAATTTGGGGATAGAAACACCAAGTTCTATCATGTTACGACACTAAATCGTCGTCGCAAAAATAGAGTTACGGCTCTCAAAATTAATGGAGTGTGGCAGTCTGAGGACGAGTTGTTGAAATTCCATGTCTTTGAGTATTTTTCAAGCTTATTCCGACAAGCTAATGACACAGGGAATTGGGTGCTTCCGGTTAGCAAACTTCAAGTGAAACTTAGTAGCGAGGACTGCTGGGATTTGTCTAAATCGGTCACGTACGAAGAAGTGAAACATGTGGTCCAAAGTCTCAATCCACACAAGGCACCGGGTCCGGATGGATTCCAAGCTTTTTTCTACCAAAAATATTGGAAAGAGGTGGGGGTTTCGGTATTCGAGTTAGTCGAGAATGCTTTCACCCATGGTCATTTCAATGAAGCACTTGGTGAATCCTTCATGTGTCTTATACCAAAAGAAACTAGCCCGGAAACAATTTCTAAATTCCGTCCAATTGCTTTGTGCAATGTACTCTACAAGGTCATTACAAAAACCATTGCACAACGCCTTAAACCACTCATGCCTAAACTCATTGGCCCTCTTCAAAGTAGCTTTATTCCGGGGAGGGGTACGCATGATAATATATTGATGATCCAAGAACTTCTTCATAGCTTAAGGAAAAGGAAAAAGAACAAGATTGGGAGTATGATTGTGAAACTTGATCTTGAAAAGGCTTATGACCGAGTGAGTTGGAGATTCTTAGAAGAAACCCTCTACTTCTTTGGATTTCCGGATATAGTGATTCGCCTAATTCTCAAGTGTGTGAAGTGTGCGAAACCTCGTATTCTTTGGAATGGGGAACCGTTAGATGCTATTCAACCTACTTGTGGGCTTCGGCAAGGGGATCCGTTATCGCCATACTTATTTGTCCTCTGTATTGAACGACTCTCATACTTAATCGGAGAGACAGTGGTGAAGAAGCATTGGCAGCCCTTAAGTCCGTGCAGAGGTGGGCCGAAGCTGTCCCATCTTTTCTTCGCGGATGACCTTTTACTTATGGCTAAGGCTACAACTAAGAATGCAAGATATATTCGGAAGGTGCTTGACACCTTTTGTGGAGCTTCGGGGCTGAAGGTTAGCTATCAAAAATCCAAGGTCTTCTTCGCTAAAGGGGGTGAGGGAAGGGTGAAGAGAGAAATCACTTCCATATTGAGCATTGGGCGTACAAACAACCTTGGTCGATACTTGGGGGTACCGATAATTCATGAAAGGATCACTCCGAGACTATTTAGAGAGCTCATTGATCGAGTGACAAATAGACTTGCTTCGTGGAAAGCTAAATTGCTATCCCTTGCCGGTAGGGCGACCCTCATTAAATCTGTAACTTCAGCAATTCCTAACCATGTTATGCAAACAACATGGCTGCCAACCACCACATGTAACCAACTAGATAAGTTGAATCGCAGTTTCTTGTGGTCCTCAGGCATAGCGCAACGGAAGCTTCACCTTGTTGGATGGTCCAAAGTCACTAAGAAAAAGAAACATGGTGGTTTGGGAATTAAGCAAGCAAGAAAAATGAATATCGCTTTGCTTGCTAAGATTGGGTGGAAGACGGTGAACGGGGAGAACCAACTTTGGGGAGATACGTTTAGGGCTAAATATCTTAGGGGCAGTGGGCCCTTAAATTATGTGATTAAGAATGGGGACTCCGCTACTTGGAAGGGTGTGATCCGTAGCTTGAAAGAGGTGAAGAATTGTATTGGCTGGAGGTTGGGAAATGGACAGAATATCTCCATTTGGAGGGACAGATGGGTTGGAACTGGACCACTAATTGAAAGAATGGAAGAGATTATTCAAGATGAGGAGAAAAACTGGAAAGTCGCGGAGCTAATTGATTATAACTTGTTTTGGAGCAGGGGCAAATTACATACTAGAATGCCAGAAAATATTTGGAGTGAAATATTGTCGGTTCCCATCCCTCTCACTCTAGATCAAGACGATAAGATGGTGTGGATAGGTGCTGCTAATGGAAAATTCTCTTGTCGATCGGCTTATTCTTATCTTGACCAAGAGGTGGATACGGAAGTAGAGAGTGGGGGCTGTAATTGGAATTGGTTATGGAAGTTCAAGTGTTCGGAAAGAATTCGACATTTCTTTTGGATTTGTCTCCATAATAGCCTCATTACCAACTCCCTTAGGTTTGAAAGGAGAATCGCCTCGTCAAGCACTTGCTCCCGATGCTATAGTAATTCAGAAACTATGGTTCACGCCCTTAGAGATTGTCGGTGGGCAAAAGAGGTCTGGGAATTTATTATAGCTCCTACTCAATGGTTGAATTTTCTGCATATGGATCCCGGGAGGTGGATCAAGGATAACATAACTCTAAAAAGGTTTGACAATATTATTCTTCCCTCCCTCCCTTGGGTTACGATTTTTGTGGCGACAACTTGGTGTATTTGGAAGGCAAGAAACAAGTTTATCTTTCAAAACGCTAGAGAGTCTAAAGAGCAGACGATATTTTTTGCCAAACGATTGGCGGAAGATCTCTCGAGAATTTCCAGCACAAGAAATAAAAAAGAAAAAGGCATTGGTGGGTCATTCAAGTGGAGGAAACCGGAAAAAGGTTGGCATAAAATGAATACGGATGGGAGTGTTTTGACCACTAGAAAATGTGCGGCTGCCGGAGGTCTTCTAAGAAATGAGTCGGGCGATTGGATTGGTGGTTTTGCTTACAGACTTGGAGATGTGTCCATCACTATGGCGGAATTAATCGCAGCCAGAGAAGGGCTGAAATTGGCTTGGGAAAGACGGGTCCCGAAACTCGAGCTTGAGATCGACTCGGAAGTGGTAGTAAAGTTGATAAAGAGCGCGGACACGAGTTGCCATCCATTGGGGAGAATTATTGAAGATTGTCGAGTGCTTCTTAGGATGCCGTGGGAAAGCCGGATAGTGCATACGAAAAGAAGTGGTAACGGTTGTGCTGATGCACTTGCAAAATTAGGACATGAGTTAGAGGACACCAAGCACTTTTGGGAGGAGGCTCCTCAAGAGTTGTTGCTGTTGTTAGAAGAAGATTTGATTTAGTTTCTTTTTGTTCCTTTTTGTACCAAAAAAAAAAATATATAGCAAGCATATATACTGATATCATATTATCTTTAACGTGACTGATATCATATTATCATGGCAATTTTTAAGAGAGAATTACATTTTTAGTATCGCGCTTTAGGTCAATTTTCACTTCGGGTATACTACTTTATGTATCCAATACACTTGATACCATGTTTTAACATATTGTGACATATTTGATACCGTCGTTAAAAATCACCGTTAAATGGTGATGTGACAGTTAAGTTTTATTGCAAAGTTAATGTCAATATTTATGTTGGCTGACAATTTTACCCCATAACATTCAGACCACCAAAATAGTCCAACATCTAAAAAAAAATTGACAATTTTAATACACATTGTTGCCAAATTTAAAAATTGCATCGAATAAGATCACATATGGAACAATTTTGAGATTTTACTTATAATATTTACATACTTAATTTAATTTTATAAAAAAATATTAATAAATTAATATAAATCTAAAAAAATTATTCATTTCAAATCTAAGATTTGATAAAAGTATTAACCTATTTAATATTTTAAACTAAAAACCCACTCACCCCACCCTCAACCCCGTAACCACCCCCCCCCCTAATTCCCCCGCCGTCGGCAACCTGGGTTCGATCCCAGGCCGCGACGGCCTGACAATTGGTTTTTCTAGTTATAATTATTTCTTTAATATATATTAAATAATTTTTAATTATATAATTCATTATTTTAATAAAAATTAAATAGATTAATACTATTATATAAATCTAAGATTTGAAAAGAATATGTTTTTTTAAATTTTTTTTTTGAGATTTATATTGAAGTATTATTTAATTTATTAATATTGTGTATTAATCAAATTAATTATTTAAATATATATAATAAGTAAAATCTTCAAATTGGTCAACACTTGGTCTTATACGAGTCCATTTTGAAATTTGACAATAATGTGGACTAAAATCGACACTAAATTTGGAGATGTGATGATGAGTAAACTTTTCAGTCAACATAAGTTTTGGCATCAACTTTGCAATAAGACTTGACTGTTACGTTACCACTTAACAATTATTTATAACGGCGGTACAAAATATGATACCAAATGTGTTGGACACATATAATGATGTACCGAAAATGAGAATTAACCTAAAGCACCGTACCAAAAATGCAATTCTCTCCGATTTTTAAATAAAACTAGCACAAGAAAATCTTTTAAGGTAATCCTCCAGCATTGGCTAAACAGTAAAACACATGCAAATCTAAAATTATTTCCGTAAAAAATGTGGAAAGTTTTCAGATATTCTAATAAATGGAAACAAAAATAATATTCAAAGCTTTTTTTTTTTTACCTTAAAACTCTCTTATTTTTATTAATTTAATAATTTTTCACACATATATTATCACCAATCCATTCCCATTTTCCATCCGTTTTGACGTGTAAATTCACCGTTATACTAAAGATAAAATACAATTTTTGTCTATTCATACAAGTAAACAACTAAAATTAACACATAAACTATCTGAATAAAAAAGCATTTAAAATTAAATTATGGCTTTTGGCGTTTGTGATTCCAAACGCCAAACTTAAAAATTCAGGTAAGTTGAAAATGCTAACCTTTTATGTTGTTGTTCTTCCTTTTCCTCTTTGATTTGAGTGAAACGTGTGTGAAAGTTTTTAATTTTGGAGAGAGAATTTAGTTAGGGTCTTTAGAGAGAAAATGAAAAATAGAAGAAATGTGGTTTGATTTTTATTTTTTTAAATTTAAGGGTATAATTAATAATTTATTAAATTATAGTTTAATTAGATAGAGTTAATTAGGTTAATTAATCAAACCTAATACATCTCAAAAAAAAAAAAAATCCAATGACCTCTTTCAAATTTTTAAAATTTAGTTGGTCTTTTTCTAATTTAACATTCTGAAAAGGGTCTATTTCTTAAATAAGCACAACATAAAGAGTAATTTTACATTTCACTTAATTTCTTGTTGAAGTCAATAACATATATGCATTCCACGAAAAGATTCGGAATAATCTTTTTCAAAAGAACATTATATGATAAAAAAATTATTTCTCAAAATTTTATGTACTACGATATTTATCCTCATATTCAAAAAAAAAAAAAAAAAACACACTTTGCCCTTTGCAACTAACCTTAAAATAATAAGGCAAGTGGAAAATATAAAGAATTTTGGGGGAAAATGCACGGCACTACCCATATTATGCGAAACCTGTTCAAAATTATTCTATAAAATTTTTATTGCACCAAACTCTTTGTACTTCCAGAAACTCTGAATAAATACCCAATCCGTTCCCTTCCGTTCATGTTTTAATGTTAGTGTGTTCCACGCGAACAATGTGCAATTTTTGCACGGAATATTCCTGTACATTTTAACCATAGCACATAATTTCCTTGCACTTTCTGAACCTTGCATATAATACCCTTGTACTTTTGAAAGTTTGCACAAAACTTCCTTGTACTAGACGTTTGCACAAAAATTCATTAATAAATCTAGGGATAATTTAGGTAAATAATTATATATTAATGGTCTTAGTTACTAACGGTATAAGGAGGACTGTGCAGGGCCGGTTTTGAAAATACAAAGAGGTTTAGTACAATAAAAAATTTAAAGGAAAGTTATGTACAGGTTTCGCATGACATAAAAGAGTATCTTGTATTTTTCCCAATAGTTTTGCGTGCGACTTTTTGCAATGTTATCTACAAGATTGCTTCCAAAACTATAGTGAACCGCCTGAAACCCCATATGGATTATATTATATCTGATTCTCAATCTGCTTTTGTACCGGGCAGATTAATATCCGATAATATTCTTATTTCATACGAAGTGACACATTATATAAAGAGGATTAAATCTGAACATATGGCGATAAAACTTGATATGATTAAGGCTTATGAACGTATTGAATGAGAGTTTCTCTGGCAGGTTATGATATAGCTTGGTTTGGATGTTAATTCTGTGGATTTAATTATGTTATGTGTGACTACGGTGTCTTATTCTTTTGTTTTGAATGGATGATATTTCGGGTTCCTTACACTGGAATGTGGGTTAAGACAAGGGGATCCATTATCGCCTTATTTATTTCTCTTTTGTGTCGAGGTGTTGAGTGCACTTATTAGATGTGAAGAATCTTACGGTAACATTGTTGGGCTTGCGGTTTGTAATGGGGCACCAGAATTCTCTCATCTACTTTTTGTGGACGACACCATGATTTTTGCAACGCAAATGTACACTCAGCTGCTAGTGTTAGCAAAGTTCTTAAAATTTATGAAGAGGCATCTGGGCAGCAAGTTAATTTCCAAAAGTCGGGCATCGCATTCAGCAAAACAACACATCCAGCCACTATTGAAGTCATACATGCACACCTCCTAATGGAAGTCGTAGATAAGCATGATAAATATTTGGGGTTACCATCAATGATTGGAAAATCAAAGAAAGAGGTGTTTGCTAATATTCGAGATAAAGTGTGTAAGAGGCTCAAAGGGTGGAAGGAACAATGGTTATCCAAAGGGGGTAAAGAAATTTTGATCAAGTCGGTTATTCAAGTGATCCCTACATACGCGATGAGCTGCTTGAAATTCCCAAACTATTTTATAACAGAAATCAAAATGATGATGGCTAAATTCTGGTGGGAGGGGACGAATGGGAAAGGGATTCATTGGGTAAGTTGGCGGGGTCTTTGTCAAAGTAAACAACATGGTGGCCTTGGCTTTAGAGACTTGGAAGTGTTTAACTTGGCGCTTCTTGCAAAACAGCTTTGGCGTTTGTTGGAGAAACCCAATAGTCTGATCGCGAGAATCTTCAAAGCCCGATATTTTCCATCTTCAGATGTGCTCGGATCGAAGCTAGGATCGAATCCATCCTATACTTGGCGTAACTTGTGGGGAGCAAAGGGCCTTCTTGGATCAGGTATTCGATGGAGGATCGGAAATGGAACTTCGGTTAATGTTTGGAACGATAGATGGCTGCCAAGAGAATCAACTTTTTAGCTTATTACGCCAAGAAACGACCATCCACCAGATTTAAAGTAAGTGACTTAATTGATGTCCATATTGGCTATTGGGATTCAAACTTAGTACGTTTGATTTTTCTTGATGTAGATAGTGATTGTATATTGTCCATACCTTTGGGCAGCAATCTAAATGTTGACAAGCTCACGTGGCATTAAAATCGAAATGGACACCGACAAACAATCTTCGGCGAGTAGTAGTTCAGCTATGGAGATCTCAAACACACCTAGAATTGGTTATGGAATTTGAATCTACTGAGCAAAATTAAAGTGTTCCTGTGGAGAGCTTGCAAGAACTTCCTTCCTATGCGATCTAATTTGGCGAAACGTAAGGTAATTACTTCTCAAAGTTGTGTTATTCGCGAAGAGATGTTATACATTGGTTGTTCTCCTGTCCGTTGGCCAGACAAGTTTGGGCAGTAAGTACTATCCCTTGCTCTGTATACAATTTTTCTGGTTTTGAGCTACGGGATTGGTGTTTGAGTATGAAGCAAAATTCAGATACTCCTACTTTTGAAAAATGTATACTGCTATGTTGGTCTCTTTTGGCATAATGGAAACAAAAAGTTCTTTGAAAGCTTCCAAACCCGAAGCGCTGGAAATTGCGAGTTTTGCACTAAAGTATCTAGAAGAGCTCCGAAAAGCTGAAGCTGAAGTCCTAACTGCACGTACAGTGAGTAGCAGATGTGAGGTTCGATGGAGATCACCGAATGATGATACGGTAAAAATAGATTTCGATGCAGCCATAAATAGGATAGCGGGTCGTAGTGGTTTGGGGGCAATTGCTCGATCACCTGAGGGTGAATGTATTGGATGGAAGTCGAAGTGCATTAAACAACCTCTTGATCCATTGGGTGCAGAAGCGAAAGCTGCATTAATGGCAATAGAATTGGCCTACGAACATCATATATTGGTAAATGGAATTGCGAGAATTGATGTCTAAAGATCTGGGTTAAAGAGATTTGCTTCTCAGAGAAAGTTTAAGTTATTGATTTTGGAACATGGGTATTTGAGATTGAAGCATGTAATATAATACTCGGATACCGAAATTCGGTACGATTCGATTCGGTTTTACAGTTTGCTCACCCCTGTTATGTACACCACGTCTTGACCACTATAAAATTACGAGTTCTTTACTATATGCATATTTCTTAAGAACGGGTAAGTTGTTCTTCAAACTTCAACCTTTGAAAAATAACTAAATATTTTTTCTACTGAAACAGCAAACTTTGCAAGATAAAATTATTGCTTAAAGTGTTTTGAAAACAAGCTTTTATTTATCAAATTCGAGTAGAATGTGAATATTTCATCATATTCCTCAATTTGTTAATGTCTAAGTTAAATATTATATGGAGCTATTATTGACAAACATTGCTACAAATCCTTTGGAAAAAAAAAATAAACATTGCTCCAAATTTAAATTTGGCCAAGAAACTTTTAAAATGTCCGTCTTAAAATGGGCTCATGTTTTGATTTCGACTAGAACCTTCAAAAGTGTTTATGTTGGGCCGGCCTTGGATTGATATCATATTTTCATGAGATAATCTTTAACATACTGATATCATATTATCATATGGCAATTTTTAAGAGACTTACATTTTTTTTACCGCGTTTTAGGTTAATTCTCACTTTTAATATACTATTTTATATGTCCAATACACTTGATACCATGTTTTAACAAATTGTGACACATTTGATACCGTCGTTAAAAATCACCTTTAAGTGATGACGTGACAGTTACATCTTTTTGCAAAATTAATACCAATATTTATATTGACCTATAATTTTACCCCATAACATTCAGGCTACCAAAATATATAGCTCAACATCTTCAAATTTTTTGACCATTTTAGTATAAATTGTTGCCAAATTTTAAAATTGCCTCGAATAAGATCATATGTGGAACAATTTTGAGATTTTACTTATAATATTTACATAATTAATATAATTTTATTAAGAATATTAAGTAATTAATATAAATCTAAAAAAATATTCATTTCAAATCTAATTTTCAAATTTTTAAAATTTTAATGGCTTTTTTCTAATTTAACATTTTGAAAAGGGTCTTTTTCAAATTGGCTCTTAATTAAGCACAACACAAAGAGTAATTTCATATTTCACTATATTTCTTGTTTGATGCATTCCACGAAAAGCTAGATTCGGAATAATTTCTATATATTTACATCTTAAAGACAACATTAAGTTATACAAAGTAATATATAAATCAATGATAATTGGGTAACAATTGCATATCAAACTCTGCAGCAATTAACCATAAGATGGATATTGAATTACTATGATCCTCATATAAGTCCAAAAACCATATCAAAAAATAAAATAAAATTAAAATTAAAAAAAATCCATAATATCTAGTTATTCTTCCCATTCTCAAACCTTATTTGATTTCATGTACACGGGGGAACAATACATCTGGAAAAGAATCCCAACATTTTTTTCTGCATTCAAAATAGAAACCGATCAGGGCTGTTTTTACAAAGATTGGAGGGAAATGCAAAAATTCCCCCTATGCTTTACCTAAATCAAACCCTCTTTATTATTTTTATTACCAACATCCCCATGTACTAACTTTTTATTAGCTAAAGAAAATCCTCTCAAGTCAAAATGACAATTATATCCTCACTATATGAATCATAAGCACCCATATTCACCCAAAAAATTGACAATAATCCCCTTTTTAACTTTGTAAATTGGCAATATTTCATTTAAAAAAATAATAATAACCTTCCTATGATATATGAAGGAATTTATACTTTTTGAACTATCCTTGTACTTTATAAACATAGCACATAGTCTCCATGTACTTCTGAACCTGGCATATAATACCCTTATACTTTTGAAAGTTTGCACAAAACTCCCCTGTACTTTTGACGTTTGCACAAGAACTCCAGTGTAATTAATTTTTCATTAATATATTTAGGGATAATTTAGGTAAATCAATTAAAATTAACGGTGTTAGTTACAGGGCCGAGGGAGTGTGCAAGATTTCAGAAAGTACAATGAAGTTTGGTTCAATAAAAAAATTTCACGGAGGATTTTCGATCAGGTTTAACTTAACACAGGGGATCGTGCATTTTTTCCAGGAGCCTTGCTTACGACTTTTTCACGAAATAGGTCGAAATAAATGGTTTAATGCAATTGAAGCATAAAAGATACATCAAAGATAGTTGTAGAAGGCCAAGTGGAATTTAGCTTAATTTATTTATCAGAGCTAGGAACTTACTCGTTTGGAATTTTCAAGAAGCTCAGAAGGGATCTTGTAAAGGTCTTCATCTACCGGTTTGATAGTAATGGAGGATTGTTGTGAGGTGAGGTTTCTTGGTTGATATTCTTCGTATTTGTTGTGGTCCCGCATCTTATCTTGCTTCCTCTGCTCATTGGAGTGTTTCCGGTCCTTGTTCATGTCCCTTGTCTACAATGTTATGTTAAGAGATTATAATAACCACATATTTAAAATTGTAGAATAAGTAGAAACTTTTTTTGGTTTATTAGGGTATTCAGGTCTTATGCCTAACTTAATCCTTTTCGATGAGCGTTAGCACATTTTCAAGAGAATATTTCCCAGCAAGAGTTCGAACTTCACCATATTATGGGGCCTAGTCAATTTCGATTAGAATTCACCACATGGATTGGGGTAAATCCATTTAGCATGAGTTGAGCCTAACTCAACGGCAAAAGCTAGCTTAAGAGGTGAGGATGCCCAAAACCTGATAAGATGGACTTAAGAGGTGAGGATGTCCAACACGTGATATATTAATGTCCAATCTTGCAAATTGTGACATGGGGGTATAGGCCCTCCACACGAATAATGACACTTCAGACATTTGTTAACTGGAGGAATAAATGACACTCTCAGATCTTATTAACTCGAGGAATAATGACGATCCAGACATTTTTTATTTGGACGAAGTGTGTAGGTAGATAGTGAAGTCCATCACGCGTATAAGGAGGAAGTCTATCACGCCACATGGACGAGCCCAAGTCCACCTACATAACTTGGACCTAACTCAACCGCAAAAGCTAGCTTAATATTTGAGAATTGCTCAAGATCTTATAAGGTGAACTTAACTACTTCCACTAGACTAATGTCCGTAGATTGGTATGTTAGGAACACTATCAACACTAGAAGGACTTCATTTCGTCCAAAAATGAAGAGAATTTTCGGGTCAAGTTAGATCATTTTCTTAATTTCAAGATATTCGTCTAGAATTCATGAGATCAACATTAGGTTGTAAATTTAAACTCTTTGCATTCGTAAATTCACATGAGATCATAAATTGAAACATTGATGAAAAGGGATAACATATCCACAAATTTGAACTTGTGGATGGGGAACCATTGAATGAATTATTTCTTAAACTATCTCAAAAATCTTTGAATTGACAATCAAGAATCAAGAAGCTAAAAATTCTAACTTCTGTATGTTTTATACTCTACAAAAGAGTGAATAGCAAATTAACTCCATGTGTTATTCTAAATAGGTAATTTAACTCCCTATAATAAATAAAAGGGCAAAATACCACCCTGTGATATTCTAAATAGGCAATTTAACTCTCTGTGTTTTTATAAAAAAAAAAAGGGGGCAAAATACCACCTTGTGATATCCTAAATAGGCAATTTAACTCTCTGTGTTTTTTATAAAAGAAGCACATTGTCTTTCTCGAAATTGCTTTTTAATTCATATCATAGAGAGTTATATTGCTTATTATTTAATTTCACAGGGAGGTATATTGCCCATTTTTATATCACAAGAAGGTAAATTGCTCATTATTTCATTTCAGATGAAGTTAATTGCCTATTTTTATTTCATAGGGAGATAAATTGCTCATTATACATATCACAGGGAGTTAACTTGCAAAAAAACCCCTACTACAAAATGATTAAAACTATTAAAACTATAGATACCCTGGTCTTAAAACATTAAGGGGCCGTTTGATAGGACCTAATAGGGAGTATTAGATCATATTATATGGGTTAATATGGGCTAATACAACGTTTGGTGGCATTGCTCTAATACCGGGTCAAATGGATTAAATCCTTACGACTCGGTATTAAGACTATATTATAATCCACCCAGGCGTGGGTGGATTAGATAATCCGGGTAAATATGAATTAGAAAAATATCACTAATAACTTCAAATTTACATATTTCCTTTTTAACATAACATTAAATATCATAAATTCTTCTCAAATATCAGAAAATGGAAAAACATTATACATAAATAAATCACAAATTAAAATCTATATCACTTTAGAATTAACACGAAAGCATTCAATCAAATCAACCAAACATGATTTTAATATGGCATTCAATCCGGCTCCAATCTAATCCACCTTAATCCCATACACCCTACCAAACGACCCCTAACATGTGTAGAACACACACAAAAAAACAAACTATAGTACAAATATATATATTTAATTAAGGACTTAAAACAATTTATCCCCTGCAATTGTATAATGTTAAATTTACCTTTCTATGATTTCAAAAATAGCACTTTACTTCCTATAATCTTATAAAGTTTCAACCCGTCTAGCTGACATTTTAAAACATAAAAATAATATAAATTGACAAAATTGTTCCTTTTATATGTGATACTTAATCCCCCTGTGTTATGATAAATATGACAGTTTACCCCCTATGTAATGATAAATGTGACAATTCACCCTATGTGTTGTGATAAATGTTGCACTTTACCACCTAAGTTACAAAACGAACTTCAATGCCAACTCTTAATTTCAACGAGTGAGTTACACTCTCCAATTAAAAGAACTAAATTTCTCCTCTAAATTTTCAAGGGGTAAAATGCTATTTTTCAAATCACATGGAGTAAATTAAACATTATGCATTTCACATGGATAAATAGGAGAGATTATTTAGTGCAACCGTTACACCACGTCATCAAGTACATGTGGTGCATCCTACCAATATACTTGTGACATGTAGAGTGGTAATTCACATCACCCCATATTCTGACCATGGTCCCAAAATATAGGATTTCAAAAAATTGTGTTCTCATTGCCAAAACATGGGTGATGCCCAATTATATTTGTGGGTTGTACTACGTGTACTTGACGACGCGGTGCAGCGGTTACATTAAATAATTTCTTGATAAATAGGCATTAGCTCTTTGATTAAGAGCAATATTTAGCTTATAATTAATTAGTAGTGTAAGTAATGTACCATCCGTTGTGGAGGTGCATCTACACGGCGAGGCAGAACCTTTTGATGATAATCGCCGCTGCGGGGCCCACCGCATTCTCGAGGACAGCTACACCGGAGGAACCCGGCCTGCCTGGCGCACTCAAAATACTGAGTTATAGGCAACTCATTTGCATTTTCCCAGTCACCAAATGCTGGAATTTTAGGACCACTCTTCCTGCAGTAATAATCCTGCATTATATTAATTAATTAACATTAATTGTTAATTAGGGAAACACAAAAAGTGATCTTCATCTGATGTAATAAAATCAAGATTTAGAATACTTACTGCAGCCATGAGGAGAAGAGAGAGATCAAAGAAGGGAAGAAAGGCGTGCAAATGATATGAGAGTGTTTTGTGGTTATGAGATAGGTTGTAATTTGAGGTAATAGATATGTTTGTTTATTATAGGTGTTGAAAAGTGGGACTTTTGCAAGAAAAAGTTCATGAAAAAAAAGTCAAACTTACTCATTGAAGGAATTCTTTCAAACCGACATACTTAACTTATAATGTTAGGTAATTTGTTGTCCCAAATCGGATCTGGTTCAATCAAAAGCATTAACATTAGTTAATGGTAATTTGTCCTCTTCTGATATTCATACGATTTACCTTCATGTAGTTTAAGAAAATTCACTTTTTATGTGCTGTAATCTTATAAAAGTTTCATATCGTGTCTCTGAAATTTTTGTATGTGGGCATTTTACCTCTTGTGTAATGATAAATATAACAATTTATCCCTTATATTACAATTGTACTTTTCATGCTCATCTTCAGTTTCGACAAGAGAATTATACTATCCGGTCTTCTCTAAATTTTTTACAGGGGATTAATTATTAAATGCTCTTTTTTAAATTACAGGGGTAAATTAAATATTATTTATTTCACTGGGGGATAAATTGACATTATTTCCATTTACACTGCAAGTACAATACACTCGTTATAGAACTCTCAATCATATCATAAAACAAGTGTATTATACTTACATAATGATTAAATTGATTTGACCAAATCAAAATTGAACTAAAAAATTTCGTATTGATTTTTATTTAATTACTCCATTACCCATTTTAGGTAAGCAAAGTACATTGACTTGAAGATGTGTGTGTTTAGCTAGTAAGCTCAAAATTTGGCTACTATCTCTCTTTTTGACATGCTAAAGATCTAACAAAGACTTTATGCTGACCCCAAAAAGAAAAAGTACAAAAAGAGTTAACAAAATTAAATTTTCGTGAATGAAAATATATTGGAAGACTTTTTGCTGCAATTTCAGAACAAGCAACAAAAGATTTTGAAATTAAACCCACATGCCCAAGACCCCATTTGCAGAGAATTTATGGAAAACAAACAAAGAAGGTTCGAGAGGATTTACCGTAGCCTATTGCTTGATTAACCTGAGTAATTTTTCCTGAATCTGATTGAACACACAATAATATCTTCTAGTCTTTAGGAATTTTAGTTAATTGTCATTTTGATGCAATACATAGTGAGAAAGAGAAATATTTTCAAAAGTATCGTGAATTTAAATGAAATTCAATAATTCATTGATTCTATAAAGAATATCGCGAAATTAAGAAAATTGAGAAAACTCAAATTTTAATAAACACCAAAAACTAAAATGAACTCTCTCTCAAGATTTACAATTACTATATAAATAAGAAAAAATTCTAAAAGTACAAAATTATCAAAATTATCAAAAGGTCCCTAAAATATCAAAACTTGTAAAATTTAAGATCTTAAATTTGACTTCCTATGGGTTCTTTGTCAATTTCGAATTGCACTACACCACATTTGGCATTATTCTATGTAGAACAAATTGGAAATTTTTTTAGATTTTAGATTCGCGAATAAAAAATTATGAGTTCAATTTTCTTTAATATGAGTTTTCTTATTTAATATTAATGTTTGATAGTTATTTGATTGTAGCTGAATGAAATTTCTTAATGTAATTATGATTTTCTAAAAGACAAGAAGGGGGGGGGGGGGTGGGGGTTCCCTAGTGCATAGATCAAGGTGCAGTATATATCAAAAAGAATATATGCTGGTTATTATTGTCAATTAATTTTCAACCCATCAATAACATTAAAATGTTTCCCAACACACAGTAAAATGGCCAATAAAATTGCATATAATAAGCATTAATTTAAATTAAATAAATAATTAGAAAATATTTATATAAAACCCAGTCAATTCATGCTAGAAAATTCACAGAGGATTCATAACCACTTAACTAATGTAAAATCAATCTAGTCACACTTAACCAACAGGTGATTGGTCTAGTGGAAGGGACTAGTCACTACGAAGTATCGGACTCAGGTTCAAATCCCTATTGCGAGAGGTTTCCACTTTATGTGTCTGACGCGCCTCGAAAGGGATTAAACCCTTGGGAAAAAAAAATCTAGTCACACTTAGCTTTAAAAAATTCCAAAACATAAGATAAGATTCAGAATTATTCGTTACCTGTATAAATCTAATAAGAAATTTGGAGCATTTCACAAATATTAAAAGAGATCTCGAGGAAGATAATGAACTTTGACCTTTTTTTTCTCCCTCTCTCTAATTTACCTCATATACCTTTAAATGTGTGTCGGTCGTGTATATATCTACTCTAGATATCACAAGGTATTTACACGAAAGGATGAATGAAAAAAAAGGGTAGTATGTTTAGAATAAGCCATAAGTAATAAAATGTAAATATTCACCAAATCTCGTTATTATTTAGGCTTCAAATCTATTGTGTCGTTTTTGGTGTGTCACATTTTTGTATGTGCAACCATTAGTTTTTTGACACGTGTCTGTCCCAATCAACACTAACTATTGGAACTAATTTCACCATTGTTCACTTTGTCATTTTATCTCGCATTTGCTTAATCAAAAGAGAGAATTTGATCTTACGCTGTTTCGTAAGAGATCAAGATAGAAATAATAAAGAGCCAAAACAATGTAATATGAAGGAGAAGATCAAAAATATATATTTCGATTGTGAGTGTACATAATACATAATACATAATACAAATGATATGGGTCTTATCCGAGCATTACAGGATGCCGTACAAGATAAGGGCTAAATACATATAAGAACAATGTCTAATCTCATTATCGCTATTGATCCGAGCGAGTGCTTTGAGCTGGGAGTGCATGGAGAGGCGTGTTTGTTGTCATAAATGCTTGGGATATTTATAGTTGATGCGGTGAGCTAGCTGAACCATCCGCAGGGGAACATTCCTCGGCCCACAGGCTTGGGCCTGAGGTCGGCCCATCAGTGGTTTTCGACCAGGAGCCTTTACTTTAGTGATCGGACTGGGCTTGTCGTGCTTTGAGATCGACTTATGTCTTTGAGGTCGGGATTAGTGGTATTCCGTCTATTTTAATCCAGCATGAGTTTCGGTAAGTAGAGAATCCAAAGTACCCCTCATCAATACTCCCCCATTTCTCGAGCGTAAGAGAAGCTGAAGCTCGGAGAAGTAAATGTCACCGCCTGACAGGGATGAGTCATTACTTAGTGTTTCGGATGTGCCTCGTTAAAAACCTAGCTCGGAAAAACCCATTGGGATAAAAACCGTACCAGGAAAAAAGAGTACACATCTTGGAAACTCTAGAATGACAATCTGTCGCGAAGTAAACCATTTTGAAATTCATGCTATGAATCGTTCTTTGTAGCAATGGTTGATGTTTGTTGAAAAACTCTGAGTTGAAATCTGCGATCGATCCTATTTCTTCGAGCATAAGTGAAGCTAGGCTCGGAGAAGCAAATTTGTTTTGATAATGGCCCCACATATCTTGTCAACCAGGCTGGCGCTAGTCTAAATTCATGAAGTATAGGGGCTGGGAGTGCAATTTTCCAAAAATCTTACTTTTAAAATTACCGCTTGAGGAGCTCAACCGTCGCGGTTACTCGGGGTCCGATTTGCAATTTTACTTTTCTAACCCCGTATATATATATTCGTTGACCGTAGATGATTCATTTACAACAGATACCTAAATTCTCGATCGGAGCATCGTGTTCGATAGTTTGTAGAATACTCCCGAAATACACAACCGCCACAAAATACAAATAACCTTTCTTTTAAAAGTATGTCGGCTTCCGGATCTCGAAAAGGGAAAGCCAAGGTAGGAGGGGGATCAGACAATGATCCCCTAGCGCTCGTGGATCAGTATAATGCCTCGGAGAATGAGAAGGTTGAAAACATTGATGGTGTTACAAATTCCGAGATAAAGGAGGGAGAAGTTCGTCAGGTCTCTAGTGATGATGAAGCCGGCATCGGGGAAGAAATTTCAGAGGACGAGTCAGTTGGTGGTGAAGTTTCCCCCCTTCATGAGAATGAGATTGCAAAATACCAAGTTGGTGGCCGGCTGATTGTCACCATTAAGAAATGGATGGAGACCACAAGTTGTTCTAATCAACTTCGGACGAAACGTAGGGCTGACCAGATTCGTACCATTTACAACGCAGCGGGCCGTCATGCGAAATTAGAGCTCGAGATTGGAAAGTATCTCCCTGAAGGTTATTCCATCGTTGTGCCTACTGCTGAGCAACGAGTTACTAAGCCGCCTGCAGGTTGCCAAGCTTTCTATAGCAGGCAGTTTTATTTTGGCCTGCGTATTCCTTTTATTCCCTATTTAAAGATATTTTGGAAGTCTTTTCGCTCGCGCCTGCCCAAATTCCCTCGAATTCGATTGCGTATATCATTGCGTTTAGTGTTTTGATGCAGGCTAGGGGGAAAGAAGCGTCCTTCCAAAATTTTTGGTAAATTTTCCAAATGAGTCTCTCTAGTTCTTCAAATGCTGGCTTTGTTTATTTTTCTCATAGGCCGAACAGGTCAATTCTTTCGACCAATACCTCGAGTAATACTAAGGGTTGGAAAAGGGAGTTCTTCTTTGTTCGAGGTCCTGATATTCCGATTTCGGAGGGTTCATCCGAGATGAAGCCGTTCGAGTGGAAGGTGAAAAGACTTGAATATACGGTAAAGGGAAATTTCCTCCTGCGTTGTCCTCAGACTTTTTGAAATATATGATTTCCGATCCATATCAAACGGTGCTACTGACACAAGAAGCAGTCCTTCGGTTGGCCGGTCTTAGTAACCGTACATTTCCTGCTCCTGCCCTTGTTGGTCCCAAGTGGTCAGTTGAGGTCTAGAGGGGGGGGGGGTGAATAGACCTCAAAACTTTAAAATATTTCTTAAACTTCTCTTCTATAAGTAGAGTTCGCTTATCAGCAAAATAAGATGACTGAGCTGATTTTGCACTCAGCTTATCAGCAGAATAAGCTGATCTTATTCGTGAGACTACTATGCTGATATAGCACTTAGCTTATTCAGTAAAGTAGACTACTATGCTGATTTTGCTCATCAAACTTATATAATCAGAGTTTCAAACAATGATGCAGCGGATAATGTATATGTGTTTTTCAAACAATGTTTTCAACTCAATTAAACTTTTAAAGCACAAAGAAAGTTTTACCCCAAATTGGAAATTCCTCAATTTAAAAGACTCTTCTTTTAAAGTATTTACTTAGCTTATGAAATATGCAATGCAAGACAATTAAAGTAAATAACACAAGGAATTTTTATAGTGGTTATACAGGAACAAATCCTCTTAATCCACTCTTCCAAGTCACTTAGATCTTGGGTTATACTATAAACACAAAGTTTACAATATTTCTCCACTTACACCAAAACAACAAATGAGAAGGCTGTAAGCTCATAATAGGAAATCACTAAGAAGACCTATCCTCCGAAGTAATATCACTCACAAAGATGGATATCTACTTCTCACAACACTCAGTTGAATATCACTCAGATATACAAGGGTTTAATCTTGTTCTTCAACAATCAGCTTCGTCATAAGATGACTATGCTTATGATAAGATGACTCAACTGATGGATTCTTGCTCTAAAGATTTGATCTTGAAAGTGTGCAAGTCTCTCTTGAATCTTCAGTTTACCATCTATTTATACTCTTGGATTTGTAATTTTGCCCGTTGAAGGTTGGCAAAATTGCATTTAAGTCCTTGAGCAACGGTCATAATTTGAATGGTAACTTTTGCAGACTGTCGCACTGTTCACTGTACACTCTGCTGTACTTTCTGCACTGTTTACTGTACACTCTGCTGTACTTTCTGTCAGCAGCATTTAATGCACTTAGCTTGTTACCGTTGGAGAGCTTTCTGACCGATTTTACTTAGCTTATGGGATCCACTCTGCTGATGATCACTAGTCTCATGCACTAGTCTGATGCACTAGTCTTATGCACTAGTCTGATCACTAGTCTCATGCACTAGTCTGATGCACTAGTCTTGTGCACTAGTCTGATCACTAGTCTCATGCACTAGTCTGATGCACTAGTCTGATGTACTAGTCTTATGCACTAGTCTGATGCACTAGTCTTATGCACTAGTCTGATGCACTAGTCTTATGCACTAGTCATCTCATGATCAGTCATCTCATGATCACCCATCTCATTTCCACTAAGCTGATTTTCAATCTTTCACTAATCTGATTTTCACTCTTATCATAAGATTGAATCTTCATTTCTTGAATACTTCTGTTCTTGAATGATTCTCTTTTAAACCAAGTATCCAATCTTCAAAGGCTTACTAAGCTTCCGTAACTTAGTTGATGACACCTTTTTGTTATCATCAAAACCTTTTAACTAACTTAATTAACTCAACTGATAAGATCACTTAGCTGTTCTTGAGTTAATAAATTCTTCCAACAATTTCCCCCTTTTTGATGATGACAAAACCTTCAACTAAGAACGTCTTCCAAGTCTTCAGTTTAGTCTTCATACTCTAGGAATAAAATCATTAGATCCAATGCAACCTTTGAGAGTTCTTAGTTGCATCTCACTTTTCCCCCTTTTTGTCATCAACACCAAAACTTAGTATGCTGAAGACAAGTAGGTGAATACTTAGCTGTTCGGGGTCGTTGGCTGTTAATTAATTCTTCTTTACATGTAAGCCAGCAGTTTCTAGTCTTCTTTCCTGTTTATCACTCCAGTTAGAATAACTGTTCCCCCTGACTTCAAGAATTGATACCACTTGTTGGTTACTTCCTTCACCCTTTTTGAAGTGTATTCTTGAATGTCACTTTGTTGTTGAGTTTCAATCGGCTGATGAGAAGCAGTCTTCTGATAACTTCATTTGACTTATTGAGAACATCATCTCTAATCAGGAGTACCGCTCGTCGTACACGTTCCCCCTGAGTTCAAGAATCTGTGGTCAAGTAGTCTTATGAGAGTCAATCTCGAAAGATACTCAGTCGTTGAATTCCAGTAAGCTATTGAGATGATTTTTCTGATATGTTCCCCCTCAGCTCATGAATCCAAATTCAACAAATCCATTTTCAACTCTTGAGAGCTGAAAGATTGTTGTCACATGATTGACTATACCACTTGTTGGATACAAACGTTGATTCACTTGATAAACTTCAATTTTCCAACAATCTTGCTTTCCTTGTTATTTCCAAACAATGCGGCTACCACTTGTTGGTTGATATCACATGTTGATACAGTACTGGATACCAATTGTTGATATTCCCACTCGATGGTAAAACCACTTGTTGAACTTGTTGAAATCAGCAAGGGCAGTCAACTCAACCTTTGTCATCACACATGCGTTTTTCCTGCAAAACAGATTACTGTTTTTGGTACCCCTTATATTGGGTCCTGCATGGTTAGTATAACCTTTAACATGTGATGATTATGTGACTCAGTTTTATCATGAATTTCAGTAAATTTAGCATGGTAATAATTTTCATGATGAAAACAGTGCTCATAAGCAAGGTAAGATGCATGAAATAAGTGATAAGCTGAGTTAACTGATAACTCTCCTATAGATTCAGCAGACTTAACCTTTTTAATTTCACTCCTATCAGAAGCATCTTTCAGCTTACTAAGCTGATGAGTTTTACTAGTCTGTTTAGTCTTAGGTTGCTTACTAGGCTTCTTAACCTTTTGAGCTTCAGTAGGCTTCTTCTCTTTAGCCTCTGATTTCTTTATAGAGAATGATGCAATTACTTCAATCAAGTTCATTTATAATTTCTATACGAATTGCACACTCAGCTTTTAGAGTTTCATTCTCATGCCCAAGCTTTTTGAAGTCAGCTGATTCAAAAGGTTTTTCAACCTGAAGTTTCAGTGATCTGTTTTGCTCTTTTAGCAGAGTCATCTCTTCCTTAAGCTTGGCAAATACACCAACAATATTTGAATTTGAAATTAACATTTGTTCAAACGATTCAAATAATGCAAGTTCATTAATTTGTAGAAGTTACCTCAGTTTCAGAATCATCAGATTCCTTGGCCATTAAGCATAGAGTTTCAGGTACTTCTTCAAACTCTTTATCAGACGACTGACGGTCTGAATAAGATGTGTAGGAGTTTATTAGCTTTGCTGCATCAGCTAACTTTGATTTGCTCTTACTAAGCTTACGCTCCTTTTTGGCACACTTTTCCTTTTCAGCAAACTTTTCAGATGATGAGTGAGAATGATCTTTGATCAAGAGTTCATACTCCTCTTCATTGTGGTCTCTAAGTTTTGCTTTGGAGGAATCCCTGTTTTCCTGAAAATGATCAGAAGAAGATGAAGTAGCATTTTTATATTTTAATTTCATTTTCTTCTTGTAGAACTTCTCAAAATCATTCAGCAGCAGGGTAACGTCGTCAGCAGTGTAGACTTTTTCTGAATTCAGCAGAGTCTTCTGTTTTGACTTGTCTGCTGATTTTCTTGACTTGTCTGACGCCATGAGAGCAACAGTAGGGTCTGAACTGGTTGACACTTCTAATCCCATTCTTGGCATTTGATACTCATATGCTTTGAGGGATGAGAACAGTTCGGAAAGGGAAATCTTCCCTAAATCCCTTGATTCTTCCATGGCTGTCACATTCATGTTGAATTTAGGTGGCAAGGCCTTGAGAACCTTTGCGGTGATCTCCTTGTTCGAAAATTCTTTACCAAACCTTAGAACTTCATTCAGAGCTTTGGTAAATCTGGTATCCATCTGATCAATCGTTTCACCAGACTTCATCTTGAAATTTTCAAACTCCTCAAGAGCCACACTGAGCTTGTGTTCTTTGATAGCGTCGTTTCCTTCGCTTAGCTCGCAGACTTTATTCCACATCTCTTTGGCAGTTTTGAAATGCTTGATCTTCTGGAATCTTTCTTCGTCTACAGCTTTGAACATAATGAGCTTAGCCTTTTTATCAAGATTTACTAACTTGACTTCTTTGGGAGTCAGCTCATCTAGCTCTTTGTCAACTATCTGATCTGGTTGGCCAGCAACCATCACAATCTTCTGAAATCTGAATGGTCCTTTTGTAAAACAAGTAAGCATGTTGTCGTCATAAGCGGCAAGAAGGATTTCCATTCTTATTTTCCAGGTTTCGAAGTCCATAAGGCCAATGTGAGGAACATGACTTATGACATCCATTTTTTTTAAAAGGTTCTTGATTTTCAAAATATACTCTTTTGAAAAGTTTTGAAAACCTTTGAAAAACACTTGGATCAAGGTCGTTGATCAGGCAGCTGATTCTAATGAACCACCTGCTCTGATACCACTTGTTGGTCCCAAGTGGTCAGTTGAGGTCTAGAGGGGGGGGGGGGTGAATAGACCTCAAAACTTTAAAATATTTCTTAAACTTCTCTTCTATAAGTAGAGTTCGCTTATCAGCAAAATAAGATGACTGAGCTGATTTTGCACTCAGCTTATCAGCAGAATAAGCTGATCTTATTCGTGAGACTACTATGCTGATATAGCACTTAGCTTATTCAGTAAAGTAGACTACTATGCTGATTTTGCTCATCAAACTTATATAATCAGAGTTTCAAACAATGATGCAGCGGATAATGTATATGTGTTTTTCAAACAATGTTTTCAACTCAATTAAACTTTTAAAGCACAAAGAAAGTTTTACCCCAAATTGGAAATTCCTCAATTTAAAAGACTCTTCTTTTAAAGTATTTACTTAGCTTATGAAATATGCAATGCAAGACAATTAAAGTAAATAACACAAGGAATTTTTATAGTGGTTATACAGGAACAAATCCTCTTAATCCACTCTTCCAAGTCACTTAGATCTTGGGTTATACTATAAACACAAAGTTTACAATATTTCTCCACTTACACCAAAACAACAAATGAGAAGGCTGTAAGCTCATAATAGGAAATCACTAAGAAGACCTATCCTCCGAAGTAATATCACTCACAAAGATGGATATCTACTTCTCACAACACTCAGTTGAATATCACTCAGATATACAAGGGTTTAATCTTGTTCTTCAACAATCAGCTTCGTCATAAGATGACTATGCTTATGATAAGATGACTCAACTGATGGATTCTTGCTCTAAAGATTTGATCTTGAAAGTGTGCAAGTCTCTCTTGAATCTTCAGTTTACCATCTATTTATACTCTTGGATTTGTAATTTTGCCCGTTGAAGGTTGGCAAAATTGCATTTAAGTCCTTGAGCAACGGTCATAATTTGAATGGTAACTTTTGCAGACTGTCGCACTGTTCACTGTACACTCTGCTGTACTTTCTGCACTGTTTACTGTACACTCTGCTGTACTTTCTGTCAGCAGCATTTAATGCACTTAGCTTGTTACCGTTGGAGAGCTTTCTGACCGATTTTACTTAGCTTATGGGATCCACTCTGCTGATGATCACTAGTCTCATGCACTAGTCTGATGCACTAGTCTTATGCACTAGTCTGATCACTAGTCTCATGCACTAGTCTGATGCACTAGTCTTGTGCACTAGTCTGATCACTAGTCTCATGCACTAGTCTGATGCACTAGTCTGATGTACTAGTCTTATGCACTAGTCTGATGCACTAGTCTTATGCACTAGTCTGATGCACTAGTCTTATGCACTAGTCATCTCATGATCAGTCATCTCATGATCACCCATCTCATTTCCACTAAGCTGATTTTCAATCTTTCACTAATCTGATTTTCACTCTTATCATAAGATTGAATCTTCATTTCTTCAATACTTCTGTTCTTGAATGATTCTCTTTTAAACCAAGTATCCAATCTTCAAAGGCTTACTAAGCTTCCGTAACTTAGTTGATGACACCTTTTTGTTATCATCAAAACCTTTTAACTAACTTAATTAACTCAACTGATAAGATCACTTAGCTGTTCTTGAGTTAATAAATTCTTCCAACAGCCCTTATGTACGGACATACTCCCGAGGTCGAAAACCCACCGGAAGGTGGCCAACCTATTGATATTGCTCCGATGGGGGTTCAAGCTATTGTCACTGCCCTTCCTCTTGGTAACCTTCTTAATTTACTTTAGTGCTTCCCGACTTACCTCCTACTGCTTGTATAATTCTTTAAATACCTTTTTGTTCGTGCAGTTGAACTTGTAGAGCAATTTCGAACATCCGTAGCAGGCTCTACCGTTGCATCGTCCTCGAAAATGACCTAAGGCCAGCCACGAACGCAAAAAAAATCGAAGACTACTAGGAAAATGGGAAAAGGAGATGCTATCACTTCTACCACCACGATTCCAACCTTGCTTTCTAACAGTGTCAGGGTCGGCGCTGAAGATGCGATTCTGACAGATGACGTTGGTCGATTGTGGATGGTTTTTTCGATCGCTACCGATGATCCCAACGCGGCTTGATACAGCCATTACACTTTCAAGCATATTCAATCCCAGCAACTGATTGAAGAGCGTTTAGCTCGAAAAAGTTACCGGGATGTTCCTGAGCCTTCAAGGAGAACAAGGCCCTCTGGTCGAAATCCTGGCCCTATTGAATGTCATCCTGAAAGAGCCGAGCCTGATCTGGCAGATTATATCGAAGATCGAAGATCATCTTCGTGGTCCGAGGGCTGCCGGCTAGCCCGAAACGGAAGCATCCATTCCGACCTTAATCCCAATGGAGAACACTCAGTAGACAAGGCGATCCGTATACTATTAGCTGGCCGATTTAGGGATGATAATACTGAGTTGTTTTCCAATGACGATCGAGCTTTGGGGGACTTCGCCCAATTTCAGCAAAAGGTATTCCTTCATATTTTCCTGATCTTGAAATATTGATACTTAAGGAAGTTAATCTCTGTTTTGCAGATTGGAGATGAATTTATTAATCAGGGTCATTGTCTTGCCCTTCTGGAAGAGGAATCTATTCAAAATCATCGGGCTTTGAAGCATATTTTAAGGAAAGAGGCAGAGAAGGCGAATCAACTGACCGAGGCCTTATCCAAAGTCTCTGAGTTGGAGAAAGAACTTTCCTCTACCAGGCAAGAGCTTGAAGAGGCCAGGAGCGACCAATTCTCTACGTTAGTCGAAGAAGATCTTTCCGGTGCGATTGGTGTTGCAAAAAGCATTCCCGAGTCGGATGTTAAGAACCTAAGAGCTGAGTTAGTGCAGGCGAAGGTGGATTCCGAGCGTTCATATGCCTATTACGCTCCAAATACGAGTACGTAAACGCACAAGTATACGATCGTCTATAAGTAATAAAGTGATAAGGGGTGTCGAGCCCACGAGAAATTGAACGAATAATTACAAGACCTATTCTATTATCTTACTTGAACTTATGTTAACGACAGTAGTGAGATTGTGGTTTGTTTAAACAACTAACGAAGCGATTAAGACAAATCTAAGTGCTTAACTTGCTAATATGATAAAGACTCCTAGGATCTTACGTCACCTAGTTCAATTCAAGATAAATGACTCGACAATCGATAACTAATGCTCGTGTTTGCTATTCAAGGATTCAATGACGTTCGTATGTATCTTCCAATGGCATACCAACCTATCGAATTAAACTAATCCAATTTATTCCTAAATGGACTAAAATCTAATCGATGTCATTAAACTCAAACCTTAAACGAATATGAAACGACTTAGGTATATGTCTATCCTAGAATCAAATCACAATCCAACTTCATAATCAAATCCTCAAAATCACTATGTCTAGTAATCAAGAATCAATAACTTTCACCTCAAAGTTGATCAAACCTTAAGACGAACAATAAGCACGAAATCGGATAAACGAACACATGTAAGCATCATATCAATCATCATAGCATCATTTAATCAAGAACCAAACATAGGATCAATAAAGACCTAGAATAAAGGAGATTACCTACTCATATCAATAATTATATCATTCATTATATTAATGGAAGCCGTAAATATAAATGAACAAAGTAAGAAAGATAGAGTAAGCTTAGGTGATGAAATCTATGGCAACTTCTCCTTCAAGCCTTTGTTGTTCTTCATTCAAAAGTGCAAGGCAAAGCTTTTTCCAAAGGGAGGCAAGATGTAAAGTGAAGTGTAGAAGTTGAAGTTTTATATGATTTCATTCCTAACCTTCTAACCTAGAGAAATAACAAGTCCTAATGCCTAAGTTACACTCCAAACAATGGCAACTAAGGCCCCCAAAAGAAGTTTGAATTACAAGTGGGGGAAAGGGAGGAATGTACAAAAGACTCCCTAAAAAACGCGCAGAAAACTGGTAGCAGGCCTCGCGGGCGCAAGCTTTCTGCCGTAGCCTGGGTGCTTCACCTCGCGGACGTGAGCTTTCTGCCGCACTTCCTTCCGAGCAGCATAACGTTTTATTCCGAACTCGGAATGCATTTCCGTAAAGTCCGTAGCATAGCTAACTCACTCATCTATGACATATCCAAAATTCAGCTCATTTGGATCATCCATGAAATATTTATGCATGTTCTAGTGAGCAGCTATCTAAATCTTGTACAATTTGCGTCGGGTTCTATTTACTTTGAAGCTCAAGCTTGACTCGCGGGGTGGGTAGAACGACTCGCATCATTGATACGCAACTCCGAATCTCTATAAGATGTCAATACCTACAAACCATGGAGAAAACGATCAAAACACGAATGAAAACACAAAAACCGAATAAAGGTCAAACAAAGGGGCCAAAAGCACAAAAGACACGAAAACACGCGGAGACACACAAACACTCGGATCAAAACAAGACGTTTTGGGCTTAAAGAGATAGGTAATAAAGACGTTTTCACGGCGTTATCAATGTACTGGACGCCCTTGTTCGAGCGCGATCGGGTCCGATTAATCAATCGTTCTTCTTTAAAAGTGTGCATATTTTAAGGAAGAGGCGGAGAAAGCGACTCAACTGACCGAGGCCTTATCCAAAGTCTCTGAGTTGGAGAAAGAACTTTCCTCTACCAGGCAAGAGCTTGAACAGGCCAGGAGCGGCCAATTCTCTACGTTAGTCGAAGAAGATCTTTCCGGTGCGGTTGGTGTTGCAAAGAGCATTCCCGAGTCGGATGTCAAGAACCTAAGAGCTGAGTTACTGCAGGCAAAGGCGGATTTCGAGCGTTCATATGCCCGGGGCCGAGATGAAGCCAAACTTCCGGCGATAAGGGAATTTCTGAGGTCCCCTTTTTCTGGACGCCCTTGTTCGAGCGCGATCTGGTCCGATTAATCAATATTTCTTCTTTAAAAGTGTGCATCAATTGATTTCGGCTGGGAGGATTCTAGGGCAACTCGTGGACTATATACCGCTCATGGATCCTCACAAAAACATCTGTGGGAAAGATTATAAGCCTTCGTCTCTTCCCGTGGAGATATCGATAACTCGAGCAGTGACGAAGATGACTCTGATGATAGTGATTCCGATGACGAGGACGAAGTAGAAGTAGAATAATCCTGAAATTTGCCAAGTCTTTGTAATTTAACTTTTCGACCATGATTTAGTTTTTTTTTTTTGTACTTATTCAATCATTTGCCTGTATTGTAAGTACCGCACAGTTTTACTTATTTCGAATGGAAATATTCATCAATCACTTCTTCGTATATGCATGTTCGGGCTTTCTTGGGAGTTGTGACTATTCAATTCTAAATAAAACGACGAGTTGCTTCCGCTATAAATATACGGGCCTTTTCAACTCATTCTTCAGTCAAACTTAATTATCGCGATCGGAGCCTTTAGATCGGCAAATAAGATTCGAAAAAGCTTATTTTGTAAAAACCAAAGCCATGGAGAAAATAATCGGTCCTTCAATGGACCCCTCCTTGCTTCTGGGAGGTGCCAAAGCTAAGGGTTCCTCGTCCAAGGGCTCCAAATCGAGCAAAGAGAAGAAAATTGCGAAGAACTCTCCCAAGTCCCCCAAAACCTCTAAGGGTGGAGACAACGTGAAAGGAAAACATACATCAACCCAATCGAATCGAAATCTCTCCACCAAGTTTGTCTAGTTGAAGGAAGACTCCGAACCCGAGCCTGATAGTTCTCTCGTCAAACCCTTGGATAACTCTAAGAAGGCCAAAACTATTGCCAGCTAGAGAGATGCACTTAAGGCAGATATCTTTTCAAGTCAGAATGCTACAGAGGTTCCTAAGGCTGAAATCCCCTCCGATCGACCATCCATTTCGAAGGATAAGCCTCCTTCTCCAGGAGGTTCTAAAGAAGTGCCTCGTTCCGAGGAAAAACTCGACAACGTTATTCCGAGCTTTCTGCAGGCCCAAATTTCGATTTTCGCTGTAGGTTCTTCTGGAGAGAAAAACCCCCTGCAATTGTTCCAGTCAGGGTCGAACTTTCTTGCCCAGGTTCGAAATATAGTCATCATTTCCTACTTCCTTTCTTTCCTTTTTTTTTTTATTAATATAGACTTCGCCAAAATATCAATAGCCTTGTCTAAACAATTTTTTTGTGGAATAGGCTGAAAAGGAGTTCCTCGAACTCAGGCAAATGGCCGAACGGGAGGCCGCTCAACGGGTTGCTTTGATGTTGGAGTTGGAGAAGAATCAAATCGAGCTGAAGCATGCTTTGGAGGCTGTCAAGGCACTCGAGGAGAAAATAGCTGTGGAGAAAGAAACTGTCGCCAAAGCCAAGTGCGAGGAAGTTCATCAACGGCTGGGGAAGGAGCTCGAGGACCTCAAACTCCATCTCGAGCAAGAGAAAAAGGACAGGGAGCGCCGTGAGAAGGATGCTTATCAACAGGGTTACACTGCCTGTAGTGAAGAAGTTCGGAGGATAATCTCTGCTAAAAAGCTTTTTTAGATTTTTAATCATTCTTATACTGTCTTTCTTTCTTTGGGATTAATTGAATTTGTTGCCTGTAATAAATCTGAATAATTTATTCGTTGTTTTCTCCGTTGAAAGTTCTTTTTTGTCGAGCATGTCTCCAAATAAGTATTAGTTTCTTCGATCGTTGGTAGAAAAGTATCCTTATTTGATATATCGTGTGCCTGAAATATCGACGAAGGTCGAGATTTCTCGATTTAGGTGTTTATTGAACAAATACCTGGGTCGTAAATCTTGAACCCGTATGAGATCATATGTTGAATTAACAACCAATTTATTGATAAATTGATAGTTGTATAATTCCCTTTCCCAAACAAGACCTAATCCATCGGGAAGCGAAACAGTCGTTAAATCTTGTCCATTTGTTATAACAAATTTTCGCCGTTGGATCCATTCCATCCGATACTATAAAAGGTGTTTTAGTGTCTCTGAGACTATCTATTTCTTCCAACTAATTCTTTATTTATCCGATTATGATGATCAAAACCATCCCCCTATCAACTCAACTTTTTGAGTTTAGACTTCAAACGATCTTCGTGGGAAATATGATTGCTTCAAACTCGCTTAGAATATTGTCAGGCAAATGAAATTGCGCTTAGAATACCGGCAGGCAACTTGCTTTCCTGGATATAACCCATCTGAGTCGGCTTAGAATTCCGGTATTCTGGCGCTGCATCCGGTCGGACTGTGGGTCGACCTAGGTGGAGGTCCTTTCGATCTCGAACATCAGCTTCTTCAAGGAGTTTCTTGAAGTATTGTTCGTTCGAGATTGCTTGGAGTAATGCCACTGAGGTCGCTTCCTGCTGTCCTGGATCGGATTTGGATGTGAACAATGATTGCCGTAAAGTTGGGCATAACAATCATTATTTACATATGATGATCTTAGATCGGTTTAAAAGTCCTAGGAATAGACTCCGATCCAGCTTTACTCCGTTCTGCAGTATGTCCGTGAATGTGCGCCACGTGGCTAGTGAATTGACACGAAGAACTTTTGTTTAGCTCTGCATCTTGTGTCGACGCTTATGGATCGAACATGCTTAATTTAGCTCGTAAGATTTGTAGTAGGGTAGGAGTGAATGCAATATTCTTTTTGAGCTCGAATTTCACCATTGTACTCGAGAATTCATTTGTAATTTGTTCGAAGAATGAATAAAGATTTTGTTTCCTGCTTATTTTCGTTGCATGTTTCCTTGGCTTTGTTCTTCGTTGGTCGAATAATACATGAAACGACTTGGGTGATTGTAACTAACTTGTGTAATTAGCCTGAAGTTATTAAAAACTTGACGTTCGAAAATAAACTCCTTTGGCGATTTGATAACCTTCGAAATAGGTTGCACCTTTAAAGACTTGTATAATCCACTACCATCATACCGATCGACCGGCCAACATTCTGTCGATCATAGAATTTACTCCTTATGAAGTAGCTAACGATCGAGAAGATCGTATTAATTTTATATCGGTTGATCGAGTAGAATATCTGACAAAATTTTTATCTTGTCCATTTATAGCGGATATTCCATAGCTCTAACGCCTTAGTCGGATCAATAACGGGAATCATTGATAATCAATGGATCGATAACTGGAAAATAAATCCGTGACAATTTAACCAATAATTTATTGATCGATGAGAGTATAGAGAAATGATCTTTCATCTTATCCTCGAGATTGTTTGATTTAATCTTTGATGTTCTTTTCGCAAATTCGATCTAAGGGGCATAGCAACGATTTTCACCCTTAGTCGATTTTAAATCGGTCATAGCGACAGCTTTCACCTGAGGGTCGTAGCAACAGCTTTCACCCTTTTTGTTTTAATCGGTCATAGCAACAACTTTCACCCGAGGGTCGTAGCAACAGCTTTCACCCTTTTCGTTTTAATCAGTCATAGCAACAGCTTTCACCCGAGGGTCGTAGCAACAGCTTTCACCCTTTTTGTTTTAATCGGTCATAGCAACAACTTTCACCCGAGGGTCGTAGCAACAGCTTTCACCCTTTTCGTTTTAATCAGTCATAGCAACAACTTTCACCCGAGGGTCGTAGCAACAGCTTTCACCCTTTTTGTTTTAATCGGTCATAGCAACAGCTTTCACCTGAGGGTCGTAGCAACAGCTTTCACCCTTTTTGCTTTAATCGGTCATAGCAACAGCTTTCACCTGAGGATCGTAGCAACAACTTTCACCCTTTTTCGTTATCTCGATCTAAAGGGGCATAGCAATGACTTTCACCCTAGTCGATTTTTGAAGAGAGGCCGAGTGCCTATTCTGAAGATAATATATAGCTTATAGAGATACATAGAATAGATGAGAGAATTTTGACAATATAAATATTGATTCTTTCAATAATAAAAGACACAATAGATTCCCATAAAGAATAAAGATCGATAGATAATCCGAGAAACCAAATCCATAATTTCCATTTCCTGCAATGCTTCCTAATATTGACTGCATTCCATGTTCGGGGAAGAATTTCCCCATTTTTATACGTAACTCTATTCGAGCCTTTCTTCTCAATTTCGAACATAATATAAGAACCAGCGCAATTGAGTTGCAATTTTTCCTCTATGTTTCGAAATCTGTATCTTACTCAAGACTAAGTCATCGACTCTGAAGGCTCGGATCCTGACCTTTTGGTCGTATATTTTTCTTCGTACTAGTTTGGATCAGAATATCGCCTCGGGTACGGTCGGATGAGTTTCTGGCTGTTGAGCTGTTCAAGATAGATTTATCGAGCTCATTTTGGACTAAATTCTGCACTCCAGCTATGCGAGAAGACTCTCCTCGAACGTATGTATTTCGCCTCGCAGTAGGCATTTTTCGATCTAATACCCAAATAAGGCCCCTCGGTGGGCGCCAATTGATCTTACGCAGTTTTGTAGGGGATCAAGATAGAAATAATAAAGAGCCAGAACAATGTAATATGAAGGAGAAGATCAATAATATATATTCCGACTGTGAGTGTATATAATACAGAATACAAATGATATGGGTCCTATCCGAGCATTACAGGATGCCGTACAAGCTAGGGGCTAAATACATATAAGAACGATGTCTAATCTCATTATCGCTATTGATCCGAGTGAGAGCGGAGTGCATGGAAAGGCGTGTTTGTTGTCATAAATGCTTGGGATATTTATAGTTGATGCGGTGAGCTAGCTGAACCATCCGCAGGGGAACATTCCTCGGCCCACAGACTTAGGTCTGAGGTCGGCCCACAGACTTGGGACTGAGGTCGACCCATCAGTGGTTTTTGACCAGGAGCCTTTACCTTAGTGATCGGACTGGGCTTGTCGTGCTTTGACATCGACTTTATGTCTTTGAGGTCGGGATTAGTTGTCTTCCGTCTATTTTAACCCGGCATGAGTTCCGGTAAGTAGAGAATCCAAAGTACCCCTCATCAGAATTAAAAAATGTCAACCAAGTTGAGGGGACGAAGGGAAAAAACAGTGGAATTAACCCCGTCGGTTGAATGGCATAGTAGATTTGGTGCATTAGGTTCTCGCCTAGGCGAGCGTTTGCAATTTTTCACCACTTTGTACTTCCGACTTTGCTCAACGACTTGTTTGATGAGTAGCATAAAAGTTCTATAACTCTGGAGCGTAGCTAAGTACCCCCGTTGTACCATATTCCGAAATCAACTAAATTGGAGCATATATCAAGGAATTATGGTCTTTGGGGCTAGCAACCATCTATATCTTTGCACTACTTGCCTTCGTTCGATGTCGCCTTCATTTTATTTTGGGCCCTAGAGTTCCTATGATCTACTTCCTACAAGAAGCATAAAAAATGGTAAAATTCTTCAATTTATTCACTAAAACAAGAAAACTCTAAAAAGACTCTATGAAATGAAAAACCAACAAATAATTAAAATGTGAACACAAACTCGGGGGAAAACAGTCGTGTTGGTCTAGGAAATGCACTTGATAGGCGTTATCACCATGCGAACCTATAGATACCCCTCCGCATTAATGAACAAGGAAATAAGTAAGATAAGAAGTTATATTGTGATGAGCGATTCTTCTAGTTGTTCTTTACTTATCTTTTTTATGGATACTATTGAGTGACGAGTTGTCATCCTTGAAATATCTGTAGTTATTTCTCTTTCAATTCTTCCCTAATTTTGTATCAATTGATATCATAGCACATATTTATCAATTTTGGTCGTGGTAGTAATAGACACAAATCAAATGTTGATACTACTCAAGTTCATGAGAGATATATTCAAGATGTGGAGGTAGATAATTTGAGGATCAAGTTGAGCAACTTTAGTAGTGTTTCGTTGTGTCTTCAAGGGCATGATCATCTTAAAATTCACATTCCGATTTATGACGTGAATCATCATGATATAGAAGTTTGAAATGTTAAATCTAAACGTTCTTGGAGTTGTTGCATGTTCCCCTCTTTAATCACATCATTCAATTTCAAAAACATTCATTCTTGGATTCACAATTAAGAGGGGTTGCTTACCACATCTTCCACTTTACATTGCCATGACCATAAGATTGTAGTACTTATTTAATTTGCCAAGGAACGAAGGAATAATCAGAAGAGATAACACAAGAGAAGATCTCAATGATAATCAACTCCCAACTTGATAGAATCTTATAAAGAGATATGAGAAATCACTAACTAAATTACTCAACTCTTCACCCGATGGATCCACCAAAGTTATGAGAGATGATAACTTTGAAGAAAAACCAATTTTCACTAGTTTAACAATTCTTTTTATTTGTTAGATGCAATATTTTAATCTGATGAGAAAAATGATACTGGTAGGCTCATATTAACAACATTTCATAATTAGGTTAAACTCATCTAGAAGATATATATATAGAGAACAAAATATTATACAAGTATTTAAAAAAAAAAAAAAAAAAAAAAAAAAAAAAAAAAATATTATACAAGTATTTCATGCACGACCGGAGCCAAGAATTTATGTCAAGGGGGACAAGATAAAAAAAAATTATTTCTATTCTTATAATATAACTATTTATAAAAAAAATAAAAATTCAATGATTATTCATGTCAGAAATTGATCATTTTCAATATAGATTTATGAAGTAAATTGGTAGACATTGAAATATGTTTGAGTGCATGAGTTGTACTAATTAGATATATTAGGGAATGATATTGGCTATGATTGTATGTATACATCCCAATTCTTATGTGATTTGTATGGATGTGTCTTTTATTCTTTACCATTAGTTAGCCTAGATTACTTATATGCATATGATGTACGATGAGAGCAAAGGTAATAAGAATGAATCACTTAAACAATCAGTCTCCTCAGTTTTACATGGGAACATTGCAAAGATCCTTTATTTGATCTTTGTTGTATAAAAGAAAAAAAATATGCTTTGCAATAGCAATAAATTAAAATGGAGGAGAAGATGACAAAACCTACTAATTTGGTTGCACATGAGCAGCCTAATACAATTGAAATCCTCAATGTTCTTACTACAATAATGACTCAAGCCTTGACCCAGACCCAAATCCAATATTCAACCATGATGAGTGATGCTTCCGGTGCACATATGGAGACCCAAATTCAAACTCGTGATCTTCTACAGCTGTTGAGACAACAATTTTTTATGTTGTTACCGCAATAGTGTCCTTACTTGGTATGTTGAATGGCATTGTCTTGTTAGGTGGTGGTGTTGCAATAATCTCTACGTAACAATCCAACTTCGAGTTAATTTAACACTTACAAATAGGCAACTACTACAAACTTAATATCTATAATCAAATTTAAAATGTGGTTAATGCATAACAACTAAAATTTACATAGAATCGAGCTCAAACATTTTCAATACCAATAATTTACCTCTACTTGGCCAAAATCAATGCATCACTACAAAATAGGCATATAGATAATTACATATATATACTTTCACGCCTACATGTAAACCCAAAGTGTGACAACTAGTCATCATGTCAATACAAAAATTGGTAGGTAGAAAATACATACACATCCAAGTTTAACATTGTTTCTCCACATCATGTCAATACAAAAATTGGTAGGTAGATAATACATATACATCCAAGTTTAACATCAGCAGGATTCAATTTAGTCTCTTTATCTCCTTCCAAGGCTTAAGCACGCCTTGGAACCTTAGGTCTGGTTGTTGTTGTAGATGGGTTATCACGAGGTTTATCATTTCTTGTCCAGTTATTTGCCCCAATCTGAGGACAATTCTTGATGAAATGTTTATCACTACCATATTTTAGACATTTGCCCGCCTTTTTCCAACATCTATCCTCAAAATGCCTGACATATCTGCAGTAGTTATACACCCTATCTTAGTACATCTTCACCCTTTCTTTTGGTGCTGAAAGTTTCTTGAAGTTTACTTGCTGGGGACGCATAAATTTATGTCCCTTTCCAAGCTTCCTTCCTATCTGCCAAGATGAAAATGGGGTCTACTTTTCTTTTCAATGGGTTGAACAAGACTTGCTTTGGTTGATGTATTTTCCACTCTGGTAGCTCTTTCTACTGCATCAGTATAAAATCCAATATGATGTGATGACAAAGCCTCCTGAATTTCTTGTCGTAGACCTTTAATGAATTTTTTAGAACGCCTTTGTTCATCAAGAGCAAGTGGGGAAGATACTTGATTAAACGGTTGAAACGAGCTTCATAAACAACCACTGAGGAAGTGCCTTGGCGAAGTGCATTGAATTCTTCCTCTCTTTGTTCGCATAGCAGGTACATATTTGTCACTGAATTCCTGCAAAAAGTTTGCCCATGTTCTTTGTATATGGTTTTTCTCCCAACTGAGTTCTCTCGATTTCCAACATGCCCCTGCATCACTTTCAAATAGAAATGTAGCAAGCATTATTTTCATATGATCCGAGCATCCGAGAACTTTAAATATTTTCTCTATTGTCTCCATCCAATCCTCTGCCTTCTAATCATCTGGTTCACCATGAAATGTGGGAGGCTTTAATCGTAAAAATCAGTCTAAAATCTAATCGAATACTAGTGGAGTCGGTGGTGGAGGTACCGGAGGCGTCGGAGGCACTCGAGGTGGGACAAATTGACTCAAATTCTGAAAATTTCTATTAAATATCTCTAATGCTCTGATGAGTTGGTCGGTTCTATCCAACAGAGGAATTGATTCAGTGGAATGATTCATGGCCGGGTCCAAAGGCACTTGACTATTCATGTTATTTTCTTCATTTGAGTTTGGTACACTTGCATCTTTATCACACATACAAGAAGCAAGTAAAAATTTACTTCAACATAAACACACAAATCATTTTAAGAACACAATAAAGTATTATAGACACATTATTAGTTTCTTCACAAACCTTACTAAATAGGTATAATTCAACCTACTCTATCGAGTAATCTATGATAAACTACCGAGGATCTTATCCTAGTCTATGAGCAGATGTTCTGATACCATATGTAACAACCCAACTTCGAGTTAATCTAACACTTACAAACAGGCAACCACTACAACCTTAATCTCTGTAATCAAACTCAAAATGTGGTTAATGCATAACAACTAAAATTTACATAGAATCGAGCTCAAACATTTCCAATACCAATAATTTACCTCCACTTGGCCCAAATCAATGCATCACTACAAAACAGGTGTTGGATAAGGATGAAGATGACGAGCACTGAAGACAATTAGTAAAGGGAGGTTTTGATGATTTCCAAATCTTCATATCTGCTAAGTAAAAGTTAACTTAGCTGATATCCTTAGAAGAATTTTGACCAAGTAAGAAGACATCAGACGAGTCAAAATTCAAGGTCCAGAAGACTACTGATCTGCTGAAGGAAAGAAATCAGACTGATGAATATCAGCCGACTCAAACCAGATTTGTTCAAGTTTGGGATCAGATCTACTCATCAACAGACTTGCACTTTCGATCAGCCAAGTGGAAAGGATCAAAGAGTCTGCCCAACGGTAATAAATGCCCCTGGAAGTAATAAATGCTGAAGTACAAGTTTATTAAAGACAAATGATTGAAGAAAGACTTCGTATCAGCTTGGTGCATTTAATGCTGCCTGCAGAAAAGTACTGTCGATAGTACGGAAACTGTGCAGAGAGCCGTTCGCGAAAATTAAGGACCAGTACCCGAGGATTTTGAATTCTGTCTCACTTCAACGGACATTTTTCAAACCTACGAGTATAAATAGTTGTAGAGACAAGAAGAACAACACAATCTCTGAGAAGAAATCCGAAGCAGAATCTCTTAAGTCTCAAGAACAGCTCATTCATCAGCTCTGTCATTTGTTGACTGAAGCCAAAGTTGAAGATAAAAGATAAACACATTTTCTGAGTGAAAAACTGTTTGAGTGTTGTGAGAAATGTAGATCCATCTTTGTGAGTGATCTAGCTTCAGAGGATAGGTTTTCTTAGTGATTTCCTATTGCGAGCTTACGGCCAGATTCATTTGTTGTTTTGGTGTAAGTGGAGTGTACTAATTACTTTGTGTTCTTAGTATAACCCAAGATCTTTGTGACTTGGAAGAGTGGACTAAAGGATATTTAAATCCATATAACCACTATAAAAATTACTTGTGTTTTTACATTCGCTTTCAACTTGCATATTTTTAAATTGCATAAAACACATTCAAAACTGTTTGAAAAGAGTTTAAATGAGTTTACAAAACTGGGGATAAAATTTTCAAATTTACTAAGTTTACTTGTGAAAAACACTTTGAAAATCCGCTGCAAGTACTCTAGTATTAAAACTGATTTTAGCAAAAATCAGCTAAGTGATTATCAGATTAGTGGTCAACAAAGCTTTTCAATGATTTGTTCGCGATCAGCCTTGTAAAATTACTGTTCGATAACAGCTTAGTCTGTTTAAGTTAGAACAAAAGTTTTAAAGTTAAAAATTATCAAAAAGTTTAGAGGTCTATTCACCCTCCCCCCCCCTCTAGACCTCATCTGACCACTTGGGACCAACATGTGGTATCAGAGCAGGTGGTTCATTAGAATCAGTTGCCTGACCAACGAGCTTGATCCGAGTGTTTTTCAAAGGTTTTCAAACTTTTCAAAAGAGCATATTTTGAAAAATTAAAATTTTTGAAAAATGGATTGTATCAGCCATGTTCCCCACATAGCTGGTATGAGCTTTGAAGACTGGAAAATAAGAATGTAGATTTTCCTGGCTGTCTATAATAATAACATGTACACATGTATCATCAAAGGTCCATTCAAATTCACCAAGACTATCACGGTTGATGAAGCTGAAATAGTGGTGGAAAAAGACTTAACAGAGATGACAGCCGAAGAAATAAAGCTGTTCAATCTGGATAAAGTCGACCGTTTCATCATGACCAAGGCCCTTGACAACGACAGATTTGACAAAGTCAAGCTTTGCAAGACTGCCAAAGAAATGTGGGATAAGGTTCGTGACATGAGCGAAGGAAACGACGCCATCAAAGAGCATCAGTTGAGTGTCGCTCTGGAAAAGCTGGACAATTTCAAGATGAAGTCTGCGGAAACCATTGATCAGATGGATACAAGGTTTACAAGGACGCTGAATGAAGTTTTAAAGCTTGGAAAAACCTTCACTTATATATAAGGAGATAACCGTCAGAGTTCTGAAGGCTCTACCTCCAAAGTTCTACATAAAGGTGACAGCCATGGAAGAGTCAAGAGATCTGGGAACGATTTCACTCACCGAGCTGTTCTCAGTATTCAAGGCGTACGAGTATAAACTGCCAAGAATGGGTGTTGAAGAAACCTCTACTTCAAGTCCCACAGCTGTACTTGTTGCTGCTGAAAATCCCAGAAGACCAGCTTACAAAAGCAAAGACGTGGACTCATCTGATGAAGCCACACTACTCAACAAAAAGGAGTACACTGCTGGAGACGTTGCATTCTGATGAATAACTTCAAAAAGTTTTACAGACGATAAATGAAGAACAAATATAACAATGCTTCTACTTCTAACCCTACTTCTTCTTCTCAAGATAAGGATTCCTATAAATCCAAAATGATGTGCTATAATTGCAGGAAATTGGGTCATTTAATCAGAGACTGCCCATATCCTAATGCTGAGAAGTATACAGAAGAAGAAAAGAGAATCAGAAAGGAAAGAAAGCATCAGAAAGGCAAGGTGCTGGTAGCAGAAGCAGAAAAGCTAGCTGCTATCTACTCATCAGATTCAGATTCAGACACTTCTGATGAAGAGTCTTCTGATGAAGAGAGTCCTGCTCTTCTCTGCCTGATGGCTAAGGAATCTGATGGCTCCGAGGATGATGAGGTAACTCCTCTTGATATTGAATTATTTAATTTATTTGAACAAATGATGCTTAACAATGCAAGTATTGCTGATGCATTTAAAAAGCTTAAGGAAGAGATGATATTGCTGAAAGAGCAAAACAGTTCACTGAAACTTAAAGCTGAAAAGCCAAGAGAATCAGCTGAATACAAACTGCTTGAGCAAGAGAATGAATCTCTGAAAGCTGAATGTGAAGTTTATAAGGGTAAAATCATGGATCTTGAGAAATTTATTGAGTCTCATCATAAGTCATCTGTTGCATCCACTCACATGTCTAGTAAACAGAAGACACCTTTAGATCAGGATAAGTTAGAACTGAACCATACTGAAAAATATATATCAGCTGACAATAGTAAGGTCATTTTGTATGTTCAGACTGCTAAACCTGCTTCACCTGAGAAAGTGTTAAATGAGACAAAATCTCATAAGGCTAAAAAGAGCAAAGAGCCTAGTGTAGGAAAACAGACTGGTAAGTCCAAACAGAAGAGTCCTAGAAAGTCTTCTGATAAGGCCAAAGCCAATCAGACTAGTAATAAGACTAAGTCGTCTGTTAATGAGCAAGCATCTAGTAAACCAAAGAAGCATAAAAACAGGAAAAATCAAAATGCTTGGTATGGAAATGAGTCTTATTATGTGCAACCTGCTGCATGTCCTCCTATGTATCATGCACCTCAATTTCCTACTTAATATGCACCATATCCTGCTCATCCAATGCATGCATATCCTCCTTATCATACATCTTATTCTACTTATGAGCATTATCCTTATCATGCTGATTATCATCAACATAGCCAATCTGATAAACATGATAAAGATGAAACTGTTCATGCTCCTGCCAAACAACAGAAGCCTAAGAAGCCTAAGACTTCATCATCTTGTGTTGTCAAAGGTGGAACTAATCCTTCAGGACCCTCTCAATAAGGGTACCTAAAACAATTTTATTTTGTTTTGTAGGTTAGGATTAGGAGTAGGAGTAAAGTAAAGAAAATCTGGTACTTGGACAGTGGATGTTCAAGACACATTTGTTGAAACATACATGAGCTGACTGATGCTGTTGCTGTGGATGGTCCTAAAGTTACTTTTGGAGACAACAAGGAAGGCAAGATTGTAGCAACTGGAAAGCTGATCAAAGGCAACATTGAGATATCTGACCTCTCTTATGTTAAAGGCCTCAAATAGAATTTGCTGAGCATAAGTCAATTTTGTGACAAAGGATATTCAGTCATCTTCTCAACAGATAAGTGCTACGTTGAACAGATAAATACAAAGAAGGTTATTTTATCTGGAAGACGACAAGGAAATATCTACACAGTGGACTGGAATTCTGCGGACAAGAATTCAAGTATTTGTTTGGTGGCATCAACACCAAGTGAAGTCAGTTTGTTGTGGCACAAAAGAATGAACCATGTGAATTTCAAGACTATGAACAGACTTATCAAGAATAATATGGTAGAAGGAATTCCAAAAATAGTCATGAGCAAGGACAAGCTTTGTGACGCCTGTCAGAAGGGTAAACAAATCAAGTCATCATTCAAAAGCAAGAAGCACCAATCATCTGGAAGAATATTGAAGCTGCTACACATGGACTTATTTGGACCCATTGATCCAGTCAGCAATGGTGGAAAGAAATACTGCCTAGCTGTTGTGGATGACTATTCAAGATACACTTGGGTGATTTTCATGAAGAAGAAAAGTGAAACCAAGGAGCATCTTACAAATCTGATCGAAAAGATACAGAATGAGAAAAGTATGAAAATACTGAAGATCAGATCAGATAGAGGGACTGAGTTTACAAACTCTACTGTTGAAGAGTATTGTAATGACAGAGGAATCAGCCATGAGTACTCTGCTGCCAGAACCCCTCAACAGAACGGAGTTGCTGAAAGGAGAAACAGAACGCTGAAGGAAGCTACCAGGACAATGATAGCTGAAGCTAAGCTGCCTCAAACATTTTGGGTAGAAGCAACAAATACAACATGCTTCACTCAAAACAGATGCATGATCAACAAGCACCAGAACAAGACTCCATATGAAGTTTGGAACAACAGGAAGCCAAACATTCATTACTTTAAGATATTTGGTTGTAAATGCTTTGTTTTAAATAATGGGAAAAATCACCTTACTGCTTTTGCAGAAAAGGCTGATGAAGCAGTATTTGTAGGATACTCTACTGTTAGTAAATTTTATAGAATCTTTAACAAAAGAACTTTACTTATAGAGGAATCCATTCACGTAGTATTTGATGAACCAAATCAATCTTATGAAAAGAATCAAAGTACTAATCAAGATCTGTCTACTGATTTACAGAAATTGAATGTTGGAAAGAATGAAGAATATGTTCCTATCATACTACCTGATCTCAACCCAGCTGCTAACTCAAGTGCTGTTCAAAATCACAATGCTGATTGTCTAACAGACGAGTTACAAACAGCTGATAGACCAGAGACTGTTCAACAGACAACAAATGTTCAACAGACTACTACTGGAACTCCAACAGTAGTGTTGCAAGATCAAAACAAAGGTCTACATTATGATTTGCAACCTGATCTTAGATGGCTCAAGAATCACCCACCAGAGCTGGTGATTGGTGATCCTTTGGATAAAGTAAAGACAAGAAGAGCTGCTGCAAGTGAAGCAATGTTTGTCAGCTTTCTATCTCAAATTGAGCCCAAACAGATTGAAGAAGCTCTTAGTGATTCGAACTGGATTGAAGCTATGCAAGAAGAGCTGAATCAATTTGAAAGGAATGAAGTCTGGTACTTAGTTCCTAGACCAATTCATCAAAGAGTAATTGGCACTAAATGGGTATTTAGAAATAAAATGAATGAAGATGGTGTTGTCACCAGAAACAAAGCTAGATTAGTAGCCAAGGGTTATTGCCAAGAAGAAGGCATTGACTTTGATGAAACTTTTGCACCAGTAGCAAGATTAGAGGCTATCAAACTCTTTCTTGCTTACGCTGCTCACAAGAATTTCACAGTATATCAAATGGATGTGAAATCAGCTTTTCTCAATGGAGAATTGCAAGAAGAAGTTTATGTTGAACAACCACCTGGATTTGAAGCTTATCAAGAAGAAGACAAGGTTTATCGTCTGAAGAAAGCCCTTTATGGACTGAAACAGGCTCCAAGAGCATGGTATGATACCCTATCTGATTTTCTTTTAATTAAAGGATTTCGTAAAGGTTAGGTAGACAAGACCTTGTTCACCATTGAATGGGAAAAACATATTTTGCTTGTGCAAATATATGTGGACGATATTATTTTTGGTTCAACTAATCAACTGATGTGTGATAAGTTCTCAAAGCTGATGCAGAACAAGTTTGAAATGAGCATGATGGGAGAACTTAATTATTTTCTTGGCCTGCAAGTAAGACAGTTACCTGATGGAATATTCATCAGCCAAGCAAAATACACAAAGGATCTGTTCAAGAAATTTGGTATGGAAACTAGCTCTACTGCTAATATTCCAATGTCTACTAGTCTTCGTTTGGATAAAGATGAAGATGGCAAATAAGTGGACATAACCAAGTACAGAGGAATTATTGGGTCACTGTTATACTTAACAGCTAGCAGACCTGATATTATGTACTATGTTGGGGTTTGTGCGAGGTTTCAATCAAATCCTAAGGAATCTCACCTCTTAGCTGCTAAAAGGATACTCAAGTATCTTAAAGGTACTGAAGATTTGGGATTGTGGTATCCTAGGGAATCTGGATTTGAACTAATTGGATATTCAGATTCTTACCTTGCTGGCTGCAAGATTGACAGAAAAAGCACAACAGGTGCCTGTCAGTTCTTAGGTAGTCGTCTGATCTCATGGATGAGTAAGAAACAGATTTCAGTATCCATATCAACTGCTGAAGCTGAATATATAGCTGCTGGAGCTTGCTGTGCACAAATATTATGGTTGAAGCATCAACTAGAAGATTACAACATAAAAATCAGTGGAATCCCTATCTACTGTGACAATACAAGTGCCATTAGCCTTACTCAGAATACTACAAGTCATTCAAGGATTGAGCATATTGAGATCAAGCATCATTTCATTAGAGATCATGTGGAAAAAGGAAATGTCATGATAGAATATGTATTTACTGAAAATCAGATTGCTGACATCTTCACAAAACCTCTAAGTGAGACAAGGTTTTCAACTCTAAGAGCTGAACTGGGTCTACTAAAATTGGATGCATAAGCTGAGGGAGAACTCATCAGAAGACTAGAGTTCAACAGCTTACTCATCATATTATCTTCAAGGATTAACTCTCAACAGACTAGTTAACCTATGAATTCTTAAGGTCAGGGGAAACGTGTAAGACTAGCGGTACTTCTGATTAAAAGATGAAATTTGTTGATGACAGTTAGTTGAAGTTATGTTTTCATCAGAAGATTAAAGTCTTGAAGATTGAAGATTAATTATCTAGCTGGATTGACAAACAGCCGAGGAAGGTTATCAGTTATTGGCTTTCACTGATAACAGCTTTGTCATCAGGACAGTAGTCCATCAGATAAGTATTTTAATTACATGTCTGATCAACTGTATAGAAGTGAAGTGCTAAAAACGTTTTATTTAAGAATACGCTTTTATAAGTACAGTAAGGCGGTTCGCATTTCCGACTCTCATTTAATGCTTTTTGAATTTGAAACGGCGTAACTGATGCTGCACGATCAGGACTGACAAGAAACGGATCTAACGGTTAGCTGGTATCATGGAAACCGAAAACACTTAAGCATTCTTGAGAGAATTTTGTTTTGCAAAGTACTTTCTGCATACTTCGTTTCTTCTCTAACTCTTACAGATTCATCATGGGTTCAAACCAAGAAGCAAAGGCTGAGGGTATGTATCTAGTATACGATGCGTACTACCAGTCTGGTACTGATGCGATGAAGCAGTTACTGGAGAAATTTAAGGCTGCCTCACTGGTTAATTTCATGGAGATGCACGAAGGTTTGGTCTGGAAAGATCAAGTTATGGAGTACTACAACACAGCTGCTGTTGATTTCGCGAAGAGGGAGATCACTGCTACTGTCGGAGATAAATATGTTTTTATAACTCCTGCCCTGCTTCATGAGACCTTTGGACTGACTAACAGTGGTCGACATGACGTCACCACCATAGCTGAAGATAAGCACCAAGACTTCTGGGCAATCTGTGCCAAAGAAGGGGAGATGTTGACTGGCAACATCAAGAAGAGGCAATTAAAGGATGAATATCAGCGTATGGCTGATATGGTAGCAAAATTGATCGAAATTTGCACCTTTTCTCTGGATGCTGTCACAATGAAAAGGTTCAGCATCATGGTTGCTATTTACTATTCTCTGGAAGTAAACTGGCAGTTGTTGTCTGGTACATACTGGCTCAATTTCATGAGAAGAAAGGAAAAAGGTCTGCTGCTCAATCAAATCACATGATTACATTGAGCTATCTGTTTCACAGTCTGGGCTGCACATTGACTAATGGAAAGGAAATCCATTCATCGAAAGCAATGGCAAGATATGTGCCTGTTCAGAAGAGAAAAGCTGATGAGGTTGAAGCTGATGAAGACATGGAGGAACCTAAGGAAGAGGTTCCTGCCAAAAAGCAGAGAAAATTGGTTAAAACAGCTCAGCTAGCTGCTAAGAAGAAAGTTGAGGAGCCCAAGGAAGTGGCTCAAAAGAAGAAGGAAAAGACATCTGTTCAAATAGCTCTTCCTGCTGTTGAAGCCAGAACAGATCAGTCAGAAGCAATGGAGGTAGCTGATGCAGTAATCAATCAGACTACAGCGAAAATTGAGAAGATGACTCCTGCTTCCTCTTCTAGAACTCAATCTGCAGAACGTCCTGATGAGAATGTTGCTCATAGGACAAGAAGCAAAATCAGAGATACAGCAACTTCTGTGCCTGTTCAAGTAAGGGCAAGGACTGTAAGAAAGAAGATGACCTTTATTGACTCACCCACTGAGTTGATAGATTTGGTGAGAGAAAGTCCTCAGACTGCAGAGAGGCCTGTTGGAGCTGATCAAGCATCTAGTGTTGAACAGACTGTTCAAGAAAATCCAACAGCTGAGGTTTCAAAACCTCAAGATGATCAAGACGTGATGATCATCGAACCAATAGCAGCTTCACCTCTTGCATCTGTTGGACCAGCGCCTGCCCCAGCTGATAAAGGAAAAAGGAAAATCATTCTGAAAAGGAAGAAGGTATCAGCTGCTGATAAAAAGAAAAGGGAGGAAGCTGAACAGAGGAAAAGAGATGAACAAGAGGAGAAGCATGTACTTGAACAAAGCAAGATTCAGGCAGCTAAGGACGAAGAAAGAAGAAAAATGTCTGAAGCTGAAAGAAAGGCTGCTGAAGTCGCAGTACTTGCTATGGTCCTTGAAATCAGCAAGACTGACGCTCATGGACCTGTTCATGGTGGATGGACCAAGATTGGAGAATCAAAGGAAGCCAAACCAAAGATGCCTGCTGGTGAAATCAAGCCAAAGGCAAAGTTTGAAGTTAGAAGATCATTTGACATCGTCAATTCTGATAAAGCTATCTTCAACAGATTTGAAAAGGCTATAGCTTACTATGATCAAAAACCGATGTTGAAGACTCTGTTCACTCATGAGAAGCCCAGATACATGAAGTGGAGGGACTATAGATTGAACAAGTCTATTGAAGAGCTTCAAGGTTGGAAGGAGTTAGCTGATGAGGAAAGATGGGTCCTTACTTGGCTAAAGACAAACTCCATTCAACAGGCTTTGGATCCTGATTTTGTAAGGGATGCTATGCATCAATATGCAAAAGAGTTTGCAACAGGGGAGGCCAAGATTATTGAGAACACTTTGCCACCATAGAAGAGAAAATCTGATGATGCTGTTGAAAGGGCAATCCAAATTGCTGTTATGACTGCCTTGAAGAAATGGGCTGTTAAGTCAAGATATCAGCAAGGTTCATCAAGTGAGCTGCCCCAGCTGCCAAGCATTCAACAGATTACTTTTGGCAAGGAAATCAAGGATTACTATGAATCGCCTAAGGTAAAGCCATCTGCTCAAATGCCATGGATTGTTGTCCAACAAATCCGTCAAACAACAACCTTTACTGATGACGGCAAGATCATTAGTAAAATTTTTGAAGATGTAACTGATCAGCCTAAAGCTGCTGAAAAACCCATAGCACTTGAGTGGAAAGCTATGGAGTCTGAAGCTGATCAGGATACCGAACTAAAGGATGCCCCTGTCCACCAGGAGGATGAAGGAAGGGAAGCTGCTGATTCTGCTTCATCAAGTGATTTGCATTCATCACTGATGGAAGCTTTCCAGTTATTAATGGAGAATTCAATGATGGAACTGGAAGAGAAGAACAACATGCAGATGAAGAAGTTGCAACATGAGTTGGCAGAGTCCAACATATTACAGCTGGAAAGTATGCAACTACTTACTGCTAGAACTATCAGAAATGCCATTGATAGTTTTCCCATGCCTGAAGATCATTCCAAGCAGATGATGTAAAGCTTTGTTGAAATGAACAGAAATGTTGAAGATGTGAAGGCTGATGTCAACCATCTTCATGCTGCCTTAAAGAGAGCTGAAAACAACATAGCTGATCTCACTGCTAACTTCATCAGAGTCAGCAACGTAGAAAATGAGATTAACCTTGGTTTGCTAAAGAAAGTTCATCAAGCTGGAACGGTTATCCATGAAGAGCTTTCAACTATGCAACTGAATGTTGATTGCTTTAATGATCAGACTGACACCATCAGCACCACCCTTAATCATCTTACTGCCAGTCACGATGTAGTCAATCAGAACTTGAAGACTTTATGTGTTGCTATGAAGATTCAATCTGCTGCACTCAATCCTCCTATCAGACCTGCCAGTGTCACCATTTCTGATGATGACAAAAAGGGGGAAGAGAAGAAGGAAGAAAAAGTGGAGGAATCTGCTGCCACTAAACCTGAAAAGCCTGAAGCTGCTGAAGAGATTGGAAAGGTAGAAGGCAAAGAAAAGTGTGAAGAAGAGACCAAGGAAAAAGCCAAATCTGATGAGGAAATGGCTGTAACCAAGGATTCTTCTGAAGAACAAACAGAGCCATTTACCAAGTACAAGAACACTAAAACAGCTAAGAAATTAATGGAAGAGCTGAAGGAGCAGCAAATCAAAGAGAAGATGGAAGCAGCGAAGTCAAATCTTCTTTTGGATGAGGATGCTGATGAAGATGAGGAAGAAGAAGATATGAAGAATCATCTTATGAATATGAAGAAGTGCTTGGGGGAGATAGTGAAGAAGCTGATAACTAGCACAGACAGATCTTTTGTAATCAGTTATTCTTATTTTCTCTTCAAACATCTTCTTATCAGACTTGTACTTGTAATCAATTCAAAATCATAAATAAAAGTTCAAGTTCTGTTTCCAACACACTTTTTCTATCTCAGAAAATTTTGAGGATCAAGACTTTAGTATAGGTAAAACAGGTACTTAACTGAAGTTTTGTCATCATCAAAAAGGGGAAAATTGTTGGATAAGGATGAAGATGAAGAGCACTGAAGACAATTAGTAAAGGGAGGTTTTGATGATTTCCAAAACTTCATATCTGCTAAGTAAAAGTTAACTTAGCTGATATACCTTCAAAGAATTTTGACAAAGTAAGAAGACATCAGATGAGTCAAAATTCAAGGTCCAGAAGACTACTGATCTGCTGAAGGAAAGAAATCAAACTAATGAAGATCAGCCGACTCAAACCAGATTTGTTCAAGTTTGGGATCAGCTCTACTCGTCATCAGATTTGCACTTTCGATCAGCCAAGTGGAAAGGATCAAAGAGTCTGCCCAACGGTAATAAACGCCCCTGGAAGTAATAAATGCTGAAGTACAAGGTTATTAAAGACAAATGATTGAAGAAAGACTTCGTATCAGCTTGGTGCATTTAATGCTGCCTGCAGAAAAGTACTATTGACAGTACGAAACTGTGCAGAGAGCCGTTCACGGAAATTAAGGACCAGTACCCGAGGATTTTGAATTCTGTCTCACTTCAACGGACATTTTTCAAACCTACGAGTATAAATAGCTGTAGAGACAAAGAGAAGAACAACACAATATCTTAGAAGAAATCCGAAGCAGAATCTCTTAAGTCTCAAGAACAGCTCACTCATCAGCTCTGTCATTTGTTGACTGAAGCCGAAGTTGAAGATAAAAGATAAACACATTTTCTGAGTGAAAAACTGTTTGAGTTTTGTGAGAAGTGTAGATCCATCTTTGTGAGTGATCTAGCTTCAGAGGATAGGTTTTCTTAGTGATTTCCTATTGCGAGCTTACGGCCAGATTCATTTGTTGTTTTGGCGTAAGTGGAGTGTACTAATTACTTTGTGTTCTTAGTATAACCCAAGATCTTTGTGACTTAGAAGAGTGGACTAAAGGATATTTAAATCCATATAACCACTATAAAAATTACTTGTGTTTTTACATTCGCTTTCAACTTGCAAATTTTTAGATTGCATAAAACACATTCAAAACTGTTTGAAAAGAGTTTAAAGGAGTTTACAAAACTGGGGATAAAATTTTCAAACTACTAAGTTTACTTGTGAAAAACACTTTGAAAATCCGCTGCAAGTACTCTAGTATTAAAACTGATTTTAGCAAAAATCAGCTAAGTGATTATCAGATTAGTGGTCAACAAAGCTGTTCAAAGATTTGTTCGCGATCAGCCTTGTAAAATTACTGTTCGATAACAGCTTAGTCTGTTTAAGTTAGAACAAAAGTTTTAAAGTTAAAAATTATCAAAAAGTTTAGAGGTCTATTCACCCCCCCCCTCCTCTAGACCTCATCTGACCACTTGGGACCAACAATAGCCATATAGATAATTACATATACATACTTTCACGCCTACATATAAACCCGAAGTGTGACAACTAGTCACCATGTTAATACAAAAATTGGTAGGTAGATAATACATATACATAACATTGTTTCTCCAAAAGTCACGACTACATATTTACATAGACTTCTTTACACAAAATGCACATCAAAGCAATTCACTAGGAGAATATTTCTTCACTTGAGTTCGGTGCCTGAATCACTGAAAAATGATAAAATAAAAAAAATGTAAGTTGAAATAATCAACTTAGTGAGGCTGGTGTCCGTGTGTGCATGGAACTTTTATGCAATGTTAGAATATTTACTCTAAGATACCCTGCATAACCAACAATTATTGTAACTTTAAACCACTTAATTTCACATTCGATCAATCAAACAAGTAATTAACTATCAAGACACAACATCATTATTTTAAAGGAAAATTTGACTTGAGTGGTTGATACCATCTTCTCACTATGGGTAAGGGGCCAATCTTACCATCCCTCACGAAATGCATTCCTGCCAATTTAGGACACGTATACCGAGATATATGAGACCAAGATAATAATCGATTTCGGAGTCAACATGACAAGTCTCCACTTGTTCCAGATTTATCCGAACCTACCACTATCACTCACTATGAACAGGGAGATGAAGTACTACATACCATGTCCCTACAGTAATCATTTAAAAACAAGCAATATTGTCATTACATATTTCACATAAATTATACTATTGCTAAATTAGAGATAGTTAATCTAGCAATTTCAAAATATCACAAACACTCAAATAAATATCAACTGCGAGCATCGCAGGCTTACTAGTACAACGATTTCATACTATCATAATCAAAGCATATAACGAATATTATCTACCCATATATTAACATGCATTAAATAAACTATAACAATCACATAACATAAGTATGGTACAAGTCTCACATTCGATGCAAATTACACTAACCTTACTAATAATTAGAGGTTGGTTCTTGGCCTGCTCCTTAACCTTGAAACCCCACAAACTTTTCTTCTTTTTTTCCTCGCTCTTGACCTTGCCTCTCTCTCTCTCTCTCTCTCTCTCTCTCTCTCTCTCTCTCTCTCTCTCTCTCTTCTTCTCTAATTTATGTATATGAAATGTGATTATTTTGAAACTAGGGGAAAAATGAAGAATTGGGGTGTTGAATCCCCAACTCACGTGAACAGGTGGAGAGAAATAATCTCTCCATCTATTCTTATTTTATTTTATATTATTTATATACAATTTGCAATCTTGAACCCTACATTATTCAAAAGAAATAGATTTGACATCAAACTTTGATAATTTGGAAATGAAAGTGTCCTTAATTCTTTCACTTCATTAATAAATACAATAAACCACAATCAAGAAATTGTGAAATTAGCGACTCTAAGTAGTGTTATTATGAACTATTGAAATTAAATTTTTTCTAGGCCTTACACTCTTCATTTGGGCAATCCTACCACTTTCTCTCTTCATCACAAGTCTCCCTCTGAAGAGGAGAAGTTGGCACTTGTGTAGAGTAAAATTCTCTGATTCTAAAAATGTAAAATATATATTGTGATCTAGGTGTGTTTTGCGATAGGATCATAGCAACTGTATCCCTTCTTATTTGCACCGTATCCAAGAAAAACATAATGAACAACCCAAGGTTCAAGTTTTCTTCGTTGATTTTATGTAGATGAACAAACGCAACACAACCGAATACGCGCGGTGGGGTAAGGAGTATATATGGTAGAGTAACATGTTGATATAATTAATGTAGTGGAGTTTTGAAGTCCAAGACATAAGAAGTAATTATGTTCATTAAATATACAATAGTAGCAACAACATCATCCCAGTGGCGACCATGTACTTTTGCTCCAATCAATAATGTGAGCGCGGTTTCTAAAATGTGTAAATTTTTACGTTCGGCCAATCCATCTTGTTGCGGCGTCTGAGTACATGTATATTCATGGAGAATATCATTTATTTGAAGGTAGCCTTGGAAATCCCGATTCAGATACTCTCCACCATTATCAGATCGAAGAGTCTTGATTTAGTTGAGAATTGATGTAAATCATAGATTGGAATGTACAAAGTACACCAAATATCTCGTCTTTGCGTTTTAGCCAATATAACGATGTCATACGAATACAATCATTTACAAAGGTCACAAACCAACGTCGACCAAAACCAGTGGCAATGGGGAAGGGTCCCCAAACATCAAAATGAATATCACTTTTATTATGACTAATTGGAAAAGATACACAATGACTCTTGGCTAAAATACATGTTTCACATCTAAATTATGAACAATTAGAGTTAGAAAATAATTCCAAAAAATAAATGCTTCATGTAGCTAATGATAGATGTCCCAACTGGTAATGCCACATCCAAATTAGTTTATAATTTGTGTTGAGTGAATGGATCACATTATTTACTTTGCCCAAACTAAAATCATCCATGTAATATAACCCCTCTCGCTTAGTACCACGCTCAGTAATCTTCTTTGTGAGAATATCCTGAAACAGACAAAATTTTGGATGCATTAGTGCGAAACAGTTTAATTGTTCGGTAGCTTGACCCACAAACAATAACTTATTTGAAAGAGATGGTACTAATAAATTATTAGACAATGATATTGAGGATTATATGTTTACTATTTCGGCCACTACAGCTGGACACATAACACTGTTGGCATTGGATATACTTGTTCGCCTGGGTTCTGCAGCTTTAACAAAGTCGCTGGGGCAAAATGTCATGTGATCCGTTGCAGCGGAATCAATAATCCTACCATCATTTTTACATTCCTTTGAAGCAATTAAAGCTATGTTGTTACAATAATAGTTGTTACCGTGGTCACCAAAAGTAGATATGAATTCATCTTTTGACTCAACAAATGGAGTCAACGATAGTTGGGATTCTAAATTTACTATTGTTGCTCGTCCGGTTCCACCCGCAGTTTCTCTAGTGTATTTGTGCTTAACTTCAATCTACCATTTCGGATAACTATGTAACTTGAAACAAGTTTCACAAATATGTTTCATGTTTCCACAATGGGAGCAGCCACTTCCTCCGTCCTCTATTTGTCCTTTAGCATTTGTCAAAGGATTTAATTTTCTACCAGAAGCTGAGGAAGGTCCGGGTTTGGTCCCTTGGAGTGCAAATTCATCTAGTAAGCCAGATTTCACACCTCTAGAGGCCATAACATCACTTGTATTAGCAATCTAAATTTAAATCAAGCATCCTAAATTGTTTTATACATTTTTTGGATAATAACAAATTCATCTATGAATGAAATAATATCAAAATCCGAAAAATAAATTCATCTATGATTGAATTAATATCAAAACTTTGAGCAATTTATTTCTCAATATACATTATTAAAGAATTTGATACGAAATCATCTTCCATTTTAAATTCAAACTCAACAATCTTGAGTCTATATTTATTTCTATAACTATCAATTAAATAACCCAAATATTCGTAAAAGTTTAAAAAATAACAAAAATCAAGCAAACTATCAAACATACAAGAAAAACCTAGAAATAAAATTAATCAAACAAAAGATTCTTATTGGGCCATAAAGGAGAAAGGAGTTGGGCTTGGGAATCTGAAATCTAAACGGAAAATTAGGCATCCATATGTCTCATATACATGTGTTGGGGGTCATATATATGAGAGCGGTCGTTGTTAATCAGGTATACGCGTAGTATTATGTTGATATTCTTGGAGAAATGTATTTTTGTTTGTCATTATAATATGTCCATATCACTTTGTAACATTGTTTTTGTTCTTTCATGCCAACTATCAGCTAAGTCAAATCCTGGTTGGTACGAAGAACACATCGAAACAAGATATTATAGTGACGCAAATGGGCAAGTATAAAACTGTTTTAAACTTTTCAACAATTTCTTAGCTTATATGATTTGAAAAAATGTTAAGTCATATCTACATCTCTAATCAAATTAGCATGATTACAGAGATGATATTTGGTATGCTTTTCTATCCACACCTATGTTTTTAAATTTCATCACCCATTAAGGATCATATTCATGAAACTTTTCTTTTCTTTTTCTATTCATGGTGATGAGTTAGATTAAATGCAATAGTGGATGTTGTATTATGTTTTATTGGGCATAATCTCTTGAAGATTACTGTAACTAATTTGTCCTCTGCCGTAGATTTGGTTATTGAACCAAGGATAGAATTAAGGAGTCCTGAAAAAGGTAAGTTTGTTTTTTCATTTTTTTCATTCTCTATTTCCAAGCTTTAGCATTAATATATTTTTCTATATTGTTTATGTAATTGAAATATAATTTCTAAATGGACATCAAAATAAGTTCTTAATCTTTATATTCCTAAGTTCTATCTAAAAAATCTTTGTATTCCTATGTAAAGTACTTTTGTATTTAGATGCAGAGATATGCTTGATCTACTTCAACAAACACTATAACTCTACTCAGGCAGCAGGAGGTAAAAAATGTTAATGTGATGGAATGCATTTATTTAGCAAAATTCTCATGATATTCAACTACATAACATAAAGTAGAACAATCTATAGTCTCAATTGTTGTTTGTGATGATATTTTTGTTGATGTCTTGTAGAACATTCATACGAGAGCAAGAAAAGGAAGAATCCATTTAATAACAAAGGAAGAGAAAAGTTATGATATGTGTTCAAAATTTCAGATCCAATTTTTATTTTTTCCATCCAATAGAGGATGATGTTCTTAAAAAAAATGAAAATAAGTATCTACAAAGAAATATAATATAAATTTCAAAAATTGCAAAGAAATCTAGTTATATATGTACTGAAGCACGTTTCAAATGCAAGATCCCTCACAACAGGTCATAAAATGCCTGTCTGCTTGTGATTTTTTCTGTTGAGGAGATGAATGTCAATAGTTCAAAGCTCGAGAAAAATGAGTATAATTCTCCCATTGTAAATTCAACATCCCATATCTAATTATTTTTACTATTATTTTTTATTTTTGGCTTGTATATATGAATTTAACTATTAACTAGTGTTTGATTTAGTGAAAAAACTTGTCTTCATAATATGATAAACTAAAAATATAATTCTTAAAAATCTTCTCACATAAGGTGTCCACGTAATATAGTCGACAAAAATTCAAAATAGCTTTTGGCTTATTTATTCGGCGTTGTGTGAAACAATATTGATATACCAAAAATATACCAGCCTACGTGGCACCACATACATAGACTTAAGGACACGGGTAGATACCAAGATAGGCTAGAAGCAGGGGAGGAACCACACCCGGTGCATACATATTTTAGTTGTATAAACAAGTAATGTAATCATGGGACAAAAATGATAGCAATGTAGTGGAGTTATTGGATTATGTATTACGTGGCAATGTGGCATTTCAATAAAATGAAAGCTATGGCAATGTGGCATTATGACAAAATGAAAGCTCTTTAATTAATTAAGGCCTATACAATCATCTTTAATTAAGGAAATATATGGACTTTTAAGGGAATCATATCCTCATTAAATTAGGCAGGGAATGTAAGAGTTAAATTGAAGGGATTAGTTTTTCTATTAATGTGAAATATGATTTCGTATGAACTTCTCTAATGATGTATATTATTGAGAAAGTTTTTGCTTAGGATTTTGATATTGGATGAAAGATGTCACTAAAAACATAAAGCACAATTTAGAATAGCGAAGTAAAATTTGGATGGTAAATACACTCACATATTTTAAAAAATATCAAATTATTCATGTTTTTTTATGTCCAATGCTTGTTTTATGACATGTTATGAAATCAATTTCTATACTTGATAATAGATTGTGATTATCTACTAGATTAAATAAATTATTCATAAAAATCATAGTAGAAGTTACCAAAACTATTATACTTCAAATATTTTTTACTTTTAAAAGAACTATTTGAATATTTTTTACTAAATAATAATATTATTAAAAAAAAATTAAGCTCGCCCCCCTCAATGTAAAATCCTGGCTCCGCCCCTGGCTACAATTGTCAGACTATCGACAAAGACATTCATGTCGACACACTCGATGAATATATTGAAATTGGCGACCGATAAATATCGAAATAACATATTGCCCTCTCATTATTCTAACTAGTGAACAAAGTGTGATCCGAATATCCCCAATCGAATCAAATTAGCATTTGGGTTTTTTGCTCGGCATTATGTGAAACAATATTGATATACCAATAAAATATATTAAAGAAAATCAATTAGCTAACTCTCCTCGTGAATCACTCCTCTAAAGATAAATAAGGATTTCAATATAGTACAAGTGCTTGTTTGTCACAATTTCCCAAAAATAATTTTGGTTTAAAACAAAAGGAAAAACATATTTTTCATTTTCTGAAATAAATTTATCTTATCTCAAGTTTTCTTATCTATAGCCAAAAATTCAAATAAACAACAATTTTCTATATCTTAAAAATCTGCACAAGCTTTGATTTGATATGAATAGTTATCTCTTACACAATGTCTCACCTAACAAACTTGATTTGACGTAAAATTTTATTCATTTTATACTTACAACTTAACATTATTATACAATAAAAATTAAGACTTCCATGAAGTCTATACCAGGATAAAACGGACATTTAACAGCATGTTCACGAGTTCTAAATTGTAAGAAATCTAAATGCATACAAGTTTTCTCATGCTTAATTGTCTATTTTTGTAAAATTGTCTTTTGAGTTGATGAATCTGGTTTGTGTCAATAAACCTCACTCAATGAGTTTTATGTTATATGACTGTTTAATGCTAGAATGATGAGCTCGACCTGTTTTAAGAATTTCAGATTGTTTTCCACCTTATTTCACTCTGTCTTTATCTTCATTTTTGTTCGAATGTTCACCTATATTTTATGAACTGTGATTCTCTTTAACTCTTGAATTTTTGTAGTGTACATCAGACTGAAGACATTACACCTAGTTGAGAAAGAACTTTCGAAAGATGGAAATTGTCAGGTTTGTTTCTTGCTGTCTTTACACTCATCCATAATATTTTGGGAGGTTTTCTTCTTGGTTTTAGTAACTCTCTTACTCTTGTTGTTCTTTATACACTTTACTTCATTGTCATTTTTATTATACGGTACCATAGATCGCCACAAATATGTGAGAGCGGCCGTACGTCGTTAATTTACGTGTAGTATTATGTTGACATGCTTGGAGAAAAATGTTTTTGCTTGTCATTATAATTTGTCCATATCACATTGTAACATTGTTTTTGTTCTTTCATGCCTACTATCAGCTGAAGTTAAATCTTGGTTCGTACGAAGAACACATCGAAACAAGTTATTATAGTACTTATAATGATTTCTTGACGCGTATGGGCAAGTAGAAAACCGTTTAAAACTTTCAAAAAATTCTTAGTTTATATGAATGGAAAAATGTAAGTCATATCTACATCTCTAATCAACTTTGCATGATTACGGAGATGGTATTTGGTATGTTTTTCTATCCACACCTTTGTTTTTAAATATTATCACCCATTAAGGACTATATTCATGAAACTTTTTTTTTTACTTTTTCTATTCATGGCGATGGTTAGATTAAATGCAATAGTGAATGTTGTATTATATTTTATCGGGCTTAATCTCTTGAATATTACTGTAATTAATCCGTCATCCGACGTAGATTTGGATATTGAACCAATGATAGAATTAACGAGGCCAGAAAAATGTAAGTTTGTCTTTTTCTTTTTTTTCTTCTCCTTTTCCACGCCTTAGCAATATATTTTTCTATTTTTGTTTATGTAATGGAAATATAATTTCTAAATGAACATCAAAATAAGTTCTTAATCTTTGTATTCCTAAGTAAAGTGCTTTTGTATTTAGGTGGTGTTTGCATACACTTTTTTAAAGCAATTTTCAGCTTTTTCCTTGAAAAATGCACTTTTGTAGTGTTTGCATTATCACATTTTGCTTTTGCTTCTCAAGAAAAAAGCAGATAAAATCAAGTTCTGAAGAAGTAGGTCCTTACAGGCTTTTTTAAGCGGTGGCAATTTTATAATAAAAAAACACTTTTTAGTCAATTTTACCCTTGCTATATTCATATAATTCCACAAATACCCAAATATATACATCCAAATAAAATTCAGATATACATTTTCAACCCTAATCCTTTTCCCTCTCCATTGTCGACGGACTAATCAAAAGAAATTGGGTGGGTTTCAACTTCCTCCTTCCTTGCATTTCATCACAGGTAGAAATTGGATGAGTTTATCTAGTGTATTATATTTAAATATTTGATTTTTTCACCAACTCAATTTCTTGATTTTTTTTATATGTTTGCAACTTCTTTTACTTTATAGATTCTTCTTGCTCTGTTGAAAATGATTACGGCTTTGTTCTTGTCAAAATTTGAATGGCTAAAAGAAACTTTCCCAATATTACTCTATACAAGCTTGCATATAATTTCCATCGTTTAATTGTGAATTTGTGACCAAATTGTACTTGAATGTTTCAAATAACTGGGCTTTGTTAATATTGGAATAGGAACATTTATGAATTGTCAATTAGATTCAGTTGGTACTTTTGCTATATTTATTTGTTGGATTCAACTTAAAAAAAAAAAGAAGTAAAGTAAATAAATATAGGATATTTTACTGATTTTGTAATTGTTTTAGTTGAGTATACATGTTCATGCAATGGATATTTACTTATTTTGTACTATGTTTTGGTTATGTAACCATTTATTGAGTTACTTGTCTATGAACTTTTATCGTAATAAACAAAATTGATGCATTCTTGAGGTCTGAAATATGATACATTTTTGTAGTTTGATGTATAAGGGTTAATTGTATTCGTTTTCAAAACATAACTGAATTATTTGATTGCATCCATGTGCCCATTTTGTTGAGTTATGTGACTCCTACATGAAATTTACAGTTATATGAATACATTAATGCATTCTTGAGGTTTGAAATATGAGGCTCAATATATGTACTAGTATAGTTATAAATTATACAGTGATGCATTTTTTTATGTTTCAATTGGAAGGTTTAATTGTATTGTTATGAGAACTAATGTGACTTATTGAATCATTTGATTGCATTATGTGGCATTTTGCGTAGTTATGGACTCCTATATGAACATTTTAGTTCATCCCAAACAACCGACGTACCCTTCCCTTCCACTAAATAATTTTCACAACCGAGCACTGGAACGAGTGCTAGAATTCATAAGGAAAAACATTCAGACTCTTCATTAAGGCCACATGGGATACGAAATGCAGCGAGATTTTCATTAGGTTATGTGTTGGGAAGGTTACCGCAGGAAATCGTCCTGGTAGTCACTTTAACAAAACTGGTTGGGACAATTTAGTTAAAATTTTTGGTGCAACCACAAATCGTAAAGTACTCCAAAGTGCAATTGAAGAATAAATGGGACAGCTTGAAGAAGGAGTTTAGTCAATGGAAATCGCTTGGCGAGACCAGACTTGGTTGGGATCACAAAAAGGGGACGATGACAGCCACAAATGAATGGTGGTCGAGAAAGATACATGTTTTTACTTTTGTAAAATGGCCCCAGTATATTCGAATTGTTGCCTATTAAGTTTTCTTAATTCATTTAATTTTACTTAATTTTTCAGGCTAATCCGATTACAGCCAAGTGATAGGATAGTGCCCTGCAAGCCAACAAAATAGCTTGTAATAGGGAACATTATTTTATCTTGAAAAAATCTTTGATTTATCAATTAATACGAGCTGTTTATTTTATTGAGAATTCATAATATAAACAAATGGCCATCTTCATCTTTCGCGAACATATTTAAGCGATTGGTTGAAACCCTGAGATCACTCATGACTACGGGACTATTCACTTCAGTATTGGGTGCGATTAATCATGAAACTGTCTCAAAGGTCGTGATCTCAAAAATGTTCCAAGTCATAGATTCATATCGAGACGGGGTATCGAATGAATCGTCAAGACTTGTACGATTATGCATGATTCACTTAAAGTGAATTTGTTGTTGTTTCATGAACAAGACATTGTTAATGTCAGTGCATATGACTAGGTGGTTCGATAAGGGATCGGACGCATCGAACGACCCGAACAGAGAGACCCGTTGTGGAAGTGCGTAAAAAGCATATTGGTGGTGGGATGTCTCTCAAGACTTATAACAGTGTACGATTTAGTCCTTAGACTTGAGATGCTAGGGCGAATTCGGTATACGGGTGTGCGTACTTTGATTTAGGAGCCGGGCACATAGCTTGTCCATTGTGCGCCTACGTTGGGTACGTATAGTCGTATGCGCGGATGGTTAGCACCAATATAGGATCTACCGACTCATTGTAATGGATGAGGGAATTTCCTGTACATTCTTCGATGATACATTCCGAGAAATCCATGGCCATGGTCAGTGACGGATTTGAAAAAGGGTTTCCAGATTTAGCAGTCACACTGGAAGTATTATCCTGAATTAGAAAGTACAGAATCGAGATGATTAGAGGTGCCGACCAATTCACACACCCTAGGTCTCGATCGGGAAATTAGTCGTTAGAGGGACCGTATGTACATGGTACTTATAAGAGGTTTAAGGTTCACTGAAGTCAATTCACCTGAAGTTGGGCCTCATGGGCTTGTGGCTAGACATCGACCATGAGGTGTGGGTACTCCTGAATTGATGGTAGATTAATTCTGGAGTGGTCAATTGAAAGTAGTTTAATTGATCGGAGCAATTAATTAAATAATTAATTGCTCATTAATTAAATCACAGAAATGTGAGCCTGCGGCCAATTGATGGTGAACCTAGAGGGTCACACACAAAAGCTGGAACTGTGATAGTCAGTCGTAGAACGAATTGATTTAAAGGGGTTAAATCAAAGAAAAGAATTAAAGGGTTAATTCTTAGAGAGAGAAATTAATTGGATTTATCTAATTAATTAAATATTTAATTAAGGGACTAATTAAATAAATGGGCCATTTAATTAAAGTGGTTAATTAAATGACTTGGGCTTATTTAATTAAAAGGACTAATTAAATAAGAGGTATGGGCTAACTTATCTGATGGCCCATTAGGCCAAGAAAGAGATAAGGTCAAGAAGAGATAAGGATAAGGATAGAGATTAGGGATAGGGTTGGACTCTACTATAAAAGGGGTGTCTTGGAGACTCAAAAGACGAACAGCAAGAAAACACAAGCAACCCTAATCTCTCCTCTCACTTGGCCGCCCCCTTCTCCCCATTTGCCCTAGCCGCCGCCGCCCTACACTACCAAGCCGCCGCCGCCCCTGGTTGTAGATCGGTCGTGCAGCACCTCTCTCCATCTTCTTGTTCTACATCTAGAGTTGGATCTGAATCCAACTCTTGAATCTGAAGTGTTTCTTTCCTAGTTCGTAGCCTGTGGATTGAAGCAATCACAGATCCAGCTGGTGTGGACTATTCTCTAGAGGCACAACACTTGGGGTGCTCTAGTGATCCGAAAAAGAAGACCGGAGAAACCACCACCTTGCCTGTGGTGAGGTAAAATCTTAATTTTACCACTTTATTTATTTTAGTATTTATGTGCTGAAATAAATTCAACCTTATTCATATGTGCTAATAAGAACCCTGGGACGTGGTGTATAAAAATTTTAAATTCCGCACCGTTGTAGTTGACAATTATACCCACAAAACCCAACAGTGGTATCAGAGCCTAACTTATTATGCACGTATGAAAAAGGCCTGAACGCATCAAATTATGTGATTATATGTATTTGTTGTGTTCTGATATTTGATTCTTGCTTGTTATGATAAATTTAGTGTTCGGATTTTTGCACTTTTCGGTTTTTGGGCCTAAATTGTAATTTCCGAAAATTGGAGGGCTAATTTGCAAATTACGATTTTTTATAAATCTGGACAGAAATTAAAATTTTGTTTTTCTACAATTCTGGACCAAATTGCAAATTCTGGGATTTTTCAAAATCTGGACCATTTTGCAATTTACGAAAGTTTAGGGGTGTTTTTGCTATTTTCGTAAATCTGGGGTCTGTTTTGCAATAAACAAAAGTTTCTGAAAATTTTGTTAATTTTCTGCTTTCTGGTCCAATTTGCATATTCTGGAAATTTTGGGGCTGATTTGTAATTTCCAAAAGTTGAAGGGTCAAAGTGTAATTTTCAAAAATTCAGGGGCCGAACTGCAATTTTTCAAACTTGAAAAACAGAAATTGTTTTGTGCACTAAAAGGGTTTAGTCAATCCGGAAAGTCAATTTGTCATAATTAGTAGGGACTTAAAGTGAGAATCAAATGGTCATTTTAAAGGGGTTTAAAATAATGTTAGAGATTGTTTTAGAAAGGGGTTTTAAAACTAGAATCTTAAGTTTTAAAATGAGATAAGAAATAAGAAATTAGGTTTTGCTTGTTTCCTGCTCTACGTGAAATTGTTTACGTGGTTTTCGATCGCGTCGAGCCTTGACCCTTAGGGTAGATGTAATTGGTTATTTGTATCTTATTGGCTTTATTGGGCCTGCGAGCCTTAAGTTTTGGGCCACTTTGAGCCATTGTAATAGATAGGGCTTTACTGTTTTATTAGTTTAGAATGGAGGCCCGTTACAAGCAAGGTGGGAGCCCAAGAAGACTAAAGGCCATGTATGCATGGTAAAATATGTAATAGAGTAGGTCTCTTTGAAACCTAATAGATTAACCAATAGGACCATCATCTTTGGCTCGATGGTGGTCCGCATAGGAGGCTCCCGATCGAAAACATACTGTGGTAGCATGCATGCTAGGTGTGTATGTGTTTATTTACGTATTTATATCATAGCTTGTATGGTGATGCGCTCTAGTTATATTTAGATCGTAAATAAAAGATAATGCATAACTGGAACGGTGAGATCTCGAGGAGAGTTACCTCAAACTCTTAAACCTGAAATCCCCTCTTGAAAATTATATTAAGTCACATTGGGTACATTTAAAATGATGTTTTAAAGATCCAAGCCTTCCATCAACAGGGACTAGTGTAAGTTGTCTACTTATCGTTGAAGGTGATCCAGAGTCTGGCACCCTAGGCGAAGAAAGGGACAATACACGAAATTCCTTGATTCTTGTTTTTAACTAAACTTGACAAGGGTGGGGACTGATCGGGATGTGATTATCGACCGATAACAATTTAATGGACTTCACGACCGGGCCAGTTGCTCATCATGATTGATGGGTTAGACTTAACGATTAGGTAACACTTATGATGTAGCAGTGCTAGATAAGTGCGAAGACCGAGGCAAAATAGCTTGAAGGTTGTTGAGGAACACAATTGGTAAAAGTATACCTACCTGGGGAGTTAATTGTATGACCACGAGTCGTGGGTGCAATTAATGTCTGCTGGGACGTCAAGACCTACTAGGAGATTAGATTTCCCGAACAATTTAAGGGGTAATTGTTTCGAGAAAATAGTGGGAGAACTTTTTCGATAACAAGTCCAACATCGTTAATTATAAGTATTAATATAGATCAGTCAGCTAAACGTTATCATTTACTTTTGTAGATCAATTCTGCAAAAATGTCTAAGAATCCATTAGCTATCATCCTTGAAACTAACAAACTGAACGGATCAAATTTTGTCGACTGGCTTAGAAATCTGAGGATAGTCCTCGATTCCGAGAAAAGGAGTTACATTCTCGATGCACCCATGCCTGGTGCACTTCCGGAAGGGGTTTCGGAAGAGGAACGAGCTACCCATCAAAGATGGGTCGATGATGATATTCAGGGTCGTTGCCTCATGCTGGCATCAATGACCAATGAGCTGCAGAAACAGCATGCAAGGATGTTGCATGCTGCTGACATAATTCTTCATCTCCGAGAGTTGTTTGGAGAGAAGTCTAGGACCGAAAGGTTCAAGACTACAAAAGAATTATTCAATCTGAGAATGGACGAGGGTTCAAGTGTGAAGGATCACTGTTTGCGCTTCATTAATCTGGTTGAAAAACTGGAGAACTTGGACGTAGACCTGCATGCTGACCTTCTCAATGACCTCCTCCTCCATACTCTGCCGCGCTCATTTGATCAGTTCGTGCTAAACTTCAATATGGAAAATAGAGAGCTCGCTCTACACGAACTGACCAATTTATTGGTCACGGCAGAATCAACCCTGAAAAGGGAGAAGTCTATCATGATTGCTGAGCAACCCAAGGCTGCAAAGCCTAAGAAGGGCAAGAGAAAGAAGAAGAAAGTAATCTCTTATAAAACAACCAAGAAGGTTGTCGAGAAGAAAAGAAAAAGCCCAGAAGATGAATGTTTCCACTGCAAGAAAGCAGGGAACTGAAAAAGGAACTGCCCAGACTACCTGAAAGAGGTGGTCAAAGGTATTTTCTTTATTGAAGTTAATATTTCTATCAACTGTGCATCATGGGTGTTAGACACCGCAGCCGGTTCTCATATCTGCAATGATTTGCAGGTGATGGGAGCAGTAAGGCCTCTTAAACCTGGGGATAGAATCCTGCGCTTTGGAAACGGAACTAGGGTTGCGGCAGAGGCCATAGGAGACGTAGAGTTAGTAATAGGAAATTTTTCTTTGGTTTTGAAAGACTGTTTGTACGTACCAACGATTATCAAGAACATTATTTCTATTCCTTTATTGGATAATGATGGTTTTTGTTTTTCCATTTCTAATGGAAAGTTTAGCATAATAAAAGGTGGTTTTACTTATGTTTGTGGTACTTTGATAGATGGTCTTTATTCCTTAGAACCTACCAACTCTAATGTCATGCACATTCAATCAAAGAAAAGAAAACAAGATGAAAACAATCCACAACTTTTGCACGCTAGGCTTGGACATATTTCCAAGAGTAGAATTCAAAAGTTGGTCTCCTCTAGGGCTCTTGAAATAAAGAACCTAGATGATCTCCCAACTTGCGAATCCTGTCTCAAGGGAAAAATGACCAAGGCGCCTTTACTGGGAAACCGGAGCGAACCAAACAAACGTTGGATTTAATCCATACTGATGTTTGTGGACCACTGAGTATCAGTGCGAGAGGAGGATTCTCATACTTCATAACCTTCACAAACGACTTCAGTCGTTATGGGTATGTATACCTGATGAAGTATAAGTCCGAAGCTTTTGATAAATTCAAAGAGTTTCAAATGGAAGTTGAGAATCAACTTGGACATAGTATCAAGGCACTTCGGTCGGATCAAGGTGGTGAATATTTAAGTCAAGAATTCCTCGATTATCTTGTAGAGAATGGAATTCTCTCTCAGTGAACTCCTCCTAGAACACCGCAGTTGAATGGTGTGTCTGAGAGAAGGAAGAGAACTTTGTTAGACATGGTTCGTTCCATGATGAGTTTCGCTGACCTTCCTTTTTCGTTTTGGGGCCAAGCCCTATTAACTGCTTCGAAGATACTTAACATTGTACCTTCAAAGTCGGTGCCGACGACGCCATACCAAGAGTGGTTTGGTAAAGCACCCATATACTCATATCTACGTGTATAGGGATCTCCTGCCTATGTAAGAAACAAGAAAGGAGATAAACTAGATAGTAGATCTAGTTTGTGCAAATTTGTGGGGTATCCAAAGGAATCCATTGGATACCTGTTCTACGAACCTAAGGAACAAAAGATGTTTGTGTCCAGGAACGCCCACTTCCTGGAGGATGACTTCCTCACTAAAAGAAGCGGGGTATCAGTAGAACTTGATGAAGTCCAGGAAGTGGACCCATCCCCACAAACAGTGGGAGTTGATCCTGAACCCGTTGAACCATCTAGTACACCAGTACTTCGTAGGTCCGATCGAGTTCGTAAAGAGCCTGAAATGTATGGCTTTATTCACGAAAACGATCAATTGGACACTGATCCAAGGACGTACGAAGAAGCTATGTCAGACATAGATTCGGGTGCGTGGCAAGAAGCCATGCAATCCGAAATGGATTCCATGCATTCCAACAAAGTACGGACTTTGGTTGATCCACCTGAGGGAACCATCCCTGTAGGCTGCAAGTGGATCTTCAAGCGCAAGCTAGGAATGAATGGAGAGGTATTAACTCATAAGGCTCGCCTTGTGGCAAAAGGTTATTCTCAAAGGCCTGGAATAGACTATGAGGAAACCTTCTCGCCAGTGGCGATGTCTAAATCCATTCGGATACTATTAGCCATAGCCGCGTGGTATGACTACGAGATATGGCAAATGGATGTAAAGACCGTCTTTCTCAATGGCGACATTGATAAGGAAATTTATATGCAACAGCCAAAAGGCTTTACATCTAAAGGAAGTGAGCATAAGGTTTGCAAACTTCAAAGGTCAATCTATGGCCTAAAACAGGCGTCCCGAACCTGGAACATACGTTTTGATGAGACAGTCAAGGGGTATGGCTTCATCAAGAACGTTTATGAGTCATGTGTGTACAAGAAATTCGATGGGAGTTCGGTACAATTTATTGTGTTATATGTCGATGACATTCTGTTGATCGGAGACGATATCAGAACGTTGACGCAGACGAAAGCGTTATCCACGCAATTCTCCATGAAGGATATGGGAGACGTATCTTACGTACTAGGAATACGTATCTATAGAGATAGATCGAAGAAGATGTTAGGACTCTCCCAATCCCAGTACATTAACACTATACTGAAAAGATTCAGTATGGAAGAATCCAAGAAAGGATTGCTTCCAATGAGACATGGAATCTATCTTTCTAAATCAATGTGCCCTACGAGTGATGAAGAAAGAAAGAGAATGTCTTTCATACCTTATGCATCTGCCATTGGCAGCATAATGTATGCAATGTTATGTACTAGACCTGACGTAGCTCACGCTCTCAGTGTTACGAGCCGCTACCAGTCAAATCCAGGGGAGGAACACTGGACCGCCGTAAAGGCTATCCTAAAGTACCTGAGAAGGACTAAGGATATGTTCTTGGTCTACGGTGGTAGTGGAGAATTGAAACTCGAAGGATTCACTGATTCGAGTTTCCAGTCTGACGTGGATGATTTTAAATCCAATTCTGGATATATATTTTGCCTCAACGGCGCAGCGGTGAGTTGGAAGAGCTCCAAACAGTCGACCACTGCAGACTCAACCACTGAAGCAGAATATATCGCCGCATCAGATGCAGCGAAGGAAAGTGTTTGGATGAGAAACTTTATCCAAGAGCTGGATGTGGTACCTAGCATAGCAAATCCCATAGTAGTCTACTGCGACAACAATAGGGCAATCGCTCGAGCGAAGGAGCCGAGATAACACCACCAGTCCAAACACGTATTGAGGAAATACCATGTGATCAGGGAGATCATAGGTAGGGGAGACATTCAAATGGAGCGTGTCGACTCAAAGGATAACATAGATGATCCACTAACTAAGCCATTATCGCAAAAGGTATTCGAAGAGCATCTGGGAATGATGGGTCTTAGAAACGTTTGTGATTGGCTTTAGGGCAAGTGGGAGATTGATAGGATAGTACCCTGCAAGCCAATTGTATTCGTTTTCAAAACATAACTGAATTATTTGATTGCATCCATGTGCCCATTTTGTTGAGTTATGTGACTCCTACATGAAATTTACAGTTATATGAATACATTAATGCATTCTTGAGGTTTGAAATATGAGGCTCAATATATGTACTAGTATAGTTATAAATTATACAGTGATGCATTTTTTTATGTTTCAATTGGAAGGTTTAATTGTATTGTTATGAGAACTAATGTGACTTATTGAATCATTTGATTGCATTATGTGGCATTTTGCGTAGTTATGGACTCCTATATGAACATTTTAGTTCATCCCAAACAACCGACGTACCCTTCCCTTCCACTAAATAATTTTCACAACCGAGCACTGGAACGAGTGCTAGAATTCATAAGGAAAAACATTCAGACTCTTCATTAAGGCCACATGGGATACGAAATGCAGCGAGATTTTCATTAGGTTATGTGTTGGGAAGGTTACCGCAGGAAATCGTCCTGGTAGTCACTTTAACAAAACTGGTTGGGACAATTTAGTTAAAATTTTTGGTGCAACCACAAATCGTAAAGTACTCCAAAGTGCAATTGAAGAATAAATGGGACAGCTTGAAGAAGGAGTTTAGTCAATGGAAATCGCTTGGCGAGACCAGACTTGGTTGGGATCACAAAAAGGGGACGATGACAGCCACAAATGAATGGTGGTCGAGAAAGATACATGTTTTTACTTTTGTAAAATGGCCCCAGTATATTCGAATTGTTGCCTATTAAGTTTTCTTAATTCATTTAATTTTACTTAATTTTTCAGGCTAATCCGATTACAGCCAAGTGATAGGATAGTGCCCTGCAAGCCAACAAAATAGCTTGTAATAGGGAACATTATTTTATCTTGAAAAAATCTTTGATTTATCAATTAATACGAGCTGTTTATTTTATTGAGAATTCATAATATAAACAAATGGCCATCTTCATCTTTCGCGAACATATTTAAGCGATTGGTTGAAACCCTGAGATCACTCATGACTACGGGACTATTCACTTCAGTATTGGGTGCGATTAATCATGAAACTGTCTCAAAGGTCGTGATCTCAAAAATGTTCCAAGTCATAGATTCATATCGAGACGGGGTATCGAATGAATCGTCAAGACTTGTACGATTATGCATGATTCACTTAAAGTGAATTTGTTGTTGTTTCATGAACAAGACATTGTTAATGTCAGTGCATATGACTAGGTGGTTCGATAGGGGATCGGACGCATCGAACGACCCGAACAGAGAGACCCGTTGTGGAAGTGCGTAAAAAGCATATTGGTGGTGGGATGTCTCTCAAGACTTATAACAGTGTACGATTTAGTCCTTAGACTTGAGATGCTAGGGCGAATTCGGTATACGGGTGTGCGTACTTTGATTTAGGAGCCGGGCACATAGCTTGTCCATTGTGCGCCTACGTTGGGTACGTATAGTCGTATGCGCGGATGGTTAGCACCAATATAGGATCTACCGACTCATTGTAATGGATGAGGGAATTTCCTGTACATTCTTCGATGATACATTCCGAGAAATCCATGGCCATGGTCAGTGACGGATTTGAAAAAGGGTTTCCAGATTTAGCAGTCACACTGGAAGTATTATCCTGAATTAGAATGTACAGAATCGAGATGATTAGAGGTGCCGACCAATTCACACACCCTAGGTCTCGATCGGGAAATTAGTCGTTAGAGGGACCGTATGTACATGGTACTTATAAGAGGTTTAAGGTTCACTGAAGTCAATTCACCTGAAGTTGGGCCTCATGGGCTTGTGGCTAGACATCGACCATGAGGTGTGGGTACTCCTGAATTGATGGTAGATTAATTCTGGAGTGGTCAATTGAAAGTAGTTTAATTGATCGGAGCAATTAATTAAATAATTAATTGCTCATTAATTAAATCACAGAAATGTGAGCCTGCGGCCAATTGATGGTGAACCTAGAGGGTCACACACAAAAGCTGGAACTGTGATAGTCAGTCGTAGAACGAATTGATTTAAAGGGGTTAAATCAAAGAAAAGAATTAAAGGGTTAATTCTTAGAGAGAGAAATTAATTGGATTTATCTAATTAATTAAATATTTAATTAAGGGACTAATTAAATAAATGTGCCATTTAATTAAAGTGGTTAATTAAATGACTTGGGCTTATTTAATTAAAAGGACTAATTAAATAAGAGGTATGGGCTAACTTATCTGATGGCCCATTAGGCCAAGAAAGAGATAAGGTCAATAAGAGATAAGGATAAGGATAGAGATTAGGGATAGGGTTGGACTCTACTATAAAAGGGGTGTCTTGGAGACTCAAAAGACGAACAGCAAGAAAACACAAGCAACCCTAATCTCTCCTCTCTCTTGGCCGCCCCCTTCTCCCCATTTGCCCTAGCCGCCGCCGCCGCCCTATACTACCAAGCCGCCGCCGCCCCTGGTTGTAGATTGGCCGTGCAGCACCTCTCTCCATCTTCTTGTTCTACATCTAGAGTTGGATCTGAATCCAACTCTTGAATCTGAAGTGTTTCTTTCCTAGTTCGTAGCCTGTGGATTGAAGCAATCACAGATCCAGCTGGTGTGGACTATTCTCTAGAGGCACAACACTTGGGGTGCTATAGTGATCCGAAAAAGAAGACCGGAGAAACCACCACCTTGCCTGTGGTGAGGTAAAATCTTAATTTTACCACTTTATTTATTTTAATATTTATGTGCTGAAATAAATTCAACCTTATTCATATGTGCTACTAAGAACCCTGGGACGTGGTGTATAAAAATTTTAAATTCCGCACCGTTGTAGTTGAAAATTATACCCACAAAACCCAACAGTTAGTCTCCCGTTTGGATATTTGATTGACGAAATTTCAAAAAATTCCCCAAAAATTTGATTTACCGAGGAGGTACAAGTCCGGTGCAAGTTGGTCTCATGTTTGGATATTCAATTGATGAAATTTGGAAATAATTGAACTTTGTTAACAGCCAAACAGTAGAACTTTCAATTACTAGACTAATTTCCAAAAAAGAAAACATCATTCCAACATCCAAACAAACCATAAAAATTCCAACAAAACATTACAATTGAACTTCAGTACATAGATTTCAATCTTCAACTGAATCGAACTGCACGCAACTTTTTACATGTCTTCTTTTAGTGCCCTTTCAATCCACAAAGTGTGCAAGCCTTTTTGAAGGGTTGATTTGGCAATGTATCCACATCTTGTGCTGCTTGCTGTTGTGGTGCTGGTTCTGGAGTTGATGCTCGGGGATCTGTCACTTTCAATCGTCTCCCTCCCTCAACATAAGTAGATTGCAATCTTTGACTGAATTGAACTGCAGTTATCTTTGTACATGTGTTCTTATAGTGTCCCTGCACTCCACACAGTGTGCATGCCTTTTTCAAGGGTTGACTTGGCAATGTATCATCCTCTTGTGCTCCTTGCTGCTGTGGTGTTGGTTGTGGAGTTGATGCTCGGGGTTCTGGCACTTTCAGTCATCTCCCTCCCTCAACATTAGTAGATTGCAATCTTTAACTGAATCGAACTGCAGTTATCTTTGTACATGTCATCTTATAGTGTCCCTGCACTCCACACAGTGTGCATGCCCTTTTCAAGGGTTTTCCTCCCATATTTTGCCTATTCTTCATCTTCTGTACACGGTTAACTTCCTCCGGTACATTTTGAACTATAACTTGGATTGAACTTGCATTTTGAACTTGTTCATTCGGTGCATTTCTTTTATTACATGTCTTCTCAAAATGACCTTTCACTCCACACAGTTTGCATATTCTTTGTACTTTGTGAACTTCCTCTTGTACATTGCGAACTTCATCTTGCACTAATCTTGCAATGTTGGGCTGAATTACATATATGCGAACAAGCACTACGGATGTATCAATTAATTGAACCAACTCAGTCTCATATTCACACAATCTAAACATGCGGTGTCCATCAATCCTATAATATTTCTTCATACCACAAATGCCAATCTCATCACAAATGTAATCAAGGCTTGGGATTGATATATTTCTGTAGTCCAAATAGTCAACGCACCTGACACTACCCCCCTCATACCGAGTATTAGGATAATGTATTAAGGTACCACCATAATAAATCTTTAAAGTACGGAGTGTTTTATCTGCAAAGAAAAATAACTTTCACTAACTACACAACCAACTTAATTACACGGCCAAACAACATTCACCAACCAAACTTCAGAAGCACACCAATACACAAAGCAATATTTCGGCGTGAACAAATTAACAGAAGAAAGATATAAACCATAAATTTACTAAATAATTCACAAAGATTCCCTCAAGGTTAAAACCTCTAACATAAACATCAATGTTAAAATTAACTAAATACGTAGTTGTAGTAGTGCAATCCTTAACATAATCCCTTAACAGATTCTCATAAAATGTCCTAAATAATTCAATTTTGTCTTAATGAACTAAAAAGCGTACCTCTATATTCAAGGGGTGCTATGTCGTTAAATTCCCGTCTACGTAGCATACCAAAGTCGGCACGAATCATCGAGTTAAGATCTTCATTAACCATTAGTGGCAGAATTTTTGTAGAAAATGGAAGCCAACTATTCTTACGAGATTAGAATGTCGCGGCTTATTGAAGAGAAAATAATGATATTAGGGCTTTTTATTTGGGAGAGAAGAACCTGATTAGGGATTTATGTATGCCTATATTGCAATTACCCCCCTGGCCGAATTTACCACGTGCTCCCCACGTAATTTTTTGTAACATTCTATTTCTGAATATTATAATTCATATTAATTTTTGTAACCTTTTATTTCATTCATATTTGCTACGTATTAATATTTTTGTAATTTAATTTCGTAATATTATCATTAACCCCTCCGTGAATCGTTAATTAGTGAAGTTTATTGATTTTCATCTAAAATTGCTTGAAAAGGAGAACCAAGGCTTATAGTATCATTAACCCCTCCGTGAATCGTTATTTAGTGAAGTTTATTGATTTTCATCTAAAATTGCTCGAAAAGGAGAACCGAGGCTTATAGTATCATTAACCCCACCTGGATCGTTAATTAGTGAAGTTTATTGATTATGATCTAAAATTGCTCGAAAAGGAGAACCGAGGCTTATAGTATCATTTAACCCCTCCGTGAATCGTTAATTAGTGAAGTTTATTGATTTTCATCTAAAATTGCTTGAAAAGGAGAACCGAGGCTTATAGTATCATTAACCCCTCCGTGAATCATTAATTACTGAACTTTATTGATTTTGATCTAAAAATTGCTCAAAAAGGAGAACCATGGCTTATAGTATCACTAACCTCTCCGTGAATTGTTAATTAGTGAATTTTATTGAGTTTGGTCTAAATATTGTTCGAAAAGGAGAACCGAGGCTTATAGTATCATTAACCCTCCGTGAATTGTTAATTAGTGAATTTTATTGATTTTGGTCTAAAATTGTGCGACATGCTGACTTGGTTCGGGGGGATATAGCTCAGTTTATAGAGGTCATCTCTTGCAATTGGGTCGTTGCGATTACGGGTTGGATGTCTAATTGTGAAGGCAGTAATGATAGTATCTTCTACCTGAACCTGTGGCTCACTTTTTCTAAGTAATTTGAAAGAGTACATAAACATACCATAAAGACTCCACTGAGACAAAGATAGGTTGTGAAGAACGTAGAGGAGGTAGGATGGGCAGTTGGTTAGATCTAGTAGGGATCATACATAGTAGATCAACTCCACCCCATAGAAAGTAAGGAGAAGCGAGGCTTATAGTATCAATAATCCTTCCGTGAATCGTTAATTAGCTTTAGTTCAGTTCAATTTTCACCAAATATTTCGGTTCGATTTGACCAAATATTTCGGTTCGATTTGGTTCAACCGGTTAACCGAACCGTGAATATCCCGCTTAAATCCTATCTCCATTCTCCAAGTATCATAAGTTCCCCCAACAAAAGATCAAATAACAACGCAAACTTGTGAATCTGTTACCCTAACCCATCAAACATCGCGAACGTCAATGGCTAACCCAGAAAATCTCAAGTCTTTGGGAATGCGGTTTTTGGTACTAATTGCAGCAACTTCCAGAAAGAATTTGTAAGTTTTTCGAAAAAACCCTAATTTACGAGTGTTGTATTTATTGAATGTCTTGGAGATGTTAAAATGATTCGGCCATGATTATATCTGATATTTGCTTTTACTATATGATAATTGGTAAATATAAGAAGGGAGGATGAGAGATTAGAGAAATTGGGGACGGAATTTGAATTTGAATTTGATATGAGAAATTTAGGTATTCAGTATTTTGATAGTCTCCATTTACAATTCTTCCCTATTTAACTAAGTCGGATTAGAAAGTAACGATTGTTTGCAACATAATCAGCAAGGACCAAATGTGCAATTTTATATATTTCTTATCTTGATTATATTTTTGTATTGTTACCCTTAAATTCTCGGACAAGTATATTATATGATACGAATATTGTGTTTCTTTGCAAATGTACGAACCTGGATTGTTGATTTTGTTAAATTTTAAATGAATTTAAGATGCTGCCAAAAATATGTTTGCCCAATTCTTATGGAATCTTTTAAGTGGATTATTACATGTTTTTATTCTAATGTATATTAATTTGTTATGCACAGCATATTCCAACTCGTACAAGGAGATATAATTTTTTTCGAATATATCGGCAAAATGACATTTGTAGCTTGTGTGTGTTGTGGGCAAACATTTTCCGAGAAATTTGCAGATATTTTTCATAGAAACCCTTTGAAGTTCTATGCAGAAGTTAGTAGTGATTACAAGCGGTGTTTGGTAAGAAAACGTGCTTTCATACACATCGTACTATGGGATAATACATCTTATTGTGACTCCAACCCTATAATTTTCTTGTCTTCAAATGCAGAAATTGCCATCTAATTTTGGATCATACCTATGTTACAAACGCAATGCTTTTTCCACGGTTCACATGCGTCTCGGAGCTTGGAAAATTTAAATCCTAAATGACAAAGGCATAAGTCAATTAGAAGGACCGTGCTGGAAACATTTTTTGAAAGCCCACCACCCAGAGAAATGCACCCACATCCAGTTTTTTTTCACGAGGGTTTGACATTTGAAGCAACATTTTACGGTGAGGATGGATGCGAGCCACCTTTCATTTTGGATGGAAAGTTATCTGTTAAAGGTGATGTAAAGTTTACTTATTCTATGTTATTAATTTACTTCCAATATTTATTGGTGGTTAACTTTCTGTTTTCCTTAGATGAAGAAACTGCATCCAATTTTATGTGCCTGCGCAAGTGGGAAAATTCTGATTTTGGTACTTCTGAAGATACTTGTCCATCTTCAGACGATGATATGAACTCTGGTGATGACGATCATATGAACTCGAGTGATGACGATTTTGAAGATCACACAGTTTTTCTGGATGACTTCACTAAAAAGATGTTGAAACACCAGTTGCCTGGTCGTTGTACAAAAACTCTTTCAAGATTGGTACATGTTATATTTTTATAATCTTAGATTTGAAATTATTTTACAAAATTTCCATATTATATTATTTTTGCAGTACTTTCCGACAAAGACATGGAGGTCACTGGTCCTAAATAATAAAAAGGTTGCAATACTTAGATGTCCAGGATATGGTAATCGCAAGTGGAGAGTGGAGATTCGTGTATACAATGACCCTGTACGTGTGGCATTAGTTGAAGGTTGGAGCAATTTTGTTGCTGACATTCAATTAGAACTCGGGGATGAAGTTCAATTTGAAATTCGACAGGGCAGTGACTATGATGAAGTGCATATCGTAACATCTGTTTTGAAGTAAATGTTGGCTCATGTATGTAACCGTTGGTAGGTAATGGGATTATGGATTTTTAATGTGTTGGTAGTTTAAGGATTTTTGGATATTGATTCGGATTTATATGGTGTTGGTTGTTTAACTATGCATTTCTAAAACAATTTTTTTGCTGGTTGTTGGTAAATCAAGCAGTTTGAGGATATAGTTTGTGTCTATGGATATTATGAGTTATTTCAATGTTTTGATTATTATCATATATGAAAAGTGGTCGTGTACAAAGTAAGTCTCCCGTTTTGATCTTCGATTGATGAAATTTGGAAAAATTACCCTATACTTTCAAGATGCTGACATTTTAAAAAGACTTGTTAGTCTCCATCTCCAATCTACCTTCCAGACTCGATAAGGAGACAAAACATAAGTATGTAGCACATTATAAACACGAAAAAAACAACGGATTCATGAAATAGTCGCAATGATTCCAAGATAAACAACGGTTATATATACTTTAAAATAACAGAATTACGAGAAATAACATAATGTCGTTTGGTGCAACTAACCCATACTTGAATTAAGACATCACAAAAAAACATACGTTCGCAACACCAACAATCCATTTAAAGGCACATAATACTTCCTAACATCACCAACTCTAACCATATCTTGAGGCAACACTTGCACTTTTAGATTGTTAAGTCAATGTACACGACCTCATTGTGAACCCGTATTATCTGGAATTCTACCTCTTGACCCAACCTTAGGTTGTTATCACCAGAAAACTTGTCCCATCCTCGACCTAATGCAACACGAGAAGAAGTGTTAGTTTCTGAATCTTTATATCTATGCACTTCAATTCTCCATGTTTGATCAGAGGACCTTGGAACTCTAACTTCTGCCACTTTGGTGTCATCCAACCGATGTTTCCTCCATAAATCACATGTAATTTACTGCAATAAACCGTTTGAAAACAAACTGTGTAGTTTAATTTTAAGGAATCCAAATGCCTAAGTTTTAATCCATGCCACAAAACCATACTTTCATATTTATAATTACATACCAGCCTTGAAAGTGTTTTATTTGATCGAACCGGGAGATTGTGTTTACAGATTGTCTTGGACCATCTTGCAAGAAGTGGCGGCAATGGTGTCTCGCGATTCAAAGTTACAGGACTGTTCTAAGGACGAACTACAGAAACCTCGATGTTCTCTGAAGTATGCTCTATTGTCTTGCATAATTACATATAAATTTGAGAGCCGCCGTCATCTATATAGGACACACCAAAAAATCCAATTACTAGGCAGAATCCAAAATTCACTCTAATAAGTATCACAATGTTATATAATTAACACATCACCTCGGACGAAAAATCTCCCATCTGGAATGAAAGGTGGCTCGCACCAACAATCTTGGTAAATGGTTGTTGTGAAGTACATGTTCTTGTGATACTCCATCTGTATTATGCAAGATGTCTTCAACTTGTTGGCTCGGCAGAAAGATCTCCAACATTTTCCTTTCAAGGGGGCCTGTCCATTACTTTTGTGTAAATCTATCTTCCATGTCCCAATTTTGGTTTGAATTATGGCATATTTATTATCCCTCGTATGAAGATGTAAGTATACACTAGGAGGAAAACGCTGCACACGAGGAACGCCATTAATTATAAACAAGTATTTGAATAGTGAAATTAACATACACTTTGAAAATATGATAATTTTGTTAGAATGTAATATTACCAAACTAGTATCATCATAGTGATGCTTGTCCAGGTAGAAATGCACGATACTGTCACAATCTTTATCCGCGTACTTCTCAAGAAATGTTCTTATTGAGCATGAAAACGCTGAAAATTGCCCATTCCGCAGGTACTCGAAAAAAACTATTTCATCTGGAAGCAAATTGAAGTCTGTGTATACATCTTGTTTATATCTTCACCCCCTAGGTAAAATATCCCATCCTTGATTACAAGCTTATATTCATAAACGATATTTGGGTAACACCTCAACAATATTTTTTTCCTTTTTTTCATCAACTCATCGACGACATAATCTAGGAAATATGAGGGCATTTCCTTCACGGAACAAGTTTTTGCACTCGATTACAATTAACATTCATAAAATACTCGAAATAGTCTATGACTCACAGTGTTTTACTTGAATGGTTGAAAAAGACTAAAAATTGAGAATAACACATATATATCCATTGAAGAACTACACAATGAATGGCATATATAGGGGTGGGCGTTTGGGTCGGGTATTTTGGGACCCGTCCCGACCCGTTTGGGTATTTCCCGTTTGGGACAAAAAAATGGGTATTTTGACATTCGGGTTCGGGTACCCGAACCCGAAATATATTTTCGGGTAGGGTATTGGGTATTAATTTCACACCCGAACGGGTATTCGGGTACCCGTTCGGGTATTTAAAAAAAAAATTCGAGTAATTTAGTAGGATTTTCAAGCTTGTAGGTGGATATGATTGGTGAAGATCCGAATGATGAGTTAAAATGTGAAATATTATTGAATGTGATTTGTGATTTTATGTCTATTGTAAGTTGTAACTTTCATGCCATGCGATTGTGATATTTAATATTTTGATGCTTTGAAACTTCGAGTTTGATTGGATTGTAATTTATTGAATACTTGAATCTTGAAGGCTTGAGACATTTGTATTGTTTTGTTTTGAAGTTATTGTGTACAATTAATGTTTTAATTCATTTATTTACAATTTTACGTATATATATGTTGAAAAAAAATTCTTGAAAAAAAAAAGTGTGAAATTTTGGGTACCCAATACCCAATACCCGAAAATTTCGGGTACCCGAACTTCGGGTACCCGCCAAATCGGGTAGGGTTTCGGGTATGAAAATTCACTACCCGCCAAGTCGGGTACCCGACCCGAAATACCCAATACCCAAAATACCCTACCCGCGCCCACCCCTAGGCATATAAATCTAATGTATAAATTTATGTCAAATTCTCTGTTTCACGATACACGCTATTCCAATGCAAGTATGAGCAAAATAAATATATGTATTTGTACGCCTAGGGTTTAGACAAGGGGAATGAAGCTTACAAACAAATAATTTTCGTCAGAATCAATCCCCGCGAAAAATCGCAATCCCGTAGCCAAATTAGCACTTGCTTCCATCCTGAGAAATGATGATGGGTTGATTGAAATCAATTAAAATGCCCACTTTCTACTTTACTTGGATTTGGAGGAGCAAATCGAAATATGTATTTGTAGGGCGGACTTCTTTGAAAAAATTAAATGTTTATGTATATGGATGAAATCTCAAACAAAGTTAATTGGTTCAGTGGTAGAGTGTTTTCATCAAGATGGATGGAGAGTCGGGTTCGATCCCTTGGAGTGGCACATGTCCTAGTATTTGTTATTTTTGTCATATATATTAACATTTATTTATGAAATTTATTCTTATTTTTTCATGGAAATTCAAATTTCTTTTCAACATTATATAGTCATATATTTGTGGGATTTTGTGGAAACTCGAATTCTTCAGAAATTTTCTTTTGGATGTTATGTCAAATGCATAAATCAAGTGAGCTAATAATCTGTAGGGTTGAAGAAGTATTTTTTGGTTGCTTTGATATGCATTATGTATATACACTAGTATAATCTGTATTTTAGAATTAGACACAATTTTAAGATAATTCTTTACAATTAAATAGTCATCCTACATTTTGATTAATTGTGTATTTTATATGATAAATATATATTATGGATTATTTCAAAAACACTTCAAACATTTAACTTTGATGCTTTTAGTTTTTATCATTTTATCAAAACTATGAAAAATATTATCGAATTTGCAACCCAAAAAACTTTGGCCCCCCCAAGAAAAGGCGTCAAGGTCCGCCCCTATTTGTACGTCTAGTGTTTTTAAGGGGGGGTGGGAGGGAATAAAAAGAGATATTAGAAGCGTTTTTTGTCATTAAAGAGAGAGAATATGTATGTATGATTTTTTTAAATTTAGGTGAATTTTTGCACATCATCGTAATTGCCCACCACAATATATGAAAGGTACTAAGTGCACAATTAGAAATTTAGGGGGAAATTGGCAAATTTATGTTACGTTGGAGCATTCTTTACCGAAAATAAGCTAATGGTGTACAGTTCCTGTGGAAATCATGGTTTTGAATTTGTAAATTTTTAACATAAGAAATTATCAATTCTGAATTCGCTAATTTTGTACCATTTCTTAGATCATCTCCTGCAGATAAAAATATTAAAAGGTCATCTATATTAAATTATACATGCTAAATAGTGTTTTAGCTACTCAGTCATAGCTATTCACAACAGTTATCATCTAAAATATTCATAATTATTATATTTTATTCCTATTCCAATATTTAATTATACATGACATATAAAATATAAATAACGTTGTATAAAGATAATGTACACCGTGTTAATTTAAATAGATAGTTTCACTTAAAATATAAAATTATCATTATGAAATTTGAAGGTTTGTTTATGTATTTTGTCACGCAAGACATTATCCACCTAAACAAGTCATACCAATAGCAATAACATATTTAATACTCCTACTTCAATTGACTTGGTTACACTAAGTGGATCTATACATGCACAATATTTGTAATTCAAAACCATAAATAAAATGCTTCAGCATACTAGGTAACATAAAAATGATAGTAATCCATCACCAACCACATACTAACCCCTAATATGGTAACATACATTATAAATCATAGAGGCTAACCCCTAACCCTAATGAAAATGATGCCAAAAAAGAAACTTAATTATCAATAAGATTACATAACTTATTTAAATGAAATTGACATGTATAATGTGTGGGCTTAGAAGATTGATTTTCATTTTTGCATCTATCCTCAAGTTGTTGTCATTTGCAAATTAGTCCACCCTTGAGTCAATCCAACACGAACTGTTTTCCCATTAATTTTGTAAGGATGCACCAACACCTCCCATCTTGTTTCTATACAAGATTCCACGAAAAAAATAACAGCTTTACGCCCATCCATTTGATGTTTCTTCCACTTGCCTGTTGGAATGTAGTGCAACATGTAGATAGATTCAAATTACTTTTACGAACTCAAATAACAGCGTAAACTCAATTTAGTAAAATGAATTATAATTTATTGTATACCATTCTTGGAAGCGTCTTTTTACAAGATTGAGGAACCATATGTTTTTTTGTGGTTGTAATCCAGGAATCGATCACATTTTCGAACTGTGGGGTATTGCCATTCAATTGATCTTAATTGTCAATGTTATCGGCATTATCCACATTCTCACCATTTCCATTCGTATCGATTGTCTCTATATAGCACAGACATTTCAACTCTTGGAAGCTTTCTTCAACTATACAAATGGAACAATATTTTGCAATTAGCTATGAAAATAACATCTAATGAAATTATGTGATGAAGTAATTTATTATGTAATTGACAATACAACACCTTTCCCAAATAACATTCCGTTGAGGCTGAACGGTTGTTCGTAACATGAATTTTGATTAAAAACAGTGGTTGTAAAGTACCCATTGCCATGATAATCCATTTGAATGTACATTGAACTACGCAGATCGTGGGCATTGTGGAATGACTGCCAACATGCTCCTCCTAGCATGGTTCATGCATGGCCATGTTAAACTTCAATCTTTCATGTTCCAAGACGTGTTAGAACTTTGAAGAACGGGTTAGTTTCTTTAGTAGGGACAAATGAGAACAAGAGGTCGGGAAAATCCTGCATTATTAACCAATGTTTTATAAAAATTTCCTTAGTGATGTACTTCATAGATTAATATTTAATGGATTAAAATTACAAATTCTTACCAATCCATCGTATGAAATTGCCTCCACGAAGAACCTCACTGACGTTCCAGACCCCAACGATTTTCTCTCCATATAAGTTTATCCACAGCATACAATACAGTAAAAGATGGCATTCCCATGGTACTCAAAAAATACCACATCGTGTTTGGATATGTTGAAGTCAGAAGCAATGTTAGCAATCCCTTTCCCATCTATGAATACATAGCCTCCTGAATGCACAATAACACATTCATATACCTTGTTTCGAACCCTCAACGATCCTTTTTTGTTATGTCTCAGTTCACTAAGGGCAATATCTTTGAAATTTGGAGGAATTTCCTGCATAGAATATGAATTCGTAGATGTAATTGTCAACGGAAATAACCAAGCATGTAAAAGCTACATCTAAATTTTAGTTATAGAACATTAATCAATCCAATTGCAATTACAATTAATAATTGGGGTCATCTACCATAATAGAATGTTTCTACCTAGATAGTGATTGGAATACATTATGAAATATACAACTGCCACCATGTAAAGTATATGTTAATTAAATAGTTTGGGAACATCCATATCTTACACGAATAATCTTGAACACCAATATGGAGACCATCATATATTGATGTAAACTACAAATTAAGAAACCGTCCTAGAAGACAAATTCGAGCAGTTTGAAATTCCCTAGTAAAACACAATACTCCATGTCCCAAATTACGTGACCAAATTTATTTGACTGTAACGACACGCTATATCCACTACAAGAAAAAGGGATTTCTGCAACGGACAAATCCGTCGCAGAAACTAGAAATCCGTCACCGATAAACGTATCTGTGACAAAAAATTGTTGTCGCATATCTGCCATTGATATTGTCGCCGCAAATATATTTGCATCAGAAAAAAATTTCATTGCAAACTTAGTGACAGAGTTACTGTCAGTAAATTAAATAATTTTGTCGCAATAAATTGACACGTGTCTTTATAGTATACAACATTATTTGCGACATTTGCTCGTCTGTCATAAATTCTGCAACAACATTTTGTCACTAGATTGGTTGCAAATTTAGCAACCAATTCTTGACCAAAATTTACTCACAAAAATTTTGCAACAATTTTTTGTCACCGAAACTCGTTGCAAAAATTGTAACCAATTCTTGACAGAATTTTTCTCACAAACTTTGCAACCCAAATTTTGTCACTGAAACTGGTCGCAAAATTTGCGACCATTATCCTGACAAAAATTAGTAACCAATTTCAGTGACAGAATTGGTCTCACAAATTTTGCAACAAAATTTTGTCACCATAACTAGTTGCAAATTTTGCAACCAATTTACAACCTACCTATTGTCGAAATTTTCATGATAAGTTTGCAATAAATTTGATCAAAAATTTGGTACAAATTTGTATCTGATGATTCCAAAAGGTTTTATGAATATTTTGTCATATTACCATCACAATATACTGTTTTGCATACATTATATTTAATTTTTCTATTAAAAATAACTTTTATTTCAAAAAAAATTGTAAAAATCGATAAACTGATTCAGTAGGTCATCCAATACAAGTTCCGAATATGAGAAATCCAACTAGATATTAATAAAATGTATAATACATGTTTAAGAATTATTAGATCCATATAGGTATTCTATCATTCCTCTCACTCATTTCTCTACATAGCATTCTAATCCGGCTCATTGATGGGAGGCAGTATAGTGAATCACATTTGCATCATCATCTTGCACCAAAACAATGGGAGATAGACTGCCATGTTATTTTTTGATAGGTGGAATTGAAAGCCTGCCATGTTTATTTGATAGGTGGAATTGAAAGCCTGCAATATTTCGTAAGTTCTCCAAGACATCCAAGAACCCAGCAAAATGTATCATCACCACCCACCAGCTGTCAAAACAAAGATACATCTTATGTTTTTCAATATAAATTAACCATAAACACAAACCTTAAAATCATGAATTTGATTTTCATAATTGTAAATGGAACATTAAACTAGTCAATAGATACCATAATCCTAAGTTATTGACGAGTCTCTTTGGCTGATTTGTATCCAAGACTAGCAAGATTGTGAAATGAGGCCGCTAATGTTTGTGCTGATGAGAAGGATTTTGCTGTAATTGTCACTTGATATCAGAATATCAAGAAAATCATATCTATAGAAGGGTCATGTACATCAGTTCCACTGAAGTTGTAGAAAAGATTTGAGAAACATCAACACTATATTGCTCCTATACTATGAGCACCTATACAGTGGGCATGACAAGAAAAAAAAATCAAATTCTCTTCGGTAAATTGTTTAACTATTAAAGTTTTTTTAAAAATTACGTAAGAACACATTGGCTGAATATCAAAACCAATATTCTTCACAAAATAGATCATCCAAAATCAGTATCTTCATATGAAAACTAACATACAATTTGAATCAGAATTAAGGTTTCAATCCCCTATATTTCCGACCCACCAATTGATATCACTTACTCTAGTTATACTCAAAACAACAATTAGTAGACACGTTACATTAATCCAAGCTTTAATTTTTTTACAACCTAATAAATTATAAAATATAAACTAGAACCAGTCACTTGGAGAACCATTACTAAACCTTTATTGTTCCAATAACATAATGAAACATTTTTCAATCTCCTATATTTCAAATCTCCAATGCTTAAGGATCCAATAATAATCACCTCACAACCAGAGGCATTCTCTCACCACATCTGAAAAATAATATGAAAACACTCATTTTCTTAATATAAATCTCGAGACATATTTACAAAATAAAGAACCTAGTATACTTTTATCCAATACCAGAATCCACAACCTATAATTCATCATCATTCAATATATTATATAACACAAATACAAAATAAAATCATTGACCATGATTTACATTATCTAATTTATTTAAGGTACCCATGATTTCTGGTAACAAAGAAGATAATGAAACCAATAATGAATTTTATAATGCACATAGACACTAAAAAATAGTATAATTACAGTACAATGGACTCAGATTTGGCCTCTCTGACTACTCAAGTGAACAAGATAAGTGAGAAAATAATTTAGAACAAGAAAAACATGAAAGACACAAATCAAAATTGACATACAAATCAATGTAATTAATTCGATCATGACAAGTCGAAAACGTAAAATCTAATAAATCCTCCAAGGAAAAATTAAAAACTAGCAAAAGTTATAGGGAATTATTTTGTATCAAATGGTATCAAGTACAAAGACCATATTAGAAGTTACTATATTTTGGTGACAACAACTGAATATGGAACATCTGACAAAGATTTGCATCATGCCTCTGCACATGTCAAACTACACTGAAAGCAATGATATGTGTCAAAGTAACAAGAATAAAACTTCCATGTTTCAAAGGGAACATAGGTTATACAAAAGAGAGATTCTCAAGGGCCGGCGAGGCTACACTAGAAAAGCTTAATTATATGTTATGTTCTCTAAATATAGCTTAAAGAATAAATGCAAAATATCAATCTCCTTAACATAGAAAACTTCATGATGACCCTAGGATTGCTAGTATTTTATCTTCCAACAAAAAAAGTAAAATAACGAGTCACTTGGAAGCTCTTTACCAACTAATACACCAAGTTAGGTAAAAAAAGGGAACCTCTTGGGATTAGATTTTTTAGTGCATTATTGCATTGTGTAAATATCTTGGTAAAGAATTGAAGAATTTTCCAAACACCTCTACAAAACCTCTACATTACATTCTTATCGGGAACATAGAAAATCCCATATAAATAGGAACCGAACAAAGGTTAAGAATGAATATTCAATAATAAGCCAATCAAAACTGTAAGGGGTATAGGAGTAGAGAGTGCAGGGTATTCCATGAACACCAAAGTTTGAAGCTCAATGTATGCCTCCATCAAACAAAACAAACATACAAGTAGATTGCATACCAACATAAAATATTGAACAAATTTCTTGAACTCTATGTTCTATTAAAATAAAATAAAAATGTTGCATCTACACATGATAACATAAGAAGTAGCAACAAAAAATTAACCAATTTCTTCCATTATTAAAACATATCAATCAAATAAGCTATCAGATAACCTTGATAAAACAAATTACTAAATTTACTAAGCTTGCGCTTGACTATTTTCCTGCTTCATTAAAACAATTCAATAAGAACAATTGTACTCAGATGGACAAAACCAAAAATAGATAAAATTATAAAAAAATCAATCTTTCTCCAAGAATTTAAAAGAGAGATTGGGAGTGCTGACCAGCTTGAGTAGGGGGAGAGGCTTGGAAGGGAGCTTAGGCTGCGCCGCTGCCTTATTCTGCGTTACTGCAGGCTTGGCGGTAGGAGCAAGGGTTTTCTTAGGCTCGATCGGCTTCTGAGAAGCAATTAGCTGCGTCAAATCACCCGTGTCATCGTCCCCAAGCAAATCAAACGGATTGATTGTAGCCATACCTCCACTAGCAAAAGCAAAACCCCTTACTTTTCAGATTATTCAAGGAAAAAGACTAGACACATGGAAACAGGGAACTCAAATCTAAACCGTGGAAGCCAAAAAAACCCTCTGGATAGAGCACAAATCAAGCAAAAGTAAAGCTATAAACAACTCATAGGATTAATCAAACGGATGAGATAAGATATTCAAAAGGAAAACTACATTTGTTGAATGTTGGTAGTTGGGTGGGGCGTGGGGGTGGGGGGTGGGGGAGGTTGGGAGAATAATTGGGCAATGAAAAGAAGAAAGGAGAGGGATGTGTATTTGGTAAAATTTTGGAGTAGCTAGCGGCGGGATTTCTTCCACCAAAACCAAGTACTTGCATTTTGATAAAATAAAAATATAAAAAAGATGATTTTCAATATAAATATAGTGTAAATTATATTTTAGTGAATAACTCAAACATTACATTGTTCAATTTTTATTTAATTTTTTTTTAAACTTGAAATTGTGTTTCTCCTTGATTTTACTAATTAATGAAATGAGCTTGAAAAAGTATGTATCGAACCATCTCGGATCGAGTATCGAGTTGTTTCATAATTATTTTATATATATTTTATCAATTTTTAATTTATCAAGTTGAGGTCAAACTAAACTTCACAATTTGTGAAACAAATTTTTTTTCACATTTATAATAAGATAACTAATCAAGCTCAATCGAACTTGCATCGTGTATCTCGTGAATTGATATAATATTCAACCTTATTGTCATCTCATGCTTTGACTCAGACATCTCAAATTTGACCAAATAAAATTCTTAGAATAAAAAAAAAATCATCTTGACAAAAGATATTAGTGGGTAGCATTTTTCTAGTTTCTTAATTTAAATAAAGGATACATTTTTGGCACAAAAATAGGCGCTTAAACCCTATGTGATCCTAATAGATATTTTACCCCTTATGAAATGTAAAGATCAAAATGAAGGCAATTTGCTTGTTTTACGAAAAATACAGAGATATATTTTATCTTTTTATTTATCACAAGGAGATAAAGTGCTTTAAAGAATAACATGGGAAAATTTGTTATTAACTCGCATATAGGACTTTTTTTTTTCCTTTTTATGAAAGTAATCAATGAAAGTTTTCAAATAACCCAATATATAATTGTAATTTGAAAACTCCTAACAAATTATCAAACAATGTTATTTGCAAGAATCAACATGTGATTGGTCTAGTAGAAGAGACTAGTCACTACAAACTAGCAAATCAAGTTCCAATTTCTATTGGGAGAAGTTCCCACTTAATGTCTCCGACACACCTCGAAAGGGATTAAACACTTTGAAAAACCAAAAAAAAATATTCTTTGCTGGGTTCCCACTTAATGTCTCCGACACACCTCTAAAGGGATTAAACACTTAGAAAAACCAAAAAAAAAATGTTCTTTGCAAGAGATTTTTTGTCCATAAAATAACTCCCGTAAAATTATATTTTGACTAAAATTGTGAGTATTGCTATTAAATTTGTCTTACTAATTACCAGAAATTCATATCAATCAAAAGGGAATGCTTCCTTTCAAATTGTACTAATTACGTAAAGTATCAATTTTTTTATTAATTAGTTTTGTTTTTTTTTTGTTGGGTACATATACATCATTTTATTACTCCACTTCACCGAAAATACCTTTTGCAAAGACATTAGTCAAAATATCCCCTTATACCATATTCTGTATATGTAACCTATACTATGAGTAAAAATTGCCAAAACCGGCATGACTTATCGCATAAACTGTATGTACACTAAGAAGGCATTTGACTGCCTTTAAAGGGGTTAATGGCGAATTGTCCTCCTATAATATTCATAATGTTTAATTTATCTCTCTGTGATCGGAAAAGAACAATTTATCCTCCTGTATTTTAAAGAAGCAATATACCCTCTAGAGCATGAGAGTGTAATTCATTTGTCGAAATTGAAAGTGGACATGAAAAGTGTTTTGTAATTTAGGGGGTAAATTGACATATTTATCATAATAGAGGGAGACAAATTATAACATTCATCATAAAACATGGAGGTAATCTACCACATTATTATAACACAGGGAGGTAAAATATCATATATAAAAATGTCAAGGAGGCAGTGTGAAACTTTTATAAAATTATGTGAGGTTAAAATGTTCTTTTTCGAATCACAGTTAGGTAAGTTGAATATTATGAATATCACAGGGATTAAATTGCCATTAACTCGCCTTTCTTTAAAGTACTACAATTTATAGAAAATATACTCCAGGAGCATAGTATAGAAAACATCTGAGTCCTTTTTTGCTCAACTTCCAAATCAATATGCATCACCTCCAACCTGAAATCTTGTAGTGGAATCTCAAAAATCAATTGTCATCTCTGTTGTGTGAAAATGACTCTTCTAAATTGGTATATTCACAAGTATTGTTAGTAACCATGTGTGTAAAAAACCAAAAATGTTCAATACACTCATGAGAAGAGCAAAAGGTTGAGAAAATCTCTCTCTGTCCAGTAAATAAATCTTGCACCCAATATCTTCACATCTGTCATTAGACGCTTTCTAAATATTTGTAAAAGAAGTATGTAATAAATAATCAAATAAAAATACAAGTTCATCAATATATATCATCATTGCTAGTGATCTCGTCATCTTCTTCAACATGTTCCTCTTCATCAAAAAGTTCTTCAAACCCTCCATTATCATTTTCGCTTGCATCAAACATTAATGAGTCTGTGTCAACATGAAATCCATCTGAACCCATTTGAGAAGGTCCAACACCATCATCGACAAAACAATTGTGATCAAGATCAACCGAGATAGGAATGGGTTGGGGAAACGTAGTATCTTCTTCTTGAAAAGCATCAATATTCCTTGTTTGAGTATCCTCATTCTCAGATTGGATCAAAGGAATACTAATTCTACTTCGGGGTTTGACTTTACACACAACCAACCAATTACGTCTCTCTCTTTTCATGCTCGGAAAACGTGTGTAATAAACCTGTTGAGCTTGTTTTGCTAATACGAATAGATCGTCAGTATGAAGCTTTTTGGTATGATTAATCTCCACAGTACCAAATCGTGGGTGTACTTTGATCTTGTTTCTAGATTGGTCATACCAGTCGCACTTGAATAGCACGACTTTGTTACCTTTACCGAAGTATTCCAGCTCTATGATTTCAGTTAACATGCCATAGTAATCTACCTCATCCTCATTCCACGTGCTCCCTAACACACAAACGCCACTATTCATTGTCGTTTTGTGTTGCCCATAATCTGCTGTGTGAAATTTGTAACCACTAACAAAATATCCATTGTAGCATTTCACCCATCGATTTGGGCCATAAGCTATCGATTTAATGCGATCATCGACTACCCTCTATGGATCCTTGACCTATTTGAAGCAAAATTTAGTTTTGTCAACTTGGGAATTGTTTTAATAAATGGTAAAAAAAAACCTCTACTCACTTACACATTCAGTTAGCCACTTCTGGAAATCAATGTCACGCGTTTTTGCCAGTTCCTTAGCTGTTTTGCTTGGGTGCATTCTGGTCATGCTCATATCAAATTCCCTATAATAATAGTTCAAAATCCCAAAAATATTACATTAATCCTCCTCCTATTTAGTAAGATAATTAAATGATATTATCATACAAACTTACTCTATTAATGGAAACATCTCCTAACAATTCATCAACACATATCGATGCATTGATGTCCATTCATTCTCATGAAGCCATCTTCTTTGTGTTTGTTGGCCAAGGGGTCGACCAGGATGACTGAAGATAGACAATTGTCCCATATTAACAATGTCTTCTCCATCATCATTTCTTGGAACTCTATTCAATTTTGTCTGAACATCAGCCTCAAAATACATAGAGCAAAATGTTGACACTTCCTCGATTATGTAAGCTTCAACGATGGAACCCTCAACTCGAGCTTGATTCTTTACTTTCTTTTTTAATCCGTGTAGAAATCTAGAAAGATATACGAAATTCGAACATATTTGTAAAACTCTGAGCAAGTGAAATTTAAAAAAGAATCATAATAAAAATAAAATAGTCAATACCTCTCAAATGGATACATCCATCTGTATTGGACAGGGCCGCCTACTTTGGCTTCGTACGATAGGTGAATTGACAAGTGTTCCATGGAATCAAAAAAACTTGGAGGGAAAATCTTCTCAAGTTTGCATAATGTCTCAATAATGTTCTTCTCCATTTGATCAAGGTGATTTACTTGTAATACAGTGGCACAAATATCTCTGAAAAACATACTAAGCTCTGATAATGTTTCCCAAATTGGTTTAGGCAGAAGATCATGAAATGCAACTGGCATTAACTTTTGCATGAACACATGACAATCGTGGCTCTTCAACCCTTGGAACTTGTATTCCTTATCATTTACACACCGAGCTATATTTGAAGCGTATCCATCTGGAAATTTTAATTGTTTAGCCCATGCACATAGTTCTCTTATTTGATCTTTCCCAATGTATAAGAAGCTTTTGGCTTACAAAGTTTTCCATTTTCATCGTAAAATAAGTGCAGCTCCGGCCTTTTACAAAATAACTCCAAATCTATCCTAGCATTTCCATTGTCCTTTGTTTTTCCCTTGACATCCATAATCGTGTTCAATATATTATCAAATATATTTTTCTCAATATGCATCACATCTAAATTATGGCGAATAAGATTTGTGTGCCAATACGGCAATTCCCAAAATATGTTTTTCTCAACCTAATTATGAGTAACACCAAATTCAGGTATTTCTTGACGCTTACATAATGCGCCAAACGTGATGTCAGGAAGACAATGCACACGTAGTTTCATTTCTAAGCCAGATAAGCGTGGTGTAGGTTCATCTTGCTCAATCCTTCCTGTATGAAATTTATCACGTTGTCTTCTATATGTATGATTACAGGGTAAAAATTGACGATGACAGTCAAACCATGATTGTTTTCCTCCTTTCGAAAGTGTAAAAGATTTTGTGAACTCCATACAATAAGGACAAACAAGTCTTCCATGAGTGCTCCAACCAGATAATACAACATTTGCAGGAAAATCACTAATAGTCCATAAAAGACTTGCTTTCAACTGGAATTTTTCCTTTCTATATGCATCATACGTCAAAACACCTACTGTCCACAAATCCTTCAATTCGTCTATCAAAGGACGCAAGGACATCTATATTTTTCCCTGGACTCTTTGGGCCTGGAATGACCATATTCAAAAACATATAAGGTTCTGACATGCATAGTTCTGGAGGGAGGTTGTAAACGGCAATTATCACTGGCCAACATGAATATTGATTCCCGAACTTGCCAGAAGGACTAAAACCATCGGTGCATAATCCTAGGCGAACATTACGTGGCTCTGCTGCAAATGTAGGATGAATTTGGCCAAATGATTTCCATGCTTTAGCATGAGAAGGATGCCCCATATTTCCATCTTCACGGCGACTATGGAAATTCCATGTCATTTCTTTGGCTATAATATCCGTCATAAACAATCTCTGCAACCTTGGTGTTAATGGTAAGTAGCGCAATACCTTATATGGCACCTTCTTATTTGACCTCGAATTAGATGTCTTGTAGCGATCATGTTGACATACTAAACATTCTATCTTATTTTCATTCTCTTTGTAAAATAACATGCAATTGTTGACGCATGCATCGATCTTCACATAGCCAAGCCCGAGTTTAGCCAATTGTTTCTTTGAGTCAGAAGTTATTCGGCAAATTATCACCCTGCGGTAGCATATTTTTAATTACAGACATGTAACGGTTGAAGCATGCCTCAGACAAGTTGAACTCAGACTTGATATTTAACAATTGAGCCATGGCAGAAAATGTCGTGTGTTTTTTGCATCCTTTCCACAATGGCTTGTCAGCAGCTTTCAACAACTCATAGAACTTTTGTGCACTAGGATTCAGAGATTGTTCAAACCCCTCAAAGTTCCGACTTCCGATCAAAATCAGGGCCTGCTGCATTTAACACCATTGATACATACGAAGATTCTTCGACATTAGCATGAGAAGACTGCTCTAGTCATGTTGACCTTAATGACTGACCAGGACAGTATCGTCTACTCGTTGTTTCACCATGAGATGACCATAACGTATAACCTCGAGCAAACCCATTTCTCATAAGATGAAGTATTACATCATCACGAGTAAGAAATTGCATGTTAATGCATTTTGTGCATGGACACTTTATTTTTTGGTTAGAAACGAACTGAGAGTTTGAAAAGGCAAAATCCAAAAACTTGTCAACCCCTTCTAACCATTCATCTCTAACGTATCAATCGGCGTCCATCCGATTCCACATCCAACTACGGTCATTAGATATTTTTCTGCAATTTATGAACATTCCATAAAGAAACTATTTTATTTTTTATTTTTTAATAATGGACAAAAAAGTTTTGTGCAATATTTAATGCTATTCAATATATATTCCAAAAATCAGCTAATTATAGCTCTGTCTTTCCCCTGCTATTATGACTTGCTAGCTAGAGTTATACCTTTGATCAGCTCACTCAACAAAATTTAAAGAGAATGTATGTAAAATCCGACATTTTCCTTCTACTAAATTCAAATTTTCTTTACTATAAAACATTACAATAGGTTGTTTACACGTTATCTAGATACAGTGGGTTTTAATTTTGCTTAAATTAACAAAAAAAGTTAATTTTGGGACTTCAGGAAAAGTTCTGAAAAGTTTGGGGCCAAACTACATATAATAAAATTCAAAATGCCCTGATCAAATGGGCCTTGATTAAACTGTATATGGCTATATTTTAATAGATTATTAGTTTTGATGCCTTGTTCAAACGGGTCTTGTGTAAATCAAAGTAAAAAAATAGGCTTATTGTATTATATCCTCCAGATGGTTCACATTATGTCCTATTCAGTAATTTTATGTTCCTATTTGATGTGAGAAGGCAGAAAATAAAAAAACTTGGGGAGGGGGGTCATGTTGCTAATCTTGCACTGCAGCGTCCCCCTTACTGATTTAAGTCTCACAAACCAAAAGCACATCCTAACATCAAATTAATACTAATAATCTCAAGTTAACTGATAGTTAAATATTACATGTAACCCAACTTTTGCATAATCAGAAATCCATTTATACAATATTATACATATATATGAAACTGCATTCGTAGTCTAATAAAGTTGCAGGATAACAGGGGTTAGCTAAAAAGAAAGATAAAACAAGCACTGGACATAAAAAAATGAATAATTTGATATTTTTTAGAATATGTGAGTGTATTTACCATCCAAATTTTACTTCGCTATTCTAAAAAGTGCTTTATGTTTTTAGTGATGTCAGTTTCATCCAATATCAAAATCCTAAGCAAAAACTTTCTCAATAATATACATTATTAGAGGAGTTCATACGAAATCATATTTCACATTAATAGAAAAACTAATCCCTTCAATTTAACTCTTACATTCCCTGCCCAATTTAATGAGGATAATATTCCCTTAAAAGTCCATATATTCCCTTAATTAAAGATGACTGTATAGCCCTTAATTAATTAATTAGAGCTTTCATTTTCATTTTGTTATAATGCCACATTGCCATAACTTTCATTTTATTGCAATTCCGCATTGCCACGTAATACATAATCCAATGAGTCCTCTATTTTGCTATCACTTTTGTAACATGACTACGTTACTTGTTTATACAACTAAAATATGACTTTCTCTTCAAAATCTTGGAGGGTGCGATAGCCCATGTATGCAGCGGGTGTGGCTCCGCCCCTGAACATATTTATCTTATTATTGTTGCTCAAATTCAAATTCACTTCACCTTGTATTCTAAATTAAAATTGCTAAGATTAATTCAACGTTTGTCGTGTGTGCATTTGTTATATTAAATTATAAACATAAAAAAATAGGGAAAATATATAGGCGTGTTAAGAATTTTGCATATAAACTCCACTACAATATTCATACATATATTCATGAACACAATAAGTTTATGTAAAACAGAAAGAAGAGTGTAGATAGTGTTCTTACTGTGAATTCGGCACTGTTGATTCAAGTGTTGGTGAAACTGTGAAATTCAATGATCTCTTTAAGTATTTGAGTTGTCTGATATTGAAAAAGATTCAAATTTCATCTAAATATTTTGAAGAAATGAACTATATCTATTCTATATCTATATATAGCACAAGTCTTTTTTTTCTTTTCTTAAATTTTGAATTTTGAATTTTCAAATCAAATTACAGAAATTTTGTAAATATGGTTAAGAGTCTAAACAAATTCACTCTCCCAACAAACCCACTTTCCGCAAAATTTGTAAGATGATATCTAAATATTATCACTTAATTTGAAATCTAAAATTGATTAATTTTTTTATTGTCTGTGTATCTTGTTGAACGAGCCATCACTAATTCAAATTGGGCCGCATACAAATCGTATGAGAGAATCTTTGGCTTGTTGAATTAAAGATATCTCCTTTTAAAAATAGGATTAATATTATTTCAGATATACCAATTGAAGAGGGCCAAAATAAAAATATAGACAATTATTTCAATCGAGGCTCAGCTTACATTCCAGTTAATATGCTGGCATTGCATTCCAACATAATAGAGAAGTCATTAATATACGTTTGTGGATAAATATTGTGCTCCAATTATTTATCTTTTTGTTGTTCCCAAAAGTGGTCAATGAGGTCTAGAGGGGGGGGGGGTGAATAGACCTCTGAAAATTTTAATCAAATTTTAAAACTTTTTCTCTAACTTTTTCTGTCAGCAGACTAAGCTGATCTAGAATTCGTAAGACTACTAAGTTGTTCGCGCACAAAGCTTTGAGAAGCAGAGTTGACCACTCATCTGATTTCACTCAACTGATTCAGATGAAATATCAGAGTTTTAGAAACTAGTTGGCAGCGGATTTATCAAGTGTTTTTCAACCAATCTGTTCCTCTTTAAGTTTTCTCACTCAAAAGATTTTATCCCCAGTTTTTACAACTCCTTTTAAAATCTTTTGGTTCAGTTTGTATGTTTGAGTTCTTTTGAAAGTAAGCAAGGTAAAGAAACTATGAATCAAACACACATAATTTTTATAGTGGTTATATGGATAAAAATCCTTTAGTCCACTCTTCCAAGTCACGAAGATCTTGGGTTATACTATAATCACAAAGATTACAATATACTTTGCTTACGCCGAACAACAAATGAACTGGACGTAAGTTCGCAATAGGAGATCACAAAGAAAACCTATTCTACAGAGTGTTATCACTTCACAAAGATGGATAACAGCTCCTCGCAACTCTCAGTATAGGAAATCACTCAGAAGACCTATACTACGAAGTTATATCACTCACAAAGATGGATATAAACTTCTTCTCTTTGCAGTTGAATGTCACTCAGACAAACAAGAGTTTTGAGCTCTATTCTTCAACGATTTTAGCTCCGTCAACAAATGACTTCGCTTGTGATCAGACGACTCAACTGATGGATCTCGCTCTTAATATGTGATCTTGAATTGTGGAAGCCCCACTTTCGATCTTCAGTTTGTCTTCTATTTATACTCTTGGATTTGAATTTCTGCCCGTTGAAGATGAGACAGAATTCTGCAGTCCTCGAGTTCTGGTCCCCAGTTTTTGGAACGGCTATCTGCAACTGCTACAGTACAGTCTGATGTACTTTCTGTCAGTCGCATTTAATGCACTCAGCATGTTACCGTTGATAAGCTTACTTCACCGACTTCACTTCACTGATGGGAACGCTCGGTGATGACCACTCTCCTGATGATCACTCGACTGATTTAAGAATGAACACATCTATCTTGACTCGGCTGATGATTCTGATCTTCACTGATTTGATATCCCACTCAGCTGATTCGGTTACTTCGCTTCAAGACCTTGAGATAGGTTTCATAAGCTATTCTTAGTTGATGACTTAACCTTTTGATCTTCAAAACCATTATGGCCTTTTTGTCATCTTCTAAACCTTCTCCAATTTTAACCATTTTATGGTCATGATTAAAACAATGCTCATAAGCAAGGTAAGATGCATGAAATGTGTGATAAACATGCATATTGAAATGAGGAAGGCAATCATCACAGTGAACATGATCAACATGATAATATGAATAAGCATAGTGCATGTCATAATAATAATTATCATAATGTGATTCAAATTCTTTCCAGATAACTAATTTTTGCCTCAATTTCTTACCTGAGTTATTTAATAACTCTCCTTAGATTTAGCAGACTTGACATTTAAATTTTACTCCTATCAGCAGCCTATTCGACTGATGGGTGTTAGTAGTCTGATTCGTCTTAGGTAGCTTACTAGGTGTTCTAACTTGTTGAGCATCAGCAGACTTCTTCTTTTAAGCCTCTGATTTCTTTTTAGAGAATGATGCAATTACTTCTTTCAAGTTCATTTATATTTTCAATACGAATTACATACTCAGCTTTTAGAGTTTCATTCTCATGCAAATGCACACACAATATTTGAATTTGTAATTTAGCATTTATTCAAACGATTCAAATAGTGCATTTAATTAATAGTAGAAGTTACCTCAGATTCAGAATCATCAGATTCTATGACAGTTAAGCATAGAGTTTCAGGTACTTCTTCAAATTCTTTATCAGACGACTGATGGTCTGAATAAGATGTGCAGGAGTTTATTAGCTTTGCTGCATCAGCTAACTTTGGTTTGCTCTTACTAAGCTTACGCTCCTTTTTGGCACGCTTTTCCTTTTCAGCAAACTTTTCAGATGATGAGTGAGAATGATCTTTGATCAAGAGTCCATACTCCTCTTCATTGCAGTCTCTAAGTTTTACTTTGGAGGAATCCCTGTTTTCCTGAAAATGATCAGAAGAAGATGAAGTAGCATTTTTATATTTTAATTTCATTTCTTCTTGTAAAACTTCTCAAATTCATTCAGCAGCAGGGTAACGTCGTCAGCAGTGTAGACTTTTTCTGAACTCAGCAGAGTCTTCTGTTTTGACTTGTCTGCTGATTTTCTTGACTTGTCTGATGCCATAAGAGCAGTAGTAGGGTCTGAACTGGTTGTTCTAATCCCATTCTTGGCATTTGATACTCATATGCTTTGAGGGATGAGAACAGTTCGGAAAGAGAAATCTTCTCGAAATCCCTTGATTTTTCCATGGCTGTCACATTCATGTTGAATTTAGGTGGTAAGGCCTTGAGACCTTTGCGGTGATCTCCTTGTTCGAAAATTCTTTACCAAACCTTAGAACTTCATTCAGAGCTTTGGTAAATCTAGTATCCATTTGATCAATCGTTTCACCAGACTTCATTTTGAAATTTTCAAACTCCTCAAGAGCCAAACTGAGCTTGTGTTCTTTGATAGCGTCGTTTCCTTCGCTTAGCTCGCAGACTTTATCCCACATCTCTTTGGCAGTTTTGAAATGCTAGATCTTCTGGAATCTTTCTTCGTCTACAGCATTGAACATAATGAGCTTAGCCTTTTTATCAAGGTTTACTAACTTGACTTCTTTGGGAGTCAGCTCATCCAGCTCTTTGTCAACAATCTGATCAGGCTGGTCAGCTACCTTCACAATCTTCTGAAATCTGAATGGTCCTTTTGTAAAACAAGTAAGCATGTTGTCGTCGTAAGCGACAAGAAGGATTTCAATTCTGATTTTCCAGCTTTCAAAGTCCATAAGGCCAATGTGAGGAACATGGCTTATGACATCCATTTTTCAAAAAAGTTTTTTGATTTTCAAAATATGCTCTCTTTTTGAAAAATTTGAAAAACACACCTTGGATCAAGTTCGTTTGATCAGGCAGCTGATTCTAATGAACCACCCGCTCTGATACCACTTGTTGGTCCCAAAAGTGGTCAATGAGGTCTAGAGAGGGGGGGGGGTTGATCTTACGTGGTTTCGTTAACTCGATCAAGGGTGAGGATGCATCACAATTATCACAAGTAAAGTAAAGTGAAGATCAATTGTAATTGTATTCGAATTAAATGAGTACAAGTACAAATATATCTAGGGTCCTATCCGAGCATTATAGGATGCCGTACAAGCTAGAGGGTGAAATATATATGTTCGATCTAGATCTATAATCCCGAGCTGTTATGAACTGTAGCTTCGAGAAGAGAGCACCTGGGAAGTCGTGTCTAATGTCATAAATGCAGGGGGTATTTATAGCTGAAAATGGGGTCTAGGTAGTCTACCCGCAGGCATGTAATTCTTCGGCCCATAAGTTTGATTCAGAGCTCGGCCCAACAGTAACTTTGGATCCTGGGCTTGTTTACATTTACCACCAAACCACCGTCAGACTCGAACTCGATTCTTCGAGATAAGTACCGCTCGATCTCGTGTAATTGTAAAGAGAAGTAGGATCCAGAATGCCCCTCATCAATACTCCCCCACTTCTCGAGCGTAAAGTCAAACTTAAGCTCGAAGAAGTATGTTTAATGTCGGGGTAAATCGATCTCGGCTTATCGTTGCTGGTATGCCTCATTAAAAACCTGGCTCGGAAAAACCCTTCTGGGATAAAAACCGGGTCAGGGAAAAAGAGTGCATACTTAAACAATTTCTTGCTAGAGTAGTTATGAGATCGTCCTTGTTGTTTGTGATATGGATCTTTACTTCAGGAATTCTGGAAAGTTTAGGGACCGTAGGCGCAATTTCTGAAAATATAACTTCAAATTTACCTCAAGAGAGTCCAATCGTCGCGGTTACTCGGGGACCGATTTGCAATTTCCCATTTTGTCCCTGTATATATAGTTACACGGAGGGCCGCTGTTCCTCATAAATTCTGAGGAAAAACTTTTGATCGGAGCAGACAGGTCGATAAGTGAGTTTTATTTGCCATATTTGATCAGTTGTCTTATATTTATTATGTCGAGCTCAGCAGATTTGAAAGGAAAATCTCCCTTAGAGGAGAATGAGGTCGATAACAGCAAAGGAAAAGAGACTGTAGAGAATCGATCATCTGAGAACGAGAATCCACAAAACTCGGGTTCCGCCTCGAATAGCGAAGAGGAGCGAGAGTCGAGCTCTGACACTAGGAATAGCGAGGATGGAAATTCCGGCGAGGCAACAGTTTCTGATAGGGAAGATATAGAAGACGGGCAGCTTCCTTTGGGTAACAATGAGCAACAAAAATACAGACTAAGTCGTAATGTGGTGATTACGATCTATGACTGGGAAGAGCCCTCGACCAGCGCAGCTCTAAACATGACCGAGGAGAGGGCGGATGAAATCGTCTGTTCCTATAAGGAGACAGACCTGGCGGAGTTGCAAAAAGAGTTCGGTCCATATCTAGGCGCTGGCTTTTCAATAGTGCTTCCCTCTCCCGAACAACGAGTTACCGACCCCCCCGCCGGTTGTCAAGCCTTTTATTCCAAACACTTTCACTACGGCTTACGCATTCCCTTCCCTCCTCTACTAGAAAACCTTCTGGATGCTTTTAAGTTGGCTCCCTGTCAGATTTTACCGAATTCGATCGGCCTAATCATAGCTTTTTGCGTGTTGATGAAGGCTAAGGGGAAAAGGGCGGCTTTTCAGAATTTTTGGAGGATATTCCAGATCAGTTCTTCCACTTCTTCAAACGCAGGTTACGTATATTTCTCTCAGAGGCCGAAGATTTCGGTCTTATCGACCAACGTGAGTAGCAATCTGAAGGGATGGAAACGTGAGTTCTTCTTTGTCCGAGGGCCAGAGTCCCCGCCCTCCGAAGAAAATCCCGAGCCTACTCCCTTCGAGTGGCCCGGAGTGAAGGAGTGGATATATGGAAGACGCCGGCTCGTGGGAAATATGAAAAATGAGATAACAGATAATTTTTTGCAATCTCTTCGTGCTGACCCTCATCAGACTGCTTTAATGACTCAAGAGGCAGTTTTGCGGTTGGCCGAGCTCAGTAGTTGCACTTTCCCTGCCGATCCGATCGTCTTTGGGAAGGCTCAGATCGATCCTGCTAACCCCCCTTCCACGTTAGCTGATATTGTTGACAAATTCCGTACCTCGATATCTGGCCCTCACGTTGCTTCCTTTTCGAAAGGTAATAAGGGTCGACCTCATCCACAGGCATCAAAGAACCTTCGGAAAAAATCTAAGGCCTCCCACGGGATCGCGTCGACCTCAAACGCTTTAATAATTGTTCCCCCGATCACCGAAGCAGGGACCTCTCGGTCTCGGGCCGAGGCAGAGGGGACGTTCGATTTTCAAGGTCCCGAAACTCTTCGATCTGTTTTTCCGAACGTTTCTTCCAACCCAAATGACGCGGGATACAGTAATTATACTCTCCTGGAGGATTGTGCCAGGGAGATTTTGCAGGCCAGGATGGCTCGCAAAAGGAGTAGTAACATTCCTGAGTCTTCTAGGAGAGTTAAGCCCTTTGGTCGGGGACCGACTCCTATACCTTGTCGGGCTGGTCATTCCGAGCCAGATTTGGCGGATTTCATCAAAGAACACCTGCAAGGACCTAGGGCGGCTGGATACCCGGACTGTGGGACCATTGAATCTGACTTGGGCTCTGAGGGTGAGCATACGGTGGATAAGTCTCTCCGGATGTTTCTGGCTGGAAGATTCAAGGATGATACTATTCAGTCTTTCGCTAAGAAGGATTTCGAGATACTAGGCGATTACGCCCATGCTCATCAGAAGGTACTGTCTTATTCTGAAAGTTTCTGGCTTTTCCTTATAATTCTTATCTCGTGTTCTTATATGCCTTCTTTCTCGCAGGCCGGAGATTTGTTTATTCAAACTGCTTTCCGACAGGCCGTATTGAGCGAAGAGTCCCAGGCAGCTCAGAAAGCATTATACAAAGTCCTGGAGGATGAAGCTGCTAAGGCCAATCAACTTGAGGATGTCAAACTTAAATTATCCGAGGTCGAGTTGGAGCTTCAGAAGACTAAGGAGGAGTTGGAAGCGAAGAGGGCCATAGAAGGCGAAGTAGAGAAACTCAAGCTCGAGCTCGAGCAAACCAAAGTGACTGTCGAACAGTCTTATGAACGGGGTCGAGCTGAAGCCAGGCTACCTGCCATAAGGGAGTTCTTAGAGTCTCCGATCCTTGACGCTTTGGTTCGATCACGGTCAGGAGCGGTTAATCAAGCCTTCTACTTCAAAGGAGCTCAGCACCTTCTTACAGCCGCTAAGATTGAAGGAGTCCTTGGTGACTTCCTTCCTAAATTGAATCCTTACAAGAACATCTTCGGTGAAGATTATAAAGCGTCTTCCCTTCCTCCTAAGCTCGAGGAATTTGCCACTCATGAGTTTGCTCCTTTACTTGAGGAATTCGGTGTCCCGATGCCAAATCCTGATGAGCTCGAAGCCCAATCTGAAAATGAAGATGTGGATATTGAAGGGGATTCCCGCGATCAAAGTGTACAAGGCACTGGTTCGAGTCAATCTGCGTCTGGCGCACGAAGTCATGATGAAGAAAGCAGCAGCTCAAGTGAAGATGATTCCGACAGTTCGGAAAGCGGTTCTAGCGAATCGGAGAAACGAGATGGATTGGATCGTAGTTCGAGCCTGAAGGAGTCTAACGCATAAAGATTGTTATGTAATAGGATTAGCTTGGTGCAACAATGTACTTATGATCCTTTGTCCTCGCCTATTTAGTGGATTCCCGTATTTGAATTTCTTTCTTTTATACTATTTTATGTTATTGCTTGCTTGGATTTCTCACTAAGTTTCATGATGTCAGCTTTGCGTACTTGGTTACGTCACTGGGCCTTTCTTGGAAGCAGTGTTTTACCAATCATTGCCATTTGCATCGTACCGTTTTCTTATAAATAGCTAGGCCATTTTACGTTGCCTTTGCACTGATATCGCTCACTGCGTTCGGAGCTTCTTCAGAAATTATCTTGGTTGGATCTTCACCCGAAAATCGAGAGATGAATAAGAATCCGAACGCTCTCGTGATTTTTCCCGCGCCTTTTTCCGGGTCGAGTCATAGTAGGAAGATAAGGAAAAGAAAACGATCACCGATCAAATCTATTAGTACAGATCCGTCAAATTTTCGTGGGGAGAGTAAATCACCGATTACTACCCCTCCATCGTGCTTGAAATCTAGGGATTCAGACAAGAGAACTAAAAGGGTTTCTTTTGTGGATGAAGTAACTGGGTGCTCCTCTTCCCAATCCATTCCTTCGTTGGTCGGAGGATCTTCGTTTGGAAGAAGTGGGACTCGTTTTGATGCAGTGTGTTATAAGAAACCTGACATGAGTCTTCTTCGGACCGATGTTTCTATCTCAGAGTCGGTCTTCTCAACTGGGGAATATTCCTCGTTCCTGTTTCATTCTGGGTCGGAATCCCTTGCCCAGGTACATTTTTTCCTAACTTCTTTGTCATGGCCCTCTACTTCCTTTGTTCCTACTATGAAGTGTTTTCTTATAAGTTCAGGCTAGCAAAGTCTTTTCTAGGCTTTATGCATTGGTCAATCATGAGATCGAACGACGGGCTTCCATTTCGCTCGAGCTGATCGGCAAAAAGATCGAGTTGGAACGCGCGCTGGAAGCTAATAGATTTTTTAAGGAGAGATTGTCTCAGTATAAGTTGAGTTCGGAGTTAGAGAGACTTACAGATATTTATGAACGCGAGAAGAGATACTCCGAGCTCCGTGAGAGAGAAGCTTACACCCGCGGGTATGCTGATCGTAGTGCTGAAGTTCGAAAAATCCTTTCCGAAAATAATTTTATTTAGTAATACCTTGGTTAACCTTTGTATGACGAGTTAAAATTTCTCTTTGTAAGGCCATCCTTGTTGTAACGGTTTTTCTTTCTTGTTGTAGTATAACTCTTGTTGTAACGATATAATATTTGCTTGGAATGATATTTTGCGCCTCTCTTCTACCCCTCCTTCTCCCTTTTTTTTTTTTTTTTTTTTTTTTTTTGATGCCGTAGCCGTCGTGAAGAAACTTTGATAGAATGTTCATCTCGATCTATCTTCCGTGAAATGTTTTCATTTTCTAATGGAATGCTTGTTTCAATCCTAAGGGCATAGCAGAGACTTTCACCTTTAGTCGTATCAGAGCCTTTTTAGCCCTTGGGTCATAGCAGAGGCTTTCACCCATTCAATATATTCGATCTAAGGGGCATAGCAGAGGCTTTCACCCTTAGTCGTTTTTAGAGCAATTTTTAGCCCTTGGGTCATAGCAGAGGCTTTCACCCATTCAATATATTCGATCTAAGGGGCATAGCAGAGGCTTTCACCCTTAGTCGTTTTTAGAGCAATTTTTAGCCCTTGGGTCATAGCAGAGGCTTTCACCCATTCAATATATTCGATCTAAGGGGCATAGCAGAGGCTTTCACCCTTAGTCGTTTTTAGAGCAATTTTAGCCCTTGGGTCATAGCAGAGGCTTTCACCCATTCAATACATTCGATCTAAGGGGCATAGCAGAGGCTTTCACCCTTAGTCGTTTTTAGAGCAATTTTTAGCCCTTGGGTCATAGCAGAGGCTTTCACCCTTTTTCAATATTTTACAGAGAAAAGTAGAGACCGAAAATATCAGTAATATGACGAATAAGTAAGAATGTAGGCGAAATATACTTTCATTGAATACATAGTCTGAATAAACATTCTTCAAATAACCCAATTCTTCATTAAACACATATAGTTTGCCAAATAGTAACAGTCGAAAGAAAACAGAATAACTAAAGAGTAGAAGCCTCTATTGTAACTATCTTCCATAATATCTTCTTAAATTGACCGCATTCCAAGCTCGAGGCAGTATTTCTCCGTTAGGGCGTGCAATCTTATAAGACCCTTTCTTTCCAACCTCTACGATCACGAATGGGCCCTCCCAATTGGGTTGTAGTTTTCCTACGTGCTTTGATACTTCCACTTTTTTGAGCACTAAATCCCCTATTTTGAAGGATCGAACCCTCACATTTCGATTATAAGCCTTTTCCATGTTTGCCTTAGCGGCTTGGATTTTCAACTTCGCGCGGTCCCTACGAGCATCCGCGTGATCAACTTCCACTTGCCTCAGCGATTGATTTTCTTCAGGATCGTAAAATTCGACCCTGGGGGAAGGTATAAGATTCTCGACTGGAATAACAGCCTCCGATCCATAAACCAAACTAAATGGAGTTTCTCCTGTTGCCGCTTTGACTGTTGTTCTGTTGGCCCATAATACTCCTGGTAGCTCATCCAGCCATTTTCCCTTTGCTTCCGATAAGCGCTTCTCCAGAGATCGAACAATTTCCCGATTCACTACTTCAGTTTGTCCGTTAGCCTGAGGGTGGCCAACAGACGCAAAGTTCTGTTGTATTCCAAATCTTTCACACCAATCCGTGATCCTTTTTCCTGCAAACTGTGTTCCGTTATCTGATATTAAAACCCTGGGGATTCCGAACCGGCAGACTATGTTTTTCCATAAAAAATTAATAACTTGGAATTGGGTGATCTTTGTCAAGGCAACACATTCGACCCACTTGCTGAAATATTCCACAGCTACAAGTACGTAATTTTTTCTGGCTCGCGCTGTCGGGAAAGGTCCCACTATATCGATGCCCCATTTGTCGAAGGGCCAACAAATAGGGATCGAGTGCATGTGTTCGGCCGGTTGGTGTATTAAATTTGAATGAATTTGACAATGATAGCACTTTTTCACATACTCGACAGAATCAGAAAAGAGTGTAGGCCAATAATATCCAGATCTTGAGCATTTAAGAGCTAATGCTCGAGCTCCACAATGATTTCCTGCTTCCCCTTCATGAACTTCCCTTAAAATGGCATTGTAGTGCGACTCGCGGATACATTTTAATAGAATTCCCGAAGAGGACCGCTTATAGAGTTGACTGTCCATCAAAGTAAATGATGGCGCTCTATATTTGATTCTCCGAGCCTCATTTGCATCATCCGGCAGTTTTCCATCCTTGAGATAGACGATAAGAGGGTCGCTCCACGATCTACTTGGCTCTTCGATTTCCATAACTCCAATAGCAGGATCTGCATCTAATTCGATCGCAGACATATTCGATAGCAGCCAAGTGATTGTTCTCTCAGTCTTCCCGTCGGCCAATCCTGTAAATTTTGACAATATATCGGCCCAGAGATTCTCCTCCCTTGGTATCGGTTGAATATCAAACTTATCGAACTCCGAGATCAACTTCTTTGCTTTGTTCAGATATTTAATCATGTTGAATTCTCTGGCCTCGTAAGTGCCTTTTACCTGTCTGTGAACAAGTTCCGAATCCGTTAGTACGATGATCGATTTTACCTTTGCCTTAATGGCCATCTCTAATCCAGCTATCAATGCTTCATATTCAGCCTCATTGTTGGTGACAACAAAGTCCAAAGTTATCGCGTAGCTCAGATCTTCAGCATTGGGCCCTTGGAAGTGAATCCCAGCTCCGCCACCTTCCTTGGTCGAAGATCCGTCCACGTGCATCAGCCAAACTTGATCGTTTGCCTCTTCTACCACACATAATTCCGAGGTTGTTCCTTCTTTCTCGTTCGATATGTTGGTTGATTCAAGCACAAAATCAGCTAGCACTTGCGCCTTGATAGCGATTCGTGGTCGGTATTCAATTTCGAACTGGCTGAGCTCGACCGCCCACTTTATCAACCTGCCTGAAGCTTCTGGCTTGGACAAAACCTGTCTTAAAGGTTGGTTAGTTAAAACAATGATTTTATACGTTTGAAAATAGGGCCTTAATCTCCGGGCCGCCACAATTAAAGCAAGTCCAAACTTTTCAATCTCCATATAATTCTTTTCGGCACCCTGCAACAATTTACTCAAATAGTAAACTGGTTTGTGCTCAGCCTTATCTATCTTGACCAGAACCGAGCTAATGGCTTCTTCTGACACAGCTATGTACAGATATAGGGGTTCCCCTTCGGATGGTTTTGCTAGCATGGGTGTCGAAGTCAAGTATGCCTTCAGTTCTTCGAAAGCCTTGTCGCATTCGGCGTTCCACTCGAAGTTCTTAGATTTACGCAACAGTCTGAAGAAAGGTAAGCTTTTGTCAGCGGATCTGGAGATGAATCTATTTAACGAGATAATTTTTCCGATCAAACTTTGAACGTCCGAAAGTTTTCTCGGTGGATGGAGGTCAGTGATCGCTCGGATTTTTTCTGGATTAGCTTCAATCCCCCTTTCATGAACTAAATACCCAAGGAATTTTCCTGATCGCACCCCAAATGTGCATTTCGCTGGGTTTAGCTTCAATCCATACTTCCTCAAAATTTTGAAGCACCTATCGAGATGATCAATATGATCCTCTTCGGACATACTTTTTACGAGCATGTCGTCTACATATACTTCCATGATTTCCCCTATTAACTCTTTGAACATCGTATTGACCAACCTCTGATATGTTGCACCGGCGTTCCTTAAACCGAAGGGCATAACGATGAAACAGTACACCCCTCGTTCGGTGATAAATGCCGTTTTGTCCTGATCTCTTTCGTTCATGAAGATCTGATAAAATCCTTGAAATGCATCCATCATACTAAACAATACAAATCCTGCGGTGGAGTCCACAAGCATGTCAATTCGAGGCAAAGGGTAAGGGTCCCTTGGACATAGTTTGTTTAAGTCGGTGAAATCATTGCACATTCTCCACTTGTTTTCGATCTTTTCTCCCTTGGAGACTAACACCACATTGCATAGCCATTCTGTGAATTTTATCTCCTTGATTTGCCCAGCTGCTAACAATCTATCGACCTCAGCATTAATTATCTTGTCTTTCTCTCGTCCGTGATTACGCTTCTTCTGCCTCACGGGTCTGGCCTTTGGGTCGATATTCAGGGAATGCGTTATCACTCGCGGGTCGATTCCTACTATGTCATCCGAACTCCATGCGAAGACATCCACGTTTTTCTGCAAGAATCCGATGAGCTTTGCCTCCATGCCATTACTTAGCTCCGTTCCTATTTTTGTGAATTTTTCTGGAGATCCAGGTACCAAGTTCACCTTTTTGTGATCAGGTGCTTGTACACTCATGTCAACGATCTTCCCTTTCTTTCCATCCAGTCTTTCATACTCAGGAATTCGGGTTCCGGAGTTAGAGACTAACTCAGTTATTTTTCTTTTGCTAGGGACCTCAGGCTCCAGCTTTTCCTTGATGGTCAAGGACGAACTATAACACTCCCAGGCCATGTACTGGTCGTTCCTCATCTCTCCTACTCCTCCGTCGGTTGGGAACTTTATCTTCTGATGGTATGTGGATACGATGGCCTTAAAAGTATTCAGAGCGGGTCTTCCCAAGATGGCGTTGTAGGCGAACGGCGTATCCACCACTAGGAACTTGATCATTCTCGTGACATTCTTTGGTTTTGTTCCTAGAGTGGTACTCAAAAGTATGGTTCCGAGCGGGGTGATTTCAGATCCGCCGAATCCGACCAAAGGGGTGGTTACCTTATCCAAACGTGGATGACAGAGTTTCATTCTTGTAAGAGCTTCTGATGAAATTATGTTTGCCGAGCTCCCATTATCGACCAGCACTCTTTTGACCTCGAAATTTGCAATTCTTAGTGTTAATACCATGGAAAAGTCTGGATCATCTTCATTCGTGTCCCAATTAACATCCGCGGGTCGATCCGCCTCGCTAAAGCTGATGATCTGATTCTCCATGGATGGGAATTCCAGAGATAGAACCTCCCTTTTTGTGGACACTCCTGTCCTGATTGACCTTAAAGTCCGTTTTCTGGCATTCCTACTATCTCCACCTGCCGGTCCACCCGCAATCATGTTGATCACACCGTTCGATTGTTCTTCTGTCTGATTTTGAATTTGTCTCTGCCGGGCGTTAAGTTTTCTCGGGCTACGGGATCTGTGGCGGTTGTTATAGTTGCCATTCTTAACAAATTCTTTCAGTTTACCCTGGTTGATTAACTTTTCGATCTCAACCTTTAACTGATAACAATTTTCCGTACTATGACCTCTCGCTCGATGATACCGACAGTATTGGTCATATCCTGGTGCGCCTGGCCTCGCCTGTGTGATCCTTTGGGCTTCCGGGATTAAATTACCTTCTTCTAACACAGTCAACACTTCTTCTTTAGAACTGTTAAGTTCGGTAAACTGAATTTTACCCGGCCTCGGGGCTCGATTTTGATTATAAGGAGGTCCGTATGAATTCAGCCCTTGGGGTGGTATATGCGGCTTAGAAGTGTTGATCCGCTGCCAGACGGATCCTCTACTCGATCCCCCATAATCACCTGGTCTTGGGATCGGAGCACGATCTTGTTTTTTGAGATGAGATTTATCTAGATGTGAACTCTTCAATTTGTTCATCTCTTCCTGTATCATATATTTTTCAGCAATTTCCATTATCCGTTCGAAGGATTTTGGTTGCTTTCTACATAATGCATTCCCAAACTGGGTGCTTCTGGTCAGCTCGAACATCAACGAGGACAGATATTCAATTTGTGGGGTATCCACTTTCAAGAGCTCAATACTAAATCTTGCCAGCCATTGCCTCAACGTCTCTCCTTCAAATTGTTTCACAGTGCCCAGATGGTTTGCTGGCAATCTTGGCTTCCTCTGGCTAGCGAATTGATGCTTCAGTTTATCGCAAAATTCTTCGAAAGAAAATATGGAGTTTGGAGGTAACTTTCCAAACCAATCGAGGGCAATTCCTTCAAAAGTGGTGACCATAATCTTGCAACAGAAATTATCCGAGTGTCCATACAAATTCATAACATTAACAAAGCTGTTAATGTGTTCTCCGGGGTCGGTAGTCCCGTTATACCGAGGGAGCCTGGTCGGCACTGTTTCTGTGTTTCGAGCTTCGCGTACTTCTTGACAAAAGGGTGAACATCTCATGATATTATTCGAGACCTCCCTTTCTCGTATGTTTCCTCTAGTCAGGGAGTTCCCTGCTTGCCTGGCAGCTTGATGAGTGAAGGGAATCTCGATCATGGTATCCTGCTCTTCCAATTTTTTAGCCACCCTTTCCTGTATTATTTTCTCCAATTCAGATTCTGTAATTCTCTTGCCAATTGGTCTGTTCCTTCTTACAGCGCCGGCGGTGTGACTTTCTCCCACAACAGAATTTTCCAGATCGTGCACTAGTGCAGGTGGGTTTTCAGACCGTGCATTGGCTTTCGAGGGTGCTGCTCGTCGTGGATGTGTCGACGGGGCTTGCGACATATCATTTTCCTTTTGCAAGTTCGATGAAGGTATCTCTGGTCTTCCCTGAATCCCTGGTTGGTCTACAGGTGATTGATCTGCCCTTCCGCTGTTCAAGAACTCCCTGCACATTGTGCCTATTATAGATCTTAAGTCACCAATGGTTGTGTGCACTGGAATGTTATCTTGTGGAACCGCCGGTGGCACCTCCGGTTGTTGTTGTGCGGCGCGTGATAAATTATCAGGTTCATTATTGACGGAATTTTGTGCTCCCCCTGCTTGGGAAGGCTCTCCTCTAATATATGTATTTCTCCTCGTAGTAGGCATATTTCGATCTAATACTCGAATAATGCCCCTCGGTGGGCGCCAATTGATCTTACGTGGTTTCGTTAACTCGATCAAGGGTGAGGATGCATCACAATTATCACAAGTAAAGTAAAGTGAAGATCAATTGTAATTGTATTCGAATTAAATGAGTACAAGTACAAATATATCTAGGGTCCTATCCGAGCATTATAGGATGCCGTACAAGCTAGAGGGTGAAATATATATGTTCGATCTAGATCTATAATCCCGAGCTGTTATGAACTGTAGCTTCGAGAAGAGAGCACCGGGGAAGTCGTGTCTAATGTCATAAATGCAGGGGGTATTTATAGCTGAAAATGGGGTCTAGGTAGTCTACCCGCAGGCATGTAATTCTTCGGCCCATAAGTTTGATTCAGAGCTCGGCCCAACAGTAACTTTGGATCCTGGGCTTGTTTACATTTACCACCAAACCACCGTCAGACTCGAACTCGATTCTTCGAGATAAGTACCGCTCGATCTCGTGTAATTGTAAAGAGAAGTAGGATCCAGAATGCCCCTCATCAGGGGTGAATAGACCTCTGAAAATTTTAATCAAATTTTAAAACTTTTTCTCTAACTTTTTCTGTCAGCAGACTAAGCTGATCTAGAATTCATAAGACTACTACGCTGTTCGCGCACAAAGCTTTGAGCAGCAGAGTTGACCACTCATCTGATTTCACTCAGCTGATTCAGATGAAATATCAGAGTTTTAGAAACTAGTTGGCAGTGGATTTATCAAGTGTTTTTCAACCAATATGTTCATCTTTAAGTTTTCTCACTCAAAAGATTTTATCCGCAGTTTTTACAACTCCTTTTAAAATCTTTTGGTTCAGTTCGTATGTTTGAGTTATTTTGAAAGTAAGCAAGGTAAATAAACTATGAATCAAGAAACTATGAATCAAACACTATGAATCAAACACACATAATTTTTATAGTGGTTATATGGATAAAAATCCTTTAGTCCACTCTTCCAAGTCACGAAGATCTTGGGTTATACTATAATCACAAAGATTACAATATACTCTGATTACGCCGAACAACAAATGAACTGGACGTAAGTTCGCAATAGGAGATCACAAAGAAAACCTATTCTACAGAGTGTTATCACTTCACAAAGATGGATAACACCTCCTCGCAACTCTCAGTATAGGAAATCACTCAGAAGACCTATACTACGAAGTTATATCACTCACAAAGATGGATATAAACTTCTTCTCTTTGCAGGGAAATTCTTACCCAAACCGGGTTTGGCCAAGCCCAAAGTAACTAAAAAGCAAGTGTAATACACTTGCTTTGGGATTGGATGTAACTCCCAGGAGAGTGACCAATCACAAAGCAAGTGCAATACACTTGCTTGGTGGTTGGATGGGTTTGGCCAAGCCAGGCTTGGACAAGAATTTTCCAATGTCACTCAGACAAACAAGAGTTTTGAGCTCTGTTCTTCAACGATTTTAGCTCCGTCAACAAATGACTTCGCTTGTGATCAGATGACTCAACTGATGGATCTCGCTCTTAAGATGTGATCTTGAATTGTGCAAGCCCCACTTTCGATCTTCAGTTTGTCTTCTATTTATACTCTTGGATTTGAATTTCTGCCCGTTGAAGATGAGACAGAATTCTGCAGTCCTCGAGTTCTGGTCCCCAGTTTCTGGAACGGCTCTCTGCAACTGCTACAGTACTGTCTGCTATACTTTCTGTCAGTCGCATTTAATGCACTCAGCATGTTACCGTTGATAAGCTTACTTCACCGACTTCACTTCACTGATGGGAACGCTCGGCTGATGACCACTCTCCTGATGATCACTCGGCTGATGGCTACTCGGCTGATTCAAGAATGAACACATCTATTATCCCACTCGGCTAATCGGTTACTTCGCTTGAAGACCTTGAGATAGGTTTCACTAAGTTGTTCTTAGTTGATGACTTAACCTTTTGATCTTCAAAACCATTATGGCCTTTTTGTCATCTTCAAAACCTTCTCCAATATTAACCAACACTTTTAAATATTGTGCTCCAATTAAGCTAATATGTATTGAACTCTTGTTTCTGAAGGGAAAATACGTTTGTGGATAAAGAAAATAAATAACATTTTTTGCGATAAATTTGCGCTCGATTTCGGTGTTGCAGATGGCCATCTGTCGCAAATTATAAATATGTAAAAATTTAAAAAAATCGTGTCAAATTTGTGAAAAATTACATGTCACAAGTTATTGTGACAGACATTTGTCACAAATTGTGGTCGCTAATTTTGGTGCCAAAAATAAATAAGTAGCGCCAAAATTTTGCGACAAACTTGCAACGAAGTCACAAATGTTAGTCACTGTTTTGTTGCAGATCCGGTCGTAAAAAAATTGATGTAACTCTGTGAAATTTCGTTGCAACTCTGTCACAAATCAGTTAGAAATTGCGACGAATGCCATCCGTCGCAAATTTTCCGTTGCAAAAGCCCCAATTTCTAGTAGTGAGTGGTCATCAATGAAAGTTACGAAGTAATGTTTTCCTCCAATCGATGAGATAGTCATTGGACCCCAAACATCAGAATGAACAAGCTCCAGCTTTTCATTTTTTGGGGTTCTACCACCTTTCTGAAAGCTGACTCTCTTTTGCTTTTCGAAAATAGGAATTGTTGGGATTTCTCGACTTAGATCTCCCATTCTTGGATTTTCCTCGGTTGTTTGATCTTCCTCGATCATTTTTCCTTTCTCTGGACTCCGTTGACAAAGCAGATGGTGTCGAATTATCGCCCGACTCTCTTCGTCGAATTTTTCATTTAGAAGAAGATCTCGAACATCGTTGAATTTCAACTTACTACTTCCTGATGAGCTACTCATAGCCGTGACCGTAGCATTCCAACTTTCTGGCAGGGAGGACAAAAGTATCAACACTTGTACCTCATCGTCGAACTCAATTTCAACCGAACTTAAGTGGGTCGTGATTGTGCTAAGTTCGTTGAGATGTTGAGCCACTGATGAACCTTCACTCATTCTCAGGATGAATAATCGCCTCATAAGATGCACTTTATTTGAGGCCGAAGGTTTCTCGTACATATTCGAGAGAGCTTTCATAAGACCAGCCGTAGTCTTCTCTTTTGCAATGTTAAAGGCTACATTGCGGGATAACGTCAATCAGATAACTCCAAGAGCTTGTCGATCCATGAGTTTCCATTCCTCATCCTTCATGGATTCTGGTTTCGTTTCTTCGAGAGGTAGATATAAATTTTTCTGATAGAGATAGTCCTATATCTGCATCTTCCAAAAGCCGATGTCCGAACCGTCGAACTTCTCGAGTTTCATCTTCCCTTCGTCTGCCGCCATTGCTCCCACTCAAATCTGGATGCCCCTGGAATATGCCGATTCCTGGGCTCTGATACCAGTTGTTAGGGATTCTAGCAACCAGATTTAACGAATAGAGCAAAATAAATAGACACAATATTTACGTGGTTCATCCAAAATGGCTATTTCCACGGGCTGCTGCAAAACTTTCACTATAGGGAGAAAAATACAAGTGTTTACAAACACTCACACCCACTTCTCAATATTTCTCGATTCAAGAAGGAACTCTGAAGATTGCACTCTCAATTTTCTGCCTAACACTAGAAGAGAATATTGCTTGTAGTTGATTTTGTGATGATCTTCAAATGAATAGGCTGCCACCTATTTATAGTGCACAAATTGAACTTGAGTGGTCTTCCAAATTTGGAACTTGAGCTCACTTAAAACTTGTATTTTGACCATAGACTTGTGCCTTCACTTGAAAATTGTTCTTCACTTGGAACTCACATTTGACCATTTGTAAATTGTGCCACCATAGTAAATTGTCTCCCTCATTAAGTGAAAGTCAATTTTGAAAATTGCAAATGCATTAACAGAGAGGTAGAAGATGAAGATGAAGGTGAAGGTGTGGTTGGAAAATTTTGAGAGAGGAAACGACAATAGCACAAGAATAATGGAGTTAGAAAATCTAATCTCTTCCTAAAATATATTTATTGTAGGCTTATGTTGTATTTAGTATAGGGTTATTTGTGTAATTTATTAAATACGTAGTTTTTTCAAATGTCTGATTGTCTCGTCATCGTCGGACATTTTGACTTTGTTTTGTGGTCCAAATTTGATTTTAACTTTTTTATGGTTAAAATAGGATATCTCATATGCACTCTTGTCGCATGAAATCTCGTTTTAGAAAGACCCTTGTGGCTAAATTCTGCTATGTTGTAATTTTCTTTTTCTATATTATAAACACCCAACAAGATAGCAAATAGGGGATAGTGTGCTGGACTGGGCCGGGGGTGAGCGTCCATGGGCTGGGCCGAATAGCATGTTACATATTGGGTTATTACTATTTATTTATTTTCTTTTTTTTTTTTTTTTGTTTATTTCAATCAACAATGATGAATTTTCAAAATTGATCTTATGCTAGGTGGGATAGAGTATTGGGGACTGGACAGTTCAATCCCAAACTTGTTATGAACTCCAGTGTTATATTACGCAATATTGCAATACATGTACTCAAATTGAAATATCCTCTGTTCAAGTTTTTCAGAATATGGGACAGAACGGGTTTGGGATACCCAAACCCTATGTCTACCCCTAGTTTATGAGTCAATGGATATCATTTTCACCATGATATCAAAGTTTTGTTTCTAGTGTACGTTTAAACCAATTAAATATTAATTTATTATTTTAAATAATTTCAAAAATCCTAGGAAATTTGTGAAAATATTATTAAATTATTAAAAATAAGAGAGTTTTAAGATAAACAAAATATTTTGAAGTTATAGATTATTTTTATTTTCATTGATTAGAAAAACTGAAAGCATTCAACATTTTGGAAGACAATTTTGATCCCTAATCTTCAACTTTGCATGTGTTTTACTGTTAAGCCAATGTTAGAAGATTAATACCTTAAATATTTTCTTTTGCTAGTTTTATTTTCCTTTAAAAATTGTCAAATAAACATCAATCACGTTTAATTTTTTAAAGATTACCACATAATAGTATGATATAAATCCAAGGCCGGCCCAACACAAACACTTTAATTTGAAGGTTCAAGTCGAACTCAAAACTTGGGCCCATTTTAAGACGGACATTTTAAAATTTCCAGCCAAGTTTAAATTTGGAGCCATGTTTTTTTTTCTTTTTCTTTTTTATTATCTTGGTTTCGGAAATTGGAGCCATGTTTGTCAAAGTGAACCAATTTCTTTTGCTTTTATATTAAAAAAGTAGTTTACTTTAGACATGTGTCATTCATAGAGACCCATAATGCAATACCCACCATGTAGTATCTCCTAAATCCAAGAATAGCTCTATATATAGTATTTTACTTTTAAGACATTAATAAATCATTGTCTAATCATTGTAATTATAGCCTATTTGAAATGCTATCTAAACTAAATTTAAACTAAATTTAAGATAAGTAAAATATTTGTGGATTTTACGATGATAATCATTTGTAAATAATGAACTCATTGATCATGTCCTCATCATTATTTTCATTATTTTTTCAATTCATGTTTATATTTTATGTTATCATTATTTTTATCTTGTCCACGTGTCGGCTCAAGAATAATTTTTAAGATTTTTTATATGCTTTTTTATCCATTATTGTCAATACGATTTTGCAAAATATATTTTAATTAAAATAGTTGAAAAGAGATCTTAACAATTTAAAAATAAATAGACAAATAACAAGTATTAAAGTAGTTTTTCAATATTTATATAATAAAAAATTATTTGGATTCCCAAACCCTGAGCCCAATTTGAGCTCAGTTGGGGGAGGTGGGCATTTTACATCTCCCCTTTAGTCCTTCACTGTGACATTTTTTTCGCATTTTTTTTGTATCTAAATTGATTTGAGTTCCCATGTGGACTTTTTTATGGGGTGTTTTGCAAGTTAATTTCATGTGATATATTTAATGGACAATTTACCTTCTTTTGATATAAAAATAGGAAATTTAACTCAATAAAATGAAAGAGTAATGTTAGCCTCACAACCCACAACCGGCTGTACATATATATAGCCGGTTGTGGGCTTAAATTTTTATTTTCTTTTGCCATTTATTTTGATATATAAGAAAAAAAAATTAATTATAAAATATAAAATTGCAAAAAAAAACCCATAACTAATCATCAAAAAATCCTATTTATAAAAAAACCCTAGACCCCTAAACCCTAAACCCTAAATCTAAACCCTAAAACCCTAGACCCCTAAACCCTAAACCCTAAAACCCTAAACCCTAAATCAAACCCTAAATTAAATATTATGTCATAAATCCTAAATTCTAGGCATTGCAAATACTTTTAAATTATCAGTTTATATTTTTATTGTAATTTTTGAGATATTTTATATTCAAATATTGATAAATGATAAATTAACATATGAAAAGTAATGAATTATTTTTTATATGAGTAATATAGTATAATTTAGGTGTTCTTTTGTAATTTTTGAAAGTTGAGATATTTATATTCAAATATTGGTGAATGTTCAATTATCATTTGGAAAGTATTGAATTATTTTTTATATGATTAATATCGAAAAATTTTGGTCTCTTTTATAATTTTTGAAAGTTGATTGAGTTGTTAATAGATTTAAAAAATTATTTCAAGAAGAAACCTGTTAAACAGGTAGCATGTAACACAATAAAGTTTGAAAACATTAAATAAGGGTTGTACAAAGGGCTGTGAACATATGGGCTTTGACAAAATCATTTTCCAAAATGATATAATGAACAATTTACCTCCTTGTGATATAAAAATGGGCAATTTACCTCCCTGTGAAATGAAATAATAAGCAATTTAACTCCCTATGATATGAATTAATATGCAATTTAGAGAAAGGTAATGTGCTTCTTTTATAAAAACACATGGAGGTATTTTGCCCTTTTTTCTTATCACAGGGAGTTAAATTGCCTATTTAGGATATCACAGAGACGTATTTTGCCCTTTTATTTATCACATGAAGTTAAATCGCCTATTTAAAGTAATGTAAAGAGTTAATTCCTCTTTTACGGGGTCATCGTAAGCAAACAATTCACCTAGATTAAAATTGAGAGAATTGCATTTGCGGTATCAAATTATATAGCGATTCCAACTTGTGGTACCATAAAAAATGAAGTTGATCAATTTCGTACCGTAATTTAAGAAATTGAATCACATTTGGTACCACCGTTAAAATTGGCGTTAATTGTTGATGTGGCAGTTAAGTTTTATTGCAGAATTGATACCATTACTTATAGTGACTGACAATTATACCCCTAACTTTTCAAGTTGTCAAAATAACCTCATATCTTCAAATTTACTAATAATTTTAGTCCACATTGTTGCCCAATTTCAAAATTGGCTCGAATAAAACACTTGCGGACCAATTTAGAGATTTAAATTAATATATTTACATATGTATTTAACTAATTTAATTTATAAATAATATTAACAAACCAAATAATACATGAACATAAATTCGATAAAATATTAATTAAATCTAAAATTTTTATAATAATATGAATATATATAATATTTATTAAAAAATAAATTATATATTATTAATAAAATAATTATAATAAAATAAAATAAAAACCTTCTTCGACCACCTACCCCCCAACCAACCCTCCCCCCCCCCCCCAAAATCTCAGGCCTCCACGGCTTGGGATCTGTCCGATCCCAACAGATCCCAGGCCGTAGTGGCCTGGGACGGACGATCCCAGGCCATTGCGGCCTGGGACGAGCGATCCCAGGCCGACATGGGTTGGGTGGGTGGGTTAGGGGTAGGAGAAGTTTTTTTTTTTAATTTATAATTATTTTATTAATAATATATAATTAATTTTTTAATAAATATTAAATATATTCATATCATTATATAAATTTTAAATTTAATTAATATTTTATCGAATTTATGTTCATATATTATTTGGTTTGTTAATATTATTTATAAATTATATTAGTTAAATACATATGTAAATATATTAAGTTAAATCTCTAAATTGGTCCGCTAGTGTTATATTCGAGCCAATTTTGAAACTGGACAACAATGTGGACTAAAATTATCAGTAAATTTGAATTAGATATGGGGTTATTTTGACAACTTGAAAAGTTAGGGGTATAAGTGTCAGTCAGTATAAGTAATGGTATCAATTCTACAATAAAACTTAACTGCCACATCAGCAGTTAACGCCCAATTTTAACGGTGGTACCAAATGTAATTCAATTTCTTAAATTACGGTACCAAATTGATCAACTTCATTTTTTATGGTACCACAAGTTGGAATCGCTATATAGTTTGGTACCACAATTACAATTCTCTTGATTAAAATTACATCCCGTTAGAGTTAAGTTCAACAAAGAAGTCATGTTATTTGAAAAAACTTATTCATAAAGATTCGAACATACTTACGCTATTACAACACAAGTACACCAACATAGTAGTTTTATGATTAAGTAACACTTTAAACGAAAATAAAAAGGTAACAATCACAAAAAGTGTCTATAAATAATACACTTATTTTGTAATTGAACATGCAACGAATTGAAGCCTAATGAAGCTCAAATACTCCTCGTTGATCCAACTATATTTTTCACCGTAAGGATTATCCATTATTTTTAGAGGGTACTTTTCGATGCAATCTTCCCAAACATTTGGATCCTTCAAATCCCTTAACACCTCCCACACACAATTATTGCACTTGAAACCAGCACCTAAACTTATCATTAAAATTCTATCACCTTTCTTGAGCCTTTGTTTAGCTTCCATGTAACCCAAAACGTACCAAAGGCCACCCGCCGAAGTGTTGCTGAAGCGGTGAAGCGTCATCCGAGCTGGCTCAAGATCGTAATCGGATAGCGCTAAGCTCTTCCCAACTCCATCAATTACAGCCCTGAAATTCATCCCCACGGATCAACATGACGGTAATATTAGTCTTAATAATAAAGTGATAACATCAAACTTATACTCCCTCTGTTTTTTTTTTATTTGTGGCTTTGAAGAATTGCACACGAATTAAGGAATATCATAAATAATCACTTTTTTTAAGTAAATATTTCAAAATATCCATTTAATTAAATGATCTTAAATAGCATTCATGGCAAATATTAGTGAGAAGGGTAAAATTAATAAAAGAACATTAATTTTACATTGAAATCCTAAAACGACAAATAAAAGTAAACAAGAAAAATTTACCAAAACGAAAAAAAAGGGAGGGAATAGTTGTTTATAAATATTCAAGAATAATAATTTTAAATAAAGACACATGTCTATGCGTGACATAAATATGTTAAAATGTGATTAAATATCCATTCCACGGCAAATAGAAAAGAGTGGTGCTAGCATAACAGCCCACAACCGGCTGTACAAATGTACAGCGTGGGCCTATTTCCTTTTCAAAAATAAGATGCAAAAATAAGTTGTAAAACAAAATTGCAAAATAAATCTATAATTAATCACAAAATAAAAATAAATCCTATTTATAAAATAAACCCTAAACCCGAAATCACAAACCCTAAATCCTAAAACCCTAAACCCCTAAACTCCTAAACCCCTAAACTCCTAAACCCTAGAACCTAAAACCGTAAACCCTAACTAATCATCAAATAAAAATTAATCCTATTTCTAAAATAAACCCTAAACCCTAAGCCCTAAACCCTAAAACCTTAGACCCTAAAATCCTAAACCCTAAAACCCTAAACCCTAAAACCCTAAATTAAATATTATGTCATAAACCCTAAATTATAGGCATTGCAAATACTTTTAAATTATGATTGTATATTTTTATTGTAATTTTCAAGATAGTTTAAATTCAAATATTGATAAATGATAAATTAACATTTGAAAAGTAATGAATTATTTTTTATATGAGTAATATCATTTAATTTAGGTGTTATTTTGTAATTTTTTAAAGTTGAGATATAGGTTGTAATTTTTTTTAATACATTTTAAGATTTTTAAATTATAGAATGTCACATCATGACAAAATCTAAATTTAGTGGTAAAAGTTGCAAAAAAATTTCACTATACAAATTTTTTGAAAATTGAGTGGGTTATTAATAGAATAAAAAAATTATTTGAAGAAGGAACATGTTAAACAAGTAATAGGTAACATAATTAAGTATGAAAACATTAAATAGAGACTGTACAAAGGACTGTGAATGTGTGGGCTGTTATATAATCATTTTCCAATAGAAAAATAAAAAAAAAAGCCAATTAACTTTATTAAATTCTCTTTATGGAATAGTTATTGAACAACTATGTGACTTCGCTAAAAGAAAAAAAAAAGAGAACTTTTTTGAAACTTGGCTATTTAAATATGTTAAGTGATAATAATTCAATTTTAATCACAATTTCATATTAATGTCATAAATTATTATAGTATTACTTTGTCGTGAACGGATACTTGCACGTATAAAGTGACAGCTAATTATTAAATACAGTATGTTAAGTGATAATAATTCAATTTTAATCAATATTCACAAAACATATTACTGTCATAAATTATTAGTAATTTGTCTTTGTGGTGAACGGATACTTGTACGTATAACGTGACAGCCAATTATTTATAAGATAATCATTATAACAATTTATTGTTACTCGATGGTCAAAAATTATCTGTCACTATCTCTTAATAGTAATAACTCATTATTAATATTCCATCCGTTTCATATTAATTGGCATATTTATCAAATATTTTTGTTTCAAATTAATTGGTATATTTAGATTTTTAAAGTTTTTTTTTCTTTCTAATTTTATCCCTTTCTCACATTTAATTTGGGAAACTCATGGTGTATCTGTTTGGTTTTGTGGTTTGAATAAGTTGAAACCCCACTTGAATTGAGTTTGGATGCTGAGGTTTAGGGAAAAAAATAGGTGGTAGATGTCAAATCAATGTTTATAGGTTTGAAGAACTTTAGTGTTAGTTTCTGAATAAGTTTTTAATGATTTTATGGGTTTGACAAAAACTCATTTGAAAGGATTTTGGCTCAATCTCGCGAAACCCACGAGACCGGGCCAAAATCATCCAGATACACCCTTAATGTCTGAACTTCTTGCAAACACTTTGAACACAATAAAATTAAAATAAACAAGTCGCATGTAAAGGTTATTTATGTTGTATAAAACATCATTTAATCGATACCTACGTACCTTCCACCAGGGTGTATGCACATGTGTTCAACCCCAGATTTCAAATTCAGACCCATTGTCCCCTTCTTCTTACCCCTCCACATATACACCAAAAAATACCGGACAAGCTCCCAAATAGGCAATATTTTTGGCAACAAAACCTTAAAATTCATAGTTAGAGCTTGAGCCGCAGCTTGCGGAAGTTTCTTCGTAAGTCTAAAACCCAAATACCCTTTATCATCCTCAACTTGTATGCAACACTCATACGCTTCATCGTTCGCCCCAATATGGGTCCGAACCATATGACTGAGCTTCAAAATCGCCCGATTCTTAAAATCAGGATTATTCGTAAACAACATTGAACAACCCCCCGATCTAAACAAACAATTGGACAACATCATCGAATTATCATTACCACAATACCAATTAGCACCGAGTGACTCGGTGCTAACAACAATCGCGAACTTTCTCTTATAAACTTTAAACATATCTTTGACAATATCAATTGTTGGATTTTATGGGTATTAACCCAATTGGATTGAGCCCAATTAGAATTAAGCCCATAAAATGAGGAATGAATGAAGCTAGAAGAAAGAAAAATGCTTTCATCCCACATGGAGGAAAATGAGAAGTTTTTTGTCATTTATAATGCAAAAATATGTATAAGGGTAGGGCCCCTTGGGGGTAACAAGTTTTATGAGGGGAGAAGACGTAGATGACAATGGTTTCCCGCGCGCGCGCCGCCGCCGCCGTCCGTCCGACCGGGTTTGGATTGGGCTTGGGCTTGGGCGTCAACATAACATTATTCTTTTTGGACAAAATTTATTTAATTTTTTAGCCCAAAATTAAAAGCCCAATCGCGCGGCTGACCCGTTTGCTCCAAAAGATCCGCGCGCCATTATTTGAATTGTCCGTACCGGTTCGGTTTAAATCGAACCGGTTGCACCTTTTCGGACCAAACCAATGTAAAGGTCCAAATCCGAAAAATCATGTCTGTTGGGATATTCTAGTATAGGGCTCGATTGTCAATACAACAAAGTGCGGAATTTAAAATTTTTCGAGGTTTCCTAATTGTCCCATAAATAGATCTCCATAGTTATTTATACGAAAAGCTTGAATCAAACAATAACATAATTATCAAAGGGGGTTTTTCGCAATTTACCTCACCACAGCTTGGTGGTGGTTACCATTGGGATTCCCGTGTCCTCCGAGTGTTTGGTTTGATCCACAAATTGAGTGATCCATATGTGTCACCTCCAAAGCTAGTCCACACCAATCGGATTGTAGCGACGCCTACGAGTCTTAGGCTACGAACTAGATTTCGCAGGTTTATCAGCAAAGGAACGGAGACACCAATGGAAGAATTCGATCCACAGGCCTTATGCGATCGAGCTGGGTACGGCCAAGTCCAGATTTGGTCCGAACAGGGTTCGGCCAGGGTCAGGTTTGGTCCGGTTTGTGTTCGGCCGAATCTAATTGGGCGGCTAGGGTTTAAGGGGCGAAAAACTTTTGGGGCGATTTTGTAATTAAAAATTCTTGTTTGAAAAATCTAACTCTCTCGATTTTTCTCTCAAAATTTTCAGCAACTTTTTCTCTCAAAAGCTTTTTGGGGTTTTCAAAAACTAGTGCAAAAACTTGTGTTAGCATTCATTATTAATGAAGAGAAGGTAAGGAGTATTTATAGGAGGAGAGTCCTTCTCCAAAAAGATCTCCTTTCCTTGTTTATCAAATCTTCATTCCTTATCCTTAGGAATGTGAGATTTGATAAATCTCTTCATACTTGATATACAAGAAACAAAACTCCTTTTCTTTCCTAACTACTAAAATCGCCCCCTAGCCCCTAAGTTTGGATAATTCCAAAATCAACCCATAATTATCCAATACTTAAATTGGTTAATTATTTATTCTTCCAATTAATTAACTACTTTAATTAATTCCATAATTAATTAGATAACTCTAATTAATTAATTATCAATTAATCAATTAGTCATCTAATTAATAATCTCCAATTGAATTAATACCATAATTCAATTACCTTGATTTAACAACTTTAAATCACTTTCTTTATTTCCTTTAAGACAGTCACCGTCCAATTGTATTGTGTGTGACCCTCTGGGTTCACCATCAACTGGCAGCAGGCCCACGACTTACGTGATTTAATTAATGAGCAACTAAATGCTTCCGATCAATTAAACTACTTTTAATTGACCACTCCTAGAATTAAATCCTCTATTAATTCCGGAGTACCCACACTTCATGGTCGATGTCTAGCCACAAGCCCATGAAGCCCAATCAAAGGTGAATTGATTTATTGTGAACCTCACCTCTTATAATTGCCATGTACATACGGTCCTTCTACGACTGATTTCCCGATCGAGACCTAGGGTGTGTGAATTGATCGGCACCTCTAATTATCTCAATAACTATACTTTCTAATTTTCCGACAATGATTTCAGTGTGACTGCCAAATTTGGAAAGTCCTTCCAAATGCATCACCGACTATGGCCATAGATTCCTCGAAATCAATTATCTAAGAAACGTACAGGAAATTCTCTCATCTTATCAAGATGAGGCGTTAGATCCTCTCTTAGTACTAACCACTCGCGTACACTTTTGCACGCACCCAACTTAGGCACTTGGTGGCCAGGCTACGTGACCAGTACCTAAATCTAAGTACGCACATCCATGTACCGAATTCGCCCTAGTACCTCAAGTCTAAGGACTAAATCGTACACTATTATAAGCCTTGAGAAACATCCCATCACCGATATGCGTCATGCGCTTCCACAATGGGTTTCTCTGTTCGGGTCGTTCGATGCGTTCAATCCTCCATTGAATCACCTACTTATATGCACTGGACTCAAATTCCTTGCTCATGAAACTCTACAAATTCACTCCATGTGAATCATGCATATTTGTACAAGTCTTGACGATTCCTACGATACCCCGTCTCGTTTGGAATCTATGACTTGGAACGGTTTTAAGATCACGACCTTTGAGACTGTTTCATGATTGCACTCAGTACTGAAGTGAATCGTCCCATAGTCTATTGTGACCTTAGGATTTCATCCAATCGCTTAGATAGGTTCGCGAGAGATGAAGTTGGCCATTGTTCAGTTTCACATACTATGAATGAACGACGTATTAATTATAAACCATAAGAAAACAGTACTTCAACAAGCTAATTAACATTGGCTTGCTGGGCACTATTCCATCAATCTCCCACTTGCCCTAAAGCCAATCACAACATTTCTAAGATCCATCTATACCAAGATGTCCCTCGAACCATTTGTGAGAGAGCTTAATTAGTGGATCTGCTAAGTTTGTCCTTGTCGAGATGAAGTAATACTTCTACTCGTCTCAACCACCTATGACTTGTTCAATCATTCGGTGTTGCGTTCAGATTACAGGTGAGATCTCGATTTCCTTTCATTGAGCAATTGCCTCATCTAAATCGGCTAAGATTATGATGAGCAAATGTCATGCTAGGTATTTCATCCAGTCGTTGGATGAAAATTTCTCATCTAAACACTTCCTTTTGTGCAGCATCATAATGGTGCCCTTTTATTCTTATTTGAATCGGCAATGGTATATTATTGGAATTTCTTCCAATTTACTTTGCTCTATCGAAACAGAATAAATAATCCACTCCAGACTGGAAATCTCAAATTTCAAAAAAATCTTTTGAGTTTCAATTCTCCACTACTACCATAGACCAACATCATATCCTTTAATTATCTTCGAGGATTGCATTTATGGTAGACCAGTGTCCTTGACTGGCGTTTGACTATCATCAGCTCGTTCAGAGCATTTTGACGGGTCAGGTCTAGTACAAGACTTTGCATGCTACATGCAATCCAAATGCCAAAACATTAAGTTTCTTGAGACAGTTACTTCTTCACTCATTTAATTTAGGGCTCATTAAATAAGTGAGAGAGTTTTTGTCTCTTTTGGAAACAATCCTTACTTGGATTCTTCCATATTGAATTCAATCAATATTGTCTTTGTACTTTGATTTGGTAAATCATTACATCTTCTTCCTTCTATCTTCCATAGATACGTATTGCCAGTACGTGAGATGTAATTCCAAATCTTATCATGGAGAATTGCGTGAAGAACACGCTTTCGTCTGTGCTTTTCTGATATCCTTATATCTTGCTTGATGTACTGAACATCATCTTCTTGCGCTTCGAACTCAACTACACTCCCACTGATTCTTTTGAACAATTGGAATCCATATGCCTTTTGACAAATTCAACATTCTTGATCAACTATCAAGTTGCATGTTCCAAATTTGGGAAAAAGTCATAGATTGACCTTTGGATTAGAATAGAGATCTTCTCATCAATTTTCAATTGTGAGATGCAGGATTCATATCCAATAGTCATGCCTTCGGTAGTCAAAACTACTTTTCTATGGCTAATAGTTTCGAAATGAATTTTGACGTAGCTAATGGATATAAGGTATTTTCATCAATCCTAAAAGGACTTTTGAATAATGACCTATTGCCATTAAGTGAGTCAAAGTTTTCAACTTCGAATCTTATGGCTATGTGCCATATCCCTTAGATCATGTTTAACATAATCTCTTTGTAATCTTGGATTGGAATCCAATTTCTCAATTTCGTAAAATGGAATTTTGAGTTCCTTACGAATTTGATCAGATTACGATTTCTTTGTGCATGGATTGATTCAGCAGTTTTCAGTGTTTACTCCCATGTTCATGGGGACGGGTCCACTCCTTGGACTTCATCAAGTTCTACGACATTCCTTATTTCCTTTGACAAGGTCTTGTCAACAGAGGAACAAGCTACTTACGAGATACTTTTCGTTTCTCATTGTCGTGGAACAGGTATTCAATGAATTTTGTTGAATACCCCATAAACTTTATATGAACTAGATCTACCATCTAATATCTCATATAAGGGTGTTCTGCTATGTCTTAAAAGACATGGCGATGTAAGGACTTACTATACCAAGTATCTTTGAAGAGTCAAGGGGAGGTATCCCCTAATTTGAATAAAGGAAACTCAGCAAGATCAGAGTCGAGATTCAAACAAAGTTCGATTTCTTCTTTGATTTGCTTCAAGAGAATTCTATTCTCGTCTTAGATAATCGAGGTGTTAAGTTGCTTGTGTTTCAGCAGGTTTGATTAAACCAAATTGCTTCTGACATAATGCATCTAGTTACTTCATTTCCAAAACGTCTATTGAATTACTTCAATAGTTTCAGAATTGTACTTCAGCCAAGTACACATATATTTTAACGATTGAAATCGTAAGTATATATGAAGTAGCATCCCTTTGAACTAGTGCTTTTAGTTCATGTCGATTGAAATGTTTTGGAATGCCTTAGCAATCCTTCACTTCGGTTATCATTCCTTCAAGATTTGACAGTTCCGATTTTACTCAAGTTCATTATCTCAGGAATCAGTAAATAAAAACTTTCCTTTCGCATCTCTCTTTAGGAAGAATGTCCAGAGTGAACATTTCAAGCGTAAATGATTATCTCGTTTGTTTTGCTTGTTTTCGATTTAGCACATAGTTTTCAAAGTTTTGATTCGTTTATCATTGTTTATTTCTATGTTTCAAAACATCAACATTTGTACAAAGTTAAATTGCTCTAATTTAAATGAATTCCATTCTCAATGGTAAAGCAATGAAGTCTCGTACAAAATGTGAAATAATACTCAAAGTAAACTAAAACTTAAAACTCATGCTAATACGAAAAACTAAGAAAAACTTCTTTTTGCTAAAAAGGAATGTCTAGGTACAATTCTTTCTTGACCCAGTCCCGGAATTCCAGTTTCCTCATCTCGCTCTGCACTACTTGCATCTCCCTTACAAGGAATTTCCTCCTTTTGGGTTGAGCGGGAAGACTATCATCGCCTGTAAATGCTTTTACAGAAATGAAAGTTTTAATCAGATGTCTTACATCAAAAAGATTCAACAAGTGTATAACTTAAAAAGTCATACCGTAGTCAAGTCTTTCCAGGAAATCCTTTTCAACAAGCTTCCTTATTTTCTCTTCGTACTTACACAGAGGGCAATTCCAATCGTACAGGCCAAAACCGCCTTGATGAGCTTCTTCATATTTGTCTAACAACTCATGCAATTGCTTTGTTTGTATTCCATCAGGCGGAATATCGCAATGTTGCATAAAATGAGTGAAGGTCTCAGATAATCCTTGAAGGGTTATCGTTATCTCATCTTCGAGAGTCAATTGGGCTCCAAACCCTTTCATCAGCTCGAATGTCTTGCTCAAGTAAGAACAATATTCCCCAACATTGTCAAACTTAGCCATGTCGGTTTCGTAGAGGAAATTGCACATTACTTTTAAAGTTGGTTCGGTTCTCAAACGCGTCAAGGATTGGATAGTGGATGGTAAATGGCTAACATTTAAAAAACAGACAACTATAAGCAGACAGGTTTAATATTAATACTTATAATTAACGAAATTTGGACTTTTTATCGAAAAAGTTCTCCCACTATTTTATCGAAACAGTAACCCCTTCTAGTTTCGGGAAAAGTCTATTTCCTAGTAGGTCTTGACGTCCCAGCAGCAATTAGTTGCACCCACGACTCGTGGCCATACAATTAATTCCCTAGGTAGGTATACATATTACCAATTGTGTCTACTACACAACCTTCAAGCTATTTTGCCTCGTTTTTCGCATTTATCTAGCACTGCTACATCATAAATGTTACTGCGCGTTAAGTCTAACCCATTAATCATGATAAGCAACGAGCCCGGTCATGAATTCTCCGTAACTAGTTATCGGTCGATCTTCACGTCCCGACCAGTCCCTACCCTTGTCAAGTTTTAAGAAAACTAGAATCAAGGAATTTCGTGCATTGCCCCTTTCTTCGACTCGGGTGCCAGACTCTGGATCACCTCTATCGATAAGTAAACAACATACACTAGTCCCTATTAATGGAAGGCTTGGATTTTATAAAACCTCATTTTATAATTTAACCCAATATGACTTAATATTTATTCGAGAGGGGAATTTTCGTTTTTGAAAGTTTGAAGAAACTCTCCTCGAGATCTCACCGCTTCAATTATGCTTTATCTTTTATTTACGATCTAGATTCTAGCGCGCAAACACACAAGCAATCATAAATCGACTAATAAATAAAAGCCATACAAGCCTAGCATGCATACTACCACAATATGTTTTCGATCGGGAGCCTCCTATGCGGGCCATCATCGAGCCAATGATGTTGGCCTAATTGGTCAATCTAAAGGGTTCTCAAAGAACCTATGCTATTACACAATGTACCACGCATACATGGCCTTCAATTCTTCTTGGGCTCCCACCTTGCTTGTAAATGGGCCTCCATCCTAAACTAGGAAAGCAGTAAAGCCCTATTCTATTACAAAGGCTCAAAGTGGCCCAAAAATAATAACAGGCTCGCAGGCCCAATAAAAACCATGCATTAAATTAAACCAATCACATCTAACCTAAGGTCAAGGCTCGGCGCGATCGAAAACCACGTAAACAGTTCACGTTGAGCAAAGAAACATGTAAACAACTTTTACTTTCTTCTATCTTAATTTTAAAACACCTTCTAAAATTAATTTCCTATGATTCTTGCTTTTTAGTCAATACTAATTATGACAAATAAATTCTCGGAAAAACAAAAACAACTTTTCTGCCTTAATTTCAGATTCTGATTTTTCAACTTTTGAAAATTGCAGTTCGGCCCCTATACTTTCAGAAATTGCACTTTTGACCCCAAAACTTTTGAAAAGTTACAAAATACCCCCAAAACAGTTTTCGGACAGAATGAGCAGAAAATTAAAATTTTGAAATCCAGAAAATTTTCGAATTTGCAAACAGACCCCTGAAGTTTCGGAAATTACAAAACAGTCCTCAAATTTTCGAAAATTGCAAAATGGTCCAAAGTTGCGTGCGATCAGATTTTCAGAAAACACCCAGATTTTTCAAAAATTTCCAGAAACAGAAAATTAAATTTTCAGCCCTATTTTTCAAGTTTTGCGATTTTTGCATAAAAGCCCTGATTTTTCGAAAAACTATAAATTCGCCACAGATCTAAAAAGGCAGTTTTACCCAATCATAGATCTAGTCATAACAAGCAAGAATCAATCACTAGAACATAATTAACATGCGTTCTCATACATACAATCAAGCATATACAGTGAAAACACATTATGTTCAGGCCTTTTCGTATAAAAACGTATGGAGTTGGCTCTGATACCACTGTTGGGATATTCTAGTATAGGGCTCGATTGTCAATACAACAAAGTGCGGAATTTAAAATTTTTCGAGGTTTCCTAATTGTCCCATAAATAGATCTCCATAGTTATTTATACGAAAAGCTTGAATCAAACAATAACATAATTATCAAAGGGGGTTTTTCGCAATTTACCTCACCACAGCTTGGTGGTGGTTACCATTGGGATTCCCGTGTCCTCCGAGTGTTTGGTTTGATCCACAAATTGAGTGATCCATATGTGTCACCTCCAAAGCTAGTCCACACCAATCGGATTGTAGCGACGCCTACGAGTCTTAGGCTACGAACTAGATTTCGCAGGTTTATCAGCAAAGGAACGGAGACACCAATGGAAGAATTCGATCCACAGGCCTTATGCGATCGAGCTGGGTACGGCCAAGTCCAGATTTGGTCCGAACAGGGTTCGGCCAGGGTCAGGTTTGGTCCGGTTTGTGTTCGGCCGAATCTAATTGGGCGGCTAGGGTTTAAGGGGCGAAAAACTTTTGGGGCGATTTTGTAATTAAAAATTCTTGTTTGAAAAATCTAACTCTCTCGATTTTTCTCTCAAAATTTTCAGCAACTTTTTCTCTCAAAAGCTTTTTGGGGTTTTCAAAAACTAGTGCAAAAACTTGTGTTAGCATTCATTATTAATGAAGAGAAGGTAAGGAGTATTTATAGGAGGAGAGTCCTTCTCCAAAAAGATCTCCTTTCCTTGTTTATCAAATCTTCATTCCTTATCCTTAGGAATGTGAGATTTGATAAATCTCTTCATACTTGATATACAAGAAACAAAACTCCTTTTCTTTCCTAACTACTAAAATCGCCCCCTAGCCCCTAAGTTTGGATAATTCCAAAATATAATTATCCAATACTTAAATTGGTTAATTATTTATTCTTCCAATTAATTAACTACTTTAATTAATTCCATAATTAATTAGATAACTCTAATTAATTAATTATCAATTAATCAATTAGTCATCTAATTAATAATCTCCAATTGAATTAATACCATAATTCAATTACCTTGATTTAACAACTTTAAATCACTTTCTTTATTTCCTTTAAGACAGTCACCGTCCAATTGTATTGTGTGTGACCCTCTGGGTTCACCATCAACTGGCAGCAGGCCCACGACTTACGTGATTTAATTAATGAGCAACTAAATGCTTCCGATCAATTAAACTACTTTTAATTGACCACTCCTAGAATTAAATCCTCTATTAATTCCGGAGTACCCACACTTCATGGTCGATGTCTAGCCACAAGCCCATGAAGCCCAATCAAAGGTGAATTGATTTATTGTGAACCTCACCTCTTATAATTGCCATGTACATACGGTCCTTCTACGACTGATTTCCCGATCGAGACCTAGGGTGTGTGAATTGATCGGCACCTCTAATTATCTCAATAACTATACTTTCTAATTTTCCGACAATGATTTCAGTGTGACTGCCAAATTTGGAAAGTCCTTCCAAATGCATCACCGACTATGGCCATAGATTCCTCGAAATCAATTATCTAAGAAACGTACAGGAAATTCTCTCATCTTATCAAGATGAGGCGTTAGATCCTCTCTTAGTACTAACCACTCGCGTACACTTTTGCACGCACCCAACTTAGGCACTTGGTGGCCAGGCTACGTGACCAGTACCTAAATCTAAGTACGCACATCCATGTACCGAATTCGCCCTAGTACCTCAAGTCTAAGGACTAAATCGTACACTATTATAAGCCTTGAGAAACATCCCATCACCGATATGCGTCATGCGCTTCCACAATGGGTTTCTCTGTTCGGGTCGTTCGATGCGTTCAATCCTCCATTGAATCACCTACTTATATGCACTGGACTCAAATTCCTTGCTCATGAAACTCTACAAATTCACTCCATGTGAATCATGCATATTTGTACAAGTCTTGACGATTCCTACGATACCCCGTCTCGTTTGGAATCTATGACTTGGAACGGTTTTAAGATCACGACCTTTGAGACTGTTTCATGATTGCACTCAGTACTGAAGTGAATCGTCCCATAGTCTATTGTGACCTTAGGATTTCATCCAATCGCTTAGATAGGTTCGCGAGAGATGAAGTTGGCCATTGTTCAGTTTCACATACTATGAATGAACGACGTATTAATTATAAACCATAAGAAAACAGTACTTCAACAAGCTAATTAACATTGGCTTGCTGGGCACTATTCCATCAATCTCCCACTTGCCCTAAAGCCAATCACAACATTTCTAAGATCCATCTATACCAAGATGTCCCTCGAACCATTTGTGAGAGAGCTTAATTAGTGGATCTGCTAAGTTTGTCCTTGTCGAGATGAAGTAATACTTCTACTCGTCTCAACCACCTATGACTTGTTCAATCATTCGGTGTTGCGTTCAGATTACAGGTGAGATCTCGATTTCCTTTCATTGAGCAATTGCCTCATCTAAATCGGCTAAGATTATGATGAGCAAATGTCATGCTAGGTATTTCATCCAGTCGTTGGATGAAAATTTCTCATCTAAACACTTCCTTTTGTGCAGCATCATAATGGTGCCCTTTTATTCTTATTTGAATCGGCAATGGTATATTATTGGAATTTCTTCCAATTTACTTTGCTCTATCGAAACAGAATAAATAATCCACTCCAGACTGGAAATCTCAAATTTCAAAAAAATCTTTTGAGTTTCAATTCTCCACTACTACCATAGACCAACATCATATCCTTTAATTATCTTCGAGGATTGCATTTATGGTAGACCAGTGTCCTTGACTGGCGTTTGACTATCATCAGCTCGTTCAGAGCATTTTGACGGGTCAGGTCTAGTACAAGACTTTGCATGCTACATGCAATCCAAATGCCAAAACATTAAGTTTCTTGAGACAGTTACTTCTTCACTCATTTAATTTAGGGCTCATTAAATAAGTGAGAGAGTTTTTGTCTCTTTTGGAAACAATCCTTACTTGGATTCTTCCATATTGAATTCAATCAATATTGTCTTTGTACTTTGATTTGGTAAATCATTACATCTTCTTCCTTCTATCTTCCATAGATACGTATTGCCAGTACGTGAGATGTAATTCCAAATCTTATCATGGAGAATTGCGTGAAGAACACGCTTTCGTCTGTGCTTTTCTGATATCCTTATATCTTGCTTGATGTACTGAACATCATCTTCTTGCGCTTCGAACTCAACTACACTCCCACTGATTCTTTTGAACAATTGGAATCCATATGCCTTTTGACAAATTCAACATTCTTGATCAACTATCAAGTTGCATGTTCCAAATTTGGGAAAAAGTCATAGATTGACCTTTGGATTAGAATAGAGATCTTCTCATCAATTTTCAATTGTGAGATGCAGGATTCATATCCAATAGTCATGCCTTCGGTAGTCAAAACTACTTTTCTATGGCTAATAGTTTCGAAATGAATTTTGACGTAGCTAATGGATATAAGGTATTTTCATCAATCCTAAAAGGACTTTTGAATAATGACCTATTGCCATTAAGTGAGTCAAAGTTTTCAACTTCGAATCTTATGGCTATGTGCCATATCCCTTAGATCATGTTTAACATAATCTCTTTGTAATCTTGGATTGGAATCCAATTTCTCAATTTCGTAAAATGGAATTTTGAGTTCCTTACGAATTTGATCAGATTACGATTTCTTTGTGCATGGATTGATTCAGCAGTTTTCAGTGTTTACTCCCATGTTCATGGGGACGGGTCCACTCCTTGGACTTCATCAAGTTCTACGACATTCCTTATTTCCTTTGACAAGGTCTTGTCAACAGAGGAACAAGCTACTTACGAGATACTTTTCGTTTCTCATTGTCGTGGAACAGGTATTCAATGAATTTTGTTGAATACCCCATAAACTTTATATGAACTAGATCTACCATCTAATATCTCATATAAGGGTGTTCTGCTATGTCTTAAAAGACATGGCGATGTAAGGACTTACTATACCAAGTATCTTTGAAGAGTCAAGGGGAGGTATCCCCTAATTTGAATAAAGGAAACTCAGCAAGATCAGAGTCGAGATTCAAACAAAGTTCGATTTCTTCTTTGATTTGCTTCAAGAGAATTCTATTCTCGTCTTAGATAATCGAGGTGTTAAGTTGCTTATGTTTCAGCAGGTTTGATTAAACCAAATTGCTTCTGACATAATGCATCTAGTTACTTCATTTCCAAAACGTCTATTGAATTACTTCAATAGTTTCAGAATTGTACTTCAGCCAAGTACACATATATTTTAACGATTGAAATCGTAAGTATATATGAAGTAGCATCCCTTTGAACTAGTGCTTTTAGTTCATGTCGATTGAAATGTTTTGGAATGCCTTAGCAATCCTTCACTTCGGTTATCATTCCTTCAAGATTTGACAGTTCCGATTTTACTCAAGTTCATTATCTCAGGAATCAGTAAATAAAAACTTTCCTTTCGCATCTCTCTTTAGGAAGAATGTCCAGAGTGAACATTTCAAGCGTAAATGATTATCTCGTTTGTTTTGCTTGTTTTCGATTTAGCACATAGTTTTCAAAGTTTTGATTCGTTTATCATTGTTTATTTCTATGTTTCAAAACATCAACATTTGTACAAAGTTAAATTGCTCTAATTTAAATGAATTCCATTCTCAATGGTAAAGCAATGAAGTCTCGTACAAAATGTGAAATAATACTCAAAGTAAACTAAAACTTAAAACTCATGCTAATACGAAAAACTAAGAAAAACTTCTTTTTGCTAAAAAGGAATGTCTAGGTACAATTCTTTCTTGACCCAGTCCCGGAATTCCAGTTTCCTCATCTCGCTCTGCACTACTTGCATCTCCCTTACAAGGAATTTCCTCCTTTTGGGTTGAGCGGGAAGACTATCATCGCCTGTAAATGCTTTTACAGAAATGAAAGTTTTAATCAGATGTCTTACATCAAAAAGATTCAACAAGTGTATAACTTAAAAAGTCATACCGTAGTCAAGTCTTTCCAGGAAATCCTTTTCAACAAGCTTCCTTATTTTCTCTTCGTACTTACACAGAGGGCAATTCCAATCGTACAGGCCAAAACCGCCTTGATGAGCTTCTTCATATTTGTCTAACAACTCATGCAATTGCTTTGTTTGTATTCCATCAGGCGGAATATCGCAATGTTGCATAAAATGAGTGAAGGTCTCAGATAATCCTTGAAGGGTTATCGTTATCTCATCTTCGAGAGTCAATTGGGCTCCAAACCCTTTCATCAGCTCGAATGTCTTGCTCAAGTAAGAACAATATTCCCCAACATTGTCAAACTTAGCCATGTCGGTTTCGTAGAGGAAATTGCACATTACTTTTAAAGTTGGTTCGGTTCTCAAACGCGTCAAGGATTGGATAGTGGATGGTAAATGGCTAACATTTAAAAAACAGACAACTATAAGCAGACAGGTTTAATATTAATACTTATAATTAACGAAATTTGGACTTTTTATCGAAAAAGTTCTCCCACTATTTTATCGAAACAGTAACCCCTTCTAGTTTCGGGAAAAGTCTATTTCCTAGTAGGTCTTGACGTCCCAGCAGCAATTAGTTGCACCCACGACTCGTGGCCATACAATTAATTCCCTAGGTAGGTATACATATTACCAATTGTGTCTACTACACAACCTTCAAGCTATTTTGCCTCGTTTTTCGCATTTATCTAGCACTGCTACATCATAAATGTTACTGCGCGTTAAGTCTAACCCATTAATCATGATAAGCAACGAGCCCGGTCATGAATTCTCCGTAACTAGTTATCGGTCGATCTTCACGTCCCGACCAGTCCCTACCCTTGTCAAGTTTTAAGAAAACTAGAATCAAGGAATTTCGTGCATTGCCCCTTTCTTCGACTCGGGTGCCAGACTCTGGATCACCTCTATCGATAAGTAAACAACATACACTAGTCCCTATTAATGGAAGGCTTGGATTTTATAAAACCTCATTTTATAATTTAACCCAATATGACTTAATATTTATTCGAGAGGGGAATTTTCGTTTTTGAAAGTTTGAAGAAACTCTCCTCGAGATCTCACCGCTTCAATTATGCTTTATCTTTTATTTACGATCTAGATTCTAGCGCGCAAACACACAAGCAATCATAAATCGACTAATAAATAAAAGCCATACAAGCCTAGCATGCATACTACCACAATATGTTTTCGATCGGGAGCCTCCTATGCGGGCCATCATCGAGCCAATGATGTTGGCCTAATTGGTCAATCTAAAGGGTTCTCAAAGAACCTATGCTATTACACAATGTACCACGCATACATGGCCTTCAATTCTTCTTGGGCTCCCACCTTGCTTGTAAATGGGCCTCCATCCTAAACTAGGAAAGCAGTAAAGCCCTATTCTATTACAAAGGCTCAAAGTGGCCCAAAAATAATAACAGGCTCGCAGGCCCAATAAAAACCATGCATTAAATTAAACCAATCACATCTAACCTAAGGTCAAGGCTCGGCGCGATCGAAAACCACGTAAACAGTTCACGTTGAGCAAAGAAACATGTAAACAACTTTTACTTTCTTCTATCTTAATTTTAAAACACCTTCTAAAATTAATTTCCTATGATTCTTGCTTTTTAGTCAATACTAATTATGACAAATAAATTCTCGGAAAAACAAAAACAACTTTTCTGCCTTAATTTCAGATTCTGATTTTTCAACTTTTGAAAATTGCAGTTCGGCCCCTATACTTTCAGAAATTGCACTTTTGACCCCAAAACTTTTGAAAAGTTACAAAATACCCCCAAAACAGTTTTCGGACAGAATGAGCAGAAAATTAAAATTTTGAAATCCAGAAAATTTTCGAATTTGCAAACAGACCCCTGAAGTTTCGGAAATTACAAAACAGTCCTCAAATTTTCGAAAATTGCAAAATGGTCCAAAGTTGCGTGCGATCAGATTTTCAGAAAACACCCAGATTTTTCAAAAATTTCCAGAAACAGAAAATTAAATTTTCAGCCCTATTTTTCAAGTTTTGCGATTTTTGCATAAAAGCCCTGATTTTTCGAAAAACTATAAATTCGCCACAGATCTAAAAAGGCAGTTTTACCCAATCATAGATCTAGTCATAACAAGCAAGAATCAATCACTAGAACATAATTAACATGCGTTCTCATACATACAATCAAGCATATACAGTGAAAACACATTATGTTCAGGCCTTTTCGTATAAAAACGTATGGAGTTGGCTCTGATACCACTGTTGGGATATTCTAGTATAGGGCTCGATTGTCAATACAACAAAGTGCGGAATTTAAAATTTTTCGAGGTTTCCTAATTGTCCCATAAATAGATCTCCATAGTTATTTATACGAAAAGCTTGAATCAAACAATAACATAATTATCAAAGGGGGTTTTTCGCAATTTACCTCACCACAGCTTGGTGGTGGTTACCATTGGGATTCCCGTGTCCTCCGAGTGTTTGGTTTGATCCACAAATTGAGTGATCCATATGTGTCACCTCCAAAGCTAGTCCACACCAATCGGATTGTAGCGACGCCTACGAGTCTTAGGCTACGAACTAGATTTCGCAGGTTTATCAGCAAAGGAACGGAGACACCAATGGAAGAATTCGATCCACAGGCCTTATGCGATCGAGCTGGGTACGGCCAAGTCCAGATTTGGTCCGAACAGGGTTCGGCCAGGGTCAGGTTTGGTCCGGTTTGTGTTCGGCCGAATCTAATTGGGCGGCTAGGGTTTAAGGGGCGAAAAACTTTTGGGGCGATTTTGTAATTAAAAATTCTTGTTTGAAAAATCTAACTCTCTCGATTTTTCTCTCAAAATTTTCAGCAACTTTTTCTCTCAAAAGCTTTTTGGGGTTTTCAAAAACTAGTGCAAAAACTTGTGTTAGCATTCATTATTAATGAAGAGAAGGTAAGGAGTATTTATAGGAGGAGAGTCCTTCTCCAAAAAGATCTCCTTTCCTTGTTTATCAAATCTTCATTCCTTATCCTTAGGAATGTGAGATTTGATAAATCTCTTCATACTTGATATACAAGAAACAAAACTCCTTTTCTTTCCTAACTACTAAAATCGCCCCCTAGCCCCTAAGTTTGGATAATTCCAAAATCAACCCATAATTATCCAATACTTAAATTGGTTAATTATTTATTCTTCCAATTAATTAACTACTTTAATTAATTCCATAATTAATTAGATAACTCTAATTAATTAATTATCAATTAATCAATTAGTCATCTAATTAATAATCTCCAATTGAATTAATACCATAATTCAATTACCTTGATTTAACAACTTTAAATCACTTTCTTTATTTCCTTTAAGACAGTCACCGTCCAATTGTATTGTGTGTGACCCTCTGGGTTCACCATCAACTGGCAGCAGGCCCACGACTTACGTGATTTAATTAATGAGCAACTAAATGCTTCCGATCAATTAAACTACTTTTAATTGACCACTCCTAGAATTAAATCCTCTATTAATTCCGGAGTACCCACACTTCATGGTCGATGTCTAGCCACAAGCCCATGAAGCCCAATCAAAGGTGAATTGATTTATTGTGAACCTCACCTCTTATAATTGCCATGTACATACGGTCCTTCTACGACTGATTTCCCGATCGAGACCTAGGGTGTGTGAATTGATCGGCACCTCTAATTATCTCAATAACTATACTTTCTAATTTTCCGACAATGATTTCAGTGTGACTGCCAAATTTGGAAAGTCCTTCCAAATGCATCACCGACTATGGCCATAGATTCCTCGAAATCAATTATCTAAGAAACGTACAGGAAATTCTCTCATCTTATCAAGATGAGGCGTTAGATCCTCTCTTAGTACTAACCACTCGCGTACACTTTTGCACGCACCCAACTTAGGCACTTGGTGGCCAGGCTACGTGACCAGTACCTAAATCTAAGTACGCACATCCATGTACCGAATTCGCCCTAGTACCTCAAGTCTAAGGACTAAATCGTACACTATTATAAGCCTTGAGAAACATCCCATCACCGATATGCGTCATGCGCTTCCACAATGGGTTTCTCTGTTCGGGTCGTTCGATGCGTTCAATCCTCCATTGAATCACCTACTTATATGCACTGGACTCAAATTCCTTGCTCATGAAACTCTACAAATTCACTCCATGTGAATCATGCATATTTGTACAAGTCTTGACGATTCCTACGATACCCCGTCTCGTTTGGAATCTATGACTTGGAACGGTTTTAAGATCACGACCTTTGAGACTGTTTCATGATTGCACTCAGTACTGAAGTGAATCGTCCCATAGTCTATTGTGACCTTAGGATTTCATCCAATCGCTTAGATAGGTTCGCGAGAGATGAAGTTGGCCATTGTTCAGTTTCACATACTATGAATGAACGACGTATTAATTATAAACCATAAGAAAACAGTACTTCAACAAGCTAATTAACATTGGCTTGCTGGGCACTATTCCATCAATCTCCCACTTGCCCTAAAGCCAATCACAACATTTCTAAGATCCATCTATACCAAGATGTCCCTCGAACCATTTGTGAGAGAGCTTAATTAGTGGATCTGCTAAGTTTGTCCTTGTCGAGATGAAGTAATACTTCTACTCGTCTCAACCACCTATGACTTGTTCAATCATTCGGTGTTGCGTTCAGATTACAGGTGAGATCTCGATTTCCTTTCATTGAGCAATTGCCTCATCTAAATCGGCTAAGATTATGATGAGCAAATGTCATGCTAGGTATTTCATCCAGTCGTTGGATGAAAATTTCTCATCTAAACACTTCCTTTTGTGCAGCATCATAATGGTGCCCTTTTATTCTTATTTGAATCGGCAATGGTATATTATTGGAATTTCTTCCAATTTACTTTGCTCTATCGAAACAGAATAAATAATCCACTCCAGACTGGAAATCTCAAATTTCAAAAAAATCTTTTGAGTTTCAATTCTCCACTACTACCATAGACCAACATCATATCCTTTAATTATCTTCGAGGATTGCATTTATGGTAGACCAGTGTCCTTGACTGGCGTTTGACTATCATCAGCTCGTTCAGAGCATTTTGACGGGTCAGGTCTAGTACAAGACTTTGCATGCTACATGCAATCCAAATGCCAAAACATTAAGTTTCTTGAGACAGTTACTTCTTCACTCATTTAATTTAGGGCTCATTAAATAAGTGAGAGAGTTTTTGTCTCTTTTGGAAACAATCCTTACTTGGATTCTTCCATATTGAATTCAATCAATATTGTCTTTGTACTTTGATTTGGTAAATCATTACATCTTCTTCCTTCTATCTTCCATAGATACGTATTGCCAGTACGTGAGATGTAATTCCAAATCTTATCATGGAGAATTGCGTGAAGAACACGCTTTCGTCTGTGCTTTTCTGATATCCTTATATCTTGCTTGATGTACTGAACATCATCTTCTTGCGCTTCGAACTCAACTACACTCCCACTGATTCTTTTGAACAATTGGAATCCATATGCCTTTTGACAAATTCAACATTCTTGATCAACTATCAAGTTGCATGTTCCAAATTTGGGAAAAAGTCATAGATTGACCTTTGGATTAGAATAGAGATCTTCTCATCAATTTTCAATTGTGAGATGCAGGATTCATATCCAATAGTCATGCCTTCGGTAGTCAAAACTACTTTTCTATGGCTAATAGTTTCGAAATGAATTTTGACGTAGCTAATGGATATAAGGTATTTTCATCAATCCTAAAAGGACTTTTGAATAATGACCTATTGCCATTAAGTGAGTCAAAGTTTTCAACTTCGAATCTTATGGCTATGTGCCATATCCCTTAGATCATGTTTAACATAATCTCTTTGTAATCTTGGATTGGAATCCAATTTCTCAATTTCGTAAAATGGAATTTTGAGTTCCTTACGAATTTGATCAGATTACGATTTCTTTGTGCATGGATTGATTCAGCAGTTTTCAGTGTTTACTCCCATGTTCATGGGGACGGGTCCACTCCTTGGACTTCATCAAGTTCTACGACATTCCTTATTTCCTTTGACAAGGTCTTGTCAACAGAGGAACAAGCTACTTACGAGATACTTTTCGTTTCTCATTGTCGTGGAACAGGTATTCAATGAATTTTGTTGAATACCCCATAAACTTTATATGAACTAGATCTACCATCTAATATCTCATATAAGGGTGTTCTGCTATGTCTTAAAAGACATGGCGATGTAAGGACTTACTATACCAAGTATCTTTGAAGAGTCAAGGGGAGGTATCCCCTAATTTGAATAAAGGAAACTCAGCAAGATCAGAGTCGAGATTCAAACAAAGTTCGATTTCTTCTTTGATTTGCTTCAAGAGAATTCTATTCTCGTCTTAGATAATCGAGGTGTTAAGTTGCTTATGTTTCAGCAGGTTTGATTAAACCAAATTGCTTCTGACATAATGCATCTAGTTACTTCATTTCCAAAACGTCTATTGAATTACTTCAATAGTTTCAGAATTGTACTTCAGCCAAGTACACATATATTTTAACGATTGAAATCGTAAGTATATATGAAGTAGCATCCCTTTGAACTAGTGCTTTTAGTTCATGTCGATTGAAATGTTTTGGAATGCCTTAGCAATCCTTCACTTCGGTTATCATTCCTTCAAGATTTGACAGTTCCGATTTTACTCAAGTTCATTATCTCAGGAATCAGTAAATAAAAACTTTCCTTTCGCATCTCTCTTTAGGAAGAATGTCCAGAGTGAACATTTCAAGCGTAAATGATTATCTCGTTTGTTTTGCTTGTTTTCGATTTAGCACATAGTTTTCAAAGTTTTGATTCGTTTATCATTGTTTATTTCTATGTTTCAAAACATCAACATTTGTACAAAGTTAAATTGCTCTAATTTAAATGAATTCCATTCTCAATGGTAAAGCAATGAAGTCTCGTACAAAATGTGAAATAATACTCAAAGTAAACTAAAACTTAAAACTCATGCTAATACGAAAAACTAAGAAAAACTTCTTTTTGCTAAAAAGGAATGTCTAGGTACAATTCTTTCTTGACCCAGTCCCGGAATTCCAGTTTCCTCATCTCGCTCTGCACTACTTGCATCTCCCTTACAAGGAATTTCCTCCTTTTGGGTTGAGCGGGAAGACTATCATCGCCTGTAAATGCTTTTACAGAAATGAAAGTTTTAATCAGATGTCTTACATCAAAAAGATTCAACAAGTGTATAACTTAAAAAGTCATACCGTAGTCAAGTCTTTCCAGGAAATCCTTTTCAACAAGCTTCCTTATTTTCTCTTCGTACTTACACAGAGGGCAATTCCAATCGTACAGGCCAAAACCGCCTTGATGAGCTTCTTCATATTTGTCTAACAACTCATGCAATTGCTTTGTTTGTATTCCATCAGGCGGAATATCGCAATGTTGCATAAAATGAGTGAAGGTCTCAGATAATCCTTGAAGGGTTATCGTTATCTCATCTTCGAGAGTCAATTGGGCTCCAAACCCTTTCATCAGCTCGAATGTCTTGCTCAAGTAAGAACAATATTCCCCAACATTGTCAAACTTAGCCATGTCGGTTTCGTAGAGGAAATTGCACATTACTTTTAAAGTTGGTTCGGTTCTCAAACGCGTCAAGGATTGGATAGTGGATGGTAAATGGCTAACATTTAAAAAACAGACAACTATAAGCAGACAGGTTTAATATTAATACTTATAATTAACGAAATTTGGACTTTTTATCGAAAAAGTTCTCCCACTATTTTATCGAAACAGTAACCCCTTCTAGTTTCGGGAAAAGTCTATTTCCTAGTAGGTCTTGACGTCCCAGCAGCAATTAGTTGCACCCACGACTCGTGGCCATACAATTAATTCCCTAGGTAGGTATACATATTACCAATTGTGTCTACTACACAACCTTCAAGCTATTTTGCCTCGTTTTTCGCATTTATCTAGCACTGCTACATCATAAATGTTACTGCGCGTTAAGTCTAACCCATTAATCATGATAAGCAACGAGCCCGGTCATGAATTCTCCGTAACTAGTTATCGGTCGATCTTCACGTCCCGACCAGTCCCTACCCTTGTCAAGTTTTAAGAAAACTAGAATCAAGGAATTTCGTGCATTGCCCCTTTCTTCGACTCGGGTGCCAGACTCTGGATCACCTCTATCGATAAGTAAACAACATACACTAGTCCCTATTAATGGAAGGCTTGGATTTTATAAAACCTCATTTTATAATTTAACCCAATATGACTTAATATTTATTCGAGAGGGGAATTTTCGTTTTTGAAAGTTTGAAGAAACTCTCCTCGAGATCTCACCGCTTCAATTATGCTTTATCTTTTATTTACGATCTAGATTCTAGCGCGCAAACACACAAGCAATCATAAATCGACTAATAAATAAAAGCCATACAAGCCTAGCATGCATACTACCACAATATGTTTTCGATCGGGAGCCTCCTATGCGGGCCATCATCGAGCCAATGATGTTGGCCTAATTGGTCAATCTAAAGGGTTCTCAAAGAACCTATGCTATTACACAATGTACCACGCATACATGGCCTTCAATTCTTCTTGGGCTCCCACCTTGCTTGTAAATGGGCCTCCATCCTAAACTAGGAAAGCAGTAAAGCCCTATTCTATTACAAAGGCTCAAAGTGGCCCAAAAATAATAACAGGCTCGCAGGCCCAATAAAAACCATGCATTAAATTAAACCAATCACATCTAACCTAAGGTCAAGGCTCGGCGCGATCGAAAACCACGTAAACAGTTCACGTTGAGCAAAGAAACATGTAAACAACTTTTACTTTCTTCTATCTTAATTTTAAAACACCTTCTAAAATTAATTTCCTATGATTCTTGCTTTTTAGTCAATACTAATTATGACAAATAAATTCTCGGAAAAACAAAAACAACTTTTCTGCCTTAATTTCAGATTCTGATTTTTCAACTTTTGAAAATTGCAGTTCGGCCCCTATACTTTCAGAAATTGCACTTTTGACCCCAAAACTTTTGAAAAGTTACAAAATACCCCCAAAACAGTTTTCGGACAGAATGAGCAGAAAATTAAAATTTTGAAATCCAGAAAATTTTCGAATTTGCAAACAGACCCCTGAAGTTTCGGAAATTACAAAACAGTCCTCAAATTTTCGAAAATTGCAAAATGGTCCAAAGTTGCGTGCGATCAGATTTTCAGAAAACACCCAGATTTTTCAAAAATTTCCAGAAACAGAAAATTAAATTTTCAGCCCTATTTTTCAAGTTTTGCGATTTTTGCATAAAAGCCCTGATTTTTCGAAAAACTATAAATTCGCCACAGATCTAAAAAGGCAGTTTTACCCAATCATAGATCTAGTCATAACAAGCAAGAATCAATCACTAGAACATAATTAACATGCGTTCTCATACATACAATCAAGCATATACAGTGAAAACACATTATGTTCAGGCCTTTTCGTATAAAAACGTATGGAGTTGGCTCTGATACCACTGTTGGGATATTCTAGTATAGGGCTCGATTGTCAATACAACAAAGTGCGGAATTTAAAATTTTTCGAGGTTTCCTAATTGTCCCATAAATAGATCTCCATAGTTATTTATACGAAAAGCTTGAATCAAACAATAACATAATTATCAAAGGGGGTTTTTCGCAATTTACCTCACCACAGCTTGGTGGTGGTTACCATTGGGATTCCCGTGTCCTCCGAGTGTTTGGTTTGATCCACAAATTGAGTGATCCATATGTGTCACCTCCAAAGCTAGTCCACACCAATCGGATTGTAGCGACGCCTACGAGTCTTAGGCTACGAACTAGATTTCGCAGGTTTATCAGCAAAGGAACGGAGACACCAATGGAAGAATTCGATCCACAGGCCTTATGCGATCGAGCTGGGTACGGCCAAGTCCAGATTTGGTCCGAACAGGGTTCGGCCAGGGTCAGGTTTGGTCCGGTTTGTGTTCGGCCGAATCTAATTGGGCGGCTAGGGTTTAAGGGGCGAAAAACTTTTGGGGCGATTTTGTAATTAAAAATTCTTGTTTGAAAAATCTAACTCTCTCGATTTTTCTCTCAAAATTTTCAGCAACTTTTTCTCTCAAAAGCTTTTTGGGGTTTTCAAAAACTAGTGCAAAAACTTGTGTTAGCATTCATTATTAATGAAGAGAAGGTAAGGAGTATTTATAGGAGGAGAGTCCTTCTCCAAAAAGATCTCCTTTCCTTGTTTATCAAATCTTCATTCCTTATCCTTAGGAATGTGAGATTTGATAAATCTCTTCATACTTGATATACAAGAAACAAAACTCCTTTTCTTTCCTAACTACTAAAATCGCCCCCTAGCCCCTAAGTTTGGATAATTCCAAAATCAACCCATAATTATCCAATACTTAAATTGGTTAATTATTTATTCTTCCAATTAATTAACTACTTTAATTAATTCCATAATTAATTAGATAACTCTAATTAATTAATTATCAATTAATCAATTAGTCATCTAATTAATAATCTCCAATTGAATTAATACCATAATTCAATTACCTTGATTTAACAACTTTAAATCACTTTCTTTATTTCCTTTAAGACAGTCACCGTCCAATTGTATTGTGTGTGACCCTCTGGGTTCACCATCAACTGGCAGCAGGCCCACGACTTACGTGATTTAATTAATGAGCAACTAAATGCTTCCGATCAATTAAACTACTTTTAATTGACCACTCCTAGAATTAAATCCTCTATTAATTCCGGAGTACCCACACTTCATGGTCGATGTCTAGCCACAAGCCCATGAAGCCCAATCAAAGGTGAATTGATTTATTGTGAACCTCACCTCTTATAATTGCCATGTACATACGGTCCTTCTACGACTGATTTCCCGATCGAGACCTAGGGTGTGTGAATTGATCGGCACCTCTAATTATCTCAATAACTATACTTTCTAATTTTCCGACAATGATTTCAGTGTGACTGCCAAATTTGGAAAGTCCTTCCAAATGCATCACCGACTATGGCCATAGATTCCTCGAAATCAATTATCTAAGAAACGTACAGGAAATTCTCTCATCTTATCAAGATGAGGCGTTAGATCCTCTCTTAGTACTAACCACTCGCGTACACTTTTGCACGCACCCAACTTAGGCACTTGGTGGCCAGGCTACGTGACCAGTACCTAAATCTAAGTACGCACATCCATGTACCGAATTCGCCCTAGTACCTCAAGTCTAAGGACTAAATCGTACACTATTATAAGCCTTGAGAAACATCCCATCACCGATATGCGTCATGCGCTTCCACAATGGGTTTCTCTGTTCGGGTCGTTCGATGCGTTCAATCCTCCATTGAATCACCTACTTATATGCACTGGACTCAAATTCCTTGCTCATGAAACTCTACAAATTCACTCCATGTGAATCATGCATATTTGTACAAGTCTTGACGATTCCTACGATACCCCGTCTCGTTTGGAATCTATGACTTGGAACGGTTTTAAGATCACGACCTTTGAGACTGTTTCATGATTGCACTCAGTACTGAAGTGAATCGTCCCATAGTCTATTGTGACCTTAGGATTTCATCCAATCGCTTAGATAGGTTCGCGAGAGATGAAGTTGGCCATTGTTCAGTTTCACATACTATGAATGAACGACGTATTAATTATAAACCATAAGAAAACAGTACTTCAACAAGCTAATTAACATTGGCTTGCTGGGCACTATTCCATCAATGTCTCTTCAAAAACACCTTTCTGAAGCTATAAATAGGAGGAGAATCTGGCCAATTCTCTCATCCCGTTTTCTAGCAACCTAAAGCAGAATCCTATTCTTTCTCTATATTCTTCTCTTCTTCTAATTCTTCAAATATTCTATTCGTTAAAAGTTCGCTGTGGACTTGTTCTTAGTGCAAAGAAACAAGTATCCGACCGTTGAATCTTGGGAGACCACTGGGACGAACTGTTGCACCTTTGACAGCCCAGAAATATTGTCTTAAGGATATTGCATTTGCAAGCCTCGGTCGTTTTCACGGTTCAGAATTATTTCAGTAAGTACGCTGTTATTAAATTCTGATTTTGTTTGTTCTGCGAGAATAAACTATACTAAGGTTTATAATTAGAGTTAATTATAAATAATTATTATGTTGGAATAATTTACTATAGTTTTATAATATAAAGTATTTCATAATATTTTATAATTCACTATAGTACTTAGAAATATAAAATATTCTATAATATTTTATATACACAGATTGTTTTAAACATATTTAACAACATCAATAGCGACTAGACTAGCACTACACCCCATTCCTGAAAGATTGTACATTTTTAAATCGGGCCTCATTTTGTAACGGTTGATTATTCTGGCTGTAAGAGAAGGAACGGGGGAAAGAAGGGAAACGTTAACTACTAATATGTCGATTTCTTGTGGAGACACTTTTGATTTCGAGAAAAGATTGTCTAATGTTTGGAAAAAGAGGTCGTCTATTTCCTCTAAGGAGTCCGACAGGGTCGGGTTTTCTTCTTTTCCATCCATTACTATTTTGGGGATGTAGGAATCTTCACCAATGCCCGAATTAACCATTGTTCGAAAAAGAAATTTGTATTGTTCCCAACCATAATTTTTGTTCCGCATCACTACTCTTACCGCGGATTCTATGTCCGATTTTCGATCATCGGTAGCTTTGTAGCATTCATAATTCAACATGTCACAACAATTTTCTTTAGGACGAAAGATTAGCTTTAACAGGTGAAGAGTAGAGAAGAATAAGGGTAGGATAATAAAGATTAATGATTGAAGAAACTCCATAATTGTTAATTTTTCAGTTATTGGAGCTAGGAATTTAGGCTATGAGAGTTAGCTTACTTTGTTCTTGAATTTAAAGGGCATAACTTGCTTGATGCGCTGATGTCATGTAATGTAATTTTTTTCTGAGAAAAGTCATCTAATATAATTATCAATATTAAATACGTGTATTGATGACACCAAGGACTTTTAGAGCATCTCCACCCACCGTGCCCGGGGACAACTTGTCTCTCTCCAACCGGCAAGAGCGGGAAGATTTACTCGCATTGTGGCTTTAGGGCTAAAAATCAAACTATGATTCGATATTTGGCTCGAGCTTGTTCGATAAAAGCCAGTTTTAGTTCAGTTCGTTAAACTAATGAAATAAGCTTGAACAAGATTTTTCGTTTGATAACTTTCGAAACTTGGCTCGAGCTCAATTCGCTAACCTAAAAATTGAAAAAAAATATGTAAAAAAATCAAGCTACTCGATACTCGCTTCGAGCTCGTTTGATAAAAGATCGTTTGAGCTCGGTTCATTAAGAAATCAAACCAAGCTCAAACACAAAATTTGAAGTTCGATAAAATTCAAACCAAGCTTGAACAATGTAACGTTCGATACTACTCAGCTCGTTTACACCCCTATCTATACGTTTTATGTGGACTCTTTTATGGGGTCATCATAAGCAAACAATTCACTTAGATTAAAATTATATCCCGTTAAAGTTAAGTTCAACAAAGAAGTCATGTTATTTGGAAAAACTTATTCATAAAGATTCGAACATACCTACACTATTACAACACAAGTACACCAACATAGTAGTTTTATGATTAAATAACACTTTGAAACGAAAATAAGAAGGTAACAATCACAAAAAGTGTCTATAAATAATATACTTATTTTGTAATTGAACGTGCAACGAACTGATTTTGAGCTCAACTTGCAAACACGCAATCTTCAAGCCTAATGAAGCTCAAATACTCCTCGTTGATCCAACCATATTTTTCACCGTAAGGATTATCCATTATTTTTAGAGGGTACTTTTCGATGCAATCTTCCCAAACATTTGGATCCTTCAAATCCTTTAATACCTCCCACACACAATTATTGCACTTGAAACCAGCACCTAAACTAATCATTAAAATTCTATCACCTTTTTTGAGCCTTTGTTTAGCTTCCATGTAACCCAAGACGTACCAAAGGCCACCCGCCGATGTGTTGCCGAAGCGGTGAAGCGTCATCCGAGCGGGCTCGAGATCATAATCGGATAGCGTTAAGCTCTTTCCAACTCCATCAATAACAGCCCTGAATTCATCCCCACGGATCAACATGACGGTAATATTAGTATTAAGAAAAAAGTGATAACATCAAACTTATACTTCCTCTGTTTTTTTTATTTGTCGCTTTGGAGAATTGCACACGAATTAAGAAATATCATAAATAATCACGTTTTTAAGCAAAAAGTCCAAAATAACCCTTTTAATCAAATGATCTTAGCATTAATTAACATTAATGACAAATATTAGTAAGAAGGGTAAAATTGATAAAAGAACATTAATTTTACATTGAAATCCTAAAATGACAAATAAAAGTAAACAAGAAAAATTTGCCAAGACGATAAAAAAAAATGGAGGGAATAGTTGTTTATAAATATTTAAGAATAATAATTTGGCAGCAGATCCTCTGTACCACTTATTTGTACCACTTATGTGTACCACCAATGTAAAGCTGACACATGTCCATATTAATTGTACAATTATTTGAGTTAACTCTAATAATAATGTGGTTAAGTTTAATTTGAATTAACACTACAATTAATATGGACATGTATCAGCTTTACATTGGTGGTACACATAAGTGGTACAAATAAGTGGTACAGAGGATCTGCTGCCAATTTAATTTTAAATAAAGATACATGTCTATAGCATGACGTAAATATGTTAAAAGAATGTGATTGAATATCCATTCCACGGCAAATAGAAAAATAACAAAAAAGCCAATTAACTTTATTAAATTCTCTTTATGGAATAGTTATTGGACAACTATGTGACTTCACTGAAAAAGAGAAAGTTTTTGAAACTTGACTATTTAAATAGGTTAAGTGATAATAATTCAATTTTAAGCACAATTTCACAAAACATATTACTGTCATAAATTATTAGTATTAATTTATCTTTGTCGTGAACGGATACTTGTACGTATAAAGTGACAGCCAATTATTTATAAGATAATCATTATCTGTCACTATCTCTTAATAGTCAGTATAACTCATTATTAATACCCCCTTCATTTCATATTAATTGGCACATTTATCAAATATTTTTATTTTAAAATAATAGGCATGTTTGGACTTTCAAAGTTTTTTTCTTTCTAAATTTACCCTCATTTAATTTGAGAAATTCATGGTCACCACTTACTAATAAAACATTAAAAAGTAACCATCATTATAGAGGGTACTTAAGACATTTTACCATAAAAAACATATAAGGATGAGATTTCTTAATCTATATGAAAACAATATGTCAATTAATATAAAACGAAAAAAAACCTAGCTTGCCGTTGATCTAAGTTAATTGATCTCGTGGGATCGAAGAATCCAGGCCACGACGATTTTGGTTTGACGGAGAGCGTTGAGGGTATGCGTTAGTTGGGTAGGGGGGGTGGAGAACATGATGAGTAATTTTCTCTTTTTCTCTTTTTTTTTTTTTTGAATAAAATATGATATTTTGGTAATTTTTTAATTTAATTAAATAGAAAATTAAATTTCCGTCTCGAAATTACGCAAGTGTCAAAAACACGTGCCTAAATCTTAATTAATGTCTGAACTTCTTGCAAACACTTTGAACACAATAAAATTAAAACAAACAAGTCGCATGTAGAGGATTTTTATGTTGTATAAAACATTATTTAATCGATACCTACGTACCTTCCACCAGGGTGTATGCACATGTGTTCAACCCCAGATTTCAAATTCAAACCCATTGTCCCCTTCTTCTTACCCCTCCACATATACACCAAAAAATATCGGACAAGCTCCCAAATAGGCAATATTTTGGGCAACAAAACCTTAAAATTCATAGTCAAAGCTTGAGCCGCAGCTTTCGGAAGTTTCTTCGTAAGTCTAAAACCCAAATACCCTTTATCATCCTCAACTTGTATGCAACACTCATACGCTTCATCGTTCGCCCCAAAATGGGTCCGAACCATATGACTAAGCTTCAAAATTGCCCGATTCTTGAAATCAGGATTATTCGTAAATAACATCGAACAACCCCCCGATCTAAACAAACAATTGGACAACATCATCGAATTATCATTACCACAATACCAATTAGCACCGAGTGACTCGGTGCTAACAACAATCGCGAACTTTCTTTTATAAACTTTAAACATATCTTTGACAATATCAATAGCGACTAGACTAGCACTACACCCCATTCCCGAAAGATTGTACACTTTTATATCGGGCCTCATTTTGTAACGGTTGATTATTCTGGCAGTAAGAGAAGGAATGGGGGAAAGAAGGGAAACGTTAACTACTAATATGTCGATTTCTTGTGGAGACACTTTTGATTTCAAGAAAAGATTGTCTAATGTTTGGAAAAAGAGGTCGTCGATTTCCTCTAAGGAGTCCGACAGGGTCGGGTTTTCTTCATTTCCATCCATTACTATTTTGGGGATGTAAGAATCTTCACCAATGCCTGAATTAACCATTGTTCGAAAAAGGAATTTGTATTGTTCCCAACCATAATTTTTGTTCCGCATCACTACTCTTACTGCGGATTCTGTGTCCGATTTTCGATCATCGGTAGCTTTGTAGCATTCATAATTCAACATGTAACAACAATTTTCTTTAGGACGAAAGATTAGCTTTAAAAGGTGAAGAGTAGAGAAGAATAAAGGGAGGATAATAAGGATTAATGATTGAAGAAACTCCATAATTGTTAATTTTTTAATTATTGGAGCTAGGAATTTAGGCTATGAGAGTTAGCTTACTTTGTTCTTGAATTTAAAGGGCATAACTTGCTTGATGTGGTGACGTCGTGTATAGCAATTTTCAAATTTTGAAAGTCACTGATTAAATCATCTATATTGAAAGGACATGATTTAAATACGTCTATTGATGACTACAATTAATTGAGGGATACTTCCAAAAGGTTGTATTTATAGCATGCACTGAATTTCTAACTTATTAACTTGGCTAAATTATTTTACCATATATGTATGGAAAAAGGTAAATTGGTGCTAAATATAACAGGAAGTTCATACTCAAATCAGGTTTAGTCGATCCAAAAGTAATTAAATGAAAACTACAATATACTTACTTTGAAGAAGAGTAATCAATAAAAAAGAAGAAAAAAATATATTGTGATTCATGAAATGATTTGACCAAACCAAAAAAATTTCGAAACTACTATTTTTATTCCGCAATTGTTTGGTATGGCGTATTTCCCTCAAAAATTTGTTTATATCTTTTGGCAATTTCAATAAAAATTGGGCCCAATTGCAAAAATTGGATCAAGCCAAGTCATGTGAAGACCGTGCGAGGATTTTTGACATATGAGCAATGTTATTAAAATCGGACTGGACCGATTTACCCCAAAAATCAGCGATCTTAAAAATCAATATGAAACGGTTCAAAAATCGATGAATGGGTTTGGACCGGTTCTGATTTTCTTTTCTTTTCTTTTTTCAAATTTTTTTATTTAATATTAAAAATAAACTGAAAACTTATGTAGAATGAATGATTAGTACACCTGACCTCTTGAGAAAAATATAACATCCTTATCATTTGAGCAACAATATTTTTTGGTATAAAAAATTATATATAATAGAAAACCTGTAACAAAATTTATTTAAAGATTATGATAAATAACTCAAATTAATATTTTACATATTATCAATAAAAAATAAAACTAATTTCAGTTTTATGACATAATTTCTTATTAAAAGTTTTTATATAAGATATTTCTTTTCAACTATATTATTTTTAGGATAAAAAATGTCTCAGTTTGAAAGTTAAATCGATATACTATTTAAATTTAATTTTCAATATTAGATTTGTATATATAATCATATTTTAAAATTTATTATTTCTTAGTTTGTTGTATTTTTAACTTACAATTTTATATTTTTAAGTAAATATGTAATCATATTATATTTGTATGAGCTTACTAATTAGTATCGTATTACCGTTATGATATATGTTAGATAAATATTATATGATTTAATGTAAATATATTCTAGAGTTTTTGTATAATTTAATCAATTGTAGGATAATGTTTTAAATTTTATGTATATTTTATATACTTTAAAAGTAATTATATTTATTATATCATTATGATGTCATCCGATCTAATTAATGATCCGACCAATAAATCCAATGGTCAGTTGACTCATCGGTTCACCGATTACGAAGACATTGTCATGTGGGAGTATTAATTTTGAATGGATGTAATAGTTGAGATCTAACCCTTAAAATCAATATAGTTCAATTTATTTTTCACCTACCTAACTTTTTGAAATTGCAAGAGTGCCGCTAGCATTTATTTTAATTTTGCAAGTACTCTTGATATTTACGATGAAAGTAAGTAGAAGAATAATTAGCATCTGAATTTTTTCAATGTTCAATGAGTTATACATGATAATTTAAAAATATCAAAATGGTAAGTTGGTAACATTGCATATTCAGTCTTTCAAAAATATTGAGCGATAAACACTTCTTTGTCGTATACTTTAGTGGTTTTCAATATATATTCCAATTTTGCTCCTATGTTTTACGAAATTGCTCATTTGTCTCAATTAATTATTTAAAAAGGCAAAAATTCTTTTTTGGCATCATAGAACTAAGAGTTTTTCAATTTTGGTATTTTGGTGTCAATTTTGGTACCAATTATGAATGTCGATTTCAATTTTGGCACTTCCGTCAGTTGACCGTTAAGTCAACTGATGAAAGTACCAAAATTGAAAAGGTCAGTCAAAATTGGTGTCAAAATTGACACAATAATACCAAAATTGAAAAACTTCTAGTTCTATTGTGTCAAAAATGATTTTTTGCCAATTCCCTCACCAATTACTTCCAATTCACAATTTATGTCACTCCCATTTTAATAATAATAATAATAATAATAATAATAATAATAATAATAATAATAACAACAAAATAGTAAAAAAAATTTATACAAAATATTTGGGTGCACAATAATAATAATATTTTTTTTTTGCTACATATGTTATCATCAAAATCACTCCTTATTACATTGACTCAACTTCATCCAACAATTTCCCATTTTTTTATGATGACAAAACATTTAACTAAAAACGTCTTCTAAGTCTTCAATTTGGTCTTTACTCAAAGATAAAAATCACTTGGCTAAATAAGAATATACAATTATCTTCTGATTTGAACTTCCATTTTTCAGTTGTATCCTTCTTTCAATTGTAAGTTGCCTTCTTCTCATTTTCTTCTTTCTCTTCTCCTCCTTATTATTCCAATAACGGAGACGTTGTTTAGATGCATTACTTCTTCTCATTTTGAAGAGTTAGAAGCGATTATTTGTTGATTCCCTTTAAATCATTCGAAATTATATAAATACCTTTTAAACCATATTTGAAAATCGGGTTGAAATAATAAATGAATAAATCAATAAATTGCATTGATGTGCTATAAAAGAAATATGAATAAAATAATATAGAAACTAATTTATACACTCATAGTTAAAATAAAATACTTTAAATAAGTATGCAAACTATTATATGAGAATGTATAATATATTTATATTCTCAAATTTACATTTAGCCAAAGGAATTGATCTTAGTTTTCTTTGGCTGTTTGTCAAGAGATATTCCTTAATTTAAAATTAAAAGTATTATGAATAATTTTTTTTTTAATAAATTTAACCTTTCTGAATGATAATTCATTTTTGGCACCATAAAACTAGCCGTTTTTTAATTTTGGTATCATTGTGTCAATTTTGACTGGCCTTTTCAATTTTGGTACTTCCGTTAGTGACTTAACGGTCAACTGACGGAAGTGCCAAAATTGAAAACGGCAGTCCGAATTGGTACCAAAATTGAAAAACGCCTAGTTCTATGGTGCCAAAAATGAATTTTTTCCTATTTAAAAATGACGCTTTTGGTCTCGAAGAAATGTCTTTATTTTGCACCTTTGGTCCCAATGGTTTTCTCAAATTATTTTGCATATGTTGGTCTACAATTAAATGTGAAGGAAGTGATGCAATCAAATGTGTCAAATATTTTAATTAAAAAGCTAGGGCGGCCAAACTTATGAATTTGCAAAACACGAGATCAAAAGTGTTGAGGGTCTAGTTTTGTAGGGCTGAGAATGCATTTTTTCCATATCAAAACGTACGACAAATATATACGTAGTCGAGTTTGACTAGATTCGACATGATCAATTACAGATTGTTTGAGGTTCTGAGCTCGATTAGCATAAACTTATACGTAATACATTTTGATTCACGATTGATTTTCATGGCTATGAAATTAAATTAACGAAGAAAGCCAATTTCTAATGGATGGATGCCATACTTTTCTTTCTTTTTTCTTGAACATAAATGCTTATTCATTCATTTATCAAAACTCTATTTTCTTTAGTTAATTATAGAATTTCTTTAGTTAAAACTCTATTCATTTTCAACGTATGTACAATATATTTTCTTTAGTTAATTATAGAATTTGTAACGCCTTAATCCCACTTTGATTGTGGATGAATTATTTGATTGATCAATACGTACTTGACCCACTTCTACTTGACAACATGAATTTAAATATTTTGGGATATAATGTTGACAAAGCAAAAAATGATTAGGGTCTTTACTGATAGTATCAGAGCACACTATGTGGTGTTATATCCATGGGAGCGTTCTTGGGCTATTGTTATACCAATTAATGTGAGTTTTCTTCTAACTCAATTTTTTTGATCTATTAGACTGTGTATTTACATCTCAGATCGAAGAGTGCAAAGGGTATAAGTCCTCCCCGATGTGGTATCAAGTAAGATTCGAACTTGAGTCTCACCTCTAAGGGTCACAAGTCATTACCACTTGACCCAACCACCTTGAGTTTTCTTTTAATTTAATATATATACTAGTTTTTTTTAGTTATTTTTATTGTAATTTGGTTCTATTCGAATATATTTTTAATCTGTAGTTTAATGATATTGATGTACTGATGTAAATTGCATCTCTAAAATTTCTTTTTACTACTTTATAAAGATTTGTACGTAGGATTTTCAATGAAGTAATTTTATGTTTTAAAGTCAACTTGAATTCAATTCGATCGGTTTTATATTAAGGATACGTAACCCATTAAAAGAGATTGAACTAAATATGTTTGAAGAAGAGTCATGGATGAACAAAGAAACAAAGTCAAAAAATATGAGTCATGGATGACTTTGATAGTAGTAAACGGGAAGAAGATAGATAAGAAGAGGCATACCTCATCGTGCGGGGAAAGCTCCACCTACAACCTACCTATTTATTATGGCTTTAATACCAATTGCACAACCAAACAAGTTCATCTTGAACACTAAACACACGTTTTTCTATTTTTTTTATTTATTAAACTGTATATTTATAGCTCGGATCCGGGATTGCAATGAATATAGGTCTCTCCTCTATGATGACATTAATAGATTTCGAACTATAAAATTAGGGTGAACACCACTTTTGGTCCCTCTTATCATTAACTTTTTACAGAGTGGTCCCTCTTATGTTTTTTTTCCCACTTTAGTCCCTACTACGAATTATTTGTTTCACTTTAGTCCTTTTCAAGTGGTCCAAGGCGATTTCGATAACATTTGATATGCTCATGAGGGCTATTTTGTCATTTCAAGTAGCTAACAGGGATATTTTCATCTTTCTAATTATTTAAAAAAAAAAAACTAAATATATAATCTCTTCCAAACTAGGATTTCATTCCAATCCAACTTAATCGTACATTTCGTTCCAAACTAAAGTTTTTTCCTAAAATCTTTTTCAAACACCAAAATTGCTCACCAATTAAACAATATCTCAAAGTCTCAATAGTGAACGGACGAAAATGCCCTAAAAATTATTCATATGCATGTCACGTGTTATCGGAACAACCTGATAAGGACTAAAGTGAAACACATAATTCATAGTAGGGACTAAAGTGGGAAAAAAAACATAAGAGGGACCACTATGTAAAAAGTTAATGATAAGAGGGACCAAAAGTGGTATTTACCCTTAATATCAACTTAATGTTTTGTTTTGATATTTGTTTTTGTTTTAAGGTGGAGGATAGGTGTTGGAAAATTCCAACGGTTATGTGGGCCTTATATGTTAATTTAGTTTGTATTGCTATTATAAAGTAAAGTCCATAAAATATGGTCTAATTATGTTAACTTTTGGAATATGGGTATTAAGTTTATCATGGAATACATGTGTATATACCAGTTTGTGATTTTCAATTTGATGAAGGGCCGAATTGAAAATAATAGAAGATATACTAACCCTAGTAGGTTATTATATATAAGGGGTTATGATCCCCACACAACACAACAACACAATATAGAGTTACAAAACTCATATTCTCTGCAATCCCTTTCTACATGAGTATTAAGGTTCTAAGGTGTGTATCAAGTGGAAGATCATAAAACTCATCATCACTAAATCATCAATAACATCAAGATTGCTGGCATGAATCAATGTAAGTTTCCGCTGCATTAAAGTTTCAGATCTACTTTTAATCTCTTGACAATCGATATGGTTAGGCAATAAGATTTTCGGGATAAAATCGAATTAGATCTTATGATAATTATGTTTATGTATTTGATTTAGATCTAACAAGTAGTTTCAGAGCCACCCGTGTACTTGAGATGTTGGAAGAAGATGAAGATATAGTGCAAAAGGATTTGATGGAGGTTTTGATGATTTCCAAAACATCAAAATCATCTAAGTAAAGAATGTTTAGATCCCTTAGAAAGAATTCTGACCAGGTTAGAGAACTATCAGAAGGGTCAAGATTTCAAGGTCCAGAAGACACTATCGATCTTATGCTAAATTCGAAATCAGAAGGGTAGGCTATCAGCTGACTCAAATCAGATTATTTCAAGTTTGATCAGCAAAGTATCTATTAGAAGGGTTACTTCGATCATCAGAGTGGAAGAGATCAAGAAGTCTGCCCAACGGTAATAAATGCTGCAAGAGAAGGGTATTAATGGCAAATGATTGAAGACATTCTCGGATCAGCAGGGTGCATTTAATGCGACTGGCAGAAAAGTACAGCAGACTGTACAATGCAACAGTTGCAGAGAGCCATTCCAGAAAAAGGGGGACAAGTACTTGTAGCTTTGAAATTTGTCTCGTCTTCAACGGATAGATTTAAAAAACAAGTATAAATAAATAAAGCTGGATTCAAGAGTTACAGACAACACAACAATCTGAGATTTCATACGCGAAGCAAAATCCCTCTATGTCTCAAAAGCTCGAGAACAGCTCACTCGTCTGCTGAAGTCATTTGTTGACAGAAGCTAAGTTGAAGTCAAAAGATAAATCATTTTCTGAGTGAAACTGTAATAGAAGAGTGTTGTGAGAAGTGTAGATCTCTCTAAGTGAGTGATTTAGCTTCAGAGGATAGGAGTTTCTTTGTGATTTCCTATTGTGAACTTACGGCTCATCATTTGTTGTAGAGCGTAAGTAGAGTATATTGTAAACTGTGTGTTTATAGTATAACCCAAGATCTAAGTGACTTGGAAGAGTGGACTAAATGATTTTTATCCATATAACCACTATAAAAATTCTTTGTGTTTTTAACTTGCATTATTTCCTTGCATATTTTCAAATTGCATTAGAAGACATAGAAAACTGTTAGAATAATTTTTCAAAAGGAGTTTGCAAAAACTGGGGATAAAATTCTTTCTAGGTTTACTTGAAAAAAACACTGTTTAAAATCTGCTGAAAGTATTCTGATTGAAAATTTGATTTTTTTGTTGTAATCAGCTAACTTATCATCAAAAGAGTGGTCAACTCTGCTGTTCAAGCTTTGTGCGCGATCAGCCTAGTCTACTTACAATTCCTGATCAGCTTAGTTTGCTGATAGACAACTCAAAAAGTTTTAAAATCTAAAATTTTCAGAGGTCTATTTACCCCCCCCCCCCTCTAGACCTCAACTGACCACTTGGGACCAACAAGTGGTATCAGAGCGGGTGGTTCATTAGAATCAACTTCCTGATCAACGAGCTTGATCCTAGTATTTTTGAATGTTTTTAAAGTATTCAAACAAGCACGTTTTGAAAATTAAAAACTTTTTGAAAATGGATTGTATCAGCCATGTTCCCCACATCGGCGGTATGAGTTTTGAGGACTGGAAGATTAGGAAGGAAATCTTCCTTGCTGCTTACAATAACAACATGTATACATATATCACAAAAGGTTCATTCAAGATCAACAAGACCATAAAGGTTGATGAAGTTGATATAGTGGTGAATAAAGAACTTGAGGAGATGACAACTAAGGAAATCAAGATGTTTAATCTTGACAAGGTTGGCCGTTTCATCATGACCAAGGCCCTTGACAACGATCGGTTTGACAAAGTCAAGCATTGCAAGACTGCAAAGGAAATGTGGGGATAAGGTCCGTGTTGGTCCCAAGTGGTCAGATGAGGTCTAGAGGGGGGGGGGGGGGTGAATAGACCTCTGAAAATTTTTGAACTTAAAAACTTTTCAGTCTTCTGTCAGCAGACTAAGCTGATGAAGAACAGTAAGCAGACTAATCTGATCGTGAACAAATCTTGAACAGACGACTGACCACTTTTCTTACAGTGACTTAGCTGTTTTTCAGCAAAACAGTTTTCCAAGAGTATACTTGCAGCGGATTGTTTGAAAGTGTTTTTCACAAGTAAACTAAGTTCTAAAAAGATTTTATCCCCAGTTTAAAACTCCTTATAAAATCTTTTGATTGATTCACAGTGTTTAAAATGCAGTCTTTAAAATATGCAAGAAAACTTTAAATGCAAGATAACACAAAGAATTTTTATAGTGGTTATATGGATGAAAATCCTTTAGTCCACTCTTCCAGATCACTTAGATTCTGGGTTATACTATAATCACTTAGATTACAATATTTCTCCACTCACACCAAGACAACAAATGAAATGGCTGTAAGCTCACAATAGGAAATCACAAAGAAAACCTATCCTCTAAAGTAGAATCACTCACAAAGATGGATTCTCACTTCGCACAACACTCAGCTATTACAAAATCACTCAGATAATGTTTTTCTGATTTCTTCAACTGGGTTTCTGTCAACAGATGACTTCCACCAGACGAGTGAGCTGTTCGAGCTTTTGAGACTTAGAGAAATTCTGCTTCAAAATTTCGATCTCTGATTGTTGTTGTGTTATTGCTCGTTTGAAATTCAGCTCTATTTATACATGGAGATGAAAATATGACCGTTGAAGGCAAGTCACAAATCAAATCCATTCTTCAGCTCCTTTGAAACGGCTCTCTGCAGCAAACCGTACAGTGTACAGTACTTTTCTGTCCATTGCATTTAATGCTGCATTTAATGCACTCTGCTGATCCGAGGATATCTTCAATCATTTGCCATTACTACCCTTCTCTTCCAGCATTTATTACACCAAGTGCATTTATTACCGTTGGACTAATCTCTTGATCTCTTCCACTCTGCTGATCAAAACGACTCTGCTGATAGATACTCTGCTGATCAAATACTGAACTAATCTGATTTGACTCGGCTGATGATCTACCCTTCTGTTCGCTGTTTCAGCAAGAGATCACTAGTCTTCTGAGCTTTGAACTTTGAACTCTTCTGATGTCTTCTTTTACTTGTTCAAAATTCTACCAAGGGAACTAAGCTTTCCATACTTAGCTGATTATGATGTTTTGGAAATCATCAAAACCTTCCCTTAAAATTTGACTTCTTTCATCTTCATCCAACAATTTCCCCCTTTTTGATGATGACAAAACTCCAGCTAAGTACCTGTACCTAAACTAAAGTTTTGATCCTCAAAAATTTCTGAGATAGAAATAATATGTTGGAGTCAAACTTGCAATTTTATAGATATTGAATTGATTACATTTTACAAGTTTTGAAAGATGAAAAATACAAAATACTTTAAAAGATTACAAGGATTTTTAACATAAAAGGAAATCTAGCCTAGACTAGTCTTCTCCCTTCTTCTCTTTTTCTGCTTCCTTGTCTTCTTTTTCAGACTCTTCATCAGATGACTTTGAAACCTCAGCTTCCAAATTTTCAAAGAATCTTTTCTTCAACAACTCTAGCTTCTTTTTCTTGACATCTGGATCAAGCTGTTCTTCAGCTGAATCTTTGGCAGCAGCTATTTCCTTGTCAGACTTGGCTTTTGCTTCAGATTCTTCAAGTTCAGCTTGTTCTTCTTCTGTAATTTTCTCATCTGTTGGTCTGCTTGATTCTCCCATGTTTCTTTCAGTCTCACCAGCAGATTCTTCTAACACTTCAGTTTCTTCAGCATCTTGATTTCCTTCTTCCCTTTGGAAATCAACCCTTTGCTGTCCAAATATCCTTTCTTCCCCCTTTTTGTCATCATCAGCAGGGATAAGTGGATATTGTGGCACAACTGGTGTGATTAGAAGTGAATCACAGAGAAGCTTGATGTTCTCTTCCATAGCATTTATCTGAGCTTGTTGTTTAAGTTGATTGGTCTTAACAGTTTTGACTTCCTTGAGCAAGTCTTCTCCTTGATCACCCAATTGAATTTGAGTTCCCAAAATCCAATTTGATGAAGCAGTGAAGTCTTTCATCATGTTTCCCATGACTTCATCTTCTGCTTGGAGAGCCATTTCAACTTTTTGTTCAATCTGCTTCCAACCTTCAGTAGTGCTCTGAGTCCGTCTTCTAAGTATATCCATATCTTGACAGATGGATTTAACATTATGGGCAGTGTCTTCTATCAGATCTGTTGGGACAGCAGCAGCTTTCTGACTTGGTTGTTTAACAGCAGCTATCACTTCTGTAGCTAATTCTTTCTTCATATCCTTCAGAGAATTGGTGATCATTTGTTGGATGGAGTCCAACAGATTTGTCTGAACACCATGAGAGGTTGAAGGCATATCTGAAGTAGCAGCAGGTGTATCTTTCATAAGTTGCTCTGATGATTGAGTTGTCAATGCAAGAGATTGATCTGCTGATCCATTAGCATGGCTTGGAGTGCTTTCCTTCTCCTTAGCTTGATCATCTCCTTTAGCAGCAACTTCTTTGTTCTTGATCTGATCTGCTGGAATTTCTTCTTCTTTCTTTGAGTCATCAACAGCATCAGACTTATCACCCTGTGCAGTGTTCTGATCAGATGGGTCTGAAGTACCCTCTCTTTGCTTTGGTTGATCAGAGGACTCTGCTCTTCCTTTATCAGCAGGTGATATAATCTTCTTGACAGTTTCAACTGTCTTCATCAATCCTTCATTGTCCACTGCTGACCTGTTGAAAATCCAAGTAAAATTATCAAGTGGAATAAAAGTGGATGTAGGTTCCTCAGGCAGCTCTTCATAAGGTTTGATATTTGGCCCGTAGACAATATGTTTGATGTTAGGAAGAGGGACCAATGAGCTTGGTTGTCCCCTTAACTTCCTTGATTTCTTTGCCCAAAGCTCCATTGCTTGAGCAATAGCCAGTTTGATAGATCTTTCTTTGAGGTCTACTGAATCATCATAGTCCTCAGCAATAGACTCAAAAATCTTCTTGGCTTCAGCTTTAACTAAGTGACTTATCCTCATTCTCAACCTGTCCAGAAAGAATTCTGAATCAAGTGCTTGAATGAGAGAACCCGTCTCAAGCCACTTCAGTACCCATGCTTCTTCAACAGCAAAGGCTTTCCATTTGGTCATTTCAGCTGGACTCTTTGTCAGTCTGAATTCCCTCCACCTGTTGTATCTGATCTTCTCATTTGTGAACTGTGTCAGGCGGTTGACCCTTTCATTCTCAGCATCAAGCCTTTTTAGGAATTCTTCAAAGATGGCAGGATCTTCCCTGACAATCTCCAAAGACAGTCTAATTTCTTCTCTCCTCTTTGGCTTTGTCTTAGGTGCAGGCATAGCTGGTATTGGTTTGTTAGGATCCCTTGGTTCACCAATAGCTATCCCACCAGTATGCTGATGTCCGTGAGCATCCTTGGTGCTTGCTTCAATAGCAGCAGCCAACTCTGCTGCCTCAAGAGCATCCCTCTGCTCCTGAGTCATCTTGCTGGCTTCATCTTCCAGCCTTTTTAATTCTAGGCTTTTCAGCCTATCCTCTTCTGCTTTCTCTGCAGCCTTCCTTAGCTTTTCAGCATCATCTTGTCTTTTCTTTTCTGCAGCAGTCAGATAAGTAGCAATTTTGCCAGTCCTTCTTCTCCTTGTTTCAGGACTCTCAATTGCTTGAAGAGGGATTGCAGCAACTGGAGTAGGATGCAACAAAGGTGCATCTCCTTCAAGTGTTGTACTAATCTGCTGTGCTCCTTCAACTTCAGCAGATGGTACAGCAAATGAGTCTTCTGTTGACCCTCCAATTTCAGAAACAACTTTAGCTTCAGCAGCAACTTTAGCAGCTTCAACAGCAGGCTCTTTAATTTTCAATGGTCTTTCTGCTTCTGATGTTGTTTCTCTAACAGTTGCAACAGGTTTTTCAGAGAAAGTGACCTTTCTCTTAACCTTTGACTTTGCAATCTTTTTGACAGTGGGGTTGGCAGTAGGAGGTCCCCTTGCCTCACTCTTTGTTCTCAATTTCTTCCTCAGATTCTGTCCTTTCAGATGATGAACCTATCTCCATGTTCTCAACTTCAGCTGTGAAGTCATCTATCACCTTTTCAGGAACTTCATCTTCAGGAAGTGCTGAAACAGTCTCATCAGCAGACTGTGCTGTTGGCTCAGCAGACTGACTAGTCTGACCTTCCTTCTTGCTCTTCTTAGAAGGGGTCTTTTTAGATTTTGCAGCAGCCTTCCTCTTTGGAGCAGCCACTAAATGTCTCACTGGTTCATAGAGTTTGAACTCTTTGCTACCATGGGTTTGCTTTCCACCTCCCATAGGGCATTGTAGGGATGCAAACAGATTGCTCAATAAAATGGCATGTGAAGGCCTTTTGTCACTCAGCAGCTCATACACGTGAGCAGCCCAGTTAACCTTTAACCCATAGTAGATACACACCATTGTGTAGTATCTTTTCCTTGGCAACCCATCCAAAGAACCTGTAGCACAATCCAGAACCTTTGCTATGATATCAGCAAATCTCTGGTATTCATCCTTCAGCTGGGTCTTCATCAAAGTCCCAGTCATCTTCTCTCCTTTCTTAGCACAAATGGCCCAGAACTCCTCTTCCTTTTCTGACCCTAACGAGGTCACATCTCCTCCCTTGTCTGTTAGTTTATAGATCTCACTGAGAACAGCAGCCGAGATCGCAATCTTCTTTCCACCTATTTCAGCAGACATGATCGTGTCATTCTTAGAGAATTTCCTGGTTATATAGAAGTGCTCAACATCTTCTAAGTAGACCCTTTCTTCGTGAGCCTCTAAAACAGGAACTAACGAAGCTTCTTTAATCTTTTCCAGTAACGAGCGCATCAGATCAGTGCCCGAGAAATGGAATTTGCTGTAGTTGAAGTACCTTCCTTCGATAATCTTCTCCATTTCTGAAATTTTGAGAGTAGAAATCTACAAAGATGCAGTTTACTTTTTCGCAACAGAAGGGTTTGAGAGTTAGAGAGTTTTGAGAGTATTTGGGTGCGTAAGACGACTGTACTGTTTAGATCGGATTTTATAGGTTTCCTTTTGATTAGGTTTCCGTGATTTATCAGAACCGTTGATCTAATCTGACAGTTTTTAATCGTGTGGACAGGAGAAGCGGATTTCAATTTTATTATTTTAATGTCAGATGGGCGGGAAACTCTATCGACACTAATCTGTTACTTATAAAAGCGCGTTTCTAAAGATACGTTTTATGACCATGCTTATATAAGATATCAGATGAGTAGAGTTTAACTTATCTGACAGACGAGTGATCTGTTATCTGATATTACTAGAGAAAGCCAATAGCTAGTAATCTTCCTCTGCTGTTTGTCAATCCAGCAAGATAAAATAATCTTCAATCTTCAAGAATTAAGAACACGTCTTCTTGATAACTTAACTTCAACTAACTGTCATTAACAGATTTCATCTTTTAGAGCAGAAGTACCGCTAGTCTTACACGTTCCCCCTGTCTTTAAGAATTCATAAGTTAACTAGTCTGTTGAAGGTTAATCCTTGAATAAAATAACTGATGACTAAGTTGTTGAACTCCAGTCTTCTGATGAGTTCCCCCTCAGCTTATGCATCCAAATTAAGTAGTCCTAACTCAGCTCTTAGAGTTGAGAACCTTGCTTCACTTAGAGGTTTGGTGAAGATATCAGCAATCTGATTATCAGTATGAACATACTCAATCAAAACATTGCCTTTTTACACATGATCTCTAATGAAATGATGTTTGATCTCAATGTGCTTAGTCCTTGAATGACTTGTAGTGTTCCGAGTAAGTGAGATTGCACTTGTATTGTCACAGTAGATTGGAATTCCACTGATCTTGATGTTGTAGTCTTCTAGTTGATGCTTCAACCAGAGTATCTGTGCACAGCAAGCTCCAGCAGCTATATATTCAGCTTCAGCAGTAGATATAGAAACTGAGGTTTGCTTCTTACTCATCCATGAGATCAGACGACTACCTAAGAACTGACAGGCACCTGTTGTGCTCTTTCTGTCAATCTTGCAGCCAGCAAGATCTGAATCTGAATAACCAATAAGTTCAAATCCAGATTCTCTAGGATACCACAATCCCAATTCTTGAGTGCCTTTAACGTACTTCAATATCCTCTTGGCAGCTAAGAGATGAGATTCTTTGGGGTTTGATTGAAATCTTGCACAGACTTCAACTGAGTACATTATGTCAGGTCTGCTTGCTGTTAGATACAACAATGAACCAATAATGCCTCTATATTTGGTTATGTCCACTGATTTGCCATCTTCATCTTTATCCAAACGAAGACTTGTAGACATAGGAATGGTAGCTGTTGAGCTAGTTTCCATACCAAATTTCTTGAACAGATCTCTTGTGTACTTTGCTTGGCTGATGAATATTCCATCAGGCAACTGTCTAACTTGCAATCCAAGAAAGTAATTAAGTTCACCCATCATGCTCATTTCAAACTTATTCTGCATCAGCTTGGAGAACTTATCACACATCTGTTGGTTAGTTGAACCAAAAATAATATCGTCCACATATATTTGCACAAGTAATATATGGTTTTCCCATTCAATTGTAAACAAGGTTTTATCTACCTTACCTTTACGAAATCCTTTGATTAAAAGAAAATCAGATAGGGTATCATACCATGCTCTTGGAGCCTGTGTCAGTCCATAGAGGGCTTTCTTCAGACGATATACTTTGTCCTCTTCTTGATAGACTTCAAATCCAGGAGGTTGTTCAACATACACTTCTTCTTGCAATTCTCCATTGAGAAAAGCAGACTTCACATCCATCTGATAGACAGTGAAGTTCTTGTAAGCAGCATAGGCTAGAAACAGTCTGATTGCTTCAAGTCTTGCTACTGGTGCGAAAGTTTCATCAAAGTCAATTCCTTCTTCTTGACAATATCCTTTGGCCACTAGTCTTGCTTTGTTTCTGGTGACAACACCATCTTCATTCATTTTATTTCTGAAAACCCACTTAGTGCCAATTACTCTTTGATGACTTGGTCTAGGAACTAAGTACCAGACTTCATTCCTTTCAAATTGATTTAACTCTTCTTGCATGGCTTCTATCCAGAAGGAATCATTGAGAGCTTCTTCAATTTGTTTAGGCTCTATTTGAGATAGAAATGTGACAAACATGGCATCCTGTGCAGCAGCTCTTCTTGTTTTCACTCTATCTAAAGGATCACCAATGACTAGTTCAGGTGGGTGATTCTTGAGCCATCTGAGATCAGGTTGCAAATCAGGATGTTGTCCTCTGTCTTGATCTTGCAACACTACTGTTGGAGTTCCAGTAGTAGTCTGTTGAACATTTGTAGTCTGTTGAACAGTTTCTGGTCTGTCAGCTGTTTGCAACTCGTCTGTTAGACAATCAGCACTGTGATTTTGAACAGCACTTGAGTTAGCAGCTGAACTTAGATTAGGTAGTATGATGGGAACATATTCTTCATTTCTTCCAATGTCTAGCTTCTGTAAATCAGTGGACAGATCTTGATTAATACTTTGATTCTTTTCAGAAGATTGACTTGGCTCATCAAATACTACATGGATAGATTCCTCTATTAGTAATGTTCTTTTATTGAAAACTCTATAAGCCTTACTAACAGATGAGTATCCTACAAAGACAGCTTCATCAGCCTTTTCTGCAAATGCAGTAAGGTGATTTTTCCCATTATTCAATACAAAACATTTACAACCAAAAATCTTAAAGTAATGAATGTTTTGTTTTCTGTTGTTCCAAACTTCATATGGAGTCTTGTTCTGATTTTTGTTGATCATACATCTGTTTTGGGTAAAGCATGCTGTGTTTGTTGCTTCTGCCCAAAATCTTTGAGGCAGTTTAGCTTCAGCTATCATGGTTCTGACAGCTTCCTTTAGTGTTCTGTTTCTCCTTTCAGCAACACCATTCTGTTGAGGGGTTCTAGCGGCTGAATACTCATGATGTATTCCTTTCATGTTACAATACTCTTCAACAGTAGAGTTTGTAAACTCTGTCCCTCTATCTGATCTGATCTTTAATATTTTGATACTCTTCTCATTCTGGATCAGTTCCATCAGATTTGTAAGATGTTCCTTGGTTTCACTTTTCTTCTTCATGAAAATCACCCAAGTATATCTTGAATAATCATCCACAACAGCTAGGCAGTATTTCTTTCCACCATTGCTGACTGGATCAATGGGTCCAAATAAGTCCATATGCAACAGCTCCAATATTCTTCCAGAAGATTGGTGCTTCTTTTCTTTGAATGATGACTTGATTTGTTTACCCTTCTGACATGCATCACAGAGCTTGTCTTTGCTCATGACTGCTTTTGGAATCCCTTCTACCAAATCATTCTTGATTAATCTGTTTATGGTCTTGAAGTTTAAATGATTCATCCTCTTGTGCCATAGCCAACTGACTTCACTTGGTGCAGATGCCACCAAACAAACACTTGAATTCTTGTCAACAGAATTCCAGTCAACTATGTAGATATTTCCCTGTCTTCTTCCAGATAAAATAACCTTCTTTGTACCAATTTGTTCAACATAGCACTTATCTGTTGAGAAGATGACTGAATATCCCTTGTCACAAAATTGACTTATGCTCAGCAGATTATACTTTAGGCCTTTAACATAGGAGACGTCAGATATCTCTATGTTTCCCTTAATTAGTCTTCCTTTAGCTTTAATCTTGCCTTCTTTGCTGTCTCCAAAAGTGACTTTTGGACCATCCACAGCAACTGCATCAGTCAACTCATGTATGTTTCCACACATGTGCCTTGAACATCCACTGTCCAAGTACCAAATCTTCTCTACTTTACTCCTACTCCTAATCCTAACCTACAAAACAAAAATAAAATTGTTTTAGGTACCCTTATTGAGAGGGTCCTGAAGGATTAGTTTCACCTTTGACAACCCAAGATGTTGATGTCTTAGGCTTCTTAGGTTTCTGAGTTTTAGCAGGAGCATGAACAGTTTCATTTTTATCATAGTTATCAGATAAGTTATGTTGATGATCAGTATGATATGAATAATGTTCATAAGCAGGGTAAGGTGCATGATATGCAGGATATGCATGCATTGGATGAGCAGGGTAAGGTGCATAGTAACTAGGAAATTGAGGTGCATGATACATAGGATGATATGCAGCAGGTTGCACATAATATGACTCATTTCCATACCAAGCATTTTGATTTTTCTTATTCTTATGCTTCTTTGGTTTACTAGTTGCTTGCTCATTTGATTTTGACTTAGTTTTACCACTAGTCTGATTGACTTTAGCTTTATCAGCAGACTTCTTAGGATTCTGCTGTTTGGTCTTACTAGTCTGATTTCCTACACTAGGTTCTTTGCTCTTTTTAGCCTTAGGAGATTTCTTCTCCTTTACCACTTTCTCAGATGAGGTAGGTTTAGAAGTTTGAACATACAGAATGACCTTACTATTGTCAGCTGATATGAATTTTTCAGTATGATTCAATTCTAATTTATCCTTTTCTAAAGGTGTCTCCTGTTTACTAGATGTATGCATGGATGCAACAGTTGACTTATCATGAGACTCAATGGTTTTCTCAAGTTCCATGATTTTTCCTTTATAGACCTCACACTCAGCTTTCAGAGATTCATGCTCTTGCTCAAGCTGTTTATATTCAGCTGATTCCCTTGGCTTTTCAGCTAAGAGTTTCAGTGAACTATTTTGCTCTTTTAGCAGGATCATCTCTTCCTTAAGCTTTTTATATGCTTCAGCAATACCAGTATTGTTAAGCATCATTTGTTCAAATGAATTAAATAATTCATCATTAAGAGGAGTTACCTCATCCTCAGAGTCATCAGATTCTTTTGCCATCAGGCACAGGAGAGCAGGTTTTTCTTCATCAGAAGATTCTTCATCAGACGAGTCTGAATCTGAATCAGATGAGTAGACAGCAGTCAGCTTTTCTGCTTCAGCCATCATTGCTTTTCCTCTCTGATGCTTTCTTTCTTTTCTCACTTTCTTCTCCTCCTCAGTGTACTTTTCTGCTTTTGGATATGGGCAGTCTTTGATGAAGTGTCCCAATTTCCTGCAGTTGTAACACATTAGTTTTGATTTATAATCATCTTTATCTTGAGAAGAAAAGTTAGGTTTAGAAGAAGAAGCATTGTTGTATTTGTTCTTCATTTTTCTTTTGTAGAACTTCTTGAAATTATTCATCAACAGTGCAACATCTCCAGCAGTGTACTCCTTCTTGTTGAGTAGAGTGGCTTCATCAGATGAGTCCACTTCAGCATTTCTTTGAGCTGGTCTTCTTTGATTTTCAGCAGCAACCAGTGCAGCTGTGGGTCCTGAAGTTGAGGTTTCTTCAATTCCCATTCTTGGCAGTTTATACTCATAAGCCTTGAGTACGGAGAACAGCTCTGTAAGAGAAATCTTGCCCAGATCTCTTGATTCTTCCATTGCTGTCACCTTCATGTTGAACTTGGAAGGTAAAGCCTTTAGTACTCTGACAGTGATCTCTTTGTCAGTGAAGGTCTTTCCCAACTTTAAAACTTCATTCAGAGTCCTGGTGAATCTGGTATCCATCTGATCAATGGTTTCTCCAGAATTCATCTTGAAGTTGTCAAGTTTCTCCAATGCAACAGTGAGCTGATGCTCTTTAATAGCATCATTGCCTTCGCTCATATCTCTGACTTTGTTCCACATTTCCTTTGCAGTTTTGCAATGTTTGACCTTGTCAAACCGATCATTATCCAGGGCTTTAGTCATGATGAATCTCCCAACTTTATCTAGATTGTAAAGCTTTATCTCCTCTGGAGTCATCTCATGAAGGTCTTTCTCCACAACCGTATCTACTTCATTTATTTTGATGGTCTTTGTGAATCTGAATGGACCTTTAATGATACATGTGTACATGTTGTCATTGTAGGCTGCTAGAAAGATTTCCATTCTAATCTTCCAGTCTTCAAAAGACATACCAGCAATGTGGGGAACATGGCTGATACAATCCATTTTTCAAAAAGTTTTGGTTTTTCAAAAAGATGCTCTTTTGAAAAGTTTTAAAAACCTTTGAAAAACACTTGGATCAAGCTCGTTGATCAGGCAGCTAATTCTAATGAACCACCTGCTCTGATACCACTTGTTGGTCCCAAGTGGTCAGATGAGGTCTAGAGGGGGGGGGGGGTGAATAGACCTCTGAAAATTTTTGAACTTAAAAACTTTTCAGTCTTCTGTCAGCAGACTAAGCTGATGAAGAACAGTAAGCAGACTAATCTGATCGTGAACAAATCTTGAACAGACGACTGACCACTCTTCTTACAGTGACTTAGCTGTTTTTCAGCAAAACAGTTTTCCAAGAGTATACTTGCAGCGGATTGTTTGAAAGTGTTTTTCACAAGTAAACTAAGTTCTAAAAAGATTTTATCCCCAGTTTAAAACTCCTTATAAAATCTTTTGATTGATTCACAGTGTTTAAAATGCAGTCTTTAAAATATGCAAGAAAACTTTAAATGCAAGATAACACAAAGAATTTTTATAGTGGTTATATGGATGAAAATCCTTTAGTCCACTCTTCCAGATCACTTAGATTCTGGGTTATACTATAATCACTTAGATTACAATATTTCTCCACTCACACCAAGACAACAAATGAAATGGCTGTAAGCTCACAATAGGAAATCACAAAGAAAACCTATCCTCTAAAGTAGAATCACTCACAAAGATGGATTCTCACTTCGCACAACACTCAGCTATTACAAAATCACTCAGATAATGTTTTTCTGATTTCTTCAACTGGGTTTCTGTCAACAGATGACTTCCACCAGACGAGTGAGCTGTTCGAGCTTTTGAGACTTAGAGAAATTCTGCTTCAAAATTTCGATCTCTGATTGTTGTTGTGTTATTGCTCGTTTGAAATTCAGCTCTATTTATACATGGAGATGAAAATATGACCGTTGAAGGCAAGTCACAAATCAAATCCATTCTTCAGCTCCTTTGAAACGGCTCTCTGCAGCAAACCGTACAGTGTACAGTACTTTTCTGTCCATTGCATTTAATGCTGCATTTAATGCACTCTGCTGATCCGAGGATATCTTCAATCATTTGCCATTACTACCCTTCTCTTCCAGCATTTATTACACCAAGTGCATTTATTACCGTTGGACTAATCTCTTGATCTCTTCCACTCTGCTGATCAAAACGACTCTGCTGATAGATACTCTACTGATCAAATACTGAACTAATCTGATTTGACTCGGCTGATGATCTACCCTTCTGTTCGCTGTTTCAGCAAGAGATCACTAGTCTTCTGAGCTTTGAACTTTGAACTCTTCTGATGTCTTCTTTTACTTGTTCAAAATTCTACCAAGGGAACTAAGCTTTCCATACTTAGCTGATTATGATGTTTTGGAAATCATCAAAACCTTCCCTTAAAATTTGACTTATTTCATCTTCATCTTCATCCAACAGTCCGTGACATGAACAAAGGAAACGAAGCCATAAAGGAGCACCAGCTGAGTGTTGCTCTTGAAAAGTTAGACAACTTCAAGATGAAGTATGCGGAAACCATTGACCAAATGGATACAAGGTTTACAAGGACGCTGAATGAAGTTCTAAAGCTGGAAAAGACCTTCACTGACAAAGAGATCACTGTCAGAGTACTGAAGGCCCTGCCTCCAAAATTCAACATGAAGGTGACGGCTATGGAAGAGTCAAGGGATCTGGGGAAGATCTCTCTTACAGAGTTGTTCTCCGTACTCAAGGCATACGAGTATAAACTGCCAAGAATGTGTATTGAAGAAACCTCAACTTCAGGCCCCACAGCTGCACTGGTTGCTGCTGAAAACCCAAGAAGAACATCAAACAGAATAAAGAAGTGGACTCATCTGATGAAGTCACATTACTCAACAAAAAGGAGTACACTGCTGGAGACGTTGCATTGCTGATAAATAATTTCAAGAAGTTCTACAAGAGAAAAATGAACAAATACAACAATGCTTCTACTTCTAATCCTACATCTTCTTCTCATGATAGTAAGGATGCCTATAAATCCAAACTAATGTGTTATAACTGCAGGAAATTGGGACATTTCATCAGAGATTGCCCATATCCTAAAGCTGAAAAGTACACTGAAGAAGATAAGAGAATCAAAAAGAAAGATAGCATCAGAAAGGCAAAGTGCTGATAGCTGAAGCAGAGAAGCTGGCTGCTATCTACCATCTGATTCAGACTCAGAAACTTCTGAAGAAGAGTTTACTGAAGATGAGAACCCTGCTCTTATCTGTCTGATGGCCAAGGAATCTGATGATTCTGAGGATGAGGTAACTCTGCTTGATAATGAATTATTTAATTCATTTGAGCAAATGATTGTTAATAATACAAGTATTGTTGATGCATTTGCTAAGTTTAAGGAAGAGATGATATTGCTAAGAGAGCAAAATATTTCACTGAAACTTAAGGTTGAAAAACCAAAAGAATCAGCTGAATACAAACTGCTTGAGCAAGAGAATGAATCTCTGAAAGCTGAAAGTGAAGTATATAAGGGTAAATTCATGGAACTTGAAAAAGTTATAGAGTCTCATGATAAGTCATCTGTTGCATCCACGCATATGTCTAGCAAACAGAAGATGTCTTTAGAACAGGATAAGTTAGAACTAAATCATACTGAAAAATTCATATTTGCTGACAATAGTAAGGTCATTTTGTATGTTCAGACAACTAAACCTGCTTCACCTGAGAAAGAATTAAAGGAGAAGAAAGCTCCTAAGGCTAAGACGAGCAAAGAGCCAAAAATAGAAAAACAGACTGGTATAGCTAAACAGCAGAGTCCTAGGAAGTCTGCTGATAAAAGTAAAACCAACCAAACTAGTAACAAAACTAAGTCGTCTGTTAATGAGCAAGCATCTAGTAAAGCAAAGAAGCATAAGAGCAAGAAAATCAAAATGCTTGGTATGGAAATGAGTCATCATATTATGTGCAACCTGCTGCATATCCACCTATATATCACGCACCTCAATTTCCACAAAACTATGCTCCTTACCCTGCTCATTCAATGCATGCATATCCTGCATACCATGCACCATACTCTGCTTATGAACATCATCCTTATCATACTGATTATCAACATAACACATCTGCTGAATATGATGAAGATAAACTTGTTCATGCTCCTACCAAAGCTCAGAAGCCTAAAAACCTAAGACTTCAACATCTTGGGTTGTAAAGGGGGACACTAATCCTCAAGGACCCTCTCAATAAAGGGTACCTAAAACAATTTTCTTTTGTTTTGTAGGTTAGGATTAGGAGTAGGAGTAAAGTAGAAAAAAAGTGGTACTTGGATAGTGGATGTTCAAGACACATGTGTGGCAACCAGTGTTTTCATAACCGGATCAGACATAGAATCGGTAAGCTTACTGGTTACTGGTTCAACCGGTTTAATCGGGCTAACCACTGATTCAACCGGCAAAACCGGTACGACGTCATCATGATGTAGTAAATATATCGTATAAATAATAATACAGATAAAATCCTAAAATAGATCAAAAATATACTTTTATAAATATAAAAAATCAAAAATACATAAAAGTGTACTTTATATTATATTGAAAAGTATTTATATCTAAAATCTCCTATAGTATTTATAGTTTAATTAATTAAATAAATATTTAATTTTTTACTAAGTATAAAAATAATATTACCCATCAAATTTTAACTATCTTGTTTGTTCATGGAATGGGATTTGGCCCAATTTAAATAAAAACTATTTAATGTTTCACTTTAACTTCTTTAATTAAAAAGAATAAAACCCTAAAAAATTCACCAACCCCCTTGCACAAACAGCCGCCTCTTCAAAGGGCCTTTTTCTATTGAATGAATTTATGCAGAGCTCATAAGAACCGAGATCGGAGAAAGTAGACAAAAGAAAGGTAAAGCAGTGCAAGAGGCTTCATCAGTCATCATTTCTTCATCTTCCCTTCAATTTTTTTTCCTCTCTTTGCTTTATTTTATTGCTAAGCTCTCAACTTTTTCATTTCTTATTCCTTCATTAAAAGTGTGTGAGAGACATTAGAACTTTCCTTTTCAAGAATAAGAGGAAAAATGACTGTTCTTTCAAAAAAAAAAATTTAAGTAATGAACCGGCGGTTCGGGTGGTTCACCGGTTCACCGGTTTCGTCGGTTTTTGACCGGTTTTTACCAGTTCGAACTGGTTCAAAACGTTACTGGTTTTGAGGGGTCAATCGGACCGGACTGGAATCCGGTTAGCGGTTAAACCGGGTTGACCGGCCGGTCCGGTCCGGTTTTAAAAACACTGGTGGCAACATACATGAACTGACAGATGCGGTTGCTGTAGATGGTCCGAAAGTTAGCAAAGAAGGCAACGTTGTAGCATGCGGAAAGCTGATCAAAGACAAAATTGAGATATCTGACGTCTCTTATGTTCAAGGCCTCAAATACAATTTGATGAGCATTAGTCAATTTTGTGACAAAGGTTTCTCGGTTATCTTCTCATCAGAGAAGTGCTACGTTGAACAGATTAGTACAAAGAAAGTCATCTTATCTGGAAGACGACAAGGAAACATTTATGTAGTCGACTGGAATTCTGCGGACAAGGATTCTAACGTTTGTTTGGTGACCTCAACACCGAGTGAAATCAGTTGACTTTGGCACAAAAGGATGAATCACATGAATTTCAAGACCATCAACAGATTAATCATGAATGATTTGGTAGAAGGAATTCCAAAAACAGTCATGAGCAAAGACAAGCTGTGTGACGTATGTCAGAACGGTAAACAAATCAAGTCATATTTCAAAAGCAAGAAGCACCAATCTTCTACAAGGATCTTGGAGCTACAACACATGGACTTATTTGGACCCACTGATCCAATCAGCAACGGTGGAAAGAAATACTGCCTAGCTGTTGTGGATGACTATTCAAGATACACTAAGGTGATTTTCATGAAGAAGAAAAGTGAAACCAATGAACATTTGACTAATCTGATGGAACTGATCAAGAATGAGAAAAGCATGAAGATATTAAAGATCAGATCAGATAGAGGGACCGAGTTTACAAACTCTACTGTTGAAGAGTATTGTAATGCCAGAGGAATCAACCATGAGTACTCTGCTGCCAGAACCCCTCAACAAAATGGAGTTGCTGAAAGGAGAAACAGAACTCTGAAGGAAGCTACCAGAACAATGATAGCTGAAGCAAAACTGCCTCAAAGAATTTGGGCAGAAGCCACAAATACAGCCTGCTTTACCCAGAACAGATGCATGATCAACAAGAACCAGAACAAGACGCCATATGAGGTTTGGAACAACAGGAAGCCAAACATTCATTACCTTAGGATTTTTGGTTGTAAATGCTTTGTGTTAAATAATGGGAAAAATCACCTTACTGCGGTTGCAGAAAAGGCTGATGAAGCTGTTTTTGTAGGATACTCTACTATTAGTAAATCATAGATAGTCTTTAACAAAAGAACTTTACTTGTAGAAGAATCCATTCATGTAGTATTTGATGAACCAAACCAATCTTCTAAAAAGAATCAAAGTACTAATTCAAATCTGTCTACTGATTTTCAGAAATTGAGTGTTGAAAGAAATGAAGAATATGTACCCATCATACTACCTGATCTCAACTCAGCTGCTAGCTCAAGTGCTGTTCAAAATTAGTCTGCTGAATCTAACAGATGAGTTACCAACATCTGACAGACCAGAGACTGTTCAAGAGACTACAAATGTTCAACAATAGTGTTGCAAGATCAATCAAGAGGTCAACATCCCGATTTGCAACCTGATCTCAGATGGCTCAAGAATCATCCACCAGAGTTAGTGATTGATGATCCTTTGGATAGAGTAAAGACTAGAAGAGCTGCTGCAAATGATGCTATGTTTATCAGCTTTCTATCCCAAATAGAGCCTAAACAAGTTGAAGAAGCTCTCAGTGATTCTAACTGGATTGAAGCTATGCAAGAGGTGCTAAATCAATTTGAAAGGAATGAAGTCTGGTACTTAGTTCCTAGACCAAGTCATCAAAGAGTCATTGGCACTAAGTGGGTTATCAGAAATAAGATGAATGAAGATGGTATTGTCACCAGAAATAAAGCAAGACTAGTGGCCAAGGGATACTCCCAGGACGAAGACATTGACTTTGATGAAACATTTGTACCAGTAGCAAGACTTGAAGCAATCAGACTGTTTCTAGCCTATGCTGCTCACAAGAACTTCACTGTCTATCAGATGGATGTGAAGTCTGCCTTTCTCAATTGAGAATTGCAAGAAGAAGTGTATGTTGAACAACCACCTGGATTTGAAGTCTATCTACAAGAAGATAAGGTATATCGTCTGAAGAAAACCCTCTATGGACTGAAACAAGCTCCAAGAGCATGGTATGACACTTTATCTGATTTTCTTTTAATTAAAGGATTTCGAAAAGGTAAAGTAGATAAAACCTTGTTCACTGTTGAATGGGAAGAACGTATATTACATGTGCAAATATATGTGGACGATATTATTTTTGGTTCAACTAACCAACAGATGTGTGACAAGTTCTCCAAGCTGATGCAAAACAAGTTTGAAATGAGCATGATGGGTGAACTTAACTACTTTCTTGGTTTGCAAGTTAGACAGTTGTCTAATGAAATATTCATCAACGAAGCTAAGTACACAAAGGATCTGTTCAAGAAATTTGGTATGAAAACTAGCTCTACTATTAGTGTTCCTATGTCTACTGGACTTCGTCTGGATAAGGATGAAGATGGCAAATTAGTGGATATTACCAAGTACAGAGGCATAATAGGGTCACTGTTATATCTAACAGCTAGCAGGCCAGATATTATGTATTCTGTTGGGGTTTGTAAGAGATATCAATCAAATCCTGAAGAATCTCATCTTTTAGTTGCCAAAAAGATTCTCAGATACCTCAAAGGCACACCAGATTTTGGATTATGGTACCCTAGAGAATCAGGATTTGAGCTTATTGGATATTCTGATTCTGACCTTGCTGGTTGCAAGATTGATAGGAAGAGTACTACAGGTGCCTGTCAATTCTTGGAAAGTCGTCTGATCTCATGGATAAGTAATAATCAGACTTCAGTTTCTATCTCTACTACTGAAGCTGAATATATCGCTGCTGGAGCATGTTGTGCACAGATACTTTGGTTGAAGCATCAACTAGAAGATTACAACATAAAGATCAGTGGAATTCCAATCTACTGTGATAATACAAGTGCCATTTCACTTACTCAGAACACTACAAGTCACTCAAGGACTAAACATATCGAGATCAAACACCATTTTATCAGAGATCATGTGAAAAAAGGGAATGTCATCATAGAATATGTTCATACTGACAATCAGATTGCTGACATCTTCACCAAACCACTAAGTGATGCAAGATTTTTCAACTCTAAGAGCTGAACTAGGACTACTAAATTTGGATGCATAAGTTGAGGGGGAACTCATCAGAAGAGTCGAGTTCATCAGCTTACTCATCTTATTATCTTCAAGGTTAACTCTCAATAGACTAGTTAACTTATGGATTCTTGAAGTCAGGGGGAACGTGTAAGACTAGCGGTACTCTTGATCTACAGATGAAATTTGTTGATGACAGTTAGTTAGAGTTACGTGCTTAGAAGATCTGTTCTTAATTCTTGAAGATTGAAGATTAATTTATCTTGTTGGATTGACAAACAGCAGAGGAAGATTACTAGTTATTGGCTTTCACTAGTAATATCAGATATCAGATCACTTGTCTGTCAGATAAGTTAAAACTCTATTTGTCTGATATATTATATAAGTGTGTACTAAAAACGTTATATTTAAAAACGCGCCTTTATAAGTAACAGTCTAGTGTCGCTTGAGTTTCCCGCCCATCTGACATTAAAATATAAATTTTGAAATCCGTAAATCTCGCTCACACGATCTAAAAACTATCAGATTAATCTAACGATTCACGTAAATCACGGAAACCAAAATTGATAGAAATCTATAAATCTAGATCTGATCAAAGGAGTCGAGCTTACGCACCCTAAATATCCTAAGCATTCAAGAATTTACTAATCTTCTACTTTCTGTCTTAAAGTTTTCAAATCTCACAAATTCACTCCAAAATCAATCAATGGCTGGACTAGAAGGCAAATACTTGAGTTACGCTGGGTTCTACGCATCAGGAACCCAAATTATGAAGAGTTTAGTAGAGAAAATCAAGAGTTTTGGGTTGGTCAAAGTACTTGAAGCTCATGAAGAACTAGTGTTCTTGGAAGACATCGCTGGATTCTATGCTGAAAGGAAGATTGATATGGGAAAAAGTACTATGATTGGGAAGGTTCGGGGAAAAACCATTTGCATTTCCCCTGCTGTGATGAGTGAGGTCTACTATTTGAAGAATGAGGGAGGAGAGGTTACTACTCTTGGTTCCCAGATAGAAGTGGAGTTTTGGGCTTTGTGTGCTAAGGAGGGAGAAAAGATTTCAGGCACAAGGATGAAGACTCAGCTGAAAGATGAGTTTCAGCGATTTGCTGACATCATTGTCCAAGTGCTGGAGTGTTCAACCAACTCACTGGATGGGTTACCCAGGAGGAGGTTTCACACCATGACTTGCATCTACTACGGCCTGGATGTGAACTGGGCTGCTCATATGTTTAACATTTTGGCTGTCAAGAAGAGTGGACATGCCATTTTGTTAAGTCACCTGTTCATGGACTTAAACTGCCATATGGTAAATGGAAAAATGGTTCATGCTTTGAAGAGGTTCCACAAGTATGAACCAGTGAGAGTAGAGCAGAAGGCTGCTACTACCCCTAAGAAGAAAGCTAAGGGGAACACAAAAGAGGCCGCTACTTCGAAGAATGCGAAGACTGCTGGACATACTAGCAAGTCTACTGATCAAACATCAGACCCTGCTGTTGAAGCCAGATCAGTAGAGTCTGCTTCAGACATAGTGAACAAAATAGTCACTCAAGTGACTAAGGAACTAGGAGAAAGTGCAGCAATAGCATATCCTGAACGAACTGAGTCCGACGAACCGGTTCAGGTTGAACTGAAAAGAAGAACGAGGAGCTCTGCAAAGAGGCTTGTTGTTGAGCCTCATCCAACTGGGACTATGACAAAGTCCAAGGCTCGAATGAAGGTGACTTTCTTTGGAGAACCAGTCGAAACAGTGAGGGAGGATACAACAACAGCAGAGAGACCAGTTGAACAAACAGAAAAGTCTGCTGAGGAGCCTGCTGTTACCTCAGAATTGGTTCAGTCTGCTGTCACAGAGACAGAACATCAGACAAGCACAGTTGGTGAGGGTGAAACTCTGCTCATCAATCCGCAACCAATTGATGCTCAACCTCTAAAGGTTGTGGAGAACCCTTTTGCCAAGAGGAAAAGAACTGGCAAAGGGAAATATTTTGCCGCACAGAAAAGAAAAGAAGAGAGAGAGCTGAAGAAGAAAGAAGAAGCAGACTATAAGGAAGCAGTGAGACTTAGCGAGCTAGAGGCTCAGACTAAAAAGATGACACCAGAAGAGTTAGCTGCAAAGGAAGCAGAGGACTTGGCTGCTGCTATAGAAGCCAGTACCAAGGAAGCTCATGGTCCAAGGTACACTGGGCGCATCAGGATTGGGGAGCCAAGGGACCCAAATCAGCCAAGGCAAATGATGTCTAGACCAAAGAGCCTAAGAAGCAGAAATCTGAAGTCAAGTACGCTTTAACTGTTGTGCTAGATAATGCAGAGGCATATAAGAGGTTTGAGGCTTAGTTGGAAAGATACAATAATCTGTTCATCTGTTAGAGTCTGTTTGTCAAGGAGAAGATAAGGTACAACAGATGGAGAGTACATACTGACAAAGACTAAGGAGCAGATTATGGAATGGAAGGCATTTTCAGCAAAGGAGGCTTGGGTGTTAAGCTGGCTGATGACTGGATGCCTAAAGCAAGCTCTTGATTCAGACTTTTTCATGGATATGATCAAATGGAATTGAGAAAGATGGCTTAGTCTGAAGTCAAGAAGATCAGAAACTCTGTTCCAGTGGATCTGATAAAGCCGTCAAAATATCATTATCGCGTGCCTTCTTAAGCCCAAAATGTCTTGTTTTAATCCGAGTTTTGCTTGCTTTTGCGTGTTTGCGTGGTTTTTCCTTATTTGGCCTTTGTTCGATTTTCGTGTTTTTGGTCTCGTTTTGATCGTTTTCTCCGTGGTTTGTAGGTATTGACATCTTAGAGTGATTCGGAGTTGCGTATTATTGATGCGAGTCGCTCTTCCCACCCCAAGAGTCAAACTTGAGCTTCAAAGGAAAAAGAACCCGAAGCAAATTGTACAAGATTGTAGATAGCTGTTCACTAAAGCATGCACAACTTTATCAAGGATGATCCAAATGAGCTGAATTTTGGATATGTCATAGATGAGTGAGTAAGCTACGCTACGGACTTTACGGATCCGCATTCGGAGCTCGAAATCAAAAGATATGCTGCTCGGAAGGAAGTGTGGCAGAGCAGGAAACTTACTGCTAGACTTACACCGCGGTGTGTGAAACTTACACCGCGGTTTAAGCCTTGTCACACCGCGGTGTATGATATATACACCGCGGTGTACCCCTGCTACCAGCAGATATTTATCTGAGGGAAGCAGGGGCCTTTTTGTACACATTCCCCCTTGTCCCCAAATGTAATTTTAGCTTGTTAGGGGTCATTATGGTCTTGGTTGCCTTGCTTTTGAGGGTAACTTAGGCATGGGAAACATTTTGTTTTGCTAGGTTAGAAGTTAGGAGGTGAAATCATTCACAACTTCTATCATCACACTTTTCATATCTTGCCTCCATTGAAGAACAAAGCTTTGGCTTGCACTTTGGAAAAAAGAACAACAAAAGGGTTGAAGGAGAAGTTGCCATAGATTTCATCACCTAAGCTTACTCTATCTTTCTTACTTTGTTCATTTACACTTATGACTTTGTTTAATGTAATGAATATTGTGTTGATTAATATGAGTAGTTAATCTCCTTTATTCTAGGTTTTTATTGATCCTATGTTTGGTTCTTGATTAAATGATGCTATGATGATTGATATGATGCTTACATATGTTTGTTTATCCGATTTCGTGCTTATTGTTCGTCTTAAGATTTGATCAACTTTGAGGTGAAAGTTATTGATTCTTGATTGCTAGACATAGTGATTTTGAGGATTTTATTATGAAGTTGGATTGTGATTCGATTCTAGATAGACATATACCTAAGTCGTTTCATATTCGTTTAAGGTTTGAGTTTAATGCCATCGATTAAATTTTAGTCCATTTAGGAATAATTGGATTAGTTTAATTTGATAGGTTGGTATGCCATCGGAAGATACATACAAACATCTTTGAATCCTTGAATAGCAAACACAAGCATAAGTTATCGATTCTCGAGTCATTTATCTTGAATTGAACTAGGTGACGTAAGATCCTAGGAGTCTTTATCATATTAGCAAGTTAAGTATTTAGATTTGTCTTAATCACTTCGTTAGTTGTTTAAACAAACCACAATCTCACTACTATCGTTCACACAAGTTCGAGTAAGGTATTAGAATAGATTTCGGTAATTATTCGTTTGATTCCTCGTGGGTTCGACACTCATTTATCACTTTATTACTTGTAGACGACCGTATACTTGCACGATTACGTACTCGTATTTGGAGCGTAACAAGTTTTTGGCGCCGTTGCCGGGGAATTGTAACGATTATTGCCAATTTATATTCTTGTGTATCTTAGCTTGAATTTATTATTTACCTTGTGATCTTTGTATTCATAGGTGCCTTTCTCTTAGTGTATGCCAAGAGCTTCGACATCACCCCTAGCTCTTGTTGATCCGGAGATTGAGAGGACTTTTCGAAAGCGAAGAAAAACAAGGAAGAAGAAGGGTAAATCTCAAGGAGTTAATCCGAGTATGGTTTATCCTATACAAATAGCTCCCGTTGAGCCGAACAATAGGAACCGGCCTATTAATGAGTATGGTAAGCCTAAGTTGGATGAACTACGTTCTAGTATCATCATACCTACAATTATGGCACCTAACTTTGAGCTTAAGCCGGCTATGTTCAATATGCTAAATGCTGCGGGTTAATTTGGAGGTCATTCGAGTGAAGATCCTCATGCCCACTTGAAAAAGTTTATGATGATTAGTGATTCATTCATCATATCGGGGGTAACAAAGGATGCGCTGAGGTTGATGTTATTTCCTTATTCGTTGAGAGACCTCGGGAAAGATTGGTTGGATTCTCTACAACCCCAATCTATTACTTCGTGGGAAGATCTAACCGGAAAGTTTTTGAGGAAGTTTTTCCCTCCCCCGAAGACTACCAAATTGAGGAATGATATTCTAGCATTCCGGCAATTAGATCAAGAATCGTTGTATGAAGCTTGGGAGAGATTCAAGGAATTATTGAAGAAATGTCAACACAATGGCATAGCCGAGTATAAATTAATGCAAAATTTTACAATGGTTTGCACGGACCTACTAGAGCTCTCGTTGATGCCACTGCGGGTGGTGCTATGCTTTCCAAGTCCTACGATGAATCGTGGGAAATTCTTGATACTATGGCTTACAAAAATCACTCTTGGACATCCGAGAGAGCAACTTTCGCTAAATCTACTCCTGGAAGGCTCGAATTGGATGCAATTACGGCATTAAGTGCCCAATTGGCGGCTTTGAGCAATAAAGGGGATAAACTAAGCCGGAGATAGTGCAACAAGTACAAGCCATGCCACCTAGTTGTGTGACATGTGGAGGAGCTCATGCCTATGAGATGTGTCCCGGAAATCCCGAGGCAGTGAATTACCTTAGGAATAACTACCGGAACAATCAAGTACACCAATCATACCAAAACAACTATGTCCCTCATTGGCAAAAGCATCCAAACCTCTCTTGGAGTAATCCAAATAATGGCCAACAATCTTATCAAGGAGATCATCAATCCTCCGCACATCCCGGGTTTCAAGAAAGGCAAAAATAGCCCGTTGAATCAAAACCTGCATGGGAGGATGCATTTGGTGAGTTCATGAAGCACACCACTAAATACATGGTTAAAAACGATGCTAAATTGGAAGATGTTTCCAAACAGCTGCAAGAACACTCGGGGGCATTAAAGAATCTTCAATTGCAAATGGGGCAGGTTGCACAAGCTTTAGTGCAAGACCCCCGGGAGCTCTGCCGAGTACAACCGAATCACCGAATCAAGGTCCAATTGAGCATTGCAAGGCTATTTCCTTGAGAAGTGGAAAAGAATATGAAGGTCCGGTCATGCCTAATGAGAATTCGATTGAGACCGATGTGATTCAACAAGGAAATACGGAACAATTAGCCGATGAAGTAGAGTTGGAAGAAGAAACACTCAAATAACCAATTCCTTTGACACCCACACCCGCAAGCAAGCCAACTCCTCCTTTCCCTCAAAAGTTTCAAAAGAAGAAAGAGGAAAAACAATTCGAAAAATTCATGGGAATTTTGAAACAATTGCATATCAACATTCCTTTGGTAGAAGCTCTCGAGCAAATGCCGAAGTATGCAAAGTTCATGAAAGATGTGCTATTAAAGAAAAGAAGGTTTGGAGAATTTGAAACGGTTGCCTTAACCGAGGAATGTAGCGCCATGGTCCAAAAGAAGCTTCCTCCAAAGCTAAAGGACCCCGAAAAATTCACCATCCCGATTCCCATCGGAGATAAATACCAAGGGAAGGCTTTGTGTGATTTAGGCGCAAGCACAAACCTCATGCCTATGTCGATGTTTAAGAAATTGGGTATTGGAGAAGCTCGGCCGACCACCGTGACGCTTCTACTTGGCGACCGCTCTATCACGAACCCGGAGGGAAAAATTGAAGACGTGCTAGTTAAAGTCGACAAATTCATATTTCCGGCCGACTTTATCATTCTAGATTGTGAGGCCGATGAAGATGTCCCAATCATCCTAGGGAGAACATTCTTAGCCACGGGACAAACTCTCATAGACGTGTCAAAAGGAGAACTCACTATGCGTGTGGAAAACGAGGAGGTTAAATTTAATGCTTTCGGTGATATTCCTAATTCTATAACCCCTATTTGGGATCTTCAGCACTAAAAGTTCCCCCACTTTACCCTTTTTTTTTTTTTTTTTAATTTTGTTTCAAAACAATTGATCCAAAATTGGGTAGGAACTTTTGGGCTTCACCGCCAAAAATTTTCACCTTTTTTTTATTTCTAATATAATATAATCTAATTTATTTCTTTTTTTTTAATTTATAAAATTATTGTTAAGAAACTTATATGTACCACATAATTTATTGATCAGAAACTTGTATATATGTACAATCATGTTCGAGCGTCAAATATTTATAATATTATTATATATGACTTATGGAAAAAATGCAAGATACTCTCATGTGATATGTTAAACCTGCAAGAAACTACCCTGTAAAATTTTTATTGTGCCAAACTTCCTCGTGCTTTCAAAAATTCTGCAAAAAACACCTAATTTATAAAAAATAGGTCGTTTTGAATCGACATATTTCAAAAAACCAATTTTAAAATACTTCAAGTTGGTCCCTACAACTTCACATAAAATATTTTTAAAATTATTTCTTGAAATTTGTCTATCCAAAATAACCTGTTTTTTACAAATTGAGTGTATTTTGCAAGGTTTTTGAAAATACAAGGAAGTTTGGCGCAATAAAAATTTCACATGGCAGTTTCTTACAGGTTTAGCATAACACAGGGGAGTATTTTGCATTTACCCCGTGACTTATCAACCTATTTGACCTTTTTTTAAAAACTAGAGTTATCCTTTGGCTTAGTAAATGGGTTTCTATATAAACCTAAAGAAATCTGAATTAAAGGTAAAAATGACTAAATAAAATAGGGAGAATTTCTTGAAATATCCATGAGATTTAAAGTAACTATACTGATCACATTTTTGAAAAATTTTACAAACAATCTATGGTGTATTGAATTCGTTATAGTTACCTCTGCAAGGAATGGTAATTAATTTCATAAAAGAAAAAATTAGAATTTAAATACACTATTGTGTACCATTTAAGAAATCACAAAACGAGATGCTGGCTGCTCATTTTTTCAACAATCGATGTAAATATCTAAGTGAACAAGTAAATTATATAATATTATGCATAAGAGGTTATTTTGACTCCAAAAATGATTATTTTAATAAAGATATTTGTGCAATTATAAAATAATTAATTTAATATTTCTCATATCTTTACTAAAATCTAGATTTTGCTACAAATTACAAAGTATATATGTGACCTAGAAGAACAACAGTAACAATATTCAACTTTTTGTAACAAAATATAAACCTCATTATGGAAAAACGACCCATCTGTAACGACTTTTTTCTTAACTAACAAACACTTTTCTTTGTTACCAAATATAAGAGATTTTGTAACCAAAATTGTGTTATAGTAACAACTTTTCTATTTTGTTACCAAAGTCTAGATTATTAGTAACGATATTGTATTTCTCGTAACAAAAGTTTTTGTTTGTTACAAAAGATGAGATTATTTGTAACAAATCTTAAATTTCGTTACATTAAGATCGATTGTGTAACAAATTTCGTTGTCGTTACGCTTGTTTTTGTTACTAGAGGTGCAATTTCTTGTAGTGATTGTTTGCTACATGATTGACAAGGTGAGAAAGAATGAGTCACGGAATGATGAAGCCCACAAAGAAACCAAGAAAGATAATCCGTTTAAGGCAGGCCCAAAGAAGAGAAAAAGGCATCGAAAGAAGTCTTCAAAGATGAGAAAGAAGATCAAATGGGAGGAAATGATGGAGGATGAACAATCTTCTCCTAAGCTCCTAGCTTGCGGTGGCATAAAGAATGGGACCATGAGAATCAAATGGAGTCTGAAAGGGATTCAAAGTCACCCAAGCTAGTTTCAACGTTTCAAGTCGAGCTACCGACTATAAAGAAGCACTTCTTGGGAGACAACCCAAGCTTTTTCTTTTTCTTTTTCGTTGTCTTGTTGTTTTTGTTGTTGTCGTGTCGTGTCTTTTGATTTCTCGTTCTTTTGTGTTATGTTGTAGGTAATGATTATGCACGACAACGTAGCGAAATCGAGCATGAAAATACAAGTCGGGAATTGTGAAATTGAACCAATCGAATCGAGGTAAGTTTTTAAATTTTGTTGTTTTGAAGTGTTCAAATTTTGAACACAAAACTTACCTCAATTAGTTTTGTATTCAAAAGACTGAAAGAAAAATTTTCTGGAAATAATACACCGCGGTGCAAAATTTCCAGAGAGTTTGGCCTGGTTTTATCTTTCATACACACCGCGGCGCAATGTAAATACACCGCGGCGCATTAATTGTTACACCGCGGTGTGTATGCAAATTGGGCAGGAACTTAAATCCCGTAGCTCACTTCCTCACTTCCCACTTTCAAATTTCAAATTTCTCCTCACGTAGACTCCTTCCTCTCAACCCTCACGTAAAATCACTCTCAATATTTCCCTCCCCAAACTCTACATCACTTACACAAACTCCCAACTCCCACAATCACTCATTAAATCACCCAAAAATCCTCAATTTCCTTCACACTCCATCAAAACCGAATTAATCCCCAAAACACCAAAAGTTTGAAATTCTTCGATTCCAATTGATTGTGGGCATCCATGCTCTTTCATTTACCGCTTTCTTTTGTTTTGTTTTGTGCGTTGTTTTGTCGTATCAACCTCGCTCCATTTTTCTAAATTCACACAATGGGGACATTGTGCGTTTTAAGTTTGGGGGGAGAGGTCGCAAGTACTTGCTTACATGCTACTAGGTTGACCCGCCAAAATTTTTCAAATCTTTATTATTACTTGAGCTTGTTCTACAAAATCTGAGCACATTGGCTAAAGCTAGGTTGTATTTGAGGTGGAAAAAGTAATATAGTGATAATAGGTTCTAGGACCCCTTTTGTTTAACTTAGATTCTCTCCAAACTTTAGTTTGAAAACTAAGTGTGATATGAGCAAAATGGCCTAAGTTTGGGTGAGTGAACCCTTTTCAAGAATGAAAAACCTTCGCATACCTAGTTCTGAAAAGAAACGAGTAGAGAAGTTGCTAAAATGTATGCACTTCTACGAGAGAAAATTGTAATGAAAATTTCAAATGAAATGCACAAAGAAAAGGAATGGTGCTAGTAGCCCAAAAAGTTAAATTTTTAGAAGCACAAACAATCTTCATAATTAGTGCTAGTTTGTTATTGTAAAAATCATTGTAAAGCACAAGTGCTATGTTATCATTGTAAATTGAAAGAAAAAAAAGCAAAATATGGTGAGAAAGAGCTAGGGACTAAAATTGTTAACTAGTTCAAGAATAGGGACAACACTCTTAAAATGCCTACAACTTAGCTTCGTAATGTGCTTTGAGCATTAAGTTGGAAATCTACAGATAGGAGAGACTCTTTATCAAAATCTTAGGAGTCCACACAATTAGAACCAATGATTTTGATCTATTGGGACGTATTCACCTATAATAAAACCTAGCCAAGCCATCACACACACACACGTGGAGCTTGTTCGAAGAATAATTTGAAATTGTCAAGTTTTGTGTGTTTTGATTCTAAGCATGCACGTTTAGTACTAGTCTATTGTTTCCTTTGCTCGGGGACGAGCAAGCGTTTAAGTTTGGGGGTGTTGATAACGCTGTGAAAACGTCGTTATCGCGTGCCTTCTTAAGCCCAAAACGTCTTGTTTTAATCCGAATTTTGCTTGCTTTTGCGTGTTTGCGTGGTTTTTCCTTCCTTGGCCCCTTCGTTTGGCCTTTGTTCGTTTTTCGTGTTTTTGGTCTCGTTTTGATCGTTTTCTCCATGGTTTGCAGGTATTTACATCTTAGAGTGATTCGGAGTTGCGTATCATTGATGCGAGTTGCTCTGCCCACCCCACGAGTCAAACTTGAGCTTCAAAGGAAAAAGAACCCGAAGCAAATTGTACAAGATTGTAGATAGCTGTTCACTAAAGCATGCACAACTTTATCAAGGATGATCCAAATGAGATGAATTTGGGATATGTCATAGATGAGTGAGTTAGCTACGCTACGGACTTTACGGATCCGCATTCTGAGTTCGGAAATAAAAGATATGCTACTCGGAAGGAAGTGTGGCAGAGTAGGATTACACCGCGGTGTGTGAAACTTACACCGCAGTGTAAGCCTTGTCACACCGCGGTGTATGATATATACACCGCGGTGTACCCCTGCTACCAGCAGATATTTATCTGCGGGAAGCAGGGGCCTTTTTGTAGACTTTCCCCCTTGTCCCCAAATGTAATTTTAGCTTGTTAGGGGTCATTTTGGTCTTGGTTGCCTTGCTTTTGAGGTTAACTTAGGCATGGGAAACGTTTTGTTTTGCTAGGTTAGAAGTTAGGAGGTGAAATCATTCACAACTTCTATCATCACACTTTTCATATCTTGCCTCCATTGAAGAACAAAGCTTTGGCTTGCACTTTGGAAAGAAGAACAACAAAAGGCTTGAAGGAGAAGTTGCCATAGATTTCATCACCTAAGCTTACTCTATCTTTCTTACTTTGTTCATTTAGACTTATGACTTTGTTTAATGTAATGAATATTTTGTTGATTAATATGAGTAGCTTATCTCCTTTATTCTAGGTTTTATTGATCCTATGTTTGGTTCTTGATTAAATGATGAAATGATGATTGATATGATGCTTACATGTGTTTGTTTATCCGATTTCGTGCTTATTGTTCGTCTTAAGGTTTAATCAACTTTGAGGTGAAAGTTATTGATTCTTGATTGCTAGACATAGTGATTTTGAGGATTTGATTATGAAGTTGGATTGTGATTCAATTCTAGGACAGACATATACCTAAGTCGTTTCATATTCGTTTAAGGTTTGAGTTTAATGCCATCGATTAGATTTTAGTCCATTTAGGAATAAATTGGATTAGTTTAATTTGATAGGTTGGTACGCCATCGGAATATACATACAAACATCTTTGAATCCTTGAATAGCAAACACTAGCATTAGTTATCGATTGTCGAGTCATTTATCTTGAATTGAACTAGGTGACGTAAGATCCTAGGAGTCTTTATCATATTAGCAAGTTAAGTATTTAGATTTGTCTTAATCACTTCGTTAGTTGTTTAAACAAACCACAATCTCACTACTATCGTTCACACAAGTTCGAGTAAGGTATTAGAATATATTTCGGTAATTATTCATTTGATTCCTCGTGGGTTCGACACTCATTTATCACTTTATTACTTGTAGACGACCGTATACTTGCGCGATTACGTACTCGTATTTGGAGCGTAACAGGATCCTGCTGAGGGAGAGGACCTGCTGGAAAGAGCAGTGAAGTTGACCATTTTCATCACCCTGGAAATGTGGTCAAAGAAGACCAGGTGTCAGAAGGGACGAACAAGTTCTATGACCCCCTTGCCTAGTCTTCAACCAATAGTTTTTGGACCTGCAGTCAAGACATATGAGGAACTGCCAGAGCAAACAACAACAATCTTCACCCCTGCGTGGGTTTTTACAGATAAAACTGTTATCTCCCTTGATGGTTCTGATGTTGTTACAATTGCAGATGAACCAAGAAAGGTCCAAGAACCAACAACAGAAAAGGCTAAGGAGAAGGAAAGCACTCCTAGCCCAGCAGATATCCCATCAACTTCAGCTTCCTCATCTGTTCGGCCAACCCTGCTGGAATCTATTCAATAGATGATCTAAAGGAGATTAAGGAGATAGAATTTGCTCTGATGTGCAATGCTGCTGCTGAAAGACAACCACCTGATGCTGCTCCCAGTTCACAGATAGCTGAAGATATTGCTGAAATCAAACAGGATATTCAAACTATCAAGCTGGACTTGGAAACACTTGGAGCAAGAACGCAGAATAACACAGCTGGGTGGAACAACGTCAACAGAGTTGTTGCTGAAGCACTCCAAGCACATGAACAATCTAGCAGAAGCATGCTGAAGGCTTTCACTACATCAGTTGAGATGATTTTTGAGACTCAAGGAACGCTGCTAGATCAGATTGATCTAACCTTTAAAAAGGTAGAAGTGTTTGCTGAAGCACAACAAGCTAGAAGGGACGTTCATCTGGATGCGGTTGAGGAGATTGCCAGACTTCTTTGTGAAGCAATCAATATCACACCGATTCTGCTTAAGGAATTACCTGCTGAACTACTTATGAACCCTGTTGTCAACCGTGCTACTGATGACTAAAAGGGGGAAGATAATTCTGCAACAAAGGCGACTGCTGCTGATAAGACTACTGAACCTGAACCTGAAAAGCCTGCTGACACAGTAACTAAAAAACTGAAGGAGTCTGCTGAGAAAACAGAGGAAAATACAAGCAGACCAGTTGATCAGACAACTGCCGAGCAGAAGGATAAAGAAGAAGAAGCTGATGGTCATATCTCTTCTGACTCTGAACAGTCCAAGGAACCAGCAAAGACAGATAAAGAAATTGTTGCATCCAAAGACTCAGAAGCACAACTAAATCCATATACGAAGTACAAAAACTTGGAGGAGCGAAAGAAAAGTGTATATACACTAAACTCCTAGAGTGATGAAGAAGAAGAAGATGATGATCTAGTATCATCATCATCAGAAGATGATGATGATCTAGTATCATCAGAAGAAGATAAAGCAGAAAATAAAGAAGACAAGGAAGAAAAGAAAGATGAAAAACAAGAAGAGAAGAAGGATTAGATTAGGATACTTACTTTCTTGTAAGCTCTTGTACTTTATTTTCTTGTTGCCTATCTCATCTCCCTAGACTTGTAACTTGTAATCAAATTCCATATTTATAAAAAGTTCAAGTTTTGTTTCCAATAAATAAATTCTATCTCATAAATTTTTTAGGATCAAAATTTTAGCTTAGGTACATGTACTTAGCTGAAGGTTTTGTCATCATAAAAAATGGGGAAATTGTTGGATGAAGATGAAGATAGAGTGGATTTGAGGGAGGTTTTGATGATTTCCAAAACATCAAAATCAGCTATGCAAGGAATGCTTAGATCCCTTAGAAGAATTCTGATAAAGTAAGAGAACTACCATAAGGGTCAAGATTTCAAGGTCCAGAATACTATTGATATTATGCTAAATTTGAAATCAGAAGGGTAGGTTATCAGCTGACTCAAATCAAATTAGTTCAAGTTTGATCAACAGAGTATCTATCAAAATGGTTACTTCGATCAGCAGAGTGGAAGAAATCAAGAAGTCTGCCCAACGGTAATAAATGCACTTGTAGTAATAAATGCTGCAAGAGAAGGGTATTAATGACAAATGATTGAAGACATTCTCGGATCAGCAGGGTGTATTTCATGCAGCCGACAGAAAAGTACATCAGACTGTACAATGCAACAGTTGCAGAGAGCCATTCCAGAAAAAGGGGGACCAGTACTTGTAGCTTTGAAATTTGTCTCATCTTCAACGGGTAGATTTCAAAAACAAATATAAATAGAGCTGGATTCAAGAGTTAGAGACAACACAATAACCTGAGATTTCATAGGCGAAGCAAAATCCCTCTAAGTCTCAAAAGCTCAAGAACAGCTCACTCGTCTGCTGAAGTCATTTGTTGACAGAAGCTAAGTTTAAGTCAAAAGATAAATCATTTTCTGAGTGAAACTGTAATAGAAGAGTGTTGTGAGAAGTGTAGATCCATATAAGTGAGTGATCTAGCTTCAGAGGTTAGGAGTTTCTTTGTGATTTCCTATTGTGAACTTACGGCTTATCATTTGTTAAAGAGCGTAAGTAAAGTTTATTGTAAACTGTGTTTTTATATTATAACCCGAGATCTAAGTGACTTGGAAGAGTGAACTAAAGGATTTTTATCCATCTAACCACTATAATTTTTTTTTTTTTTTGTGTTTTTAACTTGCATTATTTCCTTGCATATTTTCAAATTGCATTACAACACTTAGAAAACTGTTAGAAGAATTTTTCAAAAGGAGTTTGCAAAAACTGGGGATTAAATTATTTCTAAGTTTACTTGTGTAAAACACTGTTTAAAATCCGCTGTAAGTATTCTGATTGAAAATTTGATTTTACTGTAATCAGCTAAGCTATCATCAGAAGAGTGGTCAACTCTGTTGTTCAACCTTTGTGCACGATCAGCCTAGTCTACTTACAATTCCTGATCAGCTTAGTCTGCTGACAGACGACTCGAAAAGTTTCAAATCTAAAATTTTCAGAGGTCTATTCACCTCTCCCCTCTAGACCTCAACTGACCACTTGGGACCAACATGAGATTTTCAAAAACTTATGTTTATGATATATGAAAATTTGGACGTGGTTCTTAAGTTTTATTGATTATGTTTAAAAGATCTAGATTATGCATGTTAGGATTTTTTTGTTGTCTTGATCTTGTTTGTGAAAATTAAATTTAATGCTTTGTAGATCTTGATTATGTAAATTAGGGTTTATTGCTTTCCTTGATTTTGAATTAAAAATTATGTTTCATGTCTTATGTCTATGCAATTAAAGTTATTGTTCTTTCGCGTGATATATACTTTAAGTTAGATCTAGTAGAAATATGTTTTCTTGACTAGATTAAGTTACTAAAGTTGGATCTCTTGTTAATTACTGAAAAACTTAATAATTCAATTAATAAAATTAAGGATTAAAAAAAATAAAGAAAAGGCAAAAGAGGGAATTAGGTTACGGGTGTCACACCATCTTCCACCGATAAGCCCTCACCGCCGCCTCTGCGTTCGGACTGCACATCCCATGGCTGCAGTCGCACAACAGCCTCATGATGTTTCAGATGCTATAAGGATTCAGCCACCTGAAGTTTGTATTGGCTTAGTCGATTGAATTACATTTGTTTCGATTCTTTGAATTTCTGTGATTTTGTTGTAGTAAATGCGTGAATTCGGTGTTTCTACGCCTTCGTAGACTTCAATTCCAGTTCATGATTGTCGATTTCGAGTTTGCCGGCGATTTTTGGTCAATTTCAGAATCGGTTGAAGAAGACAAACTTTCGGGTCGAGAGATCTGGGTATATCCGAAACATTTAGATGGGTCAGCTAACAGGTGAGGCTTCCGACCCGTTAATCTTGTATTCATGTTGGGTCAGTTCTGACTCATTAATTTTAGATCGGATCTGGCTGGATTTAATTTTAGTCTGGACTAAATCCGGGCAAGTTTTGTTAGGGGCTGTTTGGCTTCCTGAAAATCCAAAATTACTGTTCTTAAAGGCCTGTTTGGCTTATTAAACAAATTTAAGGAAATTGTCTGGTTTGGCAATAACATTCGAATAATTTTGATACATAATAGTGACTTTATCAGTCAGTCTGACATTCAATATAATCTTGTGTAGATTGGCTTATTGAGAATGTTAAGATGAATTTGTGTATGCGATTATTAAACCAGCCCAAAGGAAGGATAATGTTTGGCCGAATTGCATATACACCTGTGGTGATGAATGTGTGATTATTATTAGGTGTCCATATGGGTAATTAGTCGATCCAAAGATAGACTCTTTATTTAACAGGATTTATTTTCAACATTCAATCACTACAACAAGAGTACAATATTACTGTCCAAAGACTTGATATTAATGTTGTGCTAGAAATCCTACTATGTATTTAATAATTACTTGAATTGATGTCTTACATAGAGTAAATAATTATTCTATAATTATTCAACATGTGATCATGCATATACTTAATTTAAAATTAGTTCTTTGTAACAGCTAAAGTGTCTGCTATTAAAGTACCTGCCAATTCACTATCTGATATTAATTACTGCATTTTGATGTTTTATGAAGATATTTAAGGGCTTTTTGGCTTATAATCATTCATTAAGGTCAACTTTTTGAAACGGAAAACACAATAATTTTTTAGGATGTTGAGTTTGGGGGAAGAAATAAGGTTAGAGACATTGTCTTTGAGGAGGAATCAATTATGACTCCTACTATTTCTTCTGATACTGTTTAGATTTTCATTCCTGCATTTAGTCGAGAAGCAGATTTGGAACCTCAATAAGACAATGTTGATCGAACCCCAACTGAAGTTGACATGATTGATCCTGAAGTTCAATCTCAACAACCTCAAGAAGAAACATCCTTAGGGAGGATCCACGAGAGAGAGGAGAAATCCTATACCAGATGATTATATAGTGTTTCTCCAAGAAAATAAGGAACAAAATAGATCGACGGAAAATGATCCAATCAACTTCCGTCAAGTCATGCAAGATATTAATTCTCTCAAATGGATTGAAGCCATGAACGAGAAGTACAAGTCTATGCAAGACAATCAAGTTTGGGATCTTGTCCCATTACCTGAAGGAAAGAAACCAGTTGGTTGCAAATGAATATTTAAAACCAAGAAGGATTCACAAGGTAATGTGGAAAGATATAAAGCTCGTTTAGTAGCTAAGGACTTTACTCAAAATGATGGCATCGACTTTAAAGAGACTTTCTCTCCGGTATCTTCGAAAGACAATTTTAGGACGATTATGGCTCTTGTTGCGCATTTGAACCTTGAGTTACATCATATGGATGTTAAGACCGCGTGAAACAATCTATATGGTGCAACCGGCAAACTTTGTGTCTGGAGACCCAAAGAAAATGGTTTGCAATTAAGAAAATCCATCTATGGACTTAAGCAGGCTTCCCGTTAATTGTATTGCAAATTTTAACAAGTAATTGTCTCATTTGATTTCGAGATAAACATTGTTGAAGATTGTGTTTACCAAAAGTTCAGTGGGAGTAAATTTGTATTATTGGTTATATATGTTGATGACATACTACTTCCCACTAATGTTATGAATATGATGCACGAAACCAAGAAATTTGAGATAAAAGATCTTGGGGAAAACTTCTTTTGTATTAGGGTTTCAGATACATCGAGACCGCACTTGAGGTAACCTCGGATTATCACAAAAGAACTATATAGAAAAAGTGCATGGCATGCATGTAAACCAGAAGATACCCCCATCGCTAAAAGAGACAAATTTAGTCTCGATCAGTGCCCTAAAAATATCCTTGAGATGGTTCCCTCTCTATTTATCATTTATTGTTGGGATGCTTGGCAGATAATTAGAAATCTTAGGATTGATCATTGAAAATCAGCCGATAGAATTTTAAAGTATTTACAAAGAACTAAAGACTACATGTTCCCATACAGGAAATCAGATCAGTTAGAGATCATAAGATATTCTGATTTTTTATTTTAGTGGATGCCAAAACATTAGGAGATCCACATAATGCTACAACTGTTTGTTAGCTGGAGAAGCTATCTAGTTAAAGAGTATCGAGCAAACACTCGCAGTTTCCTCCATCTTGGCATCAAAGTTTGTAGCTTGTTATGAGGTATCCAATCAAGTTTTGTGATTGCAGAATTTTTGCCACTGAGCATATTAGGATTCGGTTAGAAAGACCACTAAAGATATATTGTCACAATAACTTAACAGTCTTATGTTCTGACAACAATAGGAGCTCATCAAAGTCAATGCATATTGACACAAAGTTCCTAATTATAAACTAAAGAGTACATAGTTGACAGATTTTTATAGAGCATATTGGGACAAACTCCATGATTAAGGTTCCGCTAATTAAAGTATTACAACCTGAAGGTCTTCCTGAGCATACTGCTCTTATGGATGTAATATTGAATAAGGATAACGGGTTTTAGTGGGAGTTTGTGATTTAGATGCTCTATATGTCGTTAATTTTGGATCCATTTTTATGTTTGGATATTTCTGCAGAAATAAAATTTTCAATTTTTGCACTATGTACAATTATGTTAAAGTTGATCTCAATAAAGATTAAGGAGAATCAGTAGAAAATAGGCATGTTTAAGATCACATTACATGTAATTTTCATGCTACGCTCCATGATAGATCTATGTCATTTGGTTTTCTTGGTATATGTAATTATTGATGGGTTTAGTTACACTATTTGTGACGAAAGCTCCTTTAGTCCTTTGCCGACTAAATCAATGGATGAGATTGTTTGGAATACCTAAGGAAATGATAGCAAATTTTGAGCTCATAAGGATATAAACATTTATATGATAACATATGTAGCCCAAGTGGGAGATTGTTGGAAAATTCCAGTGGTTATGTGGGTCTTATATGTTAATTTAATGTGTATTGCTATTATAAAGTAAAGTCCATAATTATATGGTCTAATTGTATTAACTTTTGGACTATGGGTATTACGTTTATCATATAATACAAGTGTATATACCAGTTTGTGATTTTCAATTTGATGAAGGGACGAATTGGAAATAATGGAAGATATACTAACCCTAGTAGGTTGTTATATATAAGGGGTTATGATCCCCACTTGTACACAACACAACAACACAATATAGAGTTACATAACTCATATTCTCTGCAATCCCTTTCTGCATGAGTATTAAGGTTCCAAGGTGTGTATCAAGTGGAAGATCATAAAACCCATCATCACTAAATCATCAATAACGTCAAGATTGCTGGCATGAATCAATGTAAGTTTCCGCTGCATTAAAGTTTCAGATCTACTTTTAATTTCTTGACAATCAACATGGTTAGGCAATAAGATTTTCGGTATAAAATCGAATTAAATCTCATGATCATTATTTTTTTGTATTCGAATTATATCCAACAGATAATGATTTTTGAAGAAAAATCTTTATTTTCATTCTATTCATTACATTTAGGAGGTACCCATATCAATTATCTTAGATATTTTAGGGTTACTTGGGATTATAGTAAATTTTCCCACAAAGTGATCATGAATATAATATTTTCATGAGATATCATCACAGATAAAACCAAAGCTTTTAAAGTTAACTTAAGTATAAAATCTCGTATTTTAACACTTTTATTCAGCTAAGTTTGATTTATATGCTAAAGAAAATTTATAACATTTGGAAATAAGATATAATAATTATATGGAGAATGTTGTCTGTCTCCTACCCAAGTAAGTAGTAACTGTAAGATAATTCATATGTTACGTAGAACATACGTCATGGACCAGCTCGTAAAATGTTTATTACATAAAATTCAATTTATTATTAAATCATCAGTACAAAATTCGCCATAAATACAAAAATGGCCTTCAAAATTTGTACGAATGAGGGGATTCTTATTGATTACATAAAAGTACAAGAACATTTCCGAATATATAAAAATGCAGAAGGATTCAATGTAATAAATATTTCACCATTGATGATATATGTTTCATACATGTAAGTATCTTGCATTTATCCTCCTCTTCTTCTATATAGTAGGGAAAAGACCCCAATATCCACTTCTATTTTAGAAAAGGTGCACAAAAACCCCCGTGTTAGTTTTATTGCGCATAATCTCCTCATGTGTTATAAAATGTTTCACATAATCCCTTTCCCGTCCTAACTATTGAAGAGTGTCTCTCACCGAAATCCAATTATCATATGTTTTAAATTAATAAATTACCAAAATACTTTAAATTAGAAGAAGAAGAAAAAATTGACCTGGATTCTTTGTTCCCAGACCACCTGGGTTGCTCTTTTTTGGGGGGTTGGGGTTACGGATGGGTAGTATATTTTTTCTTTTCATTAATTTTTTAAAATTATAATAAACCTATTAATAATATATAAATTTATTATGTCAACAAATATTAAACATAATTAATACCATATAAATATTAGATAATTTAGAATTTTTTTAATCAAATTTTGAATTGAAACATTATTTAATATAATAATATTATATGTAAAATCAAATTAGTTTAACAGATATGTACATATATTTTAACGATAAAAAGAAAAAGTGTGCAATATTTTAACGATCAAATTGACTGCACTTTAAAATTAATTTTTATTATTGTGACAACCTTGTTAATTTATGTTATTTATTGTGTCATCGGCATCAATTTATGTCATATTTGAACAAAAATTAAATTTGCAACGGAAATATCATGTGTTGAGCACGTATCACTTGAAAATTTGGGTTTTCGGTATTTTGCACCCTGAAATTATAGTGTTTTGATATTTTGCACCATGATTAAAAGAATTTGGCACTTTGCAACTGAAAAAATAATTTATTTGGCACTTTACACCCAATATAAAAATTCATTCCTATATGGGTAGAATAGTCCTTTTTGAATATTTCTTTGGGCACTTTACACCCTGGAAGTATAGGTTTTGACACTATGCTCCCTAAAATTATAATATGTTGGCACTTTGCACTGTGAAAATATAAAATTTTGGCAGTTTTCACCCCGATTAAATTTTTGGGCATTCTTCACCCTAGACATATAATTTGTATGACATTTTGCTCGCTAATTTATTTTCATTTGGAAAAAAACTCATGAATATTAAAATCTATATTTTCAGGGTACAAAGAAATATTCAAAAAATATTATTCTACCCTTCCTTTAATGAAATTTTTCATCAAAACATACATTAGGGTGCAAAGTGCCAAATAAATTGTACTTTCAGGGTGCAAAGTGTCAAATAAATTGTACTTCCAGGATGCGAATAGCCAAAACTTTTAAGTCAGGGTTCAAAGTGCAAAAATCCTAAACTTACGTCTACTTTGTCGGTCGGCAAAATTTTATTTTTATCCTCTAAATTGATTGCTATTCTAATTTTAATTTTATTATTGTGATACATTGTTAATTTATGTCATGTATTGTGTCATCGGCATCCATTTATGTTATATTTGAACAAAAATTAAATTTTCGATGAAAATATAATGTGTCAAGCATGTATCACTTACAGAGGAGGGTTTTCGAATTTTGATTCCAAGATTTGCACTTTAAAATCAAGTGACGTGTCTATAACTCCAAATTTGGAGAGGAAAAAACAGTAAAAGTTCCATAAAAAATAAAGATACATAATTTTATTTACAAAAGAAAATGAAATTGATCAAGTTTTTTATTCTCTAAAGTGATTGAGTTTCAAAATTGATCATATATTGTGATACCTTGTGAATTTACATATTTTATTGCATCACCGTGTTAATTTATGTTTGATTTGACTGAAAGACTAAATTTCGCCCGATTTATCACGTGCCAAGCACGTGATAATTTAAATTTTTTTTAAAAAAGACATTGTATATTATTGTCGATATTGTTGTCACTTGCTTTGACTTGTATACATTTCCATTGTGATGGAATTGATGAATACTGACAGTGTTTTGGTCTATGCATTTGCACTATTTTGTGCTTGTGTCTTTGATTTGTTTTTGTGGATTATTTTATAAATTTGGTGGTTTGTAAATTAAATTTGAATTGTACGATGAATTTAAATTGCTAAATTAGTATAGTATTTAAATTACCAATATCATGACACAGTGGGATTTATAGATTTCAAGCAAATCTCATTATAAATTTGTGGGCAGTTACACCGTTTTTCTTCTAAATTTATAGGCTCGTCACGTGTGATTTTGGCGTGTAAATTTTGAAGCCATAATCCAAAATTCCAAATATTTATGTGTCACGTACCCGGCACATGATATTTCCGATGAAATTTAAATCCCCGACCAAATAGAACATAAATATTGCTGGTGACACAATAAAAACATAAATTGACAAGATATCACAATAAATAACTCATTTTAAAATACAGTCACTTTAGAAAAATAAGAATGAAATATTACCTCTGTCAGCTTACATGAAATCATTCAAGTCACCCGCACCCCCAACCTAAGAAGAAAGAAGAAAAATTTTCAAAATTTGTCCCAAGCTATATTTGTGTTTTACATATCGGGCCACACTTTATATGAGTAGCAATTTTAGTCTTTTATTTTCAAAATTTTAGCGCATTTCATCCCGTCATAAGACTTTGGATGGAGATCACCACTTAATTGTCAACTTGACAACTATGTGTCAAGTTAGGAAATTGACAAAAAAGATACCATAGCAATATCAATCCTATAAAGATATATTCTTTTATTTTTTTTAATCTCATACTATAACTCATAAAGAAATTTAGTCTATTGCAAATTCTTTTTTTCTATTTTCTCGTATTTTCATAGAATTTACGAGAAATTTGCAACAAAAAATAAAATATCATGCAAGATAATCTTTTGCATAAATATTAAGAATTTTAAGTTAAAAAATTTGCAGAAATGTTAGAATTAAGAACAAAAAGTTGGTACATGCAATTTAATTATAAAAACATAATTATTAATAAAATGTGGAAATATCTTATTCAATATTTTGTGAGAAAGAAATATTCCCTTTATCTTATCGTTAAATAGCTTTTACAATCCATGGATTCCATGCAATTGTGTGAAATTAGAGGTAAAGCGAGGGATTACTATAAAATTGGAAAAATATTTTTAAATTGTGGGAAATTGGAGTAATTGTTTTTTATTTTAGAAAAAAAAATGACTTGTACAAGCAAATCTAGAAGATAGGAAAAAATGCGATGGAACATAGAAAAAGAAATGCAGGGAGGAAATATAAACAATTAATGTCTATTATTTTCCCAAAAGATTATCTTGAACGAAGAAAAAAATTCGGTATATTTCTCGTAAAGTATGTGCAGATACGATAAATAAATAAAAGAGAAATCACAACAGACTAAATAAAAGAGAAATCACAACAGACTAAATTTCTTGTGTCATAAATAGTAGAGAATGAAAAATGAAAGAAATAGATTTTATGGGATTGAGATTGCAAATGGTTTTTGTTTTTTATCAATTTCCTAACATGAAATGTATAAGTCCACGTGAGAAGTTATTTGACACATAATTGTCGAGTTGACAACTAGACAGTACGAAATTTGCCAATTTTTTTAAATTATGGGACTAAATTTTCTACTAGGCTAATGCGTGTAATTATATACAAAAAGGGTAAATTATGATATCCATAAGACCTAATTACAAAAAATTCCCTTACATGTGTATTACAAAAATCGCTCTCAAGTTTGTCACCATCTTACAATTAACCTCTTGCCCCTAAAATTTTTCAATTTGCCCTTGGGTGTTATTTGTAATGTTTTTAATATCTTATAAATATTAGAACCTGGGTGCTATTTGTTATATCTTATAAATTATAAAAGTGATAATTATATATTTGCTACCAAAAATTGATAAAATTTATAATTGCTCACAAGTTTTAATAAATATTGCAAAAAAAAAAAATAATGGTATTTAAATATTTACTAACAATTTAAATTGTATGACAATAAAATAAATAGAATTTTATAATAATATTTTATAAATATGAAAAAATTTCTTAACATTTAGTCAAATGAATATATTTTCTAAATTAGTAAATTTTAATATAATTTATATTGTACTATAAATCAAATTAATAAGGTTTATATTTTATTATAAATTCAGTATATATTATGCAATAAAAATATTATTTTCCTATTTAGTGAAAATATGATCTTATATTTATAAATTTTATTATTAAATTTTTATTTAATTTGTTATTATATAAATTAAATTAATAATAAATGTGTAGAAAATTGAAATATTTATTGTAACTTATGGGCAATTATAAATTCTATCAATTATTTGGTAGTAAATCTATGAATATCAATTTTATAATTTTCAAGAAATAACAATTAGCACCCAGAAATTTATAAAATATTATAAACATTAAAATAACCCCATGGGCAAAATTGAAACAATTTATGGCAAATGGTTAATTGTAAGAATATGAAAAATCTAAGGAGAATTTTTGTAAGTAAGCCTCAAGGAATATTCGTATTTTACCCTATATAAAAATCAAATATAATTTAAAATTTCCAATTTGACTGAAGAAAAAAGTATGCTATCACTTTATGTTCTACAGTTGAATACTATGAGAAATTTGCTAAATAAATGCATTCCATCACATTAACAGTTTTTACCTCCTGCTACCTGAGTAGCGTTATAATATTCGTTGAAGTAGATCAAGCATATCTCTGCATCTAAGGTGGTGTTTGCAAATGATTCTCCGAAAGGAGAAACAGGTACTTTTGCTGAAAGTAGACAAAAAGTACTTTTTTGAAAAATATGGGGTTTTTTTTGCAAACTATAATAAAAAGCAGTTTCAAGCATTTAATTTAGTGTTCGCAAATTTATAAAAGCACATAACTGCAGTTATTTTGTTTATTATAATATCTTTTGAAGTGTCTATTTTACCCTTAAATTTACATCTTGTAAAAACAACTTTGGCTTTTAATAAAACGTCTCCATCAAAATCCAATTTTTATTTTCTCGATCACCCATGCTTCTTTTATCTCTTTCCCGGGTTTATTTTTCTCATATTTTATTCCTCTTCTCCGAATTGAATGCTCTGCAATACGGCGTTGAACGTCTAATCATGTAACTTCAACTCTTTTTGCGTGTAATTATTGGTTCCAAGTGGTCAGATGAGGTCTAGAGGGGGTAAATAGCACTCTGAAAATTTTAACTTAAAAATTTTTCTAACTTTTTCTGTGAGCAAACTAAGCTGATCAAGATTCGTAAGTACACTAAGTTGATCGCGCACAAAGCTTTGAACAGCAGACTAGACCACTCTTCTGATATGACTTAGCTGATTTTAGTAAGATCAAAGTTTTAAGTAAATTACTTGCAGCGAATTTTGTAAGTGTTTTTCACAAGTAAATTTTCTTAACTTAAAAAGATTTTATCCCCAGTTTTAACAAACTCCTTTTTGAAAATCTTTCTAACAATTAATTCAAATGTTTGTATGCATTTTGAAAATATGCAAGAAAACAATGCAAAGTTAAAACACCGGAATTTTTATAGTGGTTATATGGATAAAAATCCTTTAGTCCACTCTTTCAAGTCACTTAGATCTTGGGTTATACTAGAAAACACTAAGTAATCAGTATACAATGCTTGCGCCAAACAACAAATGAAATGACCACAAGTGCGTAATAGGAAATCACAAAGAAAGCATATTCTACGGAGTTTTATCACTTCACAAAGATGGATAACAACTCCTCACAACACTCTCTAACAAAATCACTCAGATTTATATGTTTTACTTTGATCTTCAACTTCGGCTTTTGTCAACAGATGACTAGGCTGATGAGTGTTCTGTTCTTGAGTTTTGAGACTTAGAAGAATTCTGCCTCAAAATTTTTTCTCAGATATGTGTTGTATCTTCTTCTCTCTAACTCTTGAACTATTTATACTTGTGTTTGAAATTTTCCCGTTGAAGAGAGACAAATTTCAAGACTGTAAGTACTGGTCCCCCTTTTCTAGGAACGGCTCTCTGCAACTGTTCGCACTGTACACTCCGTTGTACCTTCTGTCAGTCGCATTAAATGCACCAAGCTGATACGGGAATTTCTTCAATCGTTTGCCATAAATACCCTCTTTTTCAGCATTTATTATTCTAAGTGCATTTATTACCGTTGGGATGAGTTGCTGATCACTTTCACTCAGTTGACTGAATATCCTTGTCTGATGAAAACTTGGTTGATCCCAAACCGAACTCATCTGATTTGAGTCTGCTGAAATTCACCAGTCTGATTCCATTCTTCAGCAACAGATCAGTAGTCTTCAGGACCATAACATTTGACCCTTCTAATTTATCTTCTTTCTTAGTCAAAGTCTTTCAAGGGATTGTCTAAGCTTCCATTACTTAGCTGATTATGATGTTTTGGAAATCATCAAAACCCCCCTTCAATCTTTAGTCTTTATCTTCACCTTTTTCTTTGTTAACACAAATCTTCACCCCATTTTCTTTTTTCTTTAGAAATCACCTCCATCCTCCGCCTACTCGGCTACATCAGGTTGGTGTATTGTTCATTTTCCTGTATTTCGAAATTTACTATTAATTTTTTTTTAATTTATAAGAATTTTCTCTATTTTCTGAAATTAGATTATAGTATTTTTAAAGTTAATTCTAGGAAACATGTTGTTCAAATTTGAGGAGACCTGTAATTTTTCCTTATATATGACAGTAATAATGTTGTTTTATCGTATTTTTAAAGTTAATTCTAGGAAACATGTTCAAATTTGAGGAGACCTGTAATTTTTCCTTATATATGACAGTAATAATGTTGTTTTACACTTGTACTTTTGTAAATATTGATTGGAGATATCAATTATATATGAGTCTCAAATAATGACGAATCTATTTTGATTCATGTATTAAGAAAATCCATGTATTATACTTGTAGGTAGAGAAAATGGAGTATCTTTCTTGTTTTGCTGACATGTATACATATTTCATTGAATTTAACATGTTAAGTACTAAAATTTGATTTATATATTTATCTCTTGTTTCTATTGCTGGACATTATACACTGCTTAGAGTAAGTAATCGTATTATGACTACTAAGTCATGATAGGTAATATTAAATATGAGTTTATTTAATGAATTATTTGTTTTTGACAACTAACCCTAAATTTAGAGATATGTCATTAGCTAATGGTGAGTGGAATCTTGATGATACCAATATGTTTGTTGAAATGTTGATTGAAGCATCAATGAATAATGGGATAGCATGGGGTGGCAACAATAGGTATGCTTTTATTGTTATTTCAGCCAACCTAACCCAACTGACCCATAAGATATATCTGCTTAGATAAGTGTTGAACAAATACAAGGAACTACATGTGCGAAACTATCAATGGCAGCAAAAGGAGTTACAATGGTCTAGGTTTTAACAGTGTTGAGAATCGGATTATCGCAAGTGATGAAATATGGGATATTCTTATGAAGGTATATAAATATGAGTAACATTGTGCAAAAATATTAATTTTGTTATATTATGTTTAACTTTAAATATTTTTATATTATACTTGTTTGTAGAAATACCCATGGGCCAGGCGTAACCGTTATGAAGGGGAACGGTATTTGGTCGAACTAAAGTTCATCTTCGCCAGGCAGCAGCATAACGAGCCAATGGAATTGCCCGATGAAATGTTCATCTTGACTTGAATGTTCCAGACGGACAAGAAGAAGTTCCACCCGAGGCTACAGGAGAAGGGAATGCTCAAAACGGGCCACCAGAAGCGGTTGCCACAGCGTATCTTCTACAAAGTATTCCATTAATGGAGATTGATGAAGTTGTTGACCCAACCGGGTTTGATGTACCGGGAAAGGAAGAGGAAGAAATTGAGCATGATGATGATGGCGATGCGGATAGTGACTAGGGAAGTTCTGTGGAGATCATTGTGGTTGATGACTCGTCTGATGATGGTATCGAGTTGATTGAGTTGTCCTCATCCGATGAGGAAAACATCTGAAGTTTGAAATATGTGTTTGTAGTTTCTTTTGGACAACTCTAGTACTCTAGTATTTAATTAGTATTTTGTTTGGATGACTTGAATATGCCATTGTTTTGCCATCATATTTTGGTTGTTTAATATATATATATATATATATATATATATATATGATTGGCAAATATATTTTTTTAGACAGGTCCATGTACCCGATGAAGTTCTTCAGCATTAAAATGACGTGAAAATCATTTAAATAATTGAATGGAATCTATGACTTATATGATTTTGTTAAAAAATGAAGAAAGTGAACAATTTCTTTGCTAATTAGGTCAATTTATATAAGCCATTACTAGCACGTAGGAAAATATTTATTTGAGATAAACATGTTACTTGAATGAAATATACTAATTTTCTTATATTTTAAAATAAAATAATGCAAATTATGACATTGTCATCAATTAGGAAAAAACAAAATGTAGAAGTCAATAGTAGTGTTATATAATAACTAGTACAAAATAAAATGTAGGAGTCCTCAGAAGTGTACATTTGGACACCTATTCTAGTAAATGATATAGATGTGCATATATCATCGCGAAGCTTATCCATTCCACGATCACTAGAGTCATTCAAGTCATGTGGGTTATCATTTTCATTTGCACCATCATCTTCGTTCTCTAAATTAACATTATCAATTTTCAAAACGTAAGAAGTCTTCATAATTCCTATATATCTTGCATATGAAATTGTGTATTGCCATAGTAGCCGGTATAAGTGCAACTTGATCTTCCCAAGGAATATTCACAGGCATGTCCTTAAGTGTATAAAATTTACTTTTCCAACACCCAAAAGATCTCTCAATGGTTGTCCGTAAAGAGGAGTGGACATGGTTGAATATTTCATACGGATTGTTATACACGTTGGAACGATCAAAATCAGGAAGATGATATCTACCCTTATACGGCGCCATGAATCCAGGTATATTCGGATACCCTGCATCCACCAAGTAGTATTTACCTGAACAATACAAATACGAATACCAACACACCTTTTTATTTCAATAAAAAAATATATAACTAAATATTTGAGGACTTATGTTCTAGACTCATACCAGGTGAAACCATTGGAAAAATCTTTGCAGGGGTTCCTGATTGTGTCAAGGAAATGCGAGTGTCGTGAGCACTTCCCTTCCATCCCGGCAAAACAAAACTGAAACACATGTCAAAGTCACATGCAACCAAAATATTTTGAGTCGATATTCCTTTCCTCCCTATGTAAGGAACTTGCAACTCTGTAGGCAGTGCAACTTTTATATGAGTCCCATCAATTGCACCTATGCAATCCTGTGCAGTAAATATTTATTATCATGGAATAAATTATACATATTAATGTATCATAGCTAATACAATGAAATTAAAAAATAAAAGCCAAATACCTTAAAATGAGGAAAGTATATGTCATTAAGCCTAATGTAATCATGTGTAACAGATTGATCTCCAAATGGAATAACTCATTCAATGGCCATACGTGAGCAAGCTTTCAATACCCTGTGGAACGATTTGCTAATTGTAAACCCAGATCGTTGAAATGTTTCCTGACACTGTCTATTACCTACTCTTGCCCTACAAGCATCATAAAAGTAGCCACTGCTCCTCATTGTATATAGATCTGATCGGCTTACGTCGGTATTGATCCACTAATATTTCACACAATCGAAAGAAAGTAGATACGCTCATTCTCAAATTGTTTTTACATCGGGTTGCATTTTCATTCAAGATAGACATCAATGCTACCCATCCACTAAATACTCTATAATGACATGGGACTTTGTACATATGATTTTGAAAATGTGTCACAGCAACAAAACAATCTGCTCTTCTAGCTTCCCCCCCCCCCCAATGTGTTGCAAACAAAACTATTTTCTCATCATCATTGCTTAAATGATCCAAATTTATTCTATTCGATGAACCTGAAATGATGTCCAACGCTGCATCATCACCAATATAATCCATTTTGTAAAACCAAATGTTACATATTATAAATCCAACAATAATATAAAAATCAGACTAGTACTATAAACCATCACCAACATTGGCATAAATATATGCAACAAGAAATATAGCATTCAATCAAATGCTTGTCAATAATCCATTTTGCATAAAAATGAAAACACAAAGTCTAAAATCCAAAAATAAAGACAATTGTTTTGGCATTAATTCAAGCCAACATAAACAGTGGCATGAAGACACTTAAATTCATATTTACTAATAGAATCCAAAAGAAAACCCATATTTGTTCAAACATTGACAAAAGACACTTAAACACTTGATCGAAGACTACATCACAAAAGTTAACATGTTGATTAAAACTGATCATCGCCTCAATAATCTCCTCGCGGGTATTGAGATGTTGGGTTTGAATGTGTTGCACATGCCATATTCCTATTCATCAGCCCATGTAACTATCTCAACCTCGACTCGTCTTGTCTTAAGTGCTAGGAATAACTCACGTAGAGGCATTAGAATTAGACCTGTCAAGTACAGCTAAAAGTCATCCCCATTCTCAATCTCATCCGTATTCTCTATTATTTCAATGCATGCACAATTGGAATATTGTCGACTTGCATCGACAGGAACACGGGAGGCTGCAACGGTATCTTGCTCCATGTTGTCTACCATTCGCTCGAGGGACTTTGTATCTTGGTAGCTGTGGATACCTTATTTGCTTTCTTGTGACACATGCGAGCTAAAAATTCTTCGGCACCATTCCTTTGTTTGCTTATTGTGGCACTAGGGCCTTTTTCAACATGAGTTCGCTGTATAGGATCAACCATGGGAGTACTTTTTGTATCTATGGGCTCACCAATCGGTGTCTCTATGGTTGTTTCATCATCAGAAGAGTCTTGCATGTGTTGTGGGAGAACTCCCGAGCTTGGAGTCCACGCACTATTCGCAGTAGCTACAACATCTGAGAATAATGTTTCTTGATCATAAACCAATAATGGACCCTTCAACCGGAACTTGGTGTTGGGTTTTGTGGGTATAATTGTCAACTACAACGGTGCGGAATTTAAAATTTTTATACACCACGTCCCAGGGTTCTTATTAGCACATATGAATAAGGTTGAATTTATTTCAGCACATAAATACTAAAATAAATAAAGTGGTAAAATTAAGATTTTACATCACCACAGGCAAGGTGGTGGTTTCTCCGGTCTTCTTTTTCGGATCACTAGAGCACCCCAAGTGTTGTGCCTCTAGAGAATAGTCAACACCAGCTCGATCTGTGATTGCTTCAATCCACAGGCTACGAACTAGGAAAGAAACACTTCAGATTCAGGAGTTGGATTCAGATCCAACTCTAGATGTAGAACAAGAAGATGGAGAGAGGTGCTGCACGGCCGATCTACAACCAGGGGCGGCGGCGGCTTGGTAGTGTAGGGCGGCGGCGGCTAGGGCAAATGGGGAGAAGGGGGCGGCCAAGAGAGAGGAGAGATTAGGGTTGCTTGTGTTTTCTTGCTGTTCGTCTTTTGAGTCTCCAAGACACCCCTTTTATAGTAGAGTCCAACACTATCCCTAATCTCTATCCTTATCCTTATCTCTTCTTGACCTTATCTCTTTCTTGGCCTAATGGGCCATCAGATAAGTTAGCCCATACCTCTTATTTAATTAGTCCTTTTAATTAAATAAGCCCAAGTCATTTAATTAACCATTTTAATTAAATGGCCCATTTATTTAATTAGTCCCTTAATTAAATATTTAATTAATTAGATAAATCCAATTAATTTTCTCTCTCTAAGAATTAACCCTTTTATTCTTTTCTTTGATTTAACCCCTTTAAATCAATTCGTTCTACGACTGACTATCACAATTCCAGCTTTTGTGTGTGACCCTCTAGGTTCACCATCAATTGGCCACAGGCTCACATTTCTGTGATTTAATTAATGAGCAATTAATTATTTAATTAATTGCTCCGATCAATTAAACTACTTTCAATTGACCACTCCAGAATTAATCTACCATCAATTCAGGAGTACCCACACCTCATGGTCGATGTCTAGCCACAAGCCCATGAGGCCCAACTTCAGGTGAATTGACTTCAGTGAACCTTAAACCTCTTATAAGTACCATGTACATACGGTCCCTCTAACGACTAATTTCCTGATCGAGATCTAGGGTGTGTGAATTGGTCGGCACCTCTAATCATCTCGATTCTGTACTTTCTAATTCAGGATAATACTTCCAGTGTGACTGCTAAATCTGGTAACCCTTTTCCAAATCTGTCACTGACCATGGCAATGGATTTCTCGGAATGTATCATCGAAGAATGTACAGGAAATTCCCTCATCCATTACAATGAGTCGGTAGATCCTATATTGATGCTAACCATCCGCGCATACGACTATACGTACCCAACGTAGGCGCACAATGGACAAGCTATGTGCCCGGCTCCTAAATCAAAGTACGCACACCCGTATACCAAATTCGCCCTAGCATCTCAAGTCTAAGGACTAAATCGTACACTGTTATAAGTCTTGAGAGACATCCCACCACCGATATGCTTTTTACGCATTTCCACAATGGGTCTCTCTGTTCGGGTAGTTCGATGCGTCCGATCCCCTATCGAACCACCTAGTCATATGCATTGACATTAACAATGTCTTGTTCATGAAACAACAACAAATTCACTTTAAGTGAATCATGCATAATCGTACAAGTCTTGACGATTCATTCGATACCCCGTCTCGATATGAATCTATGACTTGGAACATTTTTTAGATCACGACCTTTTAGACTGTTTCATGATTAATCGCACCCAATACTGAAGTGAATAGTCCCGTAGTCATAAGTGATCTCAGGGTTTCAACCAATCGCTTAAATGTGTTCGCGAAAGATGAAGATGGCCATTTGTTTATATTATGAATTCTCAATAAAATAAACAGTTCGTATTAATTGATAAATCAAAGATTCTTTCAAGATAAAATAATGTTCCCTATTACAAGCTATTTTGTTGGCTTGCAGGGCACTATCCTATCAATCTCCCACTTGCCCTAAAGCCAATCACAAACGTTTCTAAGACCCATCCTTCCCAGATGCTCTTCGAATACCTTTTGCGATAATGGCTTAGTTAGTGGATCAACTATGTTATCCTTTGAGTCGACACGCTCCATTTGAATGTCTCCCCTATCTATGATCTCCCTGATCACATGGTATTTCCTCAATACGTGTTTGGACTGGTGGTGTGATCTCGGCTCCTTCGCTTGAGCGATTGCCCCATTGTTGTCGCAGTAGACTACTATGGGATTTGCTATGCTAGGTACCACATCCAGCTCTTGGATGAAGTTTCTCATCCAAACACTTTCCTTCGCTGCATCTGATGCGGTGATATATTCTGCTTCAGTGGTTGAGTCTGCAGTGGTCGACTGTTTGGAGCTCTTCCAACTCACCGCTGCGCCGTAAGGCAAAATATATATCCAGAATTGGATTTAAAATCATCCACGTCAGACTGGAAACTCGAATCAGTGAATCCTTCGAGTTTCAATTCTCCACTCCCACCGTAGACCAAGAACATATCCTTAGTCCTTCTCAGGTACTTTAGGATAGCCTTTACGGCGGTCCAGTGTTCCTCCCCTGGATTTTACTAGTAGCGTCTCGTAACACTGAGAGCGTGAGCTACGTCAGGTCTAGTACATAACATTGCATACATTATGCTGCCAATGACAGATGCATAAGGTATGAGAGACATTCTCTTTCTTTCTTCATCACTCGTAGGGCACATTGATTTAGAAAGATAGATTCCATGTCTCATTGGAAGCAATCCTTTCTTGGATTCTTCCATACTGAATCTTTTCAGTATACTGTTAATGTACTGGGATTGGGAGAGTCCTAACATCTTCTTCGATCTATCTCTATAGATACGTATGCCTAGTACGTAAGATGCGTCTCCCATATCCTTCATGGAGAATTGCGTGGATAACCACGCTTTCGTCTGCGTCAACGTTATGATATCGTCTCCGATCAATAGAATGTCATCGACATATAACACAATAAATTGTACTGAACTCCCATCGAATTTCTTGTACACACATGACTCATAAACGTTCTTGATGAAGCCATACCCCTTGATTGTCTCATCAAAACGTATGTTCCAGGTTCGGGACGCCTGTTTTAGGCCATAGATTGACCTTTGAAGTTTGCAAACCTTATGCTCACTTCCTTTAGATGTAAAGCCTTTTGGCTGTTGCATATAAATTTCCTTATCAATGCCGCCATTGAGAAAGGCGGTCTTTACATTCATTTGCCATATCTCGTAGTCATACCACGCGGCTATGGCTAATAGTATCCGAATGGATTTAGACATCGCTACTGGCCAGAAGGTTTCATCATAGTCTATTCCAGGCCTTTGAGAATAACCTTTTGCCACAAGGCGAGCCTTATGAGTTAATACCTCTCCATTCATTCCTAGCTTGCGCTTGAAGATCCACTTGCAGCCTACAGGGATGGTTCCCTCAGGTGGATCAACCAAAGTCCATACTTTGTTGGAATGCATGGAATCCATTTCGGATTGCATGGCTTCCTGCCACGCACCCGAATCTATGTCTGACATAGCTTCTTCATATGTCCTTGATCAGTGTCCAATTGATTGTTATCGTGAATAAAGCCATACCTTTCAGGCTCTCTACGAATTCGATCGGACCTACGAAGTACAGGTGTACTAGATGGTTCAACGGGTTCAGGATCAACTCCCACTGTTTGTGGGGATGGGTCCAATTCCTGGACTTCATCAAGTTCTACGGATACCCCGCTTCTTTTAGTGAGGAAGTCATCCTCCAAGAAGTGGGCGTTCCTGGACACAAACATCTTTTGTTCCTTAGGTTCGTAGAACAGGTATCCAATGGATTCTTTTGGATACCCCACAAATTTGCACAACAAGATCTACTATCTAGTTTATCTCCTTTCTTGTTTCTTACATAGGCAGGAGATCCCCATACTCGTAGATATGAGTATATGGGTGCTTTACCAAACCACTCTTGGTATGGCGTCGTCGGCACCGACTTTGAAGGTACAATGATAAGTATCTTCGAAGCAGTTAATAGGGCTTGGCCCCAAAACGAAAAAGGAAGGTCAGCGAAACTCATCATGGAACGAACCATGTCTAACAAAGTTATGTTCCTTCTCTCAGACACACCATTCAACTGCGGTGTTCTAGGAGGAGTTCGCTGTGAGAGAATTCCATTCTCAACAAGATAATCGAGGAATTCTTGACTTAAGTATTCACCACCTCGATCCAACCGAAGTGCCTTGATACTATGTCCAAGTTGATTCTCAACTTACATTCGAAACTCTTTGAATTTATCAAAAGCTTCGGACTTATACTTCATCAGGTATACATACCCATAACGACTGATGTCGTCTGTGAAGGTTATGAAGTATGAGAATCCTCCTCTCGCACTGATACTCAGTGGTCCACAAACATCAGTATGGATTAAATCCAACGTTTGTTTGGTTCGCTCCGGTTTCCCAGTAAAAGGCGCTTTGGTCATTTTTCCCTTGAGACAGGATTCGCAAGTTGGGAGATCATCTAGGTTCTTTATTTGAAGAGCCCTAGAGGATACCAACTTTTGAATTCTACTCTTGGAAATATGTCCAAGCCTAGCGTCCCAAAGTTGTGGATTGTTTTCATCTTGTTTTCTTTTCTTTGATTGAATGTGCATGACATTAGAGTTGGTAGGTTCTAAGGAATAAAGACCATCTATCAAAGTACCACAAGCATAAGTAAAACCACCTTTTATTATGCTAAACTTTCCATTAGAAATGGAAAAACAAAAACCATCATTATCCAATAAAGGAATATAAATAATGTTCTTGATAATTGTTTGGTACGTACAAACAGTCTTTCAAAACCAAAGAAAAATTTCCTATTACTAACTCTACGTCTCCTATGGCCTCTGCCGCAACCCTAGCTCCGTTTCCGAAGTGCAGGATTCTATCCCCAGGTTTAAGAGGCCTTACTGCTCCCATTACCTGCAAATCATTGCAGATATGAGAACCTGCTGCGGTGTCTATCACCCACGATGCACAGTTAATAGAAATATTAACTTCAATAAAGAAAATACCTTTTACCACCTCTTTCAGGTAGTCTGGGCAGTTCCTCTTCCAGTGCCCTGCTTTCTTGCAGTGGAAACATTCATCTTCTGGGCTTTTTCTTTTCTTCTCGACAACCTTCTTGGTTGTTTTAGAAGAGATTACTTTCTTCTTCTTTTTCTTGCCCTTCTTAGGCTTTGCAGCATTGGGTTGCTCAGCAATCATGAAAGACTTCTCCCTTTTCAGGGTTGATTCTGCCGTGACCAATAAATTGGTCAGTTCGTGTAGAGCGAGCTCTCTATTTTCCATATTGAAGTTTAGCACGAACTGATCAAATGAGCGCGGCAGAGTATGGAGGAGGAGGTCATTGCGAAGGTCAGCATGCAGGTCTACGTCCAAGTTCTCCAGTTTTTCAACCAGATTAATGAAGTGCAAACAGTGATCCTTTACACTTGAACCCTCAGCCATTCTCAGATTGAATAATTCTTTTGTAGTCTTGAACCTTTCGGTCCTAGACTTCTCTCCAAACAACTCTCGGAGATGAAGAATTATGTCAGCAGCATGCAACATCCTTGCATGATGTTTCTGCAGCTCATTGGTCATTGATGCCAGCATGAGGCAACGAACCTGAATATCATCATCGACCCACCTTTGATGGGTAGCTCGTTCCTCTTCCGAAACCCCTTCCAGAAGTGCACCAGGCATGGGTGCATCGAGAATGTAACTCCCTTTCTCGGAGTCGAGGACTATCCTCAGATTTCTAAGCCAGTCGACAAAATTTGATCCGTTCAGTTTGTTAGTGTCAAGGATGATAGCTAATGGATTCTTAGACATTTTTGCAGAATTGATCTACAAAAGTAAATGATAACGTTTGGCTGACTGATCTATATTAATACTTATAATTAACGATGTTGGACTTGTCATCGAAAAAGTTCTCCCACTATTTTCTCGAAACAATTACCCCTTCAATTGTTCGGGAAATCTAATCTCCTAGTAAGTCTTGACGTCCCAGCAGACATTAATTGCACCCACGACTCGTGGCCATACAATTAACTCCCCAGGTAGGTATACTTTTACCAATTGTGTTCCTCCACAACCTTCAAGCTATTTTGCCTCGGTCTTCGCACTTATCTAGCACTGCTACATCATAAGTGTTACTAATCGTTAAGTCTAACCCATCAATCATGATGAGCAACTGGCCCGGTCGTGAAGTCCCCGTAACTAGTTATCGGTCGATAATCACATCCCGACCAGTCCTCACCCTTGTCGAGTTTAGTTAAAAACAGGAATCAAGGAATTTCGTGTATTGTCCCTTTCTTCGCCTAGGGTGCCAGACTCTGGATCACCTTCAACGATAAGTAGACAACTTACACTAGTCCCTATTGATGGAAGGCTTGGATCTTTAAAACATCATTTTAAATGTACCCAATATGACTTAATATTATTTTCAAGAGGGGATTTTCGGGTTTAAGAGTTTGAGGTAACTCTCATCGAGATCTCACCGTTCCAGTTATGCATTATCTTTTATTTACGATCTAAATATATAGCTAGCGCGCATCACCATACAAGCTCAGATATAAGTACGTAAATAAACACATACACACCTAGCATGCATGCTACCACAGTATGTTTCGATCGGGAGCCTCCTATGCGGACCACCATCGAGCCAAAGACGATGGTCCTATTGGTCAATCTATTAGGTTTCAAAGAGACCTACTCTATTACATATTTTAGCATGCATACATGGCCTTTAGTCTTCTTGGGCTCCCACCTTGCTTGTAACGGGCCTCCATTCTAAACTAATAAAACATATTTTACCTTGCTGTTAGTGTTTTGAGTCTCCAAGACTCTCCTTTTATAGTAGAGTCCAACCCTATCCCTAATCTCTATCCTTATCCTTATCTCTTCTTGACCTTATCTCTTTCTTGGCCTAATGGGCCATCAGATAAGTTAGCACATATCTCTTATTTAATTAGTCCTTTTAATTAAATAAGCCCAAGTCATTTAATTAACCACTTTAATTAAATGGCACATTTATTTAATTAGTCCCTTAATTAAATATTTAATTAATTAGATAAATCCAATTAATTTTCTCTCTCTAAGAATTAACCCTTTAATTCTTTTCTTTGATTTAACCCTTTAAATCAATTCGTTCTACGACTGACTATCACAGTTCCAGCTTTTGTGTGTGACCCTCTAGGTTCACCATCAATTGGCTGCAGGCTCACATTTCTGTGATTTAATTAATGAGCAATTAATTATTTAATTAATTGCTCCGATCAATTAAACTACTTTCAATTGACCACTCCAGAATTAATCTACCATCAATTCAAGAGTACCCACACCTCATGGTCGATGTCTAGCCACAAGCCCATGAGGCCCAACTTCAGGTGAATTGACTTCAGTGAACCTTAAACCTCTTATAAGTACCATGTACATACGGTCCCTCTAACGACTAATTTCCCGATCGAGACCTAGGGTGTGTGAAATGGTCGGCACCTCTAATCATCTCGATTCTGTACTTTCTAATTCAGGATAATACTTCCAGTGTGACTGCTAAATCTGGAAACCCTTTTCCAAATCCGTCACTGACCATGGCCATGGATTTCTCGGAATGTATCATCGAAGAATGTACAGGAAATTCCCTCATCCATTACAATGAGTCGGTAGATCCTATATTGATGCTAACCATCCGCGCATACGACTATACGTACCTAACGTAGGCGCACAATGGACAAGCTATGTTCCCGGCTCCTAAATCAAAGTACGCACACCCGTATATCGAATTCGCCCTAGCATCTCGAGTCTAAGGACTAAATCGTACACTGTTATAAGTCTTGAGAGACATCCCACCACCGATATGCTTTTTACGCACTTCCACAATGGGTCTCTCTGTTCGGGTCGTTCGATGCGTCTGATCCCCTATCGAACCACCTAGTCATATGCACTGACATTAACAATGTCTTGTTCATGAAACAACAACAAATTCACTTTAAGTGAATCATGCATAATCGTACAAGTCTTGACGATTCATTCGATACCCCGTCTCGATATGAATCTATGACTTGGAACATTTTTGAGATCACGACCTTTGAGACTGTTTCATGATTAATCGCACCCAATACTGAAGTGAATAGTCCTGTAGTCATGAGTGATCTCAGGGTTTCAACCAATCGCTTAAATGTGTTCGCGAAAGATGAAGATGGCCATTTGTTTATATTATGAATTCTCAATAAAATAAACAGTTCGTATTAATTGATAAATCAAAGATTCTTTCAAGATAAAATAATGTTCCCTATTACAAGCTATTTTGTTGGCTTGCAGGGCACTATCCTATCACTAACTTGTACAAGACCACTAACCCCTTCGTAAATCGAAGTTTAGGGAAATTTTTTAAAATTTTGACAATCGAATATCCTAACGGGAGAATAACTTGTACAATACCACTTTCCATATACGATAATTTTTGGGTAAATCTAAGAACAAATTATGTATATATAAAAAATATAAATTATGAAAAAATCTTGAAACTTGAGAAGACTGTTATTTAAAAGATAAAAAAATACAAGACATTCAAGTAGGATTCCACTTAAAAGACTAAACGTTGAAAAATAGGGTGGAGATATCGATACTGAAACTAATAATGATTTGATTATTCTAATATGTATGATTAGGGAAGAAAAATAGGGTGGACAATTGATAGGATTTGGGTCATGGCATGCTTGAACCGGATCGAAGATTTTGTCCATACTTTGGATTAGATTTGAAAATTGTTATGGTGACCAAATTATAAATTTAAATAAAAAGATTAAAAAAAATGAAAAATATTTTCAAACAAAGAAAAACCGGTTAAAACAATATTAATGTAAATTAAATAATATTCCTTGCTTTATCTCTACCATTATAAAGGCATACATATTTCTTAACTTTTTTTGAAAGACGAAAATACCCCTACTTAAATTGTAAAGTGATATTTAATTAAATGATAAATATATAAATGATTAAAAGTTATAATTAATAAAACATGGTCTAATTAGACATAGAGTGATTATATTTATCTCCTACATAAACAAAAAATTTGGAGAATTTCGAAATATTGAATTTGACTACATTTTTATAATATCTATATATATTCTCTAAAGTGTGCACCTGAAAAACTTGTAAATGACCACTAACCTCTCCCTAAATTTCGAAATATTGAATTTTACTTCATTTTTAGCGGAATTTTTTAAAATTTCGTCAATCCAAGACTAACTTGTACTGGACCAATAACTCTTCCCTAAATCATATTCTGGGGGAATTTTTCGGAATTTCGTCAATCGAAGATCCAAACAGGAGACTAACTTGTACCGGACCAGTAACCCCTCCGTAAATCATATTTACAGGGAATTTTTTGAAATTTCGTCAATTGAAGATCCAAACGGGATATTAATTTGAACAGGACACTAACTCCTCCGTATATCAAATTTTTGGGGAAAATTTTCCAAAATTGGTCGATCGAACATCCAACCGGGAGACTAACTTACAGAAAACAAAAAACATGAGTCGGTATATCAAATTATCAAAACACATGGTTTATAGTAAGTCAAATCCAACATAACTCTTCTACCAAAAAAAAAAATTAATCCAACATAACTGCCATGTCTTATATACTAGAACTAAAAACAACGAAAAAAATACAACAATACAACACTGGTTATTATAATAACTAAAATTAAGATACATTGCGACTTGATTGTGTGCAAATATTATCCTCTTCCATTGCTTCAACATGCGACTTACCACCATCACCGACATTTTTTCCTTTCTTATTGTCACATGTTGTGGCTTTATGGCCAGGCTCCTTGAGATCATATATTAATTTTAAACAAATATTTAATGTTTGCAAATCAATAAACAATATCCATAAAAAATTACTAGATAATAATTAATTAACAAATTCGTACCGATAAATACGAGATCGTTGCATAACCGATTTAGGGGCTCTTCTAGACTTGATCTTTGAAGGATCACTGACATATTGTCCTGAACCCATTTTCGGTGGGTCGCCAATACCATAACACCTTGCGGACTTATCATATCCCTTTTTTTTTTTTTTTTTTGTCGGGTGACTGGTCATCTCTCTTTTCCTTCAGTTCGGGGCTAATAATGAATTCTTTTCTACACTGTTTCACAACTTCACGCAAACGGTTCATCAAATTATCACTACCAACTTCTTCCTCAGAAAATTCAAGGCAAAACTCCAAACATTCTTTGTAAAATTTGGTAAACCTACAACTTTGGAGGTCTTCAAATGAAAAAGTATTGGGAAAGTTGTAAAGCAAACCACGATCAATATCCACAGTCCATCTCTTGTATATGCATGGGGCAGGAATTTCGGTTAAGTTTAAACACTTAAATGCAGCAAAAAGATGACGACATGATAACCAATCAGACTCTAGCATTAGACAATCACATTCAAATTTTCCAATTTCCCAATCAATCTCTATAAAACAGCGTCTACAGTTATCTTTAACTTGTTCCACAAATGTGAAAACAAACCCTTTGTCATCAATATTTTTGGATTCTTCTAGGATCAAACCTTGAGCTTCAAATATTTATTTTTCTACAATGAAGAATATGTACCTAGTATATATGGATACAACATGCTTTTGAAGACTAACAAGTGTTGTGGGAATAAATGATGGCTGATCGGGTGATTATGAACTAGCTTGATCAATTTTAAACTTACCCCTAAGTCTAGCAAGACATGCAAGGTAATGCTTTAGAAATTGGGTTAACTTGAAACCATATGCGGCACCTCGATCCTTCACAAGAGAATTAAAAGACTCAGCTCGTGGAGTACTCCTCATCATCCCAAAAAAATGACCTCGGAAGTGAGCCTCGCTCCATTGTTCTCTCTTAGCATATGTTTCAATAACCCAACGATGTTGTGATAGGCCATGCTCTTCAACCAACTCGTGCCATTTTACCTCAAATTCTTCGATGCAAATATTGTTTTTCAAGAAACTTCCAAAAGCTTTGGTGAAGGGTGGTAAACGGACTTTACGTGTACAATTCCTTTGCAAGTGCCAACTACTAAGTCTGTGTTTCGCATTGGGAAACTCCTCTTGTATGGCATTATGCATTGCCGTATCTTGATCAGTTAAAATTGAGATAGGATCTTTCCATTCCATTGCCTCACGAAAAGTCTTCAACAACCATCTATACGATTCAATACTCTCATTGTACATTATTGCAGTTCCAAATATGCAGGTTCTCAAGTGATTATCTACTCCCAATAAAATCACCAATGGAAACTTGTAACTGTTGGTTTTGTATGTGCTATCAAATAAAAGTACATTCCCTAATAGTCTATATTGAGCCTTGGAAAAACCATTTACCCAAAATAACCGGGTCAATGTTTTGTCAGTTTCATCGGTCGTGTATTTGAATATCAACTCTTCATCATTTACTTGCAATCCTTCAAGAAAGGACAAAGCAGTGTTCACATCACCATGCCTAACGAGTCTCATTTTCTCCTTATTCAAATAATTATATCCATCCTTCTTAGTAAATGATAATTGCCCCGATCCTCCTTCCATGTATTCTAACCAATCCATTGATTTCGAGGCACCAATACCAACATTACTCATCCGAGTCAATAAAGCCTTATGGGATGCTGTCATATACCTGCCAGTGTTTTCAAAAGCGGACCGGTCAGAGAACCGGAAGCTCTACTGGTTACTGGTTCGATCGGTTAGATCGGTTCGACCACTGGTTCGATCGAAATAACCGGTGTGACGTAATTATTATTTAATAATTATATATATACTATATAAAATACAATTATATTATTATAATTAAAAAATGTCATTCTTTAATCTTTTATCAGCATTAACTCTTGTTTCGCAGCATTGATAATATAATCTCCATGCTCCAACACAAGTTTAGGTAGTAAATTTTGACTCATTTTACTAATTTGCCACTAATCCATACTTCAGACTTTGGTACCAAACAATTCTAAAAATTTTATTCATAGTAATATGGTATATAAGTAGATTGCATTACAGCAAAGATATTTCTTGTAACTGATTATAAAAATAGCACTATCAGGTGGCATAGTTTTGAAAGCAGAATAAGGAAAATAATTTGAGGAAGGTCAGAGAGTACATACCAGGAGTAAAGGCAGAAGCATTTACCGACAAATTAGTTCTGCACCAGGAATCAGTATACAAATTAGTTCTGCACCAATTGTTACATTGGGTTTGTTTAATCAATATAAACTCAAAGCACCGTTCCTTGAAATTAACTTTCTTTTTAATCCACTAACAATCTAATCAAGGTTTCAAAGAATAAAGATGAAGCAAGAAGAAGAAGAAGAAGTAAGAAGTAGAAGATGAAGCAAGAAGAAGATGAAGCGGCCGCTCTTGTTTGCTTGTTTGGAATGAAATTGAAAAAAGCGTGCCCTAGTTTTTCAGATTTTCAATTTTTTTTTTTTAAGTTTTTTCAGTGAACCGCTGGTTCACAAGAACCGGCGGTTCGCCGGTTTTACCGGTTTTGGACCGATTTTGACCGGTTCAGACTGGTTTATTTAGGAGATGGTTTTTAGGGGTCAACCGGACCGGACTGGAGACCGGTTAGCGGTTAAACCGAGCGAACCGGCCGGTCCGGTCCGGTTTTAAGAACACTGATACCTGCAGCTCCAAATAAATCACAGAATAATAATATAAAATAAATTAGTCAATGCTATTGAATATGATATACTTTATCTTGATCAAATAATATAATGTTGCAAATACCTATTACACTTCAAACGGTGGGACGTTGCAGCAGATTCTAATTGATGGTTGTGATTAGCTTCAAAATGAGTGACCTTATATTTCTCATCGTAAATATCATGTGCTATGCGGAGACGTGCTTTACATCCACACCTACTTTCATCTCTAGATCTTCGATTTTACTTTCTTCCTTCTTTAGGCGGCACTCGAAAGCCTTCCCTAGAACATGCGAATTCCACATTCTTCACAATACCATTATCTATTTTTCTATGACACTTACGAACATCAAAGCCTTTTCTTCTTGCATATTCAATGTAATCACAAGGAGACTTAAAACTAGAAAGCAAAATTGGCTCCATCATTACCTCATCATATTCACTTTCATCACACATTGATTCTACATTAGCATCCGCTTTGGAACTTTTTTCACAAGATGAATACCAATCATCTTCATCTTTGAAATCCATCACCTCCTACACATTTAAAAGTACCAAACTACGATCACTAGATTTATAAAAAACATAGATATTAAAATCCCACAACTTTAATTCACATACTTTAATACATATTAAGAGCCAGTCTATATATAACATACATATTAACTCTAAACTTTATAATACACATACATATTCAAATATCCAAACTTTAATTCAATATATGAACAACAACAAATTAAGAGCATATTACATCAACAAAATAACTCCAATGTATTAAGAGTAGCATCAAAGTTGAAACAAATTAATACATATGGAAAAAATATTATTCTGGGTTGCTTGCCCTTGCGTAATGTAGTGAGGACTAGCCTATTGTCTAAAGAATGGAGATACAAGTGGATACTTACTGCACTTATATTCAAAGAAATTGAACCACAATCTTCAATGTCAAGAAATTAAGGAAAATCTGCAAGAATTTTAACCAGTAAAACAACCGAGTTAAATCGTGCTCAACTAAGGGAGGAACTTCCGAGGAATGAACTTATTGAAACCAATTCTCAAACTTGGATCAATTTGGGAAGAACCGAAGAAGAAAGATGTACAGGGGAAGAAAGAGGGACGGAAACAAACGAGTTAAATCGTGCTCAACTAAGGGAGGAACTTCCAAGGAATGAACTTATTGAAACCAATTCTCAAACTTGGATCAATTTGGGAAGAACCGAAGAAGAAAGATGTACAAGGGAAGAAAGAGGTACGGATGACGGTAAAGGGTTATATATAAATTATTCAATTTTAATATGGAAGAAGGAGAAGGGTACTTCGGTCATTGTCAAAAATAATTTAAAGGGTTGCCGGTTTTTTCTTGGACAGGTGTCGCCTCTCGGTTGTGACCTTATAAAAGGTCGGACATTTTCAAACTAATGGGAGAGTAACCCAAATTAGTTGATAAAGAAAAGTTAGCTTGGCATTAAAACAAGTAACGAAAAACAATCCGAAAAATTAAAATGTTTATATATTTAATTTTTTTCAATTAACAAATCATGGTAATAGATGCTTAAAAGCTAAAACAATGCCAAAAGAGCCACTACATACAAACATCATCTAATCTTTCATCAAAAAAATAATAATATTAAAAAAAATACAACATCATATTTCTTTGACCTGCGCTGCTTTATTTCTTCCTTTAACCAAGCCAAATGGGTAATTTTATTTCTCTTTTTCTTCATTGAGTAAAAAGGTTATGTAAATAATTGTATAATACTGGAGATGTTTAGTTTAAATAGGCATATCAAATATTTTAATATTGTTGATGGATTTTTCTTTTCTTTCTTATAAAAATGGAACCTGCAGTCCATGTCATGTTCCGTCTCGTTACGCAATCACTCGTGATATACTAAGTTTTCGTCACCTGACGTGACACTCAAATAAATATAATAAATATAGAACCATCAATGATATGTGGCAAAAGAAGTCTCGACGTCGATATATGCATGCAATCAACATCGATCTCTATGTCTAATCGACATACCCATCGATGTCTGGTAAAATCACCTTTGATCTGCTTCCAGTTAGATCGAATCGAATAATGTGATTCACATCCGATTTTATGTGTCTTGTCATGAATCGACCCGGTAGTTAAAATATATAACTATGGTACGCACAATCTAAGCACAATAACTATGATCTCATAACTCGATACTGACTTAAGCATCGGAGGGTTGTCATCGGGCCACCATCGGTATTAACTTGATGTAGCCTTCTTTTATTACTAGTTATGATCCCTTAAACAAACGAGGAGAAGCTTGATTGACCTGCTTATCCTCACATTGGACAGTAGTGTTCGAATAGACACATGGACAGACAATAAAATAAAAATATACGAGAAATACACTCATCAATTTGGGTAATTAAATTATTGTAAGACAGGTCTGATTTAAAATCTCATTCTCAAAATTTCTATATTCGTTGTTTTTTATTCTGAACTCGCCTCATGCAACCACATCATAAACTTCAACATGCTCGATTTCCTATTCTTTGTTCTTTTTTTCTTTACTTTCTTTTAGAAACACTTCAATGCTTGAATTTAGCATTTAAAAAATATTACTATGTATGGTAAAAATAAGAAAATATAGAATTAATTTACCTAATGCAAGAGCAAATAGTCTTGGACGATTGACTTTTTTGCCCCTAGCAATCTCCTAATAATAAAAAAATGGTGAAAAGAAAGAACCCTCACGCCTATACCGGCCGAACTCCCTCCACCATGAATGTGTTACATTTTGTATTCAGTCGGTTCTAAATTCCTATACGTTTCACTTGTTTCCCGTGAGATGTTAATACAAAGTACAAATTTCAATATGTTTACTTTTTTCGACGGCCTAATTAGATCGAAATTTCTGTCGAATTTTCCCTTTTTCTAGTAGTGAATAGAAAAGCATGTAGATGGAAGGAAATTAATGAAAAATGAACAGTGGGTATGAAAACCCTTAGCTTTACTTTGTAAAATTTGTCAAACGGAAAATGTAACTTCCCATATATAATAATTGTAATTGTTAAGAACGACGAGGGAAGACGAAATCGTGATATGAAAATCCTTAGCTTTACTTTGTAAATTTTGTCAAACGGAAAATGTGACTTGGATCCCATATGTAATAAAGTAAGAACACAACCATTTTTTTTTTGTTTCCCAAGGGTTTAATCCCTTTCGAGGCGTGTCGAGCATATAATGTGGGAACCTCTCCCAACAGGAATTCGAACCTGAGTCCACTACTTTGTAGTGACTAGTCCCTTCCACTAGACCAATCACCTGTTGGTACAACCATTTTTGTTTAAACTATGAGAACTTTTGTCAAATTTACTTAAATGCTTGATAGAAAATTGGTTTTAATTTGCAAAAATTATTTTCTAGTGTTGCTTTGAATTCTATTCCTCCAAAGACATATTAAAAATTTGTTCAAGAGCAATTTGATTCGATAAAGGAAAAAAAGGGGGGAGGGCGCAAGCCTTGAATATTTTATGTTATGTTAATTTCTTTTAATCTTAGGGGTAAATATGTCATTTAAAACCCTCTTGCTCTGGCAATAGAAAAGTTGCTCTGGCTCGATCATCAGCCTAAAATAAATGATAGCGGTGCAGCCAAATGCACTATTTTGAACCAAATACATTAATCCTGCCCTAATTTAATAAACAAGAATGGAATAAGACCTTCCAAAGCTGAAAACCGACAACATTTATTTTTTCTCCTACCCACATTAATGATTTATTTCATAAATAGTTAAAGATTTTCCAATAAATCAGGGTTTAATTCCATATTGAACCCTGAAAATAGGTTCATTTTAAATTTGCACATTTAAAAAAATTTAATAGCAGATTGCACCCTAATTTTTTTTTTTTTCACTTTGCAATCTGGTAATTTTTTTGATCATTTGACTTGTCGTTGGTAGGGTATTTTAGTGCATTTCCTTTAAATATATCCTCAAAAGATAACATCACGTGAATGAGACGTGCAATTAAGGATATAATTAGAAAAATAATAATATTTCGTTATATCTCCCAAATATAATATAGGTTAGAGCTTATGAAATTTCATTTTTCACTCAACGAACTTCAAATTCGAAGCAAGAACACCTTCGGTTTTAGCTGAAAACATGAGATTAAAGTTACAAAACCCTTAATATAGGCAATGTAAATGGTAAAGTAATAGAGGGTGATATAATACATTTAATGAGAATGGATTAAGAAACTCTCCCAACGACGAGCCAAATGGCCTGAAAAATTACCATGGTGCAAAGTGAAGTGCAAACTTAGTTTCCTGGTGCAATCTCCCTACTTTTTTTTTAAGGTACAAATAGGGCTGAAAATAAAACCAAGCTACTCGATACTCGATTCGAACTCGTTCAATAAAAGCTCGTTTGAGCTCGGTTCGTCACATTAATCAAACAAGCTTGAACATCTTTTTTCGTTCAATAACTTTTGAAGCTAATAAGCTAAAAATTGAAAAAATACATGTAAAATATCAAGCTACTCGATACTCGGCTCGAGCTCGTTCGATAAAAGCTCGTTTGAGCTTGGCTCGATTGAAAATCAAATCAAGCTCAAACACAAAATTTCAAACTCTATAAAAATCAAATCAAGCATGAACAGTTTGTTGTTCGATACTACTCGGCTCGATTACAGCCCTAGGTACAAAGTCGAAAAATAGCATATTTCATTTTTCAGGGTGCAAAGTGAAATTAAGCCATAAATCAGGCATAATGTGTAATTACATGTTCAATTACGTTTTACATACAGACATATACACAACCACTTTCACATGTCTAAACAAAAAAGATGTTAAATTCTCACTACCAAAATTATCCCTCTAAACAAAGTTTCCGGCAATTTTCTCACCGGAAGTCAAAGCACATGAATTCCATGTGACTCTCTTAGGGGTAATATAGTCTATTCAATTACTTTAATCAGTTTCCCGCCAAAATAACAATTTAAGCTAGTTTTTATTTTCCAAAATTATATTTCAACTAGGGCAAAAGAATTAGAATCTCTATCAAATTAAAACCCTACCCCATATCTTAATCTTTTTTTTTGGTTTAATTCATCATCTTTTTCCTTTTTTAATCATTTGTTTGTGTATATTTAGTGATTTTATATATTTTACAGAATAAACAAAAAGTTTGTAACGACACCCCAACTGCAGCAGTGGTGCCTGACAACTTGAAATTTCTAGTTAGTGTTCTTGTATTTTTCAAATTTACTTGTTAGTCATTATTAAACGCCTTTTTAAACAGGCTGGAGGAGAAAACAAGGAAACAAATGTTGTTGACCAACAAGAAACATAAACTTAAAGTATGAGGAAAAGGGAAAAATATACGTGGTGATATCATGGCTAGCACATAACAATCGGGAACATATAACCAAGGAAATTAGAGCTGTAAAAAGTATCAAAAAATTGATGAAGAAATATGGAGTACGAGTGACAATTTTAGAGTTTTGGATGGCAACTGGTTTGATATAACTTATTTTGTCTTTATGCTTTATGCATATGCTTAAGCTGATTTTGACTGATAATGGCCACATTTGAGGATAATTTTGCTTGGTTTTTGACATATGCATATGAACATTTTTGAATTACAATCTATTGTAAGACATTTTGGTGCTTCATTAATGCACCTGTATGACTTTCATTGCAATTTTACTCTAGTTCTTTTTAGCTCATGTTAGCTTTTTGCAGTGTTATGTGAGTTGTGTGTTCAAGTGCTTTTGTTATATGTAAATCGAAAGATTTTAATAGATTTTGATCATGTTTAGTTCATATAATTTAATTTTAATTTTAATGAGTAAAATGGTAGGTAACACGTTTTTTTCATCAAATATTGAGCTCTTAGACTTTAAAAAATCACCATTTTCCTGGCTAATATTCACAAATAAAATAGTTAATCCAATTTTTTCCCCTGAACTTACAATAGAATCCCACTCCCCCCCCCCTCCCCCCCCCCGAACTGGAGTTGACTATACTACCCCTGAGAGAGTCACATGAAATTCACATGTTTTGACTTCCGGTGAGAAAATTGTCGGAAATTTTGTTAAGGGGGGATAGTGTCATCAATTAAGCTAGTTGAGGGTGGACTGTGAAAAAGTTTCAAGTTGAGAGGGGAAAGTGGGATTCTATTGTAAGTTTAGGGGGGAAAGTGGGATTAACTCTTAAAACACAGACTTTGTCTATGCCCCCCCACCCCTTCATCTGAAATGAGATCTCGATCTTTTCTTTCTTTTCTTTGATTTAATTTAATTTAATTTACATGAATAATCTTAAATCCCCTGGGATTTTTATGTGAAAAATGTCAACTTTACAAGAATCCCATGATCTTGATTTAGAATCAGCTACTTGTAAGGACGTGAATGAGATTGTAATTGAAATTAAATTAGACAGTGAAGAGGTGAAGAGGGAATCTTGTAATGTCTCAGAATGTTCAGTGGTGGAGATTGTGGATCTGGAATCTGGGTTACCTGAAACAAAGGCGTGTTTGGTTGACACTAAAAGGGATTGTAGAATTTGTCATTTGAGTATGGATTCAGCAGATAAAGATCATTCTGGGTTCCCAATTGAACTGGGTTGTTCTTGTAAAGATGATTTATCTGCAGCCCATAAACAATGTGCTGAAACTTGGTTCAAGATTAAGGGCAACAAGTAAGTTTTTTTTTTTTAAATGTTCATCTATAATTTTCATCTTTTTTGTGTTTTTAGTGATTTATTGTTGTAATTTAGATTTAGATTTTTTTGAAGGTTTATGTGAAAAATCTTATAGGTAGTGCAGTGTATGAGGTGGATAGTTATGAATCTATTTGTTTGGGGAACAAAAGTTGTGACTTTTAAGGTTTAAAGTGAAAACAAAAGACTATTCTGATGTGGTATATGTGGAAAGAATGGATTCTTGATATAAAAACAGGAATTGTAATTAAAGAATGAAAAGAATCTATGGAAGTAGAGAAAAAGATACAAATGTACAGAGGGGATTTATGCTTTTTAAGTCACTATTTTTTTGTCTTTTACATAGTGAGAATTTGAACCCTTTTTTGTATTTATGGGAGGGAATTATTACTTGGCCTTATACTGTCATTTAGGTAATATTCTTGTTTATATTTATAGTTAGATATCAAGTAATATTGCTTGCCGAATTCTATATTTCCTACTTGAATGCATGAAGTTGAATACATTTATGATGAGAAGTGGGAGAATGATCAATGTGTTTACATCTAGCGATTGTTAAGGTTTTTGAATCATCTTTCCCGGTTTTCTACTACTTCAGTCATTATATGATCGAACTGAAAAATTCTTACCTAGATCTGGTCTAGAAAAAATTCCTAGACCTTGTGATTAGGAATGACACCACATCATTCATTCTGAAACCAAATGAATGATATGGTGTCATTTTTAGCCACAACGCCTGGAAATTTTTTATAGACCATGCCTAGGTAATAATTCTTCTTCACATGTTGTCTTGTGCAACTATTTCCAAGCATGCAATTGCTTTGGAGAGTAGAAATCTATACCGCCCTTGTCATTATCATGCTTTTAGTGATTCATGGATTTGTGTCCCCGACCAACAGGCGTGTCGTAAATTTTAAAATAAGGCGTGTTGCAAAATGGTAACAAAGATTTTGTCGAGTATTTGCAAGAACAAATTACAAGGGCTTAAACCAGATGGACTTGCGTATTTTGAACCGGTTGGCTAGTGCTCAACAATGTGGCCAAGAGTAGTACTTAAGTACTGTTTAACTTAGGTCCTTAAAATTTCCAAAATCTACTCTAATACATCTTAAGTTGACGAGTCTTTGTATTTGATCAAACTATGTTTTGTTAATCCTATATGGCTTAGTAGAGGTTAGTTACATTTATAAGAGTCCGGACCCTCTCAGGTTAACCATAATTACAAAAACCCCCCTGTGGTTCCAAAAACTAGGAAGACACCCCTTACATGGAGTTTTTTGTAAACATTTTTAGAAGTTGTAGGGGGTATCCTTGGATTCGTGGAATGATTGTGAAGTTGGACGGCGTGTTTTGGTACATAGTCTAAACCATAGAGTTTCCTATTAATCTCTGATATGTGAGGGGGTTCCTTGTAAGACGACTAAACCTCAGGTGTCTGAGTATAAATCACCCTTTAAATTAACTCCATGTTGCCTCAACAGCTAATTTCACGTCCCAGAAAATGCAGATGAACTATTTAAAAATCCAGGGGGCGTAAGTGCTGGGTAAAGTGCTAAAATGTGTAACTTTAAGGTCAATGTGCAATAATTATCCCTTTTAATGTTTAATAATGAAAATCAAGTTGTTGTAGAAAAAATATATGATACTAAATTCGAAGATAATTCAAGAGGATAATTTCATTTAATTCAAGTAAGTTAGTTCTCTAAACTACAAAAAAAAAATAGATTAAGATTTATTTTCAATGCTTTAACTACAACGACACATACTATGATATAGTTAGTGTATCTTTATATGTATGATTTGAGGTTCGAGTTGATAAGAAATATTACTAGATGTCAATTCACAAGCGTAATTCACCTCTGTATTTAGTTCATTCAATCTGTACATAAAATCTTTTGTGAGATATTTACTTCTTAAAAGGTAATACTTGTGAGTGATAAATATTTGGTTTATATTTTATGAATCTTGACCACTTTTCATTCATGTGGTTTATATTTACACATCCTTTGTATTGAATGGTTAATTTGTTACTATTGTTGAGCTATTCAATTTTAGTCAGTTTTTGTAATGAGCTCAACTTATAATTTGGTACGTAAGTGAAAATTTTTTAGTTTTACGAAACGAATTGCATATATTACATGTGATTTACTGCATTTGTCATTGGGTTATCACACTATCAGAAAATTGAATAGCAATATTTCTTTGGGTGATTTACACTCAGGCCCCCTAAGGTTTACCATAGTTACAAAAAACCCCTTTTGGTGCCCAAATTACAAGGACACCCCTTACTGGGGGTTTTTTGTAAACATTTTAAGAAGTTGTGGAGTGTCTTTGTAAGAATTGTCGAAGCTGCAAGGGGTACTGTGGTACATAGTCTAAACCAGATGGGGTCTCCTTATAATTTCCGAAACTTCAGGGTGTTCCTTGTAAGACGACTAAAGCTCACCCTATTTGTTTTCTAAGAAAAAGATACTTGCACTTGACCGCCAAAAGTTAATACTTAATAGTAGTATGTCTTTGCACTTCACTCTGAAGTGTTAAATAATCACTTCACACCCTAAAATTTTAAATTGTTGTGACAGTTTCCCCCTTGTATAGCGCTCGTAAGGGATAGAAGTGCTTTCTCCTGTAAGAAAATGGCATGTGCAACCAATTTTGTTACAGTAGGGGGCGAGGTGGTTATTTTAACACTTTTGAGTTTGATGGGGGCAAAGTGCCAAGTCGTGTAAATTAAGGGGGGTGAAGTGCATTTTTCCCTTTTACAATTTTCATGTCTTGCACCTTACCTTCATTTAGCTTGTGCAAATGTTAAAATATTTACATAACTATTGAATATTTTCATATAATGTGCATTCTCTGAAGTGCTCTCACACTCTGTTAAATTTGCAGAACCTGTGAGATATGTGGATCAATAGCACAAAATGTTTCTGGTGTACCTGAACCCGAGTCTACGAACCAATGGGATGACGGAAACGATGCTGCCGCGAATGCCATGTCATCGGCACCGTTAGCAGAGTCTAGAAACTTCTGGCAAGGCCATCGATTTCTCAACTTTTTGTTAGCTTGTATGGTGTTTGCATTTGTTATATCCTGGCTTTTTCACTTTGATGTACCTTCATGAAATCCTTACAGCTAGCATTTATTGCATCATTTATTTCACTATTTTTGCTCCATAAACTCTTCTATTTATTTTATATATATATATATATATATATATATATATATATATATATATATATATATATATATGCTGGCACTATTGATGTATATATATTGGTTATAGAGCTCCAGAAAATTTCATTTGTGTACATTTGTAACTACTCTTTCTACTGCCTTCTTATATATCTGTTTTCCAATGTTATTCTGCACAAACTTTATATGTTCATTATGTTATTTTACTTCACTGTGTTTTGAAAAAGAGCACTTTACCCCCTGTAATCTTATAAAAAATTTACATCGCCTCCCTGACATTTTTATATGTGGCACTTTATGCCCGTGTCATGATAATGTGGTAACTTAACCCCGGCCCCTGTGTTATGATAAATGTGGCAATTTACCCCCTATGTTTTGATAAATGTGGTATGTACCTCCTTAATTATATTAATTTTCATGCGCACTTTCAATTTTGCAAGTGAGTTACACTCTCCGGCTGAAGGAGGTATATTGTTTATTTAAATTTTTTACAAGGGTATAAATTGCTTTTTTTTTTTCCTTTTAAATTATAGGGGAATAAATCGAACATTATACATTCCATATGAGGTAAACTGGCATTAGCTCCAGAACTTATTATCAGAAAGTGCCTTATTGTGTGAAGTCTCCTGTAATATGGACATATGTTCTGTTCTTTTTATTTTTTTATTTCCATGAAACGGTTTCTACTCATTTAGCTACTTTTCCCAGATAATGACTTGTATAAATCCTTATTTTTTTTCTTTTAAAGGAATGTCTTAGGTAATGTTTGATTCTTGAACTATAGTTATTAAAATGACGAGGAATTAGACAATGAAAAAAAAAAATATGAAGCTCAATGTTTTATTATTGATCCAAGGAAAATAATTTCCTATACGGTTTATTCACTAAAATCGAAGAACCAAACACAAAGTAAAGGTATTTCATGTTAATTGTTTTTTGTTTTTACAAACTAGAGCGCTAAAAAGAATGTTAGTCGTTTTAAATTTTACTAATGAGAAGTGTAAAATGAAAAGGAAAATGCCTCTTGGTACATCATATTTCATATTTGAATTGTTGTAATTTATTGCGACTATTACTTGTTTTCCTTTAAAATAGAAGCCTCGTTGGGAACAAGCCGGAGGATATTCCCGCGAACCCCTTTGATACTTAAGTAGGATTGGGTTGATCTTGAACTTGAAACAAAATTGTAATTTACGGAATATCATAAGTGTGTGTGGTTGTTCATTTGAATGGTAAGACATATCTCCTTACATAGAGGTGGAAGTGTTGGAGTTTCTACCCTAAACATGTCTCGTGTTTAGGTGCACCTTAAGGGCGCGTTCATACATGCAACAATTTTGATATTATTTTGATTATGTTATGTACTATTTAGTATCACCATGAGTGGGGCTCGAACAACACAAACTTTGATGTACCCTTTTGTCTCATAATTAGACGTATTGTCCCTTTCCTTATAGTTTTAAGCCGAGATTTTCTTTTGACGATCTACTTCGACAAAGGTCGTCCTCGCTTAGATGATCGTTTGGATGTGCATTGAATCTAACGGTCAAAATTGTTGTTCAACAACCTTTTAAATAATAAGACATAATATCCAGATTTTGCAATTTCAATCCCTATTCCAACCGATACTATTTCGGTTGCAATTTTATCTAAATTTCCAAAAAAATTAATTCGATTGCAAAAATTTAGTTGCAAAGTTGGAATTTTAAGTTTTTTTAGGAGGGAATTGCACTTTTTATACCAAACTTTTACCTACTTTATACATTTCATACCACACCTTTCAAAATTGCACATTTCATACCAAAATCAATCAACATTTTTCAATTTACATACCACCGTTAAATTTTGGACGGAATTGGCGTTAACTCTTAAAAAAAAAAAAAAAAAAAAAAAAAAGTGTCGCGGGCAGGGGAGGGGATATTTCGGGCTGAATTTCACTTTTCATACCAAACCTTTACCTACTTTATACATTGCATACCACACCTTTCAGAATGACACATTTCATACCAAAATCAATCAACCTTTTTCAATTTTCATACCGACGTTAAATCAAAAAAAAAAAAAAAAAAAAAAAACTCGCGGGCACTGTACTACCACATATGCTATTCTTGTTCATCACTTTTTTACAATTAACCCCTTGCCCACTAAAATGTTCCAATACCCTTGGGTGTTATTAGTACTAATAAATATGTAAAAAATTGAAATTCATGGGCAATTATAAATTATATCAATTAATGAATATGATGATTTTGAATTGAAACAGTAGTACCACATAGGGTCTTCTCAATTTGAGGAAACCGTAATAAATCATATGATTGATAACATTCCTGCTTCTTTTTCGAAAGGGTACAAAATATAATAAAATACGGTCTTCTCTATCTATGAAAATCATACACAATCATAATTTTGTAATTTTTCTGCCAAATTTTTAAGTATAATTCAATTACAAAAAAACCCCTCGTGTTTTTCACTTTCTTATAATTAATCCCTTGTCCCTAAAAAACCCCTGTATTATTGCAAATACCCCCCTGTATAATTGCGAATACCCCCCCTGTACAATTGCAAATGCCCCCCTGAGGGTTTTTTTTGTCACAACCAATACGTGGGGTGTATTTTTGTAAGTAGGCCTTTTCAAATTTACGATTTATTATGGTTTCCCCAAACTGAGTAGACCATATTTGATATTTTCAGCTCAAAATCACTGGTCAAAATTGTAACATTTTAGGGGCAAGGAATTAATTATAAGAAAGTGACAAACACGAGGGTTTTTTTTTGTAAATGAATTATACTTAAAAATTTGGCAGAAAAATTACAAAATTATGATTGAGTATGATTTTCATAGATAGAGAAGACCGTATTTTATTATATTTGTACCCTTTCGAAAAAGAAGCAGGAATGTTATCGATCATATGATTTATTATGGTTTTCTCAAATTGAGAAGACCCTATGTGGTACTACTGTTTCAATTCAAAATCATTATATTCATTAATTGATATAATTTATAATTGCCCATAAATTTAAAAATTATTTCAAGGGTAAAATTGGATCATTTTAGGGGGCAAGGGGTTAATTGTAAAAAAGTGACGAACCTGAGATACTTACCCTTTCGAAAAGGAAACGGGAATGTTATCTATCATATGATTTTTTACAGTTTCCTCAAATTAAGAATAGCATATGTGGTAGTACAGTGCCCGCGAGGCTTTTTTTTTTTTTTTTTGTAATTTAACGTCGGTATGAAAATTGAAAAAGTTGATTGATTTTGGTATGAAATGTGTAATTCTGAAAGGTGTGGTATGCAATGTATAAAGTAGTTAAAGGTTTGGTATGAAAAGTGAAATTCAGAACTCCTGCCCGAAATATTCCCCCCTGCCCGCGACACTTTTTTTTTTTTTTTTGAGAGTTAACGGACACGTGCAGCGCACGTGTCCAATTCCGTCCAAAATTTAACGGTGGTATGTAAATTGAAAAAGGTTGATTGATTTTGGTATGAAATGTGCAATTATGAAAGGTGTGGTATGAAATGTATAAAGTAGGTAAATGTTTGATATAAAAAGTGCAATTCCCTCGTTTTTCTAGTAGTGCTAGGAGACTGATGGTGATCTTTCATATTGATGACTTCGAGTCGCCAACCTTGGATGCCTTAGCTCGAGGGAGATTACGCGGGTTATGTTATAACTCCCGGAACAACCTGGGGGAGCTTGTACAACGAGGTGACCCGAAAGTCAAATAATTTGTGAATATGAATGAAAGTGCAACTACTATTTTTCCAGTGGATATAATTGTTATTTATAAAATCTATTGCTTCGGGGAAATCAGAATTTGAAATTTGCATATGCCCATGATTTTTCATTGTGGTTCTTATTGTAGCCTAATTAGATGTAGGCAGAGTTTGAGAACACGGGTCAATTGGATTATATTCTGCCTTATAACTAGAGTAGCTCATTCTTTTCATTTATTGTTGCTTAATTTATTTGCCATGCGATCTAATAATCATTCTTCACAACAAAATTAAGAACAAATTAATGACCCCATTTGTTTGACGGGAATGTAATCTGATTCTGGGTACTTGATTTCTAGTAATCTGATTTTTAGAAATATGATTCCATTATAGTGTTTGAGTATAACTTGGGATTGTATCGTCTTCAAATGTTTGATAATGACAAGGAATGAATTACGTATTTAAAAAATTCACAAAAAAACCTCACCCATATAAAATATATAAATCACATAGAAGCAACATATATATACATATGGTATTATTTATAATATATTGATTTCAAAATTATTTATAATATATTGATTTCAAAAAAATATGTATAATATATTAATTAATAATTTATATATTATATCATATAATATAATTAGGGCCCGCTTGATATGACCTAATAGAGGGTATTAGGTCATATTATATGTGTTAATATGAGTTAATACAATGATTGGTGATGGATTAAATCCTTATGACACGGTATTGAGACTAGATCATAATCCACCCAGGCATGGGAGGATTAGTTAATCCGGGTGAATATGAATTCGGTGAAATGTCACTTATAACCTCGAATTTACATATTACCTATTTTAACATATCATAAATTCTTCTTAAATCTCTGAAAATGGAAACACATTCTACAAAAATAAATCACAAACTAAAATCTATATCAATTTACAATTAACATAGAGGCATTCGAACTAAAACATTGAATAAACCTTGATCAGCTCATACTATTATACGTATTATACAAATGACTTCGATGAATTGATATATCTTAACTAACATGATATGTTCAATTAAGTAGCGAATATATATTAATATATGCCTAAATTCATAATTCCACTAAACATATTGCGATTTGATTATTTTATTATAATATGACTCAATCAAATTTACTAATAAATATATTCTTAATATGGCCTTCAATATTGCATATATATTTTAAGTATTGTTCTATGTATCCAAAAATTTCAAAGTGATCTTTTAAATCAATATTTTTCTTTTACTAAGAATTGAATGCAAAAGCGCAATAAATATGCCTAAATTCATAATTCCACTAAATATACTGCGATTTGATTGTTTTAATATAATATGATTCAATCAAATTTATTAATAAACGTATTCTTAATATGGCATTCAATATTGCATATATATTTTAAGTATTGTCTATGTATCCAAAAATTTCAAAGTGATCTTTTAAATCAATATTTTTCTTTTACTAAGAATTGAATGCAAAAGCGCAAAAAAGAAGTTTTACAAAAAGATGTACAAAACATTGCCTCAAAACAGATTTTTGCAAGATGGTAAGCGATATTAAGTATTTTTTATTTCGAAATAGAATTTATTAAAGGGGATTCAAATTCTATCCCATATTTCCTTACTCGCGAATTCTTACAAAGTAGGAACAATGATACCTAAGAACTCCAATGACAAAGGAGAAATTATGACAAAACCCCTGAAAAACAAAAAAAATGGTACGATCTAAACTAAACTAAAATAAGCAGCTCAATTAAAAACCTCATATCTAAATTCACAACTTCTACTCCAAAAAATCCTTCAATCACCAGACATCAAAAAGTCCTCAATCCAAAGGAAAGTCAAGGAGAAACATCCTCTAAACCAATCCGAAACTCAAATATCTTTCAACCACGATCACAAAGAGATGAAAGAGATGAATTCCCAACTATAAATCTTTTCCAAAATACCAATCAAAATTTTCAAACTCCTTCAACCAGCTGTGCTCCAAACTCTACATCGAATATGTTTTGAAAATCCAGTGGCAAACCATCCACAATATTGAAAAAGGATTTTATGAAAAAGATCCATTCCATTTGCTTCAGAAATTCTTTGTCAGTGGTTGGTACTTTAAACCATGGGATACCAATAAAACAACCTATTTTTATCAATACCGAATCAGTAACTTTTAAACACTTCTACCTTGAAAAAACTCATACTGATTCAGCTTATTCAACGTGCAAAATATTAAAGGTAATAGCTCCATGTGACAGGAGTTTTGATCTTTCCAAATCCCTTTTCTTTCCCAACAACTTAAGGAAAAACCATGTATCAATACCGCTTTCAATTATTGGAATTACCAGCTGTTGGAGTATCAATTAATACACAAGATAAAAACCCAAAGCAGTGCACTTCTCACCATTGATTATAGCATACACGTGTTAATAGATTAGGCATACAATTGTACAAGAATTATTCCTTTGTCTTCTTTATATCATACTCTCTGTCATCACAAAATCAATACAAGGAAACATACAAATTCTTAGCATCTCTCTGTATATGCTTATGGTGTCTTTACTATAATTTATCATGGTATCCAGAGCCCTATAGGACTCACGTCCGTCTTCCCATCGCCATCTCCCATGGCAGAAATTTCTGAACCAGCTCCAGAAACTCAAGAACCCACAGCTCCAGAAACTCAAGAACTCATAGCTTTTTCTTCCCCTCTCCCCCTGGTTATCCCTTCCCCATCTCCCTCTTCTCTCATCTCTATAAAGCTGAACGATGATAACTATTTGCTATGGAAGGCTCAAGTCCTTCCTTATCTTCGTGGACAGAATTTATTTGGATTTATAGATGGATCCACTCCTACCCCCCATGTGTTTGATAAAAGTTCTCACCCAACTCCAGCCTATCTCTCTTGGCAACGGCAAGATCAAGCCATTCTCAGTATTATTCTCTCATCCCTTTCTGAGTCTATACTTGCTCACGTTATTAACTCTTCCACCTCTCGTGAAGTTTGGGAAACCCTTGAAACCTTATTTGCTGCAAACTCCCAAGCAAGAGTTATGCAAACTCTTCTTCAGCTTAATACTTTGAAGAAAGGCTCCGATTCTATTGCTGTTTACTATAGGCGTGCCAAACTTCTGGTGGATACATTGGCTTTAGCTGGTAAAATCATTCCTTCAACGGATTTTATAGCCCATCTATTAACAGGTTTGGGAGATGACTATGCCACTGTGGTGTCTTCTCTTACAACCCGGGCAGATCCACTCACTCCTCCCCAAGTTTACAGCTATCTTCTTCAACATGAAGCTCGCTTAAATCATCAACTTGAATCGCTTTCGATATCCGTGAATGCTACAGCCAATATTACTCACCGCAGCCCTATTCCTACTCAAAATAGTGGTCGTGGTTTCAGTCGAGGAAGGGGAGGTTTTCGCGGTCGAGTCAGTCGGGGCCGTTTTGGAGGCAGGGGTCCTCCTTTTGTTGTGCCTCCTTTGGCTTCAAACAGGCCCATATGTCAAGTGTGCTCTAAACCTGGTCACACGGCAGCCTCGTGTTATCACCGCTTTAATTATAACTACCAACCACCAGCGCCGCCTTCTCTTTCGGCTCACTACTCAGCAAGACCTGCCCCTTCACCTCATTCTTCCTCTATTATAGACTCCAGTTGGTACCCGGATTCTGCTGCAACTCATCATTTCACCAACGATTTTTCCAATCTAACTATCCAACCGACTGAATATGGCGGGGATGATCATGTTCGAATTGGTGATGGCTCTTCTCTTCCTATACAAAATGTTGGCGGTGCTCGATTTCCTACTCCCAATGGCAAATTCCGACTCTCTAATCTATATCATGTTCCTTCCATTACTAAGAATTTAGTTTCTGTCCTTCAATTTTGTATTGATAATGATGTGTTTTTTGAATTTCACTCTTCCTATTTTTGTGTGAAGGACTCCCGAACCAAGACCCTCCTTCTTCAAGGATGTACTAGGAATGGAATGTATGTATTTCCACCCTCCGTATCTTCTCCACTTGCTCTAGTCGCTGATCGTGTCACTCCTAATCAATGGCACAATAGGCTTGGGCACCCCTCCATGCCCACTGTTCATCATCTCATTACCAAAGCTTCTCTTCCAATAAAGGGGCACTCTACTACAAGCTCATGTCCTGCATGTCGTATGTCCAAATCTCATCGTCTACCTCATCCTTTGTCACCTCACAAGTCATCAGCTCCTCTTCAACTTTTGTTTACGGACGTTTGGGGTCCATCACCATATCTCTCCCGGGGTGGATTTCGTTACTATTTGTCGTTTGTTGATGATTTTAGTCGATATACATGGATTTTTCCATTAAAATGTAAATCCCATGTTACTGATGTTTTTCTATTGTTCAAAAGAAATGTTGAATGTCTCTTTAATACATCAATTCGATCTATTCAATCCGATTGGGGTGGGGAATTTAGACCTTTTCATAAAGTTTTGAATTCTTTTGGCATTACACATCGTATTACTTGTCCTTACACACATGCTCAAAATGGTTCGGTTGAAAGAAAACATAGGCATATAGTTGAAACCGGACTTGCTTTACTCTCATTTGCATCTCTCCCTAAAAGATTTTGGTCCGATGCTTTTACAACAGCCGTTTATCTCATAAATCGATTACCTACACCATCCTTAGGCCATAAATCTCCCTTTGAAGTTGCATTTAATCAAAAGCCAAATTATCTCTTTTTAAAAACTTTCGGTTGTCGGTGTTGGCCTAATCTTAGACCTTATAACAAGCATAAAATGGATCCTCGATCTCTTCCGTGTGTTTTTATTGGTTATAGTTCCTCTCATCTTGGCTATCTATGTCTCCATATTCCTTCGTCCCGTATATATACTTCATGAGATGTCATTTTTGATGAAGAATATTTTCCCTTTGCACAAAATCAGCCCACTAATCTCTCTTCCCGGCCTACTTCAGACACTCAGCTCCCTTTTACTTTTCCTAGCAATTCTGGGCCCATTTGCTCATACCCAACTCCTTTTACTCCTCCTGTCCATTCTTCACCCTCACTCCTTGGGCCTGCCCCTATACGGCCTCCAGAAAATTTCATAAACTCTCCCACTTCAGCCCACTCTACTCCCTCTTTACTTGGCCCAGTACCATCAAGACCCACATCTCCTATAAACAACTCCTCTATTCAATCTCCTTCTCAGCCTCCTACTTCTATCCCATTACCGCCTCAAATTTCCCACCCACCGCAAACCACCACTTCTTCTCACCAGATGTTGACCCGATCAAAAACCAATCACTCTCGCCCCAAAGCTAGAACTGATGGCACCGTCAATTGGCTCAAACCAAGAGCTATGCTCGTTTCCTCTGATATTCCCGATGAACCGACTTCGGTAACTCAGGCATCTAAGTACCCTGAATGGCGGCTTGCGATGCAACGAGAGTTTGATGCTCTTCTTTCCACTCGCACATGGACTCTTGTTCCCCCTTCCGTGCACCAGAATTTAATTGGTTGTCGATGGGTTTTTCGAACCAAATACCTTTCTAATGGCTCTGTTGAAAGGCGAAAGGCTCGACTTGTGGCCAAGGGATTTAATCAATTGGAAGGCTATGACTTCACTGAAACCTTCAGTCCGGTAATTAAGCCCACCACCATACGGTTAGTCCTATCTATTGCAATTTCTTTTAATTGGCCCATCACTCAACTGGACGTTCAAAATGCGTTCTTACATGGTGCTTTAGATGAAACTGTTTACATGGCTCAACCTCCTGGTTTTGAACATCCAGATTTTCCAAAGTATGTTTGTAAGCTTAATCGAGCTATTTATGGTCTTAAGCAGGCACCGCGAGCTTGGTATGCTCGTCTCAGTACTCGATTACTAGAATTGGGATTTGTTTTATCTAAATCTGATGCCTCTTTGTTTACTTATCGTCATGGATCTGTGATCATGTATTTCCTAGTATATGTTGATGATATATTACTCACAGGGTCCTGCCCGCAAACTATGAATGCTCTAATATCCACTTTGTCCTCCGATTTTCCAATAAAAAATCTTGGTGGTTTGCACTATTTTCTTGGTGTTGAATGTGTTCGGACAGCCTCGGGTCTTCATATTTCGCAAAGAAAGTATATATTGGACTTGCTTGAAAAGGCAAAAATGGCTACATGCAAGCCTGTTAGTAGTCCAATGGCAACAACCACCAAACTTCATGCTTTTGACTCCGATTTGTTTGATGATCCTACTATGTATCGGAGTATCGTTGGCAGCCTTCAATATTTATCATTCACTCGTCCAGATATTGCGTTTTCAGTGAATCGTGTTTGCCAATATATGCATGCTCCTTGTGTTTCGCATTGGCAAAGTGTTAAGAGAATACTTCGATATCTTAAATTCACTGTTGACCATGGTTTGTACTTACGACCTTCTTCAAGTCCATCCTTATCTGCGTATTCAGATGCCGACTGGGCCGGTTGTCTTGATGATAGAAAATCGACTGGTGGGTTCTGTATTTTCTTTGGAAACAATCTTGTTTCATGGAGTTCGAAGAAACAAATGACAATAGCTCGTTCTAGCACCGAAGCTGAGTACAAAGCACTTGCTCTTGCCACTTGTGAAATACTTTGGCTTCAGTCACTATTGACTGACTTAGGACTGCCCTCTTCTATGCCTCCTATTTTGTATTGTGATAATCTTGGAGCAACGTATCTTTCCAAGAATCCAATCATGCACTCTCGTATCAAACATGTTGATATAGATTATCACTTCGTTCGTGATAGAGTACAAGCTAAAACTTTGCAAGTCTCCTTCTTATATAGCAAAGATCAATTGGCTGATATATTTACTAAACCTCTATCGATTCCTAGATTTTCTCTTTTGAAGACGAGCCTCACCGTCCTTCCTGGACAGCTCAGCTCGCGGGGGCGTGTTGGAGTATCAATTAATACACAAGATAAAAACCCAAAGCAGTGCACTTCTCACCATTGATTATAGCATACACGTGTTAATAGATTAGGCATACAATTGTACAAGAATTATTCCTTTGTCTTCTTTATATCATACTCTCTGTCATCACAAAATCAATACAAGGAAACATACAAATTCTTAGCATCTCTCTGTATATGCTTATGGTGTCTTTACTATAATTTATCACCAGCAAGGAAGCTTGGTACAATGCGTTCATGATACAAAACCAGAAACATCGCCATACCCGACTGATTTATTTTGTTACTAGAGTTTGTAATGCGAAATAATTTCCCTTATGGTGGTTCCACTGGTGGGAAATCTTCGGCTCTACTGTTGAAATACTAAAACCACCTGTGAAAACCTTAGGAGAAGAAAGATTCCAAACATTAGCCCTTTTCTGTTCCAAATTATACATTCCGCGGGTTCTAAGTTGGTATGTAGAAGTTGCCTACGAAGACGTTTTAAAGTTAAATGGTGGGACAAATTCAAAATTCCTCCAAGTCTCCAACAACAAAATATCCAGACATGGATCAAAACCCATAACAATATTGCTAAAATCCCAGAGTATATGCCAGAAACTTTCCAAACCAAACAACAACCAGAATTCCTGACACAAAAATCCCGGATGGCCTCAATGCTTGCTGATGTACCAAGTCTTCGTCACCTGACGTGGCACTTGAAGTATTAAGATAAAGCTATCGATCATTAATACTGACACGTCGATTATTATAACGGGCACGTCGATCACCACGTATAGCCCGACATGCTCGTCGACATCATGCATAGACAGACATGCTCATCGACATCCGCGACCGACATGCTCGATCTCTATGTATAGCCCGACATGCTCGTCGACATCATGCATAGACCGACATGCTCATCGACGTCCGCTATTGTCGATTAACGGAACCCGACATGCTCGTCGACATCATGCATAGACCGACATGCTCGTCGACATCATGCATACACCAACATGCTCATCGATGTCCGCTATTGTCGATTAACGGAACCACTTGTAATAGGGTCAAACCGAATAACCGAGACCCATATCCAACTCTGATAAATGTGGCAATTTGCCCCCTATGTTTTGATAAATGTGGTATTTACCTCCTTAATTATATTAATTTTCACGCGCACTTTCAATTTTGCAAGTGAGTTACACTCTCCAGCTGAAGGAGGTATATTGTTTATTTAATTTTTTTACAAGGGTATAAATTGCTTTTTTTTTTTTCCTTTTAAATTATAGGGGAATAAATCGAACATTATACATTCCATATGGGTAAATTGGCATTAGCTCCAGAACTTGTTATCAGAAAGTGCCTTATTGTGTGAAGTCTCCTGTAATATGGACATATGTTCTGTTCTTTTTATTTTTTTATTTCCATGAAATAGTTTCTACTCATTTAGCTACTTTTCCCAGATAATGACTTGTATAAATCCTTATTTTTTTTCTTTTAAAGGAATGTCTTAGGTAATGTTTGATTCTTGAACTATAGTTATTAAAATGACGAGGAATTAGACAATGAAAAAAAAATATGAAGCTCAATGTTTTATTATTGATCCAAGGAAAATAATTTCCTATACGGTTTATCCACTTAAATCAAAGAACCAAACACAAAGTAAAGGTATTTCATGTTAATTGTTTTTTGTTTTTACAAACTAGAGCGCTAAAAAGAATGTTAATCGTTTTAAATTTTACTAATGAGAAGTGTAAAATGAAAAGGAAAATGCCTCTTGGTAGTTGGTACATCATATTTCATATTTGAATTGTTGTAATTTATTGCGACTATTACTTGTTTTCCTTTAAAATAGAAGCCTCGTTGGGAACAAGCCGGAGGATATTCCCGCGAACCCCTTTGATACTTAAGTAGGATTGGGTTGATCTTGAACTTGAAACAAAATTGTAATTTACGGAATATCATAAGTGTGTGTGGTTGTTCATTTGAATGGTAAGACATATCTCCTTACATAGAGGTGGAAGTGTTGGAGTTTCTACCCTAAACATGTCTCGTGTTTAGGTGCACCTTAAGGGCGCGTTCATACATGCAACAATTTTGATATTATTTTGATTATGTTATGTACTATTTAGTATCACCATGAGTGGGGCTCGAACAACACAAACTTTGATGTACCCTTTTGTCTCATAATTAGACGTATTGTCCCTTTCCTTATAGTTTTAAGCCGAGATTTTCTTTTGACGATCTACTTCGACAAAGGTCGTCCTCGCTTAGATGATCGTTTGGATGTGCATTGAATCTAACGGTCAAAATTGTTGTTCAACAACCTTTTAAATAATAAGACATAATATCCAGGTTTTGCAATTTCAATCCCTATTCCAATTGATACTATTTCGGTTGCAATTTTATCTAAATTTCCAAAAAAATTTAATTTGGTTGCAAAAATTCAGTTGGAATTTTAAGTTTTTCTAGTAGTGCTAGGAGACTGATGGTGATCTTTCATATTGATGACTTCGAGTCGCCAACCTTGGATGCCTTAGCTCGAGGGAGGTTACGCGGGTTATGTTATAACTCCCGGAACAACCTTGGGGAGCTTGTACGAGGTGACCCGAAAGTCAAATAATTTGTGAATATGAATGAAAGTGCAACTACTATTTTTCAGTGGATATAATTGTTATTTTTGAAATCTATTGCTTCGGGGAAATCAGAATTTGAAATTTGCATATGCCCATGATTTTTCATTGTGGTTCTTATTGTAGCCTAATTAGATGTAGGCTGAGTTTGAGAACACGGGTCAATTGGATTATATTCTGCCTTATAACTAGAGTAGCTCATTCTTTTCATTTATTGTTGCTTAATTTATTTGCCATGCGATCTAATAATCATTCTTCACAACAAAATTAAGAACAAATTAATGACCCCATTTGTTTGACGAGAATGTAATCTGATTCTGGGTACGTACTTGATTTCTAGTAATCTGATTTTCAGAAATATGATTCCATTATAGTGTTTAAGTATAACTTGGGATTGTATCGTTTTCAAATGTTTGATAATGATAAGGAATGAATTATGTATTTAAAAAATTCACAAAAATACCTCACCCATATAAGATATATAAATCATATAGAAGCAACATTTGTATATGGTACTAGAAAAGTGTATTAATTTCCTTCTTTAGTTGCATCGTATAATGATTTTTCATCATATTATTGTCTTAGAGACATACTACATAATTTTACGACTTATTATGATGTTACCATAAATCAAAATTGAGGTCATAAATACATAAAACTAAACTTGAAAATTAAAAATTAACTATAATTAACTATGTGTATACCTATGTATTATTCTAAAACTATTGTTTGAACGAATGAACAACATCAATTCATTTCTATTTTTACCCTGATATATCCAACTAAACCATTTTTCACAGGTTATCGATTTCATTAGTTTTGCCAGTTATACCTGTCTTTTACGGTGTTCATCGATTTTCAATTACATGTTAATTCATTTTTTAACCAATATAACTCATTTTTATTAATTTTCCTCAATTTTGTTGGATAAAGATATTTTATCGATAAAACCCGCTTTTACACTGAGTTTAACATATTTTTTTTTTGTTATATTAACATGTTATTTCACCAATTTCAGCCATTTTTTTTATCCTATTTGTTAATCAATTCACTCATTTTCCCTGCTTTAACACAATTTTAGTTGATTATACTTATTATTTTGCTAAATTTAACTTAGCTTCACCAATTTTATCCTATTTCTTATCCATTTTTTGTGATTTATCTCATTTGTTAATCAATTCACCAATTCTCTCCGGTAGCCCATATTTAGTCGATTTTATCTCATGTGTTAATCAATTCACTCATTCTCTCCCGATTAACCCAATTTTAGTCAATTGTATTTAACTTATTTTCTCACATATTTCATCTTTTTTTGCTAATTAACTCTCTGATTGTTCTCATTATTTTATCTATTTGATCCAATTTTTTGTTATCCTGGGTTTAATCGATTTCATTAATTTTTACATCGTTTTTACCCTTCTTTTGTTGTTGTCCCCGCTATAATAATTACACCGTTTTTTTTTTGTTGTTTTAACTTGTTTTTCTCTATCTAACCCATTTTTTCATTGATTTTATCATTTTTTTTATAACCATTTCTATATTTTTATCTTTTGTTAATCCAATTATAAGTTTTTCAGTTTAATAAATGTAGCACTTTTGATTTATTCATATAGCATGAAAGTGATTTTTTAAGTTATTTAATAAGAGATAATTTCTTAAGAATTTTTTTATCCGCTTTTACACTAAGTTTATTATTTTTTTTTTCTATTTTAACACAATATTTCATCGATTTCACCAAAAAAAAATTAGGTTATCTCATTTGTTAATCAATTCACGGTTTTATCCACTTGGTAATCAATTAATCTATTATCAATTTTACCCATTTTTATCCGATTTATCTCGTTGATTTATCAATTGCACCTTATTTTTTTGTTCAACTCATTTTTCTTTTATCAAACTCATTTTTCATTAATTTTACCATATTTTCTTAATCAAAATTTACCCGTTTTCACCGGTTTTAACCATTTCTTTAACTCATTTTTACTTATTTTTGCTGATTTAATCTATTTTCTCACTTATTTCACGTTTTTTATTTGCCAATTTTTAACTCGTGTTTTTTATTTTTGTTCTTTTATCGATTTGATCCTTTATTTTTGTTATCCCATGTTTAGCCAATATCATTCATTTTTTTCTCGGTCTTGCTTGATTTGTGTCGATTTTCAATGTTATTTTATCAATTGCACCATATTTTTTGTCTTTAACTCTTTTTTCTTCTATCTAACTCACCATTCCATGAATTTAATTCCAACGTGATCCATACAAGAATTGACTATCTATTTAAAGATTGTTGGTTAATCTTCAAAAGTATGATTAAATATAGTGTATCTTAAATTTTGATTCTCCGCTTCTTAATTGATGATGAAATTTCTTGACAACAACTTAATTTTATCAGGTGGAAAAAATTCTTCTAATTGAAGTATATATAATATATATATATTTTAATTAATAATCTTTAATTAGGAAGAAATCATTTGATTAAATAAGAAGCATCCTTTGAGCTCTAATAATTTATCCCTGGCGATATATCTAGATAGGTTGAACTGAAGTATAGTTTTTCCTTTTCTTTTGATGATAACTATTTGATAAACATTGACTTATATTGTGTTTAGGTAGAAGTACACTTCTTCAAGCTTTTTCTTGTTTTGTCGTTTATATTAGATATCATTTTAGAATTTAAGTAGGGGTATATTAGTCTTTACAAAAAATTCAAGAAATTCTTTTTCATGAACTCGATCGTACTTTTATATGTATATAAAATATAAATATAAATATAAATATAAATAATAATAATAGATATAGATATAGATATATAGAATATAGATATAGAATAGATATAGATATATAGATTATTTATAATATATTGATTTTAAAAAAATTATGTATAATATATTAATTAATAATTTATGTATTATATCATATAATATAATTAGGGCCCGCTTGATATGACCTAATAAGGGATATTAGGTCATATTATATGTATTAATATAAGTTAATACAATGATTGGTGGCATAGTTCTAATGCCGAGTCAAATGGATTTAATTCTTATGACACAGTATTGAGACTAGATTATAATCCACCCAGACATGGGAGGATTAGTTAATCCGGGTGAATATGAATTCGGTGAATTGTTACTTATAACCTCGAATTTACATATTACCTATTTTAACATATCATAAATTCTTCTTAAATCTCTGAAAATGGAAACACATTCTACAAAAATAAATCACAAACTAAAATCTATATCAATTTACAATTAACATAGAGGCATTCGAACTAAAACATTGAATAATGATCAACTCATACTCTTATACGAATTATACAAATGGCTTCGATGAATTGATATATCTTAACTAACATGATATGTTCAATTAAGTAGCGAATATATATTAATATATGCCTAAATTCATAATTCCACTAAACATATTGCGATTTGATTGTTTTACTATAATATGACTCAATCAAATTTACTAATAAACGTATTCTTAATATGGCCTTCAATATTGCATATATATTTTAAGTATTGTTCTATGTATCCAAAAATATCAAAGTGATCTTTTAAATCAATATTTTTTTTTTTTTTAACTAAGAATTGAATGCAAAAGCACAAAAAGGAAGTTTTACAAACAGATGTACAAAACATTGCCTCAAAACAGATTTTTGCAAGATGGCAAGCGATATTAAGTATTTTTTATTTTGAAATAGAATTTATTAAAGGGGATTCAAATTCTATCCCATATTTCCTTACTCGCGAATTCTTACAAAGTAGGAACAATGACACCTAAGAACTCCAATGTCAAAGGAAAAATTCTGACAAAACCCCTGAAAAACAAAAAAATTGGTACCATCTAAACTAAAATAAGCAGCTCAATTAAAAACCAAATATCTAAATTCACAACTTCTACTCCTTCAAAAAATCCTTCAATCACCGGACATACAAAAAGTCCTCAATCCAAAGAAAAGTCAAGGAGAAACATCCTCTAAACCAATCTGAAATTCAAATATCTTTCAACCACGATCACAAAGAGATGAATTCCCAACTATAAACCTTTTCCAAAATACCAATCAAAATTTTCAAACTCCTTCAACTAGCTGTGCTCCAAACTCTACATCCGAATATGTTTTGAAAATCCAGTGGCAAACCATCCACAATATTGGAAAATGATTTTATGAAAAAGATCCATTCCATTTGCTTCAGAAATTCTTTGGCAGTGGTTGGTACTTTAAACCATGGGATACCAATAAAACGACCTATTTTTATCAATATGTTCTTGAAGTTACCGAATCAGTAACTTTTAAACACTTCTACCTTGAAAAAACTCATACTGATTCAGCTTATTCATCCGAACCGGAGCAGCATAGGGTTATCCCAGCAGAGGCGCTCCAAGGGAACTCGAAGGAACTATCTCGTAAGAAAGCCCTCGAGGAAGCTGGTGCCTCAGACTTAAAGAACTCCACTCGGAGTAACCTACTGCCCGATCAGGTACTGCGCCAGAAGACCGGAATTCAAACCCGTCACAGACAAGATATGTCTGGGAAAACAGGTTGCCTGCCGGTATTCTAGGCGCAATTTCTTTTGCCTGTCGATATTCTAAGCGAAAAGCTTTTACAAAAGGAAACAAGATCGAAAAACAAAGTTCGAACTCTAATCTCAAACTCTTTTATCTGGGAGAAAATACGAATCAAATCTGAAAATCGACCCATGGTGATCGGAGGGAGCATAAGGAAAAAAGCAAGAAGTGCTGTATACACGAAGGGATCTATTTATAGTGGTGAAGGATTTTTAATCAACGGCCCAGATAACAGGCTACGAACGGTTTGATGTCCGTAATAAATGGAAGGACCATTACGTTTCCCGAGAAATAGGGCCCTGTTTGGTAACAAAGGACACATAATTCAGTGGGGAGTATAGAAGAATTACGACATTCTAAATATCGAACAGTCACGACGTGTTCATAACATTATATTAAAGGATGGCATGTCGGATTCGTATTCGGTTTATTTAGATGTTTTTTACACTCAAGTATTTATTGTTATGCTTTTACACTGCCAACTGAGAAGAAATATAATCGGTTTAGTCGAACAGAATTCTCGACCTGGGAGTTATACAATTATGGAAATTCAGCGGTGATAAGGATTTATGGCATCATTTCCCTTATCAATTTCAGGGCCGCTAAAATATTTATCTATTATCCAATCAGGCAACTGGTATTCGATTATTTCTCTATCAATATTAGAAGATCAAAATGGAGTTACGAAAGATAAACTTTATTCTATTTATATTTGATGTTATCAACAAAACAAAGAGGAAGTGTATTTATATTATCTTGGAAAATACAAAAGCTGGGAAATACATATCGAGCATAGATCAAACATTCGTATTACATCAAGAACACTATTACTCCCTACAATCCTATGAAATTTTCGGTCTCTTCTCCTACCGTCTATTAGGGGTAACTTAGCTCCAACCATGGAATCTCCTTCGGACCCGCAGGCTCTTAACTTTATTTACGATTCTCAAAAGATGAAGACTCGAGGGTGCGATTCATCGAATAAACGAGCTCTGCAGAACTCCCACCCCTGTACGTCTTCCTAAATGCATTGTGGCAATAGGTCCCTAATCAAAAACCTATGCCATAACCTACAAGCTCCATAAATCTGGCTTATTGGCCTTCAAGATGGAGATTATATTTGCCTGCCGATACTCTAAGCGAAGGTTGAAATGATATTCCCTCTGCTCGGATATTCCTCCACTTAAAAATTGTTCGAAATCTGACCTCGAATAAGCGAATTATTGAAATAATAATCTTAGTCGCCATGAGGGGACGGAAGAGATGCCAACACAATGAATAAGATGGCTTCTAAGGAATGACAGCTTTTTATAGAAAAAAATAAGTGGAATCTAACGGCAGAAATTTCACGTAACGAAGGAACCAGATCTAAGAACTGTTGCGTTTCCCGATAAAGGAGGGACCGTTTGGAAAGGGTCAACGCTTATTGGAAACATTTGAAACAGTAAAGAGTATTAGTTCGAACAAGTTCGCGAAGAACATTTTCTATTAAGACGGAAGGGTTACTCATTAAGTCTTGGACCTATTTGTGATCTATCGTTCATCTACCGGTTTCCCATCTATTATTTCAACCACGGGAGACTATCATTTCCTTAGGGGTATTTCGATCGAAATCATGGTTATTGGAAATTTATTTCCTAAGTATGCCCACCTGCTCGTCGGGTGCTAATATGGTCAATCTCTATTCAGCAATTATTCTGGTACTCAAGATCAGCATTTATCTAATATCGATCTCAATTATTTTCGAAATTGTTAAAGGGTGAAAGCCTCTGCTATGACCCAAGGGCTAAAAATGCTCTGAAAACGACTAAGGGTGAAAGCCTCTGCTATGCCCCTTAGATCGAAATTATTGAATGGGTGAAAGCCTCTGCTATGCCCCTTAGATCGAAATTATTGAATGGGTGAAAGCCTCTGCTATGACCCAAGGGCTAAAAATGCTCTGAAAACGACTAAGGGTGAAAGCCTCTGCTATGCCCCTTAGATCGAAAGTGTTAAAGGGTGAAAGCCTCTGCTATGACCCAAGGGCTAAAAATGCTCTGAAAACGACTAAGGGTGAAAGCCTCTGCTATGCCCCTTAGATCGAAATTATTGAATGGGTGAAAGCCTCTGCTATGACCCAAGGGCTAAAAATGCTCTGAAAACGACTAAGGGTGAAAGCCTCTGCTATGCCCCTTAGATCGAAATTATTGAATGGGTGAAAGCCTCTGCTATGCCCCTTAGATCGAAATTATTGAATGGGTGAAAGCCTCTGCTATGACCCAAGGGTTAAAAATGCTCTGAAAACGACTAAGGGTGAAAGCCTCTGCTATGCCCCTTAGATCGAAAGTGTTAAAGGGTGAAAGCCTCTGCTATGACCCAAGGGCTAAAAATGCTCTGAAAACGACTAAGGGTGAAAGCCTCTGCTATGCCCCTTAGATCGAAATTATTGAATGGGTGAAAGCCTCTGCTACGACCCGAGGACTAAAAATGTTCTGAAAAGACTAAGGGTGAAAGACGTTGCTACGCCCCTTAGATCGAAATTATTTCCCTCGATCAATCAAGATCAACCAGCATTTCTATTCTTTTCTCTCCATAATTATTCATTCGTCTAAGGCTAACAGCCATCATCGTGACGCTTATATCAAAATTATTATTCAAGATCGGTCAAAACCCTTTTTCGATTATTACTTCGCGATTATTTGTCTGACTAGGGAATTTGGCCCATCGGATTAAATTTGTTACTCAAGGATCATCTCGGGATTCTTCTATTCGATCTCTTAATTATTATGTATTTGACGGGGGTACAAAGGTTTCCGACAGGTTAAATTCAAAATCGAGGAATGTCGGTTGTCATCCATCGTCTGAATATTTGTCAAAGTTTTTAAAGAATAGCTCTTATTCGTATTCTTGAGACAGAGAGATGGATGCTCGACAACAGTATACAAAAGCAATTCTATAAGATAACAAGTAAGGATGATAAGAGAAATAAATATCTCATTCATGACAAACAGTTACAAAAGAGTTCGAAATTACAATGATAAGTCGAGCAAAAACTTTACATTTAATGTAACCCTATTACAAATTAACCCTACGCTAGAATGTTCTCGTAACTGAAGACGGAAGGCGAGGCTGGGATAACACTTCTACCCTTAATCCATCGCTTCCTCAATAATCGCTCCGTGCTGGAGCAGGCCGAGAGACAGGGAGGCAATCCCTAGAGAAATTACTCCACGCAATCTCGAAGGCAACATTCTTCAAGGAATATCTTGAAGAAGTAGAGATCGAGTGCAGGAAAACTCCTCCAGCAGTTGACCCACTATCCGACCGGGTGGATTGACAGGATACAGGAGATCGAACCCGCCTCAAAGACTTGAAATCAAAGAGAGCTGGTCGCCTGCCGGTACCCCAGTCGCATTCATTTTCGCCTGTCGATACCCTAGTCGAAATAAGTAGCCATCAGGAGATAGCGAAATTTATAAATAGTTCGGAGAAAAACCTCGAACAGTTCAATCGGGGATAGCAAACGGAACATGGTGGCTAGAAAGAGTAAAATCTCAATCATAGAGCCGATCAGAAATGTTACTGAAATGAAAAGTTTGAAGGTAACTACGGAACTATATATAGTGAAAGGAAAAGGCAACTAACGACTCAGATTTAATGGTACTAACGGCTGAGATATAAGCAGTAAATGCGCCGACCGTTACGATTCCCGAAAATACAGAAGCTATTTCGGAAAAAAGTGAAGAAAATGTCAAAATTGTTCTACTCGAGTCCATTCCCATCCGAATTCATCGTAGATTCAGCTCCAATCATCGGAGAAAAATGATAAAGAAATCTAAATACTTAATGTAGAGAAAGCTTTGTCAGTGATCGGCCTAAGGGTAAATAAAGCCATCGTAAAGGTCGATAAAAAAGTATTTTTCGAGCTTAATAAATAAGACAATTGCAAAATACAAAGACATCAAACCCTATTACATCTTCATAACTGGCCGATCCTATGAAATTTTCGGCGGACGATAATGTCCTTACTTGACCAAGAAACGCCCACCAAGCCAGCGAATCTTCGACTACGGCCGTACTTCTTCGAAAAGGAGAAAGGCAATACATCTCTTTCCCGGAAAAAACATGAACATTCAATGAAGGACGTCAATCCCCAAGTCACTACCCGAAACGTTTTCAAAAGAAAACCTAGCAAATTACATCATACCCTCGAAAAACTTGACGCCAGAATCTCCCTAAATCACAAAAAGACCATGGGCCATCGGGGTCGTGGATGGTCAGCAATAAAGCTTATCGGCCTTCAAGATCGAAATAGCGTTCGCCTGCAGATACCCTAGTCGAGATAGAAGTATAAATTTTACTATGAGGCGCAATACAACTCCAAAACCGGATTTCGAGACATTGAATCATGCAACAAGGTCTTCTAATCAGCATGATCGAAGGAATCTATTTTCGAAAAAAGTTAAAGGAATACAAAACGAAGAACCCCATTTATAGACACTATTTTCAAAAATCCAACGGCTATCAGAAAACAAAAGAAACGGTCGAGATCAAAAGGTTGTCACGACTCCCGAGATATTCGCCAGGGAGAGAAAGTGATTACTTTTGGAAAATAAGCGGAATTACTACGCCAAAGGTCGAAAAATTGAGAAGGCGAACTAAAGCATGATCAAAGAAAGAGCACATAAGGAGAACATACGATTCGAAAAGAAGAGTAAGGTATTACAAACCATGGGAAATAAAATATCTGAAAATTATTCATGATTGCACAAATAAAAACAGTATGGACATATTACAAACCGAATAAATTAGAGACGACATCTAAACAAGTTTATTATCAGAAAGAATCTTTCGAAGCTCAGCGCTGCGAGCTTCATATCCTGCTTCGAATCCACGATCATAAGCCTCATTCTCTTGACGTATGAAATCTTGCTTCTCCTGCTCGTGAAGGATCTTCAGTTTTTCGAGTTTCTCATTCAGCTGCTTATGGATCTCATCTCCATGCTCGTTAGCCGTCTTCTCCCTCTCTAAAGCAAGCTTCTCTGCGAAGACGCGGTCGAACTCGACTTTCTTCTCCTCCAGCTCGAGAGAAATAGCAACGCGCTGGCTGGTCTCCCGCTCAGCAAATGTTTTAAGCTCAATAAAATCTTGTCCGGCCTGTTAAAAGGATCAGCAGCATTTAAAAAAAAAAAAAAAAAAAAAAAAAAAAAAAAAAAAGGAGAGTACACCTGAAAAAGGAATTGCTGCCCAGACTCGAACAACTCCTCTATGTTTCTCTCTTTGGACATGTTTCTCTCCTTGGGTATGTCAGTCTCTGAAGAAGTAAAGGTAGCTTGCAACAAGTTACCCATGGGATCAACCTTAGAAGGAGATCCGTCTTTCAACTCCTCGTGCAGGGAAGAAGCAATTTTTTGAGGAGAGGAATCGGCAAAAGGTCGGGGAGGATTATCAATTCCTAAAGCTTCAAACTTGGATTTTTTGCTGGGATTCCCTGAGGGAGGAACGATCGAAGTATCGGAGGATGACTTGCTACCAATAGCAAGATTTTGTAAAGCCTCAATGGGTGTGACCTCATCGGAATAAGGCCTCTTATTCGAAGAAGGAACAGGAATCTTTTCTTGGACACGATCTTCACTTTTAGAATCAATCACTTTCGGGGAGGAACCTCCGAGCTCAGCCTCGAGCTTTTCGTCACCCTTGTTTGGGTTCGAGGAGGCACTTTTCTCTTTCTTATCTTCTTCCCCTTTAGGAGCTTTTGGGGAAGACACAGAGGTCTTAGAGGAAGATTTGGAAGGTTTAGCCTCCTTGTCAGCCTTTCGCTCTTTATTCGATTTCTTATTCTTCGAACCACCAAATATCGATCTGGGATCGATAGCTTTGCCTAATACATTCTCCATAATAAAGGAATCTGGGATCGATAAGCTAGGATCTTTACTTTTTAAGGAATTCAGAAAATGCAGAAAATATGGGGAGAGCTCCGATCTCTGTAAGGGAGGATATCGTATGAATAATGAAAAGAAATCCTAATATTTATAGACGCTACGCACTACGATTGTGATAGTGAATCGACGCGACCATGGAGAAAAATCCCACTCGGATAAACAAAGTTCGATCAGAAAGTGTGAAAAATCATCGATATTTATAAAGTTAGAATTCACAAGTTACACGAATCAGATCAAGAAATATAAAGTCAACTCGTTTACAAAATAGGGTTACATGAGTAAATACAATTGATTTCCTAACTAGAGAACCTTGAATCGCCCCCTCCGGCTTACTCAACCCCAGTAACTCGCTAAACTGAAGATCAGACGATATATGCATATTTGGAGCTGGATAATTACCCAGCTTGGTCGAAAGATCGACCGTCTCCCTTATCTGGGGCATTGCCTATATTGACATCTTTATCTTCCTCCCCGGACACCTTAGAAGAGTCGTCGCAGGAGTACTCGAGCACATCAGGGTTAGGCATTGGAATGCCATACTCCTCGACTAAGGGGGCAAAGCGATGTCCCTGCCAGTTAGTATTCTCCTTGGGAAGAGAGGAAGCTTTATAATCCTTCCCTTCAGCATTCTTGAAAGGGTCCATATACTTGAAATATTCCTCCATGTCATCCGGAATTTTCTCGGCCGCGACTAATTGTTGAACCCCTTTATAAAAAATCGTCTGAAGAATTTCTCCCGTTTTCCTTTGAACTAAAGGATCTAAGACAGGGGATTCCAAGAATTCTCGTATGGCCGGAATCTCGGCTTCTTCCCGGCCCTGGGCATACGCACGCTCGGAATCTTGCTTTGCCAATTCGAGTTCTATCTTTACTTTCTTCAGCTCTTCCTCGAGGGCACTCCTCTCTTTGACGGACGCAAGCAAGTCCTCCTCTACTGAGGAAGAATGTTTCGTATTCGCTTTCTCAAGCTCCTTCTTTATTTGGGATAATTCTCGCTGAGTTTCGGCCAATTGAGATCGAAGAACTTGATTGTCAGAAAAAATCTGCGCAAATGCATCATGAGCCTCCTGCGACTCCTGCTCCAACAGCGCCAAACGATAGGATTGGAGGGCGAACAAATCTCCGATCTACGAGACATTTCTCAGATAATTAGCAAGGTTTAGGGGCATAAAAGGAGACAATTAAGAAAGATTTTTACCTCATGATATGTTCGCGAGAAATCGCTCAAAACCTCAAAATCACCTTTTACAGAATGGAGCAGCATATCCCTTCTAAATCGACCAGCCATGAAGATTCTAGCAGCTTTGTCGAATTCGTTCTCCCCGTTCGCATCCAGATCGGTCATAATGGTGCCATCTTCGGGATATCCTGCAGCTCGGCCATCTCGAAGATGCTCATCCATGAAGTCCACCACATCTGGCTCCGATCTACCTTCTCGGCAAGGGACTAAGTCAGATTTCACGCCAAAAGGTTTTACCCTCCTCGAGGGCCCTGGATGTTCGGCGTTCCTTTTCTGACCCAGGAGCCTCTCATACTCCTGAATACCCTGAATCCGGTTCCAGGAATGTTGACTGTAGCCAACAGAGGAAAGAGCAGAAGTATCGGGAGAAAACAAGGTTCGAAGAGGTCCGGCTGTAGCTGAATTCAGTGAACTCATGGTACCAACCCCTCTCAATTCGGGAATCAAGGATGGTATGACAATCGAACTTTCGCCTAGATTGTTCGTATCCGCTTTTCTTTCGGAGGCATAAGGCAACGGATCAAAGTAAAATCGCTTGTCTTCAACCGGACCGGCAGCGAACATTCGAAATCTCTCAACAACTCGACCTGCACAGATGATACGGAAAGGGGCGCAAGTCTAAACAAGAACAATAGTTCAATAAAACCTAAAAGCAAGCAGGAGATGAAAGGCATACCCAAAGAAAGTGGAGCAGTGTTCGAAGCACTGGAGGTTGGCAGGACATCGATTCGCTTTAGAGGCCCTTCGGAGGACTGGTTAGGGTATCTAATCGCCGGAGCTAGGTAGTTACATTGGCTCAACCCAGCCAATCGCAAAACGCCTTCTTGGATCAGGAATCTAGTCTGGTAAGGGTTAGACTGCAGTTGCCCCAAGACTTCATCAGAAAGACGATGGCTGAGTTTTTCTTTAATCCTGCGAGAACCGTATGTCCAAGTATTTGCGCCATCCCATCGATAAGGTCTTGTTTTCGAGCCACCTTCTGAGATAGGAATTTCAGGGCCCTTCACGAAGAAGAATCTTCTTTTCCAACCTATACTCTTCTTTGTTGTTATCTTTGTGAGAAAAGGTCGTTTGGACCGCGGAAGGACGGAGACAAACCCCATGTTCGAACCCTTGCATGGGTCCATTCGAAAAATCTGCCAAAAGTTACTGAAGGAAGCCTCTTCCCCCTTTGTCTCCATAAGAACGCAAAACGCAAGTATGTATGCAATGGAGTGTGGGAGAAGCTGAGCCGGGGAAAGCGAAAAGAAATTCAGGATGTTTCTGATAAGAGGAACGAACGGGATACGCAAGCCACAGGAAAATTGTCCCTCGTAAAAGGCTTGACATCCAGCGGGGGGCTCAGTGGCACGCTCGGTGTAAGAAGGAACGACAATCGAAAAACCTTTGGGAAGAAATTTCCCGAAATCCGCCTCGAGGCGAGCGTGATCCTTTTTCGAAAAACAACAGGAAGTTTCACTAGCGGGAAGCTCTGACTTACCCGAGATTACGACTTGTGAGGCTTGCGTATGTTTAAAGATCCTGACAAAAGCACCTTCGCCGATACTACGTTTGTCAACCTCATTCTCTTCGAGATCCTCGCTCGGATCGTCGTCTTCGCCGTCTTGATGAAATTCCCCATCTTCGAAGTCATCTACAAGCTTAAACAAGGGATCAGATTCTTGACTCTCTTCGACCTTATTCTTGCCCTTTGAACTTCTAGAACTTGACATTATGAATTCGGAGATGAATATACTAAAGTAACTACCTTTTCGATTAAAACACTTCGAGCTCAAGAGAAAATATAACATGGAAGTAACTTTCCAACGGGTCAACATATATATACGGGGTTAAAAAGGTAAATTGCAAAGAGGTCCCCGAGTAACCGCGACGGTTGAACTTACCAAGGGTAAAAACTTCGGGTTATTCTTCTCAAAATAGCCTTTTTGATCCTTCTTTTTCTAGAACTGCGGAATTTGTCCTTGCGTTATATCCCTAAGGATCTCGGAGACCCTTCTTGTTATAACCGAAAAATTCTGAAAAGCATCCATCTACGGATCGAACAATGCATTTTGGAGCGGGAAAGGATTTTATTACTTTAACGTCCTCTAATAAGGGTAACTTCGGAACACGCCAATGTATGTCTTCTTATATATGCACTCTTTTTCCCTAGCTCGGTTTTTATCCCAGTGGGTTTTTCCGAGTTAGGTTTTTAATGAGGCATATCCTAAAGACATTCTCGACGGCTCGTCTCATTGTAGCATGGAACATATTTTGTACTTCTTCGAGCGCTTGCTTCGCCTCACACTCGAGAAGTGGGGGAGTATTGATGAGGGGTAATTCGGATCCCCTGTTTATCTAGCCTCAATGCGGTTCGAATAGCACCGAACCCTGATACCAGGGACCAAAAGCCGAACCAAAGCATGAAGATGATTGTTTCGAGCACATTAGAGAACCATAGATCGAAGGACACTGTTGGGCCAAGCCCAGGCCCAAGCCCTCCAATTTGGCTATAAATACTCCATGCATTTATTATACTGAACAACTTCCTAGGCGCACTAACCTTGAGACCGCTGCTCGGGTTACTAGAGTATATTAGCGTAGGCTTCCTCATACATGTTTCACCCTCTAGCTTGTACAGCATCCAATAATGCTCGGATAGGACCCTAAATATTTGTACTTGTACTCAATTTACTCGAATACAATTACATTTGGTCTTTATTTTCCTTTTAACATTGTTGTCATCGTGTTATTCCCCACCCTTGATCGAACTGACGAAACCACGTAAGATCAACGTGCAAAATATTAAAGGTAATAGCTCCATGTGACAGGAGTTTTGATCTTTCCAAATTCCTTTTTTCTCTCAACAACTTAAGGAAAAACCATGTATCAATACCGCTTTCAATTATTGGAATTACCAGTAAGCTTGGTACAATGCGTTCATGATACAAAACCAGAAACATCGCCATACCCGACTGATTTATTTTGTTACTAGAGTTTGTAATGCGAAATAATTTCCCTTATGGTGGTTCCACTGGTGGGAAATCTTCGGCTCTACTGTTGAAATACTAAAACCACCTGTGAAAACCTTAGGAGAAGAAAGATTCCAACCATTAGCCCTTTCCTGTTCCAAATTCTACATTCCGCGGGTTCTAAGTTGGTATGTAGAAGTTACCTACGAAGACGTTTTAAAGTTAAATGGTGGGACAAATTCAAAATTCCTCCAAGTCTCCAACAACAAAATATCCAGACATGGATCAAAACCCATAACAATATTGCTAAAATCCCAGAGTATATACCAAAAACTTTCCAAACCAAACAACAATCAGAATTCCTAACACAAAAATCCCGGATGGCCTCAATGCTAGCTGATGTACCAAGTCTTCGTCACCTGACGTGGCACTTGAAGTATTAAGATAAAGCTATCGATCATAAGAATTGACACGTCGATTATTATAGCGGGCACGTCGATCACCACGTATAGCCCGACATGCTCGTCGACATCATGCATAGACCGACATGCTCATCAACATCTGCGACTGACATGCTCGATCATCATGTATAGCCCGACATGCTCGTCGACATCATGCATAGACCGACATGCTCATCGACGTCCGCTATTGTCGATTAACGGAACTCGACATGCTCGTCGACATCATGCATACACCGACATGCTCATCGACGTCCGCTATTGTCGATTAACGGAACCATTTGTAATAGGGTCAAACCGAATAACCGAGACCCATATCCAATTCTGAGTGTCTTATCATGACCCGACCCGGTACGTGTTCGAGACGACTTGTCATGATCCGACCCATTGATCCGAACGAAAACTAAAAATAAACCTCATAAATACGGTGAAAGGTACGCATTCTCTGAGCCTAAAGTACCCATTTCGATCTCTCACCTCGACTCGACACTTACTTAAGCATCGGAGAGTTATCGTCGGGTCACCACCGGCATTAATCTGACGTAGTTTTATTTGATTGCAGGTTAGGATCCCCTCATACAAATCGAGGAAAGGCTTGCTTGACCTACCGATCCTCACATTGATGAGTAGTGTTAGAATCGACATTCGGACTCTACACTCGATACTAAAATAAATCAACCTACCGAAAACACACTCATCACTTGCAGCAACAAAAACAGAAGAAGAAATGCTCGAGATCATCTCTAAATTCAAACAAATGCCATCATCACAAAAGTCCTCCGCAGATTCCGAAGAAGAAGAAGACCCATCTATAAGTCTGGAAGTCGAATGAAAAAAAAATACAAGTACTGTTCAATGATGAACTCAATGACATCATAGAGCACTATATACTCTTACAACACGTGCAAACAGTACTCCGGATTGTTCACAAATTTCGAAAATACCACTGAAGATGGCTATAAAAAAGGAAAAGTCTGGCTCACTTCAAGGATCAAACTTTTCAATTCATATTCACTTAAATCCTCTAGCTATTTTATACTCTTGTATCTTTAGTCTGTAATTCAAGAAAATCTCTTGTTCATACCTTCAACATGTTATTGAAAGTTTGAAAATTTTATTTTTAAGTTCTTCGTTTTAAATTCTTGTATATGGTCGGTTATACTGCCTCTTTTAAATTCCGTTATAAACTCTGTTTAAATTATAACTTTTGTTGGTCCCAAGTGATCAGTTAAGGTCTAGAGGGGGGGGGGGGGTAAATAGACCTCTGAAAATTTTAGATTTTAAAACTTTTCAAATCTTTTGTCAGCAGACTAAGCTGATCGAGAAGTGTAAGCAGACTAGACTGATCGTGCACAAAGCTTGAACAGCAGAGTTGATCACTCTTCTGATAATAACTTAGCTGGTTCAGCAAAATCAAATTTTCTATCAGAATACTTGCAGCGGATATAAAAACAGTGTTTTTCACAAGTAGTCTTACAAAGAATTTTATCCCCAGTTTTTGTAAACTCCTTTTGCAAAATTCTTTCTTAAAGCTTTCCAAGTGTTCTTATGCAATTTTGAAATATGCAAGGAAATAATGCAAGTTAAAAACACACAGAATTTTTATAGTGGTTATATGGATAAAAATCATTTAGTCCACTCTTCCAAGTCACTTAGATCTTGTGTTATACTATAAACACAAAGTTTACAATATACTCTACTTACGCTCTACAATAAATGATGAGCCGTAAGTTCACAATAGGAAATCACTTAGAAACTCCTATCCTCTGAAGCTAGATCATTCACTTAGATGGATCTACACTTCTCACAACGCTCTTCTAATACAAATTGACTCAGAAAATGATTTAACTTTGAACTTTGACAGGCTTCTGTCAACAAATGACTTCAGCAGACGAGTGAGCTGTTAGAGCTTTTGAGACTTAGAATTTTGCTTAGCGAATTGATCTCAGTTGTTGTATTGTCTCTAACTCTTGAATCCAGCTCTATTTATACTTGGATTTGAATATGTATCCGTTGAAGAAAGGCATATTTCAAATCGCGAAGTACTGGTCCCCCAAATTCTGGAACGGCTCCCTGCAACTGTTGCACTGTACACTCTGATGTACTTTTCTGCCAGTCGCATTTAATGCACCCTGCTGATCTGAGAATACCTTCAATCATTTGTCATTAATAACCTTCTCTTGCACCATTTATTACACCAAGTGCATTTATTACCGTTGGGCAGACTCCTTGATCTCTTCCACTCTGCTGATCAAAATGACCAGTCTGATAGATACTCTGCTGATCAAAACTTGAACTCATCTGATTTGAGTCAGCTGATAACCTACCCGTCTGATTTCGAATTCATCATAAGATCAGTAGTCTTCTGGACCTTGAATTTTAACCCTTCTAATAGTCTTCTTACTTGATCAAAATTCTTCTAAGGGTTCTTAAGCATCCCTTACTTAGCTAATTCTGATGTTTTGGAAATCATCAAAACCTCCCTTATCTTCTTAACTTCTTTGTACTCAATCTTCATCTTCATCCAACAACTTTATTGTAAATTTAATAATTTTATGATTATATATATAATCCAAGAATGTAACAGGAAACATTGTTTGTTGATACTTACAATAAGATAACACTTTCAAAAACAAAAACAAAATTAAGCGTACAATTTGAAAATTAATATGATATTGAAGCCGGAAAATAATGATTATTCTGCAGACGAGTCCTCATCATAAATCTACAAATTTGAAATGCATAATATGAACCCAAGATGGGTAAAAACCCGAGAGAGAAAAATCTCTTCAATTATTTTAATATTAGTAAACAACTATATGAAAATAAGTCCACATGCCAGACTTTTATAACTAAAACAAATTAACTAACTAAAAATAGATAAAACTCGTAGAGGAAAGAAAATAAGTTAAAGATAACAATGAAGATTTTTCTAGAAACAAAATAACTAAAAAGATAAAAAAAATATTCTGCATATCTCATCTTTGATATTCTTTCAAAATCTTCCTGCATCAGTCTCCCACACTTGGAAAGAACTCATCCTCGAGTTCGAATTGAGATCGAACCAGAGCAAGAGAAGATTCGACCTCGAATTTTAATCAACCTTTTAATTAATGGAAAAATGAATTTTAGAAGTATGATACTGAAACCTTGATTTGGACACGAGAAATTCATAATGTAATCTGCCCAATTAACATGATAATTTTCTGAAAATGTACCAATAACGAAATCAATTACATTTTTAGAATATTTGTCATCTTCAATATTCACTGAAGCCATGACTTTAATAGACTCGGTATCCTCCTTCGATTCAACATAAATTTCTTCATCAAAAGAAGGAGCATCGTCCATAAACTGGGGGATTTTCGTCCATAAGAGAAACATCTTCCGCATCTGATTCATCATAAACCGAAAGTCCTTCATCAGCATAAGGAATGTCTTCAGTTTTAGATTCAACATAATTAGGAAGATTCATCTCGATTTCACTCGACAACCTGGGAATATCAACTGGAAACTCGATGTGTCGATGTCGCTCCTCCCGGTCATGGTGCTCTCGAATACTTGACGTTTGTGATATCTTTCATGCGCAGCCAAACGCGGGGACAAATATGCAATCTTTCTCTGCAGATCCTCAATCATCTCCATCGTAGCGAAATGCTTATGGTGTTGGACTTCCTCTTTCGAAACCTGCCCATGCCGACCATGAACCTTGCCACCAGGAAACAAATGCGGCTCTGATGCCAACTGAAGCCGGGCAGAATAATGATTATTCTGCAGACGAGTTTTCATCATAAATCTACAAATTTGAAATGCATAAAAATGAACCCAAGATGGGTAAAAACCCGAGAGAGAAAAATCTCTTCTATTTTTTTTAATATTAATAAACAACTATCTGAAAATAAGTCCAATAAAAATAGATAAAACTCCTAGAGGAAACAAAATAAGTTAAAGATAACAATGAAGACTTTTCTAGAAACAAAATAACTAAAAAGATAACAAAAGTATTCTGCAAATCTCATCTTTGATATTCTTTCAAAATCTTCTTGCATCAACTATGAAGCATAAGCTTTGGATTTGACATGTTAATATGGCGAATAAACTATATGCATATTAATTTCTAATCACTGGACATTTAAAATTTTATCTTATTTTAGTAGATTCAACTAATAGGTAAATGAACTTGAGAATTTAATATATGATTTGGGAAGTTGAAGAAGAAAAAGAACGCGAGAAACAAGAAAACAATGGCTATATGATAGAAAATATATATTACGTAGGGAGAAAATAAAACTATCATAAGTAAGAATATATGGTAATAATACCTCTTTATTTTTAGTACTAGATTCTTCAAGAATGGAATCATAATACCATAGAAAAGTTGAATTTAACACTCCTATATTTGATGGCAAGATTCCTAATTTGCAGGAATATATATTTCTTTTTTCAAAATTCAAAAAATGTCAAAACAATATTATTTGATTCCAATGAATCACATTGAATGTCATTTTTGAATAAACAAATGGGTCCCAAAAGTTGTGAAATCATCAGGAAAAGTTGTAGAAGAAAAAATAACACTTGCCTTGAGTATTTTAATTTGGATTTACAGAAAAGATCGATTTGAATTGGATCGTGTAACTTAATTAAAAAATTAATTATTTTTTTATTATTTGAGGATGAAATTATTATGGATTACAATCTTTTCTTTTCATATATACTCTCCCGTCCCAAATATTTTGCTTTTTTTTTTATTTTTGCTCTCTTTTGATTTTGCACGTAGTTTTAGATGAGAATTGAAACAACGCTCAGATTGAATAAAATACCAAAATACCCCATATTTACCTACTTAAGAAATCGACAATAATCTTCTTATTAATTTTAATAATTAAAAGTAACATATATATTTACTTAAAATTCGACAATAATAAAGATTTTCAAGTTAGATTATTGTACTAATAATTAAGAAAGGAACACCCAAAAATATATATATATATATTTTTTTTGGGTTTTCAAGGGTTTAATTCCTTTCGAGGCGCCTCGGGCACATAATATGGGAACCTCTCCCAACAGGAATTCGAACCTGAGTCCGCTACTTTTTAGTAACTAGTCCCACATTATATATATATAAGATTACCATTTAGGAAAAGCTCAAGGAATATTTTGACATTTAGCTCCATTCGAATTTTAAAACTATATATGAAAGTCCTTTAATATTTTTGGGAGAATTGTTATCTATTTGATTTGGCTAATTTCATCTAATCACCAGCTGGTTACTTTGAGTTCAGCTATCCTCGATTTGAATAACAATTTCCCATATTTTTATGAACTTATTAAGCTCAATTTTCTACACGTGGTTTTTGGATGACGTGGAAGGATATAAGAGCAGCATGTGTTGAAATTAAAGGCGGTTCAAAGAAAAGAGAAATAGTATACATACAGATTCAAGAAAACCCAATTAATCTCACACGCATACTTTCATCGTTTTAAGAAAGAAAAAAAAAAGAGAAAATGTCTCCAATTCCAACTTTTCTTCGCCGGAGATTGAAAAATTGGATCAAACTAAAGCCAATATGGAGAATGAAGTGGTTGTTGTCACCTTTACGAAGTAGGCAAAAGTCAAAAAGCCGGAAGTCAAAGTCATTGAATACCTACCTAGGGCTGTCAATGGGGCGGATTTCAATCCGAATCCGTCCGAATTCGATCCGATTTATTAGGATAATTGTCCGATTAGAGATTCGATGGACCTGATCCGATTATAAAAATCCGAAATCCGAAACTCATGGAGCGAATATGGATTTAGGTCGATCCGATCCGTTGAAGATTCGTATCCGACAACAAATAAAAAGAAAGATATATATACAAAATGATTTAAGTATCATTAATAATATTTCAACGTCAATTTAAGAAGATAGTAATTTATAATTCGTTTATAAATTTATTTAAACCAATATATTCATTCTACAAATTCTACAAATATGAATATAGTAAAGAAACTTTGAAAATGTGAGCTAAAATTAAATAAAATTGAAAAGATATAAACTTATTTTAGGAAAAAAATATTAATTTAACTTTTTAAATACAAATTTATTGGATCCGAAAAATATCCGATATCTGGTCAAATCCGACCAAGATCCGTTGGATTCAAAAAATCTAGATCCGAGCACAATCCGAACAAGATCCGAATCCGAAAAGATTCGATCCGATATAAATGGAGCTGGATCTGGACGAGCCTGATCCGACCATAATCCGACCCATTGACAGCCCTATACCTACCATTAGTTAACCGAATTTGCTTATGTTGTTGTTTTCTATGTTTAGTGATCTTGAATATTGAATAATGTTGTTTGTTTGACTTTTGTTATCGTTTGGGAATATTTAATTTTAGATTTATCTTGATCTCTTTTAGAGTTATATAGTTAAAGTTGGAATAACTTGTTTGCGTTGAAGAGATGTTGGTAGTTTAATAAAGAGTGAATAGCAAATTAACTTTTTGTGTTATTCTAAATAGGCAATTTAATTCTCTGTGATAAATAAAAGGGTAAAATACCTTCTTGTGATATCCTAAATAGGCAATTTAACTCCCTGTGATAAGAAAAAGGGCAAAATGACTCCCTATGTTTTTATAAAAGAAGCACATTGTCTCCCTCTAAATTGCTTATTTATTCATATCACAGGGAGGTAAATTGCTCATTATTTTATTTCACAGGGAGGTAAATTGCCTATTTTTATTTACAGGGAGGTAAATTGCCCATTAGACATATCACAAGGAGTTAACTTACAAAAAAACCTGTTTAATAAATATAAGTTGTATAATTAGTCAATCGGGACTTAATACTCTATTTTAAATCAATGTGTAGTTTATATATGTTTTTTCAGATATAAATAAATTGGTGTTTGTCTGGCTTTTGAAAGAGTAATTTTGAGAAACTGAAATATGATAAATTTATTTTAAGAATTAAATGTTTGTTTTCTATGTTTAGTGATCTTGAACATCAGTAATTTTGTTGGTTTGACTTTTGTTGTCTTTTGGAAATTTTCAGTTCTAAATTTATCTTGATCTCTTTCGAGTTATATAGTCGAAGTCTTCACTAATTTGTTTTGCGTTGAAGAGATGTTGGTAGTTTATTAAAAAATTAAAGTAAGTTTAACCAATCGGACGGAATTATATAATTAGTTCATGTATTGTCATTTTATTAAATACTCTCATTTCAATAATTGGGAGATTTCTAGAGCCTGCTCGTTGGCTATTTTTTTATTTATTTATTTTTTTGTGTGTTTGAGATAAAGGAGACCAACTTTATTTAATTTCAAGTTTCTGAAATAAATTTGCAATCTTTCAATTTTTTTAAATTACTCTCTCAAGAGTAAGTAAAATAATATATTTTTTTTTTATCTTTTAAGAAATTCATCCTAATTCTATTTGAATTCACATGAAGTAATTTATCTTTTACATATATTTTTAAATAAAAAATTGTTTGGTCAGTCCCAATGTGAAAAAGATTCAATTTAAATGAATAAAGTGAGTGCAGGGAGTGTATATTCGTCCGTGCAAATATAACCGTAATAAATAAGATAGAATTGATTGTTTGATTTAAAATGCCTTGATAAGGTTGTGACTTCTAGTTATCAGATTATGTGGAGTAGATAAACACTATTTTGCGTAATCTGATAATTAATCACAAATATCTTCTGATCTGTTTGTAATTTTGTCTTACTCGATCGAATGTATTTTTTTTTTTTGAAATTACTCGATCGAATTAATCTTATTTCATAGAGAACACATACATTATTGAGGACCTAAACAAGAAGCACAAGGTATATTTCTATCCTATAAATCACTTCATGTTAATTAAATCTCAATTCTCTATTATTTCTTCTCATGCTCAATTTTTTTTTAGACCACAAAGGAAGATTTTATTCAACATGATTCAGCGATTACAATATTCTAAGTAGAAGAAGGGAAATCAACGAAATTAAAATAAGAATTTAAAGCTACTCTAGCAAGAGAATGGGCTACCTCATTACTTTCTCAATTAAGAGAAGGGGTAATGATATTGCCAGAGCTCCATTTGTTGCTGCCAGAGCAAATTTTTCAAAATTTCTGTTTTACCCTTAAAAAGTCAAATACTTATTTTCATTTCCTTTATTAAGCATAAGATCTGAAATCTACTATGTATTCATAGAACTTTCCATACTCTACTTTTATGCATAAACATTTACATATCTTTTCATTTACATTTTACATTTTAGAACTGACAAATTTTTTCTTCAATAGAGTTCAATGTTCACCATTATTGCTAATGAGTTAATATATTGACTCTTTTCTTTTTCTTTTTCTGTCGAAATGAAATCTTAGACAGCTTCAAATTTTTTTTTTTAAAGTTGAAATTGTTGCCATCCATCAAAGCAATTAAAATCTATTGCAACACAAGTACTATAAGCCATTGATTTTACAGTGTTATTTATACTTAATAGTTGAAAGCATGAATATTTGAAGTTAGAAGAATGAAAACAAATGAACTATATTAGCTGGAATCATTTCCAATTCAACGAATAGCAATCGAGGAGACTAAACAGAAAAAAGCTTGAAAATGTCTCCTGTAAATTTTTGCTTTCTGGTAAGCAATTGAGTAAGAGATCACAATGCTAGGAATGGGGAAGAGAAGAGCAATAATAATAAATGAGATAAATAAGCAATTTTCAATGAATAAATTAAATATTATCCAATTTTCCGTCTGGGAGTGCGAGAAGAATTGTAGGTGTAAATTAATTCTATTGTGAGTAGCAGACAAAAAAATCTACGCAGATTAATTTTTTAGAGAGATGATATATTTCTCTTTTGAGGCAGAGGAAAGTTAACAAACAAATATTCAAGGGTCAATACTTTTAATATGTAAAGGTAAATTAGGAATTTAAAATAAATTGTTCTGGCAACAACAATTAGAGCTCTGGCAACATCGCTAGCCTTAAGAGAAAGTAAACCCCTCAATCAAGGGTCAATTAATTCAGAGCATTAAACAAGAGGCTCAATAAACAAGCATTCGCAATAACGAGAAATCAATCAAGCATCAGGATTTGAAAAATACAATCAATAAAGTTAGTTCATAGTTGAAATAATAAAACAAATAAATAAGGTTCAGACATCAAATTTATAAAAATTATAGACATAGTTGATTGGAATTTCCCAGTTCGACAGTCAAAAGTATGTAATTAGACTTGAATTAAGCTTTTATACAAACTCAAAGAAGTCTTGTAAAATACCAAAAGAGCCCTCAACATTTCCAGCTGAAATCCCCCTTTCGCCCTTAAATAATGTGCACATCTTATTTCATCGTTCTGTCGATTGGGAGTCGCGGCTTTGGATTTGGGCGTTGCGGCTCCAACATGCAGTTCTTTGATACTCTCTTCATTTCATATTAATCGGCACATTTGTCAATTTAAAAATATTTATGTTTTCAAAATATTTTTTTTCTTTTCAATTTTGCTAATTTTTCACATTTAAGTTGAAAAACTTAGAGGTCACCATTCACTAATAAAAAAATTAAAAAATAGTCATCACTATAAAGGGTATTTGAGACATTTTATCATAAAAAATAATGCTAAGATTATTTAATCTGTGTGAAAATAAGAAATGTGCCAATTAATATGAAACGAAGGGAGTATTTTATTCAGAGGTAAAACTTGAAAACTGTTTTCTTCTATTGATCTAATTCACTTTCAATCAATGTTTTAAAAACCGGATCGGACATCGAACCGGTAGCCTTACTGGTTACTGGTTAGATCGGTTTAACCGTTTTAACCACTGGTTCAACCGGTGTGACGTCATTACAATATAATATTTTAATTTTAATTTTAATATATGTAATCAACTATTTAAAAAAATATCTTATTCATTTTTTCAAGTTTATTTCCATAAACTAAATGTTTATCTCATTATCAATTATTTTTCCTAGAAAATTTGAGTTAAGAATGAATGATAGCAACAAAATTACAAGTATGATAACATGATATCAACGCAATAATTCAAATTATAATAAACACCGTATCAAAAACAATAATTTTATTACTAATCACCTATGAAAAAGAGAAATTGTTGATGAATTTTGTCATTGAATTATATAAAAAAAATAAAATTACATAAAGTTTGTGAAAAAAATGACTTTTCTAATGAATTTGATACTCAAATATATATATATAACTTATTATATATAAGGTTTTTTTGTTTCTTGTTGATTTTTTTTATTTCAAAGTGAAAAATAGAAGAAAAGATGTGAGAGTATTGTTGAAGTTTAAAGGCCGCGGAAGAGAAATAAAAATACATAGGGTAAACTTTTTATTTTTATAAGTGAACCAGTGGTTCAATCGGTTCACTGGTTCATTGGTTTTACCGGTTTTTAACCGATTTTTGCCGGTTCAAACTGGTCAGGAACAAAGCTGGTTTTGGAGGGTTAATCGGACCGAATTGGTAATTGGTTACTGGTTAAATCGGTCGAACCGGCCGGTCCGGTCTAGTTTTTAAAACACTGCTTTCAATAATTATAAAATCCCTCTCGTTCACTTTATTAATTTATAATACTGGACTATTCTCTTCATTTGAGAGTGAGTCTTGAGATGGACTACTCATCCTATGAGTCAACAGTTCCATTTGAGCATCCAAGAAATTATGTAACACTAAATACATAAATGTAATAATTAAGTTCACGAGCTATTTTCGCCGAAAATACATTAGAGTGCAAATTATCAGATAAATTATATTTTCAAACCAAAGTTTATAACTTAGTGTGAGAAATAACAAAACATAATTTATATTTTATCCGATTAGATAATATATATTAATTAACATACCATCCAAACGCTAAAACTTAACTTAGGGATTTGATCAACTAATTAGCTAGAACGTGCATGACACGATTAGTGACCTTTTTTTGTGTTAAACTATCATACGTGTCTGATAGAGTATCTAATTTTGACTAAACATTTTAATATCAATTTATGCATGATAGGCATTAATGGAAATCCTCTTTTCTGGAGTAATTTTTTTTTTTATTCTAAATGTTAGTACGATTGATGTTTCATTTGCCAATGATAGTTCCAATGACAAGATTCTAAACAAGACGTGGATAAATTGTCGGTAGTATTAATTGTCTGAATTAAGTTAATTAACAAATTAATAACCATGTTATCTTAATGTTTAGACGTCGGTCACATGTGAAGGCTCCCACCCGACCAATTAAACGTTAATCACACTAATTTATTTCTCTTTATGTTATTGTTGGGTTTTTTTTACTTTGCACCCTTAAAATATAGGAAATAGGCACTTTGCATCCTCGAAATATGAAATAAAATATGTTTATTTTCGGTGTTCAAGTGCAAGTACTCGTATATACTGCTTTATAGCGTTTATTGAGGCAGCATATCCTCTGTACCACTTATTTATACCACTAATGTGTACTATCAATATAAAACTGACATATGTTCATATTAATTGTACAATTATTTGAGTTAACTCTAATAATTAATGTGGTTAAGTTTAATTTGAATTAACTCTACAATTAATATGGACATGTGTCAGCTTTATATTGATGGTACAAATAAGTGGTACAGAGGATCTGCTGCCATTTATTGAGGATCCACCGACACATTAAAATTTGCATATATTGTAACAAATTATTGCATTATTACTTATTTCAACTAGGCTTGTCCACTGGTCGGATCAACCTTGTTTAGATCCGATTCTATTAATATTGGATTGGATCATGTCGAATTCGAATATAACTTGGATCTAGATTTTTTTTAATTCAATGGATTTTGGTCGGATTTGATCAAATATCGATTTTTTTTTATTCCAATAAAATTTTCATTTAGAAAAAATACAAAAATAATATTTTTTTCCTAAAACAAGTTTACTAACATTACGATTTTATTTAATTTTAGCTCACATGTTCAAACATCATTTATAGATTTACTAATATACGTATTTTTAGATGAAAATATTGATTTAAATAAATTTATGAACGAGTTATAAATTACTATCTTCTTAAATTAACAGTGAAATATATATATATATATATATATATATATATATATTTATCGGATACGGATCTTTAACAGATCGGTATCTTCTTACATTGACTTTGATTTAGAGAGTCAACCTTGTGAAGCTTGTAATTATATTTATTCATAAACTACTATATTCTGATAGGATATAAACTTATGGGTTAATTACAAGGACCTTCCCTGAGATTAGTTGTAATTACAACCCAATCCCCTCCGATTATCATAATTACAAGGACTTCCCCTGAGGTTCAAAAGGATTACATCTGTTAGGGATCAGTTAGTTTTTGCTGACATCATCACTCAATATTTTTTTAATTTCCCATTTTACCCCTCTGTTTACTGTAGCATTTTACGTGGACAATTTTACCCTTTTCAGTTTTTTGCATGGACAGAGGGTTTATTGTAATGTTTAGGATTATGAAAGGGTGTCAATGTTGTATTTTAATTTTCTCCTTAAAATCAGTTTTTATTGTGTATAAATTCAGGAAATTAGTTTCAAAATCGAATAATTGGTTTTTTCAAGGTTGTTGCAAAATAAAATCCAAGTAAAATGCATAAATTACTAAAGAAAATATGCAAAGATTCTACTGTTTTCATAGTTTATGCAAAATAAAATACCAAAGAAAATTTGATACACAAATGCTAAAATAAAAACACAAATTTCCGTTAAATGATTCATAGGATAAATAACAAACCATAATAACTTATATGATTCATTACAAATACCATTCAGATGTTATGAAAACATAACATCTGTATCCAAAATATTACCAAAACATTACTAATATCACTCTTTACAATCCAAAATATTTAATTAACATCCAAATTTTGCCCAAAATATTACCAAAGCATAAATCCATAAAAAACAAACACACAATAAACGGCGAAAATTCATTTTTGGCACCATAGAACTAGGCGTTTTTCAATTTTGGTACCATGGTGTCAATTTTGGTACCAATTCTGAATGTCGTTTTCAATTTTGGCACTTCCGTCAGTTGACCAACGGTCAACTGACGGAAGTACCAAAATTGAAAAGGTCAGTAAGAATTGGTTCCAAAATTGACACAATGGTACCAAAATTGAAAAACTCCTAGTTCTATTGTGTCAAAAATGAATTATCATTCATAGAGGTTGAATTTATTGAGAAAAAAATATTTATTCATAAGTTTCATAATACTTTTTGGCACCATAAAACTAGCCGTTTTTTTAATATTGGTACCATTGTGTCAATTTTGGCACCAATTTTGACTGGCCTTTTCAATTTTGGTACTTCCGTCAGTTGACTTAACGGTCAACTGAATGAAGTGCCAAAATTGAAAACGGCAGTTAGAATTGATACCAAAATTGAAAAACGCATAGTTCTATAGTGCCAAAAATGAATTTTTGCCCACAACATCAAAAACCATATCCATAACATAAATTCTTAAACAAATCCACCAAATTCATTCATTAGGTGCAACTTGTGAGGATTGGGAGATTGGGGGGGGGGCTCTTGATTGTTCACCACCACACTTTTACTTCTTGATCTCCTTAGATGATCGAGTACTTGACTTAGTGGGATATCAACATCAAAATCAACTCCTCTAGCAGCATTTGATGGTCCAGCACCTCCATCTTCAACTACCTGGAAATACAATGAATGTGTTAATAAAAAACATTAATTTTATTAAATTTAGGCAAACATAAGTTTGAATATAATGACCTGTGGCTCTTCTCTGTTGGTTGCTCTCTTAGTTCTCTTATATTTTGTTTTCCCACCCTCACATGTCCTTCTGTTATGCCATAATTTCCCACACTTACCATACTTCAAGGTTTATGACCTCTTCAATGGGATTACCCTTGATGATTCTCCTTCCTCCCTTCTCCAAAGTTTTTTTGGTTTCATGGCTGCCTTTTCAGGGGTGGGGGCATAACTTCCTGAGGTTGAATATGCTCCACTGGAGGCCAGAGCATAGGATCAGGAATGCCCTTGATCTTGTTATGGTAGGCCATCATATAAAATCCCTTGTAGTAACTTTTGTCTGTGTAGCTTTCCACATTCTCTCTTTTGTGTTGTATATCTACCAAAGCATGCTTGCAAGGAATGCCACTCACCTCCCAATATCAACAGTTGCATGTCCTAGTACCCAAGTTCGCTATGAAGTGAATGTTGTTATCTTTGACTTCGAACTCATTTTCACCACCAATTAACAAAACACACCAATTGGCTTAAGTTCTTAACACATTTATTTTCTTAACAATACCTTCACACAAATGACCATTCCATTTCATCCCATCAATATACCTTTTATTCACCCTATTCATAATTTTTTATCTCAAACCATCCATCAAACCCAAAATAGATGCACCTCTCAGATCCCCAATCCAATTATTAAAAGATTTAGACAAATTGTTAGTGACATGGTCATTTTTTATCCTAGTATCAAAAGCATGTCCAGACCACATACTAATATCTATTGCCATTAACCAATCATAAGCTTGGGGTTTTACTTCTCTTAACTTTCTCATGGCAAAGTCAAACATGGCCCTATTGTATGCCCTTGCAGCTGCCCAATTTTTTTTACCACCAGACCAGGATAGAGGGTCCTCATGTTTGCATAGATGTATCTGGCACATTTCCTGTTGATAGCAGTAGGCACTTTCTCAATGATAGCCTCAACCAGCCCCTGAAAAAGACCACACAGTAAAAACACAATTAAACCCAATTGCATGTATTATATAAAAAATAAGTCCTTATCTACAAAAAATATTACAAACAAGTCCTTCTAACAAATGAGACTAACATATTACACCTTTAAAGAAATAATATCTTACAACTAAGTTCATACCTTTTGCCTGTCTGTCATGAAAGTCCAAGGCCTTTCTTCATTGAAGCCTCCCAACATGTTCTCCAAGCAGTGAAAGAAAAATCCCCAGTTATCCTTGTTCTCACATTCAACCACAGCAAATGCCAAAGGAAAAAGACCATTTTTCCCATCCAGTCCAATAGCAGAAAGTAAAATCCCCTTATGTGGTCCTTTTAAATTACACCCATCAAAGCCAAAGAATGGGCTACATCCACTTAAAAATCCTATCGTCAATGGTTCCAAACCCAAAAAAAGTGAAATGTAGGAGCAGGTGGAATGGATTCAGTTACTTCATCTCCATCACCATCCCTTGTGTCCTCATATTGAATCTCAACAAGACTCCCTACATTGGTTGTCCTAACCATGTCAGCATACTTAGGCAGCATAAGAAAGACTCTTTATGTCCACCTTCAACATCCTCCATAGCTTTTAGCTTGGCCCTGTATAACTGCATGTAATTTGAATTAGTACCATACTTCTTCAACTCATGCCTCATCCATTTTGACTTCATATCAGAATTTGCTCTCAGAACATCTACCAACATTTCAGCCATCCAGCTTGCACTTGCCTCCTTAATCCCACATTTCCTAACACATGTATGCACAGGATTGTATGACTTGATCATGAATGTAACTCCATCAAAGGAGATGCATGAACTCTCCAATTACAGTCTAAAGCATTACAAGTTGTTGTATTCTTTAGCCTCAAAAGTTTAAACCCCTCTCTGATTGCAAACTCCCTCAGTGCCTCTCTAAAATGATCAACTGTTAGGAACTCCATCCCAACTCTAAATTCCATAGGCTCATAAACATTACCAGGAACTATGAACTCATTCCTCCCTATATATCTAGCCATTGGGTCATCTTCAAATTCCTCATCTAAACTATGATGAACTTCACAGTGATCATCAAATTCATAATCACTCAGTGCATTATCTCCAGTCATTGGTTGCTTTCCTTTATTTCTTTTACCCCCTGAGTTTTTTCAACTCTTATATTTTGCTCCCCTATCTCATTATCACTATTTTCTAACTCACCCTTATCAGTTTCCTGACCTTCACTATCACCATCATGATAACGTCGTGAAAACGTCATTATTACGTGTCTTCTTAAGTCGAAAACAACTTGCTTTGATTTGAGTTTTGCGTGCTTTTGTTTATTTTCGCGTTCTTTTGCGTTTTTGGTCCTTTGTTGGACTTTTGTGTGTTTTGGTTGTTGTTTGTGTGTTTTGATTTTGTTTTGTGTGTTTTGTAGGGAGATGTAGGAAAGAGCTTCAAAGGAATGAAAAAACCGAAGTCAAAACATGGAAGAACGTATCTCTGCTCACTAGAACATGCATAAATATTTCATAGATGATCCAAATGAGCTGAATTTTGGATATGTTATAGATGAGTGAGTTAGCTACGCTACGGACTTTACGGATCCGCAATCGGAGATCGGAATCAAGAGATATGCCGCTCGGAAGGAACTGTGCCAGAGCAGAAAACTTTCTGCCTATATTGCACCGCGGTGCAAGTAAGATACACCGCGGTGTGTGCCTGCTGGTGCGAAATATCAGCTGACTCTCCGCGTTTTCAAGGGTATTTTCGAGTTTTCTCATAAAGGGGCTATTAGGGCAAGATAAAAGAACAACTTTGAGACTTATCCCTCAATTCTTTCCCTCACTCTTGGCCGCCCTTTTCCTCTCAAGTCTCCTTCAACTCTCTCTTTAATTTTTCTTGCTTTTCCTTGTAATTGAAGACTCCACCAAGGGGGTGAGTTAGTCACCACCCTTGGGGAGTGATTAGGTGGTGATTAAGGGGAGGAGAATTCATCTCTCGATTTTATTCCGATTAGGTGATATTTTTCTATTTCCTAGTTGTCATTGATTAGGTGATTGATGTTGTATTTCCTTTTTATATGAATGATTGTGGATTTGAACTCTCCGGGTTTATATATATTTATGTTATTGTTTGATTAAATGATGTCTTGATGATTAGTATGGTGCTTATTTGTGTTCGTTAATCCGATTCCGTGTTTATTGTTCGTCTTGTGGTTTGACAACCTTTGGAGATGAAAGTTATTGATTCTTGATTGCTATATTTAGTGATTTTGAGGATTTGATTATGAATTTGGATTGTGATTCGATTCTAGGATAGACATATACCTAAGTCGTTTCATATTCGTTTAAGGTTTGAGTTTAAATGACATCGATTAGATTTTATTCCGTTTATAAGTAAATTGGATTAGTTTAATTCGATAGGTTGGTATGCTATCAAAAGATACATACGAACATCAGTGAACCCTTGAATAGCAAGCACGAGCATAATATATTAATTGTCGAGTCATTGTTATCGTTTGATTAGTTATGTTTGATGTTGGGTTATGTTTGATTTGTTGGGTTTATTGTTTTATCGCACTTTTGGCCATCTAGGCGAGTGACGATTTGTGGATTTCAACCTAGGATAGTCATATACCTAGTTTGGTCCGTGTTTGTATAATGGGTTCGTCCGTAAATGCATCAAATAACTTAGATTCTCTTTATTCGGGGATTCGGGTTAGTTTTAGGTCCCGGGGTGACAACGGTACACCTTAGAATCCTCTTTTGGGTTCGGACTTCCCTTAGAGCATCGGTTGACAGCGATGTTCGTTCTTGATCCGGAGATGGAGAGTTTGGGTAGATTGGTAGAGTTAAGTCAAACCGATAGGGAGACTTAACTAATTTGAACTCACAAACAACAACTAAATCTAGGATTGTTTGCATAGATAATCTAACAACCGCATAATTTATCTGCTTTAACTAATCGCTTATAAGTCCTCCTTACCGCATAATTAACTCCCCATTTACTTGCTTTTGTAGTTAGATTTACTTTATCGCTCTTAGTTAAATAAAATCACCCTTATCAATATTTGGGTTCGATATTATTGTATTAAGCGATCTTAAATGAAATAAGCCATCGAGTGATTCGTTTATTCCCACCTTTTACTCATTCGTGGGGATTCGATACTCGGTATGTACTTATCGTTTTATATTACTTGTAACGACCGTATACTTGCGTGTTTGCGTATTAGTATTTGGAACGCAACAAGTTTTTGGCGCCGTTGCCGGGGAATGTGGTAACGTGCGGAGTAAATGATGATATTGATGGCTAAGTTTGTTTTTGATAGCTTAATACTTTGTGCTAATTTTGATCTTTTTGTTTCTTTGCGAGGTTTGATCGGCCTATTGCGAAGAGCTTAAGATTTTGATGAGCCTGTTTTGTGGAATCATGGACGATGGGAGTAGTTTTGGTGACAATCAATTCATCCCTCGTATCAAGTCAAGCTCGTGACTTAAAACAAGCATTATTTCCCTTTTTCATCATCTTGTCTTGTTTTGTTTTGTTTTGCTTTTGTTTGTGTTGTGTTGTAGGTGATGATTGTGCATGATAACGAAGTAATGGCAAGCATGATTGAGGATTCGAGACGGAAGTTAACCACGGGATACACGGACTCCATGATCGACAAAAGGGCATAACCTTTACATTTTTGTATTCCGTTTGGTTTATTTTGCGCTTACAATGCTATATCTATATGTCCGTGCTTGATTAGTTTTAATTATCCATGCTTGTTTGAATTGGATAGAGTCGTGCTTGATCATTCACCTTGTTGTTTTCTTTGTTTTGTTTTTGTTCTGTGTGCTTGTGTGGCTGTCGTGTCGACCTCCCTCCATTTTTCTCACTTCACACAATGGGGACATTGTGCATTTTAAGCTAGTTTGGGGGGAGAAATCGCAAGTACTTGCATATATGCTAGGTCAACCCGCCAAAATTTTTCAAATTCTTATTATTACTGGATCATGCTTCTACAAAATTTGAGCACATTGGCTAAGGTTATGTTGTATTTGAGGTGGATAAAGAACTTTAGTGATAATAGGTTCTAGGACTCCTCTTGCATAACTTAGTTTCTCTCCAAACTTTAGTTTGAAAATTAAGTGTGAAATGAGCAAAATGGCCTAAGTTTGGGGGAGTAAACCCTTTTCGAGAATGAAAAATCTTTGAACACCTAGCTCTAAAAAGAAACGAGTAGAGAAGTTGCCAAATGTATGCACTTCTATGAGAGAAAAAGAAAGGCTAAGCCTTCATTGATGAAATTCATGAATCATTTTTGTAATTACTCTATTTCGTTGGAATGGTGCTAGTAGCCCAAAAAGTTAAATGTTTAGAAGCACAAAAATCATCATAATTAGTGCTAGATTTTTATTGTAATATCATTGTAAAGCACAAAGTGCTATGTTATTATTGTAAATCAAAAGAAAAGCAAAATATGGTGAGAAAAGAGCTAGGGACTAATATTGTCAATTAGTTCAAGAATAGGGACAATACTCTTAAATTACCTACAACTTAGTTTCATGATGTGATTGGAGCATAAAGTTTGAAACCTAAGGTTCGGAGATAGTCTAAGTTAACGTGAGGAGCCCCTGCAAGTAGAACCGATGATTTTAATCTATTGGGACGTATTCACCTAAGATAGAACCTAGCCGAAGCCATCACACACACACGTGGAGCTTGTTTAAAGAATAATTTGAAAGTGTTAAGCTTTGGCATTTTGATCTTAAGCATGCATGTTTAGTATTTGTTTTTGCTTTCTTTTCTCGAGGACGAGCAAGTGTTTAAGTTTGGGGGTGTGATAACGTCGTGAAAACGTCATTATTACGTGTCTTCTTAAGTCGAAAACAACTTGCTTTGATTTGAGTTTTGCGTGCTTTTGTTTATTTTCGCGTTCTTTTGCGTTTTTGGTCCTTTGTTGGACTTTTGTGTGTTTTGGTTGTTGTTTGTGTGTTTTGATTTTGTTTTGTGTGTTTTGTAGGGAGATGTAGGAAAGAGCTTCAAAGGAATGAAAAAACCGAAGTCAAAACATGGAAGAACGTATCTCTGCTCACTAGAACATGCATAAATATTTCATAGATGATCCAAATGAGCTGAATTTTGGATATGTTATAGATGAGTGAGTTAGCTACGCTACGGACTTTACGGATCCGCAATCGGAGATCGGAATCAAGAGATATGCCGCTCGGAAGGAACTGTGCCAGAGCAGAAAACTTTCTGCCTATATTGCACCGCGGTGCAAGTAAGATACACCGCGGTGTGTGCCTGCTGGTGCGAAATATCAGCTGACTCTCCGCGTTTTCAAGGGTATTTTCGAGTTTTCTCATAAAGGGGCTATTAGGGCAAGATAAAAGAACAACTTTGAGACTTATCCCTCAATTCTTTCCCTCACTCTTGGCCGCCCTTTTCCTCTCAAGTCTCCTTCAACTCTCTCTTTAATTTTTCTTGCTTTTCCTTGTAATTGAAGACTCCACCAAGGGGGTGAGTTAGTCACCACCCTTGGGGAGTGATTAGGTGGTGATTAAGGGGAGGAGAATTCATCTCTCGATTTCATTCCGATTAGGTGATATTTTTCTATTTCCTAGTTGTCATTGATTAGGTGATTGATGTTGTATTTCCTTTTTATATGAATGATTGTGGATTTGAACTCTCCGGGTTTATATATATTTATGTTATTGTTTGATTAAATGATGTCTTGATGATTAGTATGGTGCTTATTTGTGTTCGTTAATCCGATTCCGTGTTTATTGTTCGTCTTGTGGTTTGACAACCTTTGGAGATGAAAGTTATTGATTCTTGATTGCTATATTTAGTGATTTTGAGGATTTGATTATGAATTTGGATTGTGATTCGATTCTAGGATAGACATATACCTAAGTCGTTTCATATTCGTTTAAGGTTTGAGTTTAAATGACATCGATTAGATTTTATTCCGTTTATACGTAAATTGGATTAGTTTAATTCGATAGGTTGGTATGCTATCAAAAGATACATACGAACATCAGTGAACCCTTGAATAGCAAGCACGAGCATAATATATTAATTGTCGAGTCATTGTTATCGTTTGATTAGTTATGTTTGATGTTGGGTTATGTTTGATTTGTTGGGTTTATTGTTTTATCGCACTTTTGGCCATCTAGGCGAGTGACGATTTGTGGATTTCAACCTAGGATAGTCATATACCTAGTTTGGTCCGTGTTTGTATAATGGGTTCGTCCGTAAATGCATCAAATAACTTAGATTCTCTTTATTCGGGGATTCGGGTTAGTTTTAGGTCCCGGGTGACAACGGTACACCTTAGAATCCTCTTTTGGGTTCGGACTTCCCTTAGAGCATCGGTTGACAGCGATGTTCGTTCTTGATCCGGAGATGGAGAGTTTGGGTAGATTGGTAGAGTTAAGTCAAACCGATAGGGAGACTTAACTAATTTGAACTCACAAACAACAACTAAATCTAGGATTGTTTGCATAGATAATCTAACAACCGCATAATTTATCTGCTTTAACTAATCGCTTATAAGTCCTCCTTACCGCATAATTAACTCCCCATTTACTTGCTTTGTAGTTAGATTTACTTTATCGCTCTTAGTTAAATAAAATCACCCTTATCAATATTTGGGTTCGATATTATTGTATTAAGCGATCTTAAATGAAATAAGCCATCGAGTGATTCGTTTATTCCCACCTTTTACTCATTCGTGGGGATTCGATACTCGGTATGTACTTATCGTTTTATATTACTTGTAACGACCGTATACTTGCGTGTTTGCGTATTAGTATTTGGAACGCAACACATCACCAGAAATATCACATCCACTTTCACCCCTCACTTTCACCATCACCAGACTCATCACTTTCACTTTCATCCTCATCACCCTCACTTTCACCATCACCAGATTCATCACCTTCACTTTCACCTTCTTCATTCTCAGCCCCTCTTTGGTTTACACCCTCATCTTCATTTTCATATGTCTGAATAAACAAGTCAATCTGAGAATGGTCCATGTTCTTCTCAAACATATGGTTTACATCACTGTCACCCCATATCCTTGTTTTGCAAAGCCTCCCCATGAATGTTTCACCATAACTCATCACAATAAGAGTGTTAACTCTTCCTGATAAGTTTCTCACAGCAACTTCACACACATCATTTAGCAGGTCCAAGTACTTATAGTTCCTTGATTGAATGTTCTTGAGGATGAACATCTCATCTTTGTAATGGACTACAATGTCATACAACATTTTCTGAACATGAAAAGAAAGTAACATTAGTTACCAACAACAACGTAATCAACAACAAAAACTTCAGAAAATATAACTAAAAAAAACATAACCATATTATCTTACAGTGCCAAAAACATGCAATATTGAACTATGCATAACCATATTTTGCTTCGTTTTATCAACAAAAACAATACCAATCAAAATCAAAACTATGAAATTACAACATAATCATATTATCACATAAATATTCAGAATTTTTTCAAAAAAAAAAAAAAAACAAAGCAGTGATCAAAACTTTGTGCGAAAAAACCCTAGATGACTGAAAATTCTTCAATTTTTGAGAATATACAAGAGTAATACTTGACTAAGCCATTTTCACAAAAAAAAAAAAAAAAATCGATGAAAATAAAAGATTAATTTTCAATTTTACCTTTAATTCTTTGGAAGTTTTGCTGCCCAGAAACGGTACGGGAATGGCCTCATGCTTTCTCCTTACTACGGTTTTTTAACACACTAAAATGTGGGCTTGATAGTTTTTGAAGTTGGAGAAACAATGGAGGTTGAAGATGGTGGGGAAGATGAATGGTTTGAGTGATGGTAAGGGTTTTCATGTAAGTGTGTGTGTGTTTTGAAGCGGGAAGTTGTCCCTCAAGAAGCAGGGGCAATATTGTCAATTCGGGTCGAGATATGTTTTTACAATTTTTGGCCTTTTTTTATTTAAAAAACTCAAAGGCATAACAGTCAATTCACACATTCCGTCCAAGCCCGTTAGTCTCCGTTAGGGTTTTGTGATCCTTTTGAAACCTCGGGGGATGTCCTTGTAATTATGATAGTCGGAGGGGATTGGACGGTAATTACACCTAACCTCAAGGGAGGTCCCTGTAATTAACCCTAAAATTATTAGATCTCTAAACAGGTCAATCTCTTAAACCAATATGAATTTGTTGATGAACTGAAGAGATAAATGAGCTAAAAGCTCTCAAATCTTCGATCCAAATATTTTAACATAAATGATAGAGGATGAGTCTCAAGTCAAGTTCTAATATCGTGTATTGAAAAGAGACGATTGACAACGAGTTAAAAACATAAAATTGGTAGACCTCAAGGAGTGAACCAATTCGATGTGGGGTAAACGCAAAATACTTCCATGTGTTATGCTAAACCAGCAAGAAACTACCATGTGAAATTTTTATTGCGCCAAATTTTCTTGTGTTTTCAAAAAGCCTGGAAAAAACACACAATTTGTAAAAAATAGATCATTTTGGATCGATATTTTTCAAGAAATTATTTTTAAAAATATATCACTTGAAGTTGTAGGGACCAACTTGAAGTGTTTTAAAAATTATTTCTTGAAATATGTCGATTCAAAACGACCTATTTCTTACAAATTGAGTATTTTTTTCAGGGTTTTTGAAAACAGAAGGAAGTTTGACGCAATAAAAATTTCACAGGGTAGTTTCTTGCAGGTTTAGCATAACACAGGGGAGTATTTTGCATTTTCCCCATTGGATGTAGACGAATTTTTAAGTTCAAGAGTTTAAAAACTTCGATAATTCAATAGATAAAAACTAGGCTAGACGAGTAGCCAATGTGCCTTATTAAAAGAAACACTTTGACTTCTTTGACTCATATTCATTAGCGATTAGGATGACATCCATTTGATTGTTAGTAGCTCTTATATATACAGAATAGAGTACGATGTTTTATCAAATGGACATTAAAATTGTCTTCTTAATGGTGAATTAAATGAGGAGTAATCAGAGGGTCTCGTTGCTAAAAGAAAAGAAATAATAGTTTGCGAAACTTTTATGTTTTTCTTGTTGACCTTTAACAAGCTCCTAATCAATAACACGAAAAATGTGATAGTGTCATCAAAAAAATTTGAATTTCATATTAATAAATATGACACGTGTGTCCATATAAAAATATTGGATAATTGAGTCACGGTTTGTATACGTAAATAATATGTTAATATTTGAGACTAATATTGAGAATATTAAATCCACCGAGAAAATATTAACTTATGATATGAAAAACTTCGGTTTAATCAATTATGATCAAGAGGTCATGCGATGACATTAAATTATCTCAAATACATTATCTGGATGAGTGAGAGTTAGGTTAAAAAATTACGAAATTAAGGGATCTCATATTTCTATTTAATTCATATATTGTGTGCTACACAAGAACAAATGTGATAAAAGTATCACAACTTGAGTACGCTCATAAAATTAGATGTCACACATATATCGTAAAATGCAAGATGCCGGACATTATTTCTTTAGTTAAAAAACTAAGGAGATACATGAACAATCTTACCAAGATTTGTTGAGATGCATTAATGAAAATACTTGAATCTTGAAAGAATTCATTTGTATGTGAATTATATTTTTGAAAAATATCCAACAAACCAAGAGAGATATAGTAATGCATTTGAAACTTCTGATTTAGAGGAATCAAAGTTTATAAGAGGATATGTATTCAATTTAGGAGGCACCGCTATTTCTTGATAATCTTCCAAACAAACGCATATAGCTCATTCCACTATGAAATTAGAGTGCATAGTGAAGAATTTGAGCCGCTTCACAAAATTCATGAAAGATATTCTTATATGACTGAAAATTGTGTTAGCCATACATAAAATGCGATAATCAAGCGGTGATACACATAGCTCAACAAAGAATGAACTTTATAAAGTCATGAGATAATCCTGATTCCGGATATTAAAGGTTTATCCGGAATCAGGATTATCTAGAGAGTAGCATGTACATTGTGGGGAATGTGTTGAAAGCCTAAATTAGACTAAGTTACCTCATACGGAAACCTAACATGGCGACTGAAGATCCCACGGACCAGGTTCAATAGGATAACCAGCCTTGGCTAACTTAAAGTAAAGCACTTTAAAAGTATTACTCTATCCAATTATTATGATGCAACAAGTGCAAGTCTACCGCGTTTATAAGATTAAGCAAACACTTTTAATAACGTCTATAGTCTATACATTTGTCAAAAACAAGTAGAGTATGGTAGGATACTCTTGATAGATGCGGTCACCTATGTTAGTGCGAGCTGAGTTGGCTCGTTGAGTATTTTCTTTATAGGCTGGAATTCTCTGAAGCACTCGCATAATCAAGATTGTTCAGGACCAAAAGGAACACAACTGAGAACATGAAGCAAATCGATCTAACATTGTGTTAACTTTATTGTCTTGATTTACACAAACAGCCGACGGTTCAAGATAAAACATTTCACCCGTTGAGTAAATAAATCCGATAAGCTTTAACTAGGGAATATTCAAGATGAAATATTTCATCTATCCCGATGCGGTATTATTCCTAAAGAAATTTGGACATGATATGTCTCATGTGATAAGACTAGAAGAACAATTTCATTCATGTGGGGGATTGCTGGGATTTTTATATGTGAATTAAATACAGTAAGATATGTGTCTATTCGATCCGAAGATGTATCCTTTGGACATAAACATTGTGTCCCTTTTCAAGAGGCACTTTTATGTCTATATAAATATGAAACACAATCTGGTCAATTCTGAATTAATTAATAGAAACAAAAAGAAAAAATATTACTCTCTCTTTCTCATAGTTTCATCACGGTTTAGTTCAAAATTTTCGATTTGTTCAAGTTCGCCGTGAGTTCTTTGTTTGTGCAAACAAAGAACATCAGAGTGTTGTATCTTGGGAGGCTACCGATGATCGACTGTGTGCACCGTAGACATCCCTAAAATATTGTCTTAAGGAGATTGCTTCCGCAACCTCAGTCTTAATTATCACTTCCTATTTCGTATTTTGGTTGAAGAGTTATTCGGAGTCATTTTCAATCAGGTAAGTATGTTTACATGAGCAACGTATATTAGTATGCGTGAATTTTAATGCACATATTATTAGACACCAACATCAAATCCGGTGGATATCCATGATCTGGATATTTTATCCGGATCCGTTTAGCACATTTAGCAATAATTTTTTATTTCCATTTTCTTCCAAATTAATCACTAGCAGATTCTACCTCATGAATTACAAATGTAATAATTAACTTGTTTTATCAAAACTATCGTTTGAGAATTGAATGATGGACAATTATAAACGATAAAATTAGAACAAAGAAACAAAACCAAAATATAAATAGAAAAAGATAGAATGAGACAAAGAAGAAGAAAATCCAATATTGAAAAAATGAAGGAAAAGACAAAAATTGAAGGAAAAAATAGAGGGAAGATGACAATTGCTACATAAACGAATGATTAAGGTTTGGTTTTTCTCATCAAGTAGCATAAATTATTACGTTAAAGATATGACCTAACTAGTAACCAAGTCGGCCCAATAACATCTACCATGGTTTTGTTTTTATGATTATTTTTAATGAAGTTAAATATTTTAGTTCAATATAGATAAATTTTATTTTTATTTTGGTTTAAATACATAGTATATATATATATATATATATATATATATATATATATATATATATATATATATATATATATATATATATATATAAGATTAGGATTTGTAACGGATCGGATCAGATTAATTTCATATTGGACTCTGGAAAACAAAATACCCAAGGAACAGTCGATCAGTTTTAATGAAAATGAGGTTCCGAGGAATTTAAATTGGGACACCGTTTCGGATTACATATCTTCTTAATTAGATCAGATCTATTGAATCTTTATGTAAATAAATATTTTTATAAATCGGATCGAATACGGATCGGGTTCGGATTAAAATTTGCCCCTTTGACAGCACTCTTCTTTATGATAGAAAATAAAACTCAACATTATTTATAAGAGGAGATCATTACATAAAAATTAGATGGAGGGGATCCATTCCGACATTTTCCGTCAATTCATTCTATTGATTATTTGTTTATGTTATTATTAACATTCTTAGATAATGATATGCAAATTAAAATATTATGATGAGTCAGTATATCATTGAATTAGCCCATTTGCAAAAGTTTGTCTCCTGGATTATATGAAAGACAAGAATGAGATGTGACAACTGATTATTTGAAATTTTAAACTCTTGAGGAATGCGCAATTGATATCTTCTATCTCCAAATCTAACAATATCTTATTATATATGTCTTTAATATAATTGTTGAGATTTAAGAATATATTCCCTATTGGGAAGATGCATGTTTGATAGTATATGATAGGGCATTTTGTAACATTGGTATTGCTGGATAGTGTTACTGGATACGTAAATAAATATTTAGTACAATACTTTAAATATTGATTGTAATATTAATACTACCGTAAAATAATTAGATTAAAAATAATGGAATTAGCAACACACGTGCATCCACAGTCGTTATCTCATCTTTTAGAGAAAAAATAATCACGTTCCTCTCATTTTTAAAGGTAAAATTATAACGTTATTTAGTCTACTAGAGGGAAAATCATAATGTTTTCCTTCGTTGATCATTATCACGTTACAATTTTACGTCAAAAAGATGAGATGATGGCCACGTGGGGTGCACGTGGCCGATTCTGTCCATTTTAATCTAATTATTTGATTGTGATATATATAAATATCGTAATCAAAATTTAAATTGCGACACTAAATATAAATTTAGATATATAGTGGAACTAATATTACAAAGTACCCAATTATATAGTACCAAATATGCAAATTTCCCTATTCTCTCGTATAAAATGGTAGAAATCACAGCATATGGCATGCCAATACATTTATTTAACTAAATACATCCAGATACTCCCCCACCCCCCCTAATTACATGTATGTACATTTATATTGGTATTTGTCCTCAAAATAATTTTAGGCATCCAATTCACTCGTTCAAAAGTGTCTTGCATGGCATAAATTCAAAATATATTTTAAAGTGGACGAGAGTTGATATATTTTATATTTAAGAGGGACTAATATGTTACACTACATTGATAAGAGGGACAAATTTGCTATAAAAAATTTAAAAGGGAAGAATATGTTATAAGAGGGATGAATGTGATACATTACATTGATAAGAGGGACCAATCTACTACAAAAAATTTAAGAGGGACGAAAATACAAAAATTGACCCATAAAAATGACCAAAATTGCTATTCAGTCAAAAAATAGAATTGATGGAGTATATATTTATAAAAATAATGAATTATGGATACATTATACATATGCAGCACCTTGAGTATATATTAGCATGACGACATTTACTAAATTCATTAATTTTTAGAAAACAGATGAGATTTCGTTTATTCATTCAACCAATTCAAAGGTTGCATTGTCTATTACAACAACCACCTAAAAAAAAAAAAATCAGTAAAACACTTGGAGTATACAAATGACTTCTTGGGAAGAAGAGGCTAGGGCCATCCTCTCAATTCCGATTGGGAATCGCACCACTAGAGACGGTTTATTGTGGCATTTTGATAGACTTGGGATTTATACGGTTAAGTCAGGCTATCGACTTCAGCAAGATCAAAAAATACTTGCTAGAGAAGCCCAAACGGGAGGTCCGAGTTCCAGATTTAGCCGAAATTGGAATTGGATCTGGAGTTCTGCAGTACCACCCAAAATACGTATGTTTCTTTGGAGTTGCTGCTCGCTTTCACTTCCGGTCCGCGAGCGTCTTCAGTATCGCAAACTCCTCTCGGAAAGCACTTGTCCTCGGTGTGGTCTTGCCTCCGAAACCATTATGCACTGCCTCTTGAAATGTCCGTATGCACGGCAAGTCTGGGCCCTCTCCGAAACGCCTTTTGCTGCCTATAACAGTGATCTTGAGGTGGCTGAAAATTGGCTTCAACTTGTTCATAACAGATTAGACAAAAAGGAGTTTGGGCGCTTCGCAATCCAGTGTTGGTGGATTTGGTTTAGTAGAAATAAGCTTTTGTGGGAAGGAGAAGATTTTCCGCCGCACTTGACCTGCTCTTTTTCTTCTATTTTCTTTGATAGGTATGCTTCTTTGGCCCCTCATGTCCAACATACACAAGCAAACAGGGCTGCTGCTAATTGGAATCCACCTCCACATGGAAGTGTTAAAATAAATTTTGATGCTGCGCTTAATGTAAATAATGAGACCATTGGCATTGGACTTGTGGTAAGGAATTCTTTTGGGGAATGTATTGACTGGAAAGGTCTCACTATCCAGTTACCTTTAGATCCCGAGGCTGCTGAAGCTTTAGCGGCGCTACGCGCTTTAGAATTTTGCCGACTCTCAAATTGGCAAAACTTGATTCTCGAAGGGGATTGTCTTGCCGTTATCAATGGAATCTCAAACCAGTTTGTTTCTACAGGTGTGCTTGGCCCTATTTATGAAGATATAAAAATCCTAGCTAGGGATTTAGTTTCTTTTAAAGCTTGTCATGTTGTTAGGGAATGTAATAAAGCGGCTCACTGTCTAGCTAAGCTTGCTTCTATTTGTTATTCTTTCTCTTCTGTTATCCCTGCTTCTGTGCTTGACATTGTAAGTTTGGATTATCCTTGAAGTAATATATTACCCTCGGGTGTTTTCTCAAAAAAAAAAAAAAAAAGCAATTTCATGTGCTAACTCGATTACCTTCCCTTTTTACTTTTTAATAACAAATTATACTAGTGTATATATTTGAATCATATATAATTTATAATATGTATGCCTTAGTTACATATCTTTTTTGTATTGTTACTTTGATATTTATATAATTCTTAGAAATTAAAAATGGGATTATTACATTTTTTGTGTCACAACTATAGCTCGTTGACGTTTCTACAACGTATTTTTCGGGCTGACATATTTGTTGCTACAATTTTAACATCGATGACAATTTCGGTGCCAATTGAGGCTTAATTCTATAATTGGCCCGAAATCCTCCACGTACGGGCCACATGCCATGAAAATTGGCCCGCACAAGGGGAATTTCGGGCAAATTTCGAAATTGGACCTCAAATGGCATCAAAATTACCACTGATGTTGAAGTTGTGGCATCAAATGTGCTAGCTCGAAAATTTACAGGATAGAAACACCAGCGAGCTATAATTGTGACACAAAAAATGCAATAATCTCATTTAAAAACCATAATTTTGTATATATTATTTTAATTGTGCATTACACTTTTATATATAATGAAACTTATTTTTGAGATATGTCAACTTTTTACTTTTCGTTTAATAAATATGAAATATAATTAGATTATAATACCCCATTGACAAATCATTAATAAATATTTGTCTCCATGAACCAAAAAACATGAAGCGTGCAGTCACGACATAGACAAAGTCCCACACGTTATTGGCGGCCCACGGTCGGTAGCACCCCCCCCCCCCCCCTTTCAAATTCCCAATAGTCTTTTCCACATCCTTACTAAATCTACTTCCACTCTTCAAAACCAAACCCAAAAATTTAAATCTCTCCACACAATTAACAACATTGTACATTCAATTGAAATGAGAACATTGTGTCCTAACCTCGACAGAGAAGATGGGCTCGAGACCGTTCTTGAAGTCCCAATCCCCGAAGAATTATTTGGTCCTAATTACAAGAAGCAAAAATCTTGGAAAAGCATGAAATCTTGGGTCATGAAATCAAACGTTGAAAAGGATGTTGTTTCGGTTTTTGGAGGGCGTGATGCCGAAATTCAATTCTTGCTTGGAGTAATTGGAGCCCCTTTGATCCCTCTTCCAATTCGATGTGATCAAACCGTTTGTGACAACATTAAAGGACATCCCATTGTAAGTCATGTTCCATTAATTGATACATGTAACATAATTTGTAGTAGCTACTCTATTTTTTTATTAGCAAAAAACCACCTTTGAAATTGGTTCATGAATTATAGGGAGGTTATAGTCTTTTTTTAATGTATAGGGGGGTTATTGCGAATTTTTAAAGTTAACAGGGGGATAAATGTCAATTTTTCAAGTGGTTGAAGATGTATTGGCATTTTTTGGTGGAGATATAATTGTCATTTTGGTTTGAAAGGGATTTTTTGCTAATAAAAATTAGCACGGGTTTTTGGTAATTTTGTAATAAAAATAATATAGGGATTTTTGCTAATTTCATAAAGCATAGGGGTGTTTTTGCATTTTAATTTTTCAATCATATCTCATGTTCATAATCAAGAATTATTGTATGTAATAATGTAATTTTTGCTGGTCATAGGCGTAATCTAAAATCAGGATCTCATGTCATGAAAAAAATTGCATATCCAATTTGAAAATTACTTTGATGATTGTTATATATTTTAAAATATTGATTAAATCTTCATAATATTCTATTTTTTCCAACATACTATCTCTTATTACAGTAAAAAAGCTAGACCAATTATCTCGATCTTTCATCGTAAATATATTTTATTAATTTTAATTTTGAAAAATTACTTGCAACAGAAAAAAAATGTCACGCGATGAAAATAAAAAGACAAAAATACCCTTAAGGCCATCTAGAGGCTCTACTATGCCTTGTTAACAATTATGCATTGTGTGCAGGAAACTTCAATTGCTAGATACATAGTACAACAATACATAGCGGCTACGGGGGGCGAACATGCTTTGAACTCGATCGAGAGTATGTACGCGATGGGGAAGGTAAAGATGGCGGCATCTGAATTTGTGGCTGGAGAAGAAATGAGCTTGAGTAATAATACTAATACTAAGCATATGAAATTGAAAAACATGAAACATGGACATGGCGAAATTGGAGGCTTCGTATTGTGGCAGAAACGACCCGATTTATGGAGTTTGGAATTGATTGTATCAGGTTGTAAAATTAGTGCTGGTAGTGATGGTAAAGTGGCTTGGAGACAAACTCCATGGCAGAATTCACATGCATCTCGCGGTCCACCTAGACCTCTTCGTCGATCCTTGCAGGTAATTTTTACGATATTTTGCGAAAATATTACCGTTTGAGTTATTTTTAGTAGTAAAAATCCGTGTTATTTTCATTGGTGAAAGACCTCCTCCCAAGAATACATATTTGGCAAGAAAAATGATAATAGTACTCCACAAAAAATTGCGAAAATTCCCCTCTTAACCTAAAAATTTATCGGTCATCCCTATTTTACTTTGAAAATTTGCAATAATCTCCCCATTCACCTTAAAAATTGACATTAACCTTCTTATTAACTTACGAAAGAACTAGCATGGAGTTTTTTGCTAATAAAAAAAAGGAACACAAGAAAGTTTTTGCTAAATAAAGTAATACAACGGGGTTTTGTTAATTAGGCAAAGCACAGAGGGGATTTTTGCATTTACCTCGAAAATATTTGTTTTGAACTAGAATATTTATTGGAATACTAAAAAGAAGATAGGAGTCATTGTATGAAATTGTTGAAAGTTTTTTACTTTAACATTGACAAAATAACAAGTAAATAATAAGCACTAAAGAAAATATTATTAAAACTCATAAGTTTGTCAAATTTGGTAGATGTGCTTACAGTTGTCAAAAAGATGAAATTAAGGTGAATTATTAATTTATAGAGTTTTTGTTTGAAAGAAAGAAGAGATCCAATTAGGCTTAAAATATTTTCTTATTTTCTTAGTAGTGTCCCACTTCTTGCTGGTCCATGTGACCCCATATGCATATGGCTCAGCCTAAATCCTTTATTCTACCTAATCAGAATCTTTACAGATAATTCCTTGTATAAATTATGTGGATTTTTCCAAGGATTTTAAGATTATGAATCATTGATTAATTTGTCAACTTAAGTTTGGTTGTAAACTTTGTCACAAACTAAATTCCACCCCCTAAATGCCAAATTATGGACCACATGGTATGACAAAATTATCTGAGTACAGATGGCCTTTTGAAAGAATGGACATTAGAAGCACATACTTAAGTTTTTGTCTTCTTTTGTAATTTAAACTAAGCTAAGGCAATAATATCCCCTGTGGTCTGCCTAATTGGCAAAAATTAAACCACCCTATGTTATTTTTATTAGCAATATCCCACCCCCCCCCCCCCCCCCCATGTTCTATTTTTTTTTATTAACAAAAAATCCCATTTGAAAGTCCATATATTAATTGGGGGGATGTGATTACGAGGGTTATTGAAATTTTTTGGTTAATGTATATTGGTTATTTTTCTGCATAATATGTACTCTATCATGGGTGGGGACCTATTGCTAACAAAATAATAGTACAGGGGATTTATTTATGCTAATAAAAATAAAACAAGGGGGTTTTTCGCTAATTAGGCAAAGTATAGGGGGTATTTTTGCAATTTCATTCTGTATTATATGGAAAAAGTTGATGGTACGTAACTAGTATCTTAAAATCATCACTGACTTATTGTGATTACACTATATGAACAGGGACTTGATCCAAGATCAACAGCCAACTTATTCGCGAACTCCACTTGCGTTGGCGAAAAAACAGTAAACGACGAAGACTGCTTCGTGTTAAAGCTAGAAGCCGAACCTTCGACCCTAACGGCAAGAAGCAGTAGCAATGTTGAGATCATTAGGCACACAGTTTGGGGGTGTTTTAGTCAAAAAACAGGCCTTTTACTCCAATTAGAAGACACTCATCTTCTAAGAATAAGAGCCCCGGGAAACGACGTCTTTTGGGAAACAACAATGGAGTCCTTGATACAAGATTACAGAACAATTGATGGTGTGAATATTGCACATAGTGGGACAACTTGTGTTTCATTGTTTCGATTTGGTGGGAACACGGAAAGCCATACAAGAACGAGAATGGAAGAGGTTTGGAGTATTGAAGAAGTCGATTTTAATATTAAGGGGCTCTCGAATGATTGTTTTTTGCCGCCTTCTGATTTGAGAAAAGAAGACGAAATTGTTAATGGTGGTGATTTTGATAAAAATGCGAGATTATTGCGTAAGGGTTGGGGTGATTCGACGAGGGTTAGAGGCGCGATAGGTGGGTCGAAAGTAGTTGCTATTGATGAAGATAATTTGGAATTGTTTGAAATTGATGAAGAGTTGTGAATGTAAATAGTGTGTTTGATCTTTGGTTGATTTTTGTATATATAGCTACCGGCAAAAGAGTAGTGAAACCAAAGATTATTGAACTACATCTTGTCAATTTAACGAGGCCACTTTTGAGAAATCGAAGCACGATGTTACATGTAATTATTTTATGTAATTATTTAATATAAAGAATACAATATAGTATGTGATATGATGTAGTATATTTGATTCTTTTTAAGTATATATAGTGGTATTGATTTTATTTTTTTTTGGTTTCCCAATGGTTTAATTCCTTTTGAGGCGCGTGGGGCATATAAAGTGAGAATCTCTTTCAACATGGATTTGAATCTGAGTCCGCTATTTTGTAGTGACTAGTCCCTTTCAATAAACCAACCACTTGTTGATTTCTCAAGTATTATATAACAAATATTTGCTGCATACACATTTTTCTTTTTGGTTACTTTTAGGTGAAAAAGGAAAAAATGGGCCCATAATTTTAGCACGCTGGTAAGTTTATCAAATGTCTTTGACAGGCAATTATACCACATAGTTTATAAATCGAGAAAAATATTTTATTGGTAGCATAGGATAATCATACTTATAATTTTGGTATCATTAATATAAAAATGCAAATTTGATATCATAAGTTACGTTTTTACAGCGAATTTGGTATCAAATCCAAATTTTCTTAAAATTTTTAATGATAATTTAACCCCAATAAAATGTATAATGTTCAATTTACCCCTCGTTAAAAAGAGCATTTTATCCCCTAAAATTCTGTAAAAGTTTCACATCGTCTCCACGATATTATTATAGGCGGCACTTATCCTCTTTATTATGATAATGTGGCATTTTACCCTATGTGTTATGATAAATGTGATAATTTATTCCCTATATTATAAAATAGTTTGCATGCCTACTTTGAATTTCGGCAAGTGATTTACACTCTCCGGCTGAATGGGGTAAATTGATTTTTTTCGAAATTATAGAGCGGTAAATTGAACATTTATGCATTTCAAAGGGGGTAAATTGCCATTAACTTTGTAGAAAATTTGGGTTTGATAACAAAATTGCAATTAAAACCTATCATATGGTACCAAATTTGCATTTTCGTATCTAATGGTAAAAAAGTGTAAGTTAGTTTATCGTGTGATACCAAAAAAAAACAATATTTCTTTTATAAATTCTGAATCAATTCAATCCGGAAATGGTCCGAGTTAGCATTATTCGCGGGCCATGTGCTCAAGAATTTGAGAATATAAATGAATTGAAAAGTAATAATTGCATATTTATCCCCCAAAATTATTAATTGAACATTTTGATTGAAATAGGTGCTATGGACTAATTCTGTGTTGTGTATTTTGGGGTGCAAAGTGTCAAAAATTCAGAACCTGTCCAAAATAATTCTCATTGGTTAGAAATTTTATCCTACCTGCTGTCTCCATACGCTACTTTGCTAAAAGTTCTCCATTACTTTCAAACTCAACACTACCATCTCTTCATCTTCATTTTGGTATTGTGATTGCTTTTTTAAAAAGATAAAGTTCTCAAATGGCAGCTGCATATGCTGCTCTTGTTTCTCTGATGCATATAATAGATCAGATTCAGAAATATGGTCGCCATTCATTTTCACTTAACAAAGAACAAATTGAATCCATTCAAGAAAGGGCCTTGTGTTTGGTAGATTTTCTAGAAAACTACTCCAATGGAGATAGCAAAGAAGCGGAAAAATTGGGGAGTCAAATCGCAGATACAGCTCATGCAGCAGAAGATATAATAGAATCGAGAGTTGTGGATTATATTCATGAACATCAATCAACAAGTTTTGACGAAACGAGGTCCAATCCCTTCTGTCAACGACTGGAAGAAGTGATAAAAGAGATGGATTTTATGAGAAAAGAGGCTCTGAAGATTAAAGAGAAAAGGGAGGTTAAAGATCAAATACCTAAATATTCAATACCTTCTAGTTCTTCAAGCTATATACCTGTTGGCAAGGAAATTATGGTGGGATTTGATGATATCTTGATTCAGATAATGGATATACTCACCAAACAACAATCCGATCGCAACATCATCCCAATTTTCGGAATGGGAGGTATTGGTAAGACAACACTTACTAGAAATATTTACGAGAATCCTGTTGTTGTGCAACATTTTGATCTTCGTGCTTGGATTACAGTATCCCAAGAATATGAAATAAAAGAAATTCTTTTAACCCTTTTGAGTGAATTTGGAGTTAGTGAAACACAAGGGATGAATGAGAGCCAATTAGGAGAAAAATTACATAAATGTTTATGTGGTAGGAAATATTTAGTTGTAATGGATGATATGTGGAGTATTAATGTTTGGGACAAGGTAAGGTTGTTCTTTCCAGATAATAGGAATGGAAGTGGAATCATGATAACAACTAGACTATCAAACATGGCTACTCATTTGGGATCTCGTGGCCTTCAAATGAATTTTCTAGACGAAGAGAAAAGTTGGAACTTGCTTCGTGAAAAAGTATTTGGCCAACAAAAATGTTCTCTTGATCTCGAGCAAATAGGGAAGAAAATCGCGAAAAATTGTAAAGGACTTCCTTTGTCAATAGTGGTGATTGGGGGACTCCTTGCAAAGTCCAATATGACACGAGAATATTGGGATCACGTTGCAAATGAAGTAAACTCTATTGTAAATCTAGCAGATGATGGACATTGCTTGAAGATATTATCATTGAGTTATAAGAACTTGCCTATTCATTTAAAACCATGTTTCCTATATATGGGAGTTTTTCCTAAAGATCGTAAGATCCTTACATCCCGGCTCATCAAACTATGGGTTGCTGAGGGATTTTTGAAACCAAATAGTGCCAAAGGCATTGAAGAGGTTGCAGAGGAGTACCTGATCGATCTTATTGACAGAAATCTCGTTATGGTTCACAATCAAGGATCTAGAGGGAAAATGAAAACCTGCAAAATTCATGATCTTTTGGGGGACCTGTGTTTAAGGGAAGCTCAAAAAGAAAAGTTCATTTGTGTCGTAGGGGCAAGAAGTTTTGACAGTTCACAAGCCTTAGACAATCAACGTCGCATTGTCATTGATGGAAGCAAAACAGAGCAAAAACATTCAATTAATTTCAATAATCAAGGCGCATGCTCAACATCTCTTGCCCGCTCAATCACATCTAACAATGATGGGGGTTCACCCTTGCCTGGTTGCAAATTGATAAGGGTATTGAGTTGGAAAAGACCTCATCCTAATTTACTCGAAGTTGCTTTTGATCTAGTCAACTTAAGGTACCTTTCATTTAAACTTAGTTGGGGATCTAGTTTCAAATTTCCATCTTCAGTAAATTTATTATGGAACCTACAAACCTTAATTATTCAAGGACTTAAGAAAGGAACTATTGCACCACCGGAAATTTGGGAGATGAAACAACTTAGACATCTCAACTTTTTAGAAGTTTCTCTTCCTAATCCTCCTCGAAGTGACGCAATAGATGGGCCAAAATACTCTAATTTGGAAAACTTGCAGACCCTTTTAGAAGTATATGACCTAATCTTTAGTGAAGAGATCCTCAAGAGAATCCCTAATATCAAGAAATTACAAATTTTTTATGAGGATTTATGGGGGGATTTTAATAAAGGGATAGACTATTGTCTCAACAATCTTCAACATTTACATAAACTCGAATCACTAGGTTGTCGCTTTGGCAAATTTCCAAACGAAACTCATTTGGTGAAGAACCTAATTTTACCCCATTCACTCGAGAAGTTGTCTTTATATGGAAGTTACATACCTTGGGAACATATGAGGATAATAGGGTCTCTGCCCAATCTTGAAGTGCTCAAATTAAAATATAATTCGTTCAAAGGACAAGAATGGAACCCAATTGATGGACAATTCCTTTCCCTGAAATTCTTAGAAATTGGTACACGTAAGCTAAAGTTCTGGAACGCAGATAGTATCCATTTCCCAAAACTTGAGCAACTTTTTCTAAATTACATGATAAATCTGGAGATGATCCCATTGGGTATAGGAGAAATATCAACTCTTCGATCGATTCAACTAGAAAATTGCAGCGATACGGCTGTGCGTTCGACAATTGACATTTTAAACGAGCAAGAGAGCCTAGGTAACGATGGAATTCAAGTTCATGTTTTGCTCATGCAGAGTACACAGCTAAAGAACTTGAAAGCAAGCAATAACTTCAAGTTTTCTTTCTCTGATAAATACGATAATTTCAAGTCATTTATCAGTGACAGGTATGAATTTAACTTTAATCTATGTACTCTTATTATATTAACATCTAGACTTTATTTATATGTGCCTCTTGTGTTTATCGCATTAGGGACAAAGCATCGCCTTATTGGTTGAGAGGGCAACGCTTTTAATTTGACAAGGCATCGTTTCAAGCAGTGTTGTTAAAACCGGACCGGACCGGCCGGTCCGACCGGTTCGACCGCGAACCTGAAGCTGGTTCGGTCCGGCTAATTGACTGGTTTTAACGGTTCGACCAGTAATTCGCCCGGTTCGACCAGTAAAACCACTAAACCAGTAGGCTCACCGGTTCGCTCTCCGGTCCGATTTTAAAAACATTGGTTTCAAGGCGTGGCCGAGAATAATTCTCAATTTGGTTGTATTTGCACCCGGGATCCTCAAATATTATCTTCTGTGATGGAAGGTACACTATTTTTGCACTATATTTTTGGTTTGTTAAACTTAGGGATTTTTGACAAATTAACTCTATGAGATATATATAATGGGCGATTTACCTCTTTCTGATATGAAAATAAGTAATTTACCTCCATCTGAAATGAAATAATGATCAATTTACCCTCATATGATATGAAATAATGAACATTTTACCTCCTTTCTAGTGGAGGTATTGCGCACACACTCTATAATGCTACAGACTTCTTTTTCATATAAAAAATGACCAATTTAACACAACCCTTCACAACATATTCAATTCACTTTACTCCCCTTATGATATTTATAAATAGGCTATTTAACTCCCTGAAATATGCGTAAATGAGCACTTTAACTCCCTGTGATATTGCATAATATGCATTTTACCCTTTTGTAAAAATGTAAACAGAGATAATTGCATTTTTGGTACAGAGCTATAGGTCAATTCCCACTTTTGGTACTTAGCTTTATGTGTCCAACATATTTGGTACAGAGCTTTAACAAATTGTGACACATATGGTACAACTGTTAAAAATTTCCTTTAAGTGATGACATGGCAGTTAAGTCTAATTTCAAAGTTGATGATATTACTTATGTTGACTCTTATTTTTACCCCATAATATTTCAGGTTACCAAAAAAGCCCCACACCTCCAAATTTTATAAGGATTTTAGTCTACCTTGTTGTCAAATTTCAAAATTAACTTGATTTTGAATAAGACTATGTGCGGACCAATTTAAAAAATTACTTATTTTATTTAAATAACTAATTTAAACAATATTAATAAGTTAAATAATATTTTAACATAAATGTCACAAAAATTAGGAAAACATATTCTTTTTAAATATAAAATTTATATAATAGCATTAATCTATTTAATATTTATGTGTTAACCCAATATAATCACTATATATCTTCTACCTCCATGGCTCTGATACCATTCTGGACCCAGGTACACTCATAATATAAGTCTTAGGATTAGATCGGAATAAGGTTTACAAGAAAATAAATCCATCAAATAATAATCTTAATAAATTCATGTTCAATATCAAAAAGCCCAAGAAAACGCCTTCACAACGGCTGGAAAGGGGCAAAGATATTTACTGATGAATCCATAAGATTATTCTTGCCAGAAATATAATCTTAACCATAATCCTAATTTCTTATATTATTCATGACCCATGTTCAAAATAATACTTTAAACACATGGGGTTTCTGATACATAGCAATGTATGGTTCAACACATGATTAAAGAGTATTTAGCCTATTATTAGGCTAAATATAAAACACAAATATAAAAATTAAAAACAGAAAAGTAAAAGGAATACCTCAGTAGGAACTTCAAACCAAAGCTTTTATTTATTTCTCCGAATATATTTTACAAGATATATATTACAAAACAGAAATATAAAAACTGTATGTATTACAAAGGGAGTAGTAGTAGTAGTAGAGACGGTAGTGGAAAGATCCCTTCCTTAGCAGATTATATCTGCTTTTATAGAGTCTGGGATTCCGGACTTGAAATCTTCATTTAATTCTTTTTAATACTATTTAGAGCACTTATTCACCCGTGACTTCTTTTTCCAAAAGTTATAACTTTTCCTATTCATACTTTTTTCAAAAGTATTATTTTCACTATTCAGGAATCTTGAATAGTAACTATTCTTCCACTTGTTTATTGTCTTCATCTGCCGACAACTATTTTCCTGATCTGATGTTATCAAATATGGTTTCCAGCTCATACGCATTTTGTAAATCTTCATCATCATAATCCTCATAAGGATCTTGGGCTTCTCCTGCTAGATCACCTTTTGGTGCGGACGCCATAGACGTGTCAGATTTTGAGTCAGATTTTGAATCTTCATCCAAGAATTCTTTGAAATTCTATTTCAAATCTTTTTTCATTTCCTCTATATATGCTTTAATAATTTCAGCTCTAGACAAATCTTGTCTTTTCATTTTTAATTTTCCAGATATAACTTGGAATGGACTAGGAGTATCTTCCTGATCTTTGCTTTTATAATTTAAAAGTTTAGACTGAATTAATTCTTCAGTTTCTGCGCCGAATAATTTTCCAGAGGCTGGATCAATCTTGTTCATTTTTTTCCAAAATTTTGAGAATGATGTCCTATAAAGACAAGGGATCTGGTGTTCGGTATAACCAACCTTAGGGATCCACTTGGATATCCAAGGAATTGAAAATTCAATAAAAAAGTGCATTGAAGCTATGAGCTCATCTGCTTTTTGTACAGCTATTAGCTGGGTAATCTGAGGGGATAAATCTATCCATTCTGAATATAATTTTTTCCAGGATTCTGGAAGGATTTGATATGTAGGACCGTGGTATGACCACCAATTTACGAACCAATTTGGTATAGGAGATTTATATACTTCTCCACAAATCTTTATAAACTAAGTATGTTTTTTCTTATTATTCTGATAATATAATACCTTATCAAAGGCTGAGATATAATCCCAATAATTGAATTTAAAATTTCTATGAAAATTTGCTTAAAGCAACTGAAAGCTGTGAAATTACTCACTTTGCTTCAAATGATAAAAAAAGTTATACTTTAAGTAAGATCATTGTGAAAAAGATTTTTTCATATCAAGAGTGGGGGTTATCTACCTTCAAAGAGAAATGTTGGATGAAGATGAAGATAGAGTGCGAAGAAGATAAGTAATTAAGGGATGGTTTTGATGATTTCCAAAACATCAGAATCAGCTAAGTATGGAAAGCTTAGTTCCCTTAGAAGAATTTTGAACAAGTGAAAGAAGACATCAGAAGAGTTCAAATTTCAAAGCCCAGAAGACTAGTGATCTCATGCTGAAACAGCAATCAGAAGGGTAGACCATCAGCTGACTCAAATCAGATTAGTTCAGTATTTGATCAGCAGAGTATCTATCAGAAGAGTTGCTTTGATCAGCAGAGTAGAAGAGATCATGAGAAGAGTCCAACGGTAATAAATGCACCGGGTGAAATAAATGCTGGAAGAGAAGGGTAGTAATGGCAAATGATTGGAATTTACTCTCGGATCAGCAGAGTGCATTTAATGCAGCTACAGGAAAGTACAGCAGAAAAAGGACTGTAGCAGGTAGCCGTTCTGAAATTGGGCTAAGGCTATGGATTTGTGATTTGATCTCCTTCAACGGTCATATTTTCAAATCCAAGTATAAATAGAGCTGAATTCGAAGTGAGACTACACAACAACAACATCTGAGATTTCGCATTCGAAGCAGAAATTTTTCTAAGTCTCAAGAAGCTCGAACAGCTCACTTGTCTGGTGGAAGTCATCTGTTGACAGAAACCCAGTTGAAGAAAACAGAAAAATACAATCTGAGTGTTTTGTATTAGCTGAGTGTTCTGAAAAGTTAGAATCCATCTTTGTGAGTGATTCTACTTTAGAGGATAGGTTTTCTGAGTGAATTCCTATTGTGAGCTTATAGCCTTTTCATTTGTTGTCTAGGTATAAGTGGGGAAATATTGTAATCTGTGTGATTATAGTATAACCCAGAATCTAAGTGATCTGGAAGAGTGAACTAAAGGATTTTTATCCATATAACCACTATAAAAATTCTTTATGTTATCTTGCATTTAAGTTTTCTTGCATATTTTGAACTTTGCATATTTCAACACTTTGAATTATCAAAAGATTTTATAAGGAGTTTTAAAACTGGGGATAAAATCTTTTTAAGGACTTAGTCTACTTGTGAAAAACACTTTCTAACATCAGCTGCAAGTATACTCTTGATAAAACTGATTTTCACTGAAATCAGCTAAGTAAACTGTAAGAAGAGTGGTCACTCTGCTGTTCAAGATTTGTTCACGATCAGCATAGTTATCTTACTGTTCTTCATCAGCTTAGTCTGCTGACAGAAGAGTAAAAAATTTTTAAGTCTAAAATTTTCAGAGGTCTATTTACCCCCCTCTAGACTTCATCTGACCACTTGGGACCAACAAGTGGTATCAGAGCAGGTGGTTCATTAGAATCAGCTGCCTGATCAATGAGCTTGATCCAAGTGTTTTTCAAAGGTTTTCAAAACTTTTCAAAAGAGCATCTTTTTGAAAATTTAAAACTTTTTGAAAAATGGACTATATCAGCCATGTTCCCCACATTGCTGGTATGTCTTTTGAAGATTGGAAGATTAGAATGAAAATCTTTCTAGCTGCCTACAATGACAACATGTATACATGTATCATTAAAGGTCCATTCAGATTCACAAAGACCATAAAAATCAATGAAATTGATACGGTTGTGGAAAAAGACCTTCATTAGATGACTCCAGAGGAAATAAAGCTATTCAATCTGGATAAGGTCGGAAGATTCATCATGACTAAAGCCCTGGACAATGATCGGTTTGACAAAGTCAAACATTGCAAGACTGCAAAGGAGATGTGGGATAAAGTCAGAGATATGAGCGAAGGAAACGACGCCATTAAGGAGCATCAGCTGAGTGTTGCTCGGGAAAAGCTGGACAATTTCAAAATGAAATCTGGAGAGACCATTGATCAGATGGATACTAGGTTCACCAGAACATTGAATGAAATCTTAAAGCTTGGAAAAACCTTCACGGACAAGGAGATAACCATCAGAGTGCTGAAGGCTCTACCTCCAAAATTCAACATGAAGGTGACAGCAATGGAAGAATCAAGGGATTTGGGAAAAATCTCTCTTACAGAGTTGTTCTCAGTACTCAAGGCATATGAGTATAAACTGCCTAGAATGGGAATTGAAGAAACCTCAACTTCAGGACCCACATCTGCCTTAGTTGCTGCTGAAAACACCAGAAGACCAGCACAGAAAAGCAAAGAAGTGGACTCAACTGATGAAGCCACTCTACTCAACAAAAAGGAGTACACTGCTGGAGATGTAGCATTGCTAATGAACAATTTCAAGAAGTTCTACAAGAGAAAATTGAAGAACAAATACAACAATGCTTCTACTTCTAAACCTAACTTTTCTTCTCAAGATAAAGAGGATTATAAAGCCAAACTAATGTGTTATAACTGCAGGAAATTGGGACACTTCATCAAAGACTGTCCATATCCAAAAGCAGAAAAATACACTGAAGAAGAAAAGAAGATAAGAAAAGAAAGAAAGCATCAGAGAGGCAAGGCAATGATGGCTGAAGCAGAAAAGCTGGCTGCTGTCTACTCATCTGATTCAGATTCAGACACGTCTGATGAAGAATCGTCTGATGAAGAAAAACCTGCTCTCCTCTGCCTGATGGGAAAGGAATCTGATGACTCTGAGGAAGAGGTAACTCCTCTTGACAATGAATTATTTAATTCATTTGAACAAATGATGCTTAACAATACTACTATTGCTGAAGCATACAAAAAGCTTAAGGAAGAGATGATATTGCTAAAAGAGCAAAATAGTTCACTGAAACTCACAGCTGAAAAGCCTAGAGAATCAGCTGAATATAAACAGCTTGAGCAAGAACATGAATCTCTGAAAGCTGAATGTGAAGTTTATAAAGGAAAAATCATGGAACTTGAAAAAGTTATTGAGTCTCATGAAAAATCATCTGTTGCATCCACTCACATGTCTAGTAAACAGAAGATGCCTTTAGAACAGGATAAGCACGAATTGAATCATACTGAGAAGTTTATATCTGCTGACAATAGTAAGGTCATTCTGTATGTTCAAACTGCTAGACCTGCTTCACCTGAGAAAGTATTAAAGGGGACGAAAACTCCTAAGGCTAAAAAGAGCAAAGAGCCTAGTTTAGGTAAACAGACTAATAAGACCAAACAGCAGAGTCCTAAGAAGTCTGCTGATAAAGCTAAAGTCAATCAGACTAGTGGTAAAACTATGTCGTCTGTTAATGAGCAAGCTACTAGTAAGCCAAAGAAGCATAAGAATAAGAAAAATCAAAATGCTTGGTATGGAAATGAGTCATATTATGTGCAACCTGCTGCATATCCTCCTATGTATCATGCACCTCAATTTCCTAGTTACTATGCACCTTACCCTGCTCATCCAATGCATGCATACCCTGCTTATCATGCACCTTACCCTGCTTATGAACACTATTCTTATCATACTGATCATCAACATGACTTATCTGCTAATTATGATAAAAATGAAACTGTTCATGCTCCTGTCAAAACTCAGAAGCCTAAGAAGCCTAAGACATCAACATCTTGGGTTGTCAAAGGTGAAACTAATCCTTCAGGACCCTCTCAATAAGGGTACCTAAAACAATTTTATTTTTGTTTTGTAGGTTAGGATTAAGAGTAGGAGTAAAGTAGAGAAGATTTGGTACTTGGACAGTGGTTGTTCAAGGCACATGTGTGGAAACATACATGAGCTGACTGATGCAGTTGTTGTGGATGGTCCAAAGGTTACTTTTGGAGACAACAAAGAAGGCAAGATTAAAGCTAAAGGAAGACTGATCAGAGGAAACATAGAGATATCTGACGTCTCATATGTTAAGGGCCTCAAATATAATCTGCTGAGCATAAGTCAATTTTGTGACAAAGGATATTCAGTCATCTTCTCAACAGATAAGTGCTACGTTGAACAGATTGGTACAAAGAAGGTAATTTTATCTGGAAGACGACAAGGGAATGTCTACATAGTCGACTGGAATTCTGCTGATAAGAATTCAAATATTTGTTTGGTGGCATCAACACCAAGTGAAGTTAGCTGGCTATGGCACAAAAGGATGAATCATTTAAACTTCAAGACCATAAACAGACTAATAAGGAATGATTTGGTAGAAGGGATTCCAAAAACAGTCATGAGCAAAGACAAGCTCTGTGACGCCTGTCAGAAGGGTAAACAAATCAAGTCATCTTTCAAAAGCAAGAAGCACCAATCTTCTGAAAGAATTTTGGAGCTGCTACACATGGACTTATTTGGACCCATTGATCCAGTCAGCAATGGTGGAAAGAAATACTGCCTAGCTGTTGTGGATGACTATTCAAGATATACTTGGGTGATATTCATGAAAAAGAAAAGTGAAACCAAGGAACATCTTACTAATCTGATGGAACTGATCCAGAATGAGAAAAATACAAAAATATTGAAGATCAGATCAGATAGAGGGACAGAGTTCACAAACTCTACTGTTGAAGAGTATTGTAACATCAAAGGAATACATCATGAGTATTCAGCTGCTAGAACCCCTCAACAGAATGGTGTTGCTGAAAGGAGAAACAGAACACTAAAAGAAGCTGTCAGGACTATGATAGCTGAAGCTAAGCTGCCTCAAAGATTTTGGGCAGAAGCAACAAATACAGCCTGCTTTACCCAGAACAGATGCATGATCAACAAAAATCAGAACAAGACTCCATATGAAGTTTGGAACAACAGAAAACCAAACATTCATTACTTCAAAATTTTTGGTTGTAAATGCTTTGTATTAAATAATGGGAAAAATCACCTTACTGCTTTTGCAGAGAAGGCTGATGAAGCTGTTTTTGTAGGATACTCTACTGTTAGTAAAACTTATAGAGTCTTTAACAAAAGAACATTACTAATAGAAGAATCTATTCATGTAGTATTTGATGAGCCAAGTCAATCTTCTGAAAAGAATCAAAGCACAAATCAAGATCTGTCTAATGATTTGCAGAAGTTGGATATTGGAAAGAATGAAGAATATGTTCCCATCATACTACCTAATTTGAATTCAGCTACTAGCTCAAGTGCTGTTCAAAATCACAGTGCTGATTGTCTAACAGACGAGTTACAAACAGCTGACAGACCAGAGGATGTTCAACAGACTACAATTGTTCAACAGACTGCTACTGGAACTCCAACAGTAGTGTTGCAAGATCAAAACAGAGGACAACATCCAGACCTGCAACCTGATCTTAGATGGCTCAGAAATCACCCACCAGAGTTAGTGATTGGTGATCCATTAGATAGAGTGAAAACAAGAAGAGGTGCTGCACAAGATGCTATGCTTGTCACCTTTCTATCTCAAATAGAGCCTAAACAAATTGAAGAAGCTCTCAGTGATTCCTTTTGGATTGAAGCTATGCAAGAAGAGTTGAATCAATTTGAAAGGAATGAAGTCTGGTACTTAGTTCCTAGACCAAGTCATCAAAGAGTAATTGGCACTAAATGGGTTTTCAGAAATAAGATGAATGAAGATGGTATTGTTACCAGAAACAAAGCAAGATTAGTGGCCAAGTGTTATTGTCAAGAAGAAGGAATAGACTTTGATGAAACATTTGCACCAGTAGCAAGACTTGAAGCAATCAGACTGTTTCTAGCTTATGCTGCTTACAAGAACTTCACTGTTTATCAGATGGATGTGAAGTCTGCTTTTCTCAATGGAGAACTGCAAGAAGAAGTATATGTTGAACAACCACCTGGATTTGAAGCTTATCAACAAGAAGACAATGTGTATCGTCTGAGGAAAGCTCTCTATGGACCGAAACAGGCTCCAAGAGCATGGTATGACAGTTTATCTGATTTTCTTTTAATTAAAGGATTTCGCAAAGGTAAAGTTGACAAAACCATGTTTACAATTGAATGGGAGAATCATATATTAATTGTGCAAATATATGTGGACGATATTATTTTTTGTTCAACTAACCAACAGATGTGTGACAAGTTCTCTAAGCTCATGCAGAATAAGTTTGAAATGAGCATGATGGGTGAATTCAATTATTTTCTTGGATTGCAAGTTAGACAGTTGCCTGATGGTATTTTCATCAACCAAGCAAAATACACAAGAGATCTGTTCAAGAAATTTGGTATGGAAACTAGCTCTACTGCTGCTATTCCTATGTCTACAAGTCTTCGTTTGGATAAAGATGAAGATGGAAAATCAGTGGACACAACCAAATACAGAGGCATTATTGGGTCACTGTTATATCTAACAGCAAGTAGACCTGATATCATGTACTCAGTTGGGGTCTGTGCAAGATTCCAATCAAATCCCAAAGAATCTCATCTCTTAGCTGCCAAGAGGATACTGAAATATATTAAGGGCACTCAAGAATTGGGATTGTGGTATCCTAGAGAATCTGGATTTGAACTTATTGGTTATTCAGATTCAGACCTTGCTGGCTGCAAGATTGACAGAAAAAGCACAACATGTGCCTGTCAGTTCTTAGGTAGTCGTCTGATCTCATGGATGAGTAAGAAACAGACTTCAGTTTCTATATCTACTGCTGAAGCTGAGTGTATAGCTGTTGGAGCTTGCTGTGCACAGATACTTTGGTTGAAGCATCAACTAGAAGACTATAATATCAAAATCAGTGGAATTCCAATCTACTGTGACAATACAAGTGCAATCTCACTTACTCAGAACACTACAAGTCATTCAAGGACTAAACATATTGAGATCAAGCATCACTTCATTAGAGATCATGTGGAAAAAGGAAATGTTATGATAGAGTATGTTCATACTGACAATCAGATTGCTGATATTTTCACTAAACCTTTAAGTGAAGTAAGGTTCTCAACTCTAAGAGCTGAGCTAGGACTACTTAATTTGGATGCATAAGCTGAGGGGGAACTCATCAGAAGACTGAAGTTCAACAGCTTAGTTATCCTTTATTCTATTCAAGGATTAACTTTCAACAGACTAGTTAACTTATGAATTCTTAAAGACAGGGGGAACGTGTAAGACTAGCGGTACTTCTGCTCTAAAGATGAAATTGGTTAATTACATTTAGTTGAAGTTATGTTATCAGAAGATATGTTCTTAATTCCTGAATACTGAAGATTATTTTATCTTGCTGGATTGACAAACAGCAGAGGAAGATTACTAGCTATTGGCTTTCTCTAGTAATATCAGATAACAGATCACTCGTCTGTCCGATAAGTTAAACTCTACTCATCTGATACATTATATAAGCATGGTTATAAAATCGCATCTCTACATTATGAATGAAGACCCTGCTTCTGGTCCAGCAGATTAGTCAACTGAAAAATCAACTCAAGCAGAAGAACAATCCACTGAAAAGGAAGTTCTTGCCTTACCTCCAATCCAAACTGAAGTTGCTTCTACTTCTCAGAGCTTACAGCAAACATCATTGTTGGATTCTATTCAACAAATGATATCAAAAATAAATGAAGGAAATGGAAGAGAAGTTAACTGCAAATCAGAAAGCTGCTGCTGTTCCAATCTATCTGATAGAAGATACTGCTAAGGATGTCAAATCTGTTTGTCAAGAAATGGACATTATCAGAAGAAGGACTCAGAGCACTACTGCTGGTTGGAGACGGATTGAAGAAACAGTTGAGATGGCTATTCAAGCAGAAGATGAAGTTATGAGAGATATGATGAAAGACTTCACTGCTTCATCTAATTGGATTTTGGGAACTCAAATTCAGTTGGGTGATCAAGGAGAAGATATGCTCAAAAGGATGAAAGCTTTTGAGGCCAATCAACTAAATCAACAAGCTCAAATTGATGCCATAGAAGAAAACATCAAGCTTCTTTGTGATTCACTTCAGATTACACCAATCATACCACAATATCCAGTCAACCCTGCTGATGATGACAAAAAGGGGGAAGATAGGGTATTTGGACAGAAGAAAGTTGGAACTTCTTTTGATAAAATAGAAGACAGAGATGGTGCTGAAGCTGAAGAAACTGAAGTGTTGGAAGAATCTGCTGCTGAAGAAGTTGGAGCTGATGAAGAAAATGAAGGCACAAGCAGACCAACAGATGAGAAGATCACAGAAGAAGAAAGTGAAGCTGATGAAACTGAAGCTGAAGCAAAAGCTAAGTCTGATAAAGAAATAGCTGCTGCTAAGGAATCATCTGAAGAATAGCTTGATCCTGATGTCAAGTATAAGAAGATAGAGCTGCTGAGGAAAAGGTTCTTTGAAGAGTTGGAAGCTGAAACTTCCAAACCATCTGAGGAAGAATCTGAAAAAGAAGACAAGGAAACAGAAGAAGAGAAGAAGGAAGAAGACTAGCTTAGACTAGTTCATTTATGTCTTAAAATCCTTGTAATCTTTTATCATTTTGTACTTTTCATTTCTCAAACTTGTAATCTGTAATCTTTTCAATATCTATAAAATTGCAAGCTTAAATCCAACAGACTATTTCTATCTCAGAAATTTTTTAGGATGAAAACTTTAGGTTAGGTACAGGTACTTAGCTGAAGTTTTGTCATCATCAAAAAGGGGGAAATTGTTGGATGAAGATGAAGATAGAGTGCAAAGAAGATAAGTAATTAAGGGATGGTTTTGATGATTTCCAAAACATCAGAATCAGCTAAGTATGGAAAGCTTAGTTCCCTTAGAAGAATTTTGAACAAGTGAAAGAAGACATCAGAAGAGTTCAAAGTTCAAAGCCCAGAAGACTAGTGATCTCATGCTGAAACAGCAATTAGAAAGGTAGACCATCAGCTGACTCAAATCAGATTAGTTCAGTATTTGATCAGCAGAGTATCTATCAGCAGAGTTGCTTTGATCAGCAGAGTAGAAGAGATCATGAGAAGAGTCCAACGGTAATAAATGCACCGGGTAAAATAATGCTGGAAGAGAAGGGTAGTAATGGCAAATGATTGAAATTTACTCTCGGATCAGCAGAGTGCATTTAATGCAGCTACAGAAAAGTACAGCAGAAAAAGGACTGTAGCAGGTAGCCGTTCTGAAATTGGGCTAAGGCTATGAATTTGTGATTTGATCTCCTTCAACGGTCATATTTTCAAATTCAAGTATAAATAGAGCTGAATTCGAAGTGAGACTACACAACAACAACATCTGAGATTTCGCATTCGAAGCAGAAATTTTTCTAAGTCTCAAGAAGCTCGAACAGCTCACTCGTCTGGTGGAAGTCATCTATTGACAGAAACCCAGTTGAAGAAAACAGAAAAATACAATCTGAGTGTTTTGTATTAGCTGAGTGTTGTGAAAAGTTAGAATCCATCTTTGTGAGTGATTCTACTTTAGAGGATAGGTTTTCTGAGTGAATTCCTATTGTGAGCTTATAGCCTTTTCATTTGTTGTCTAGGTATAAGTGGAGAAATATTGTAATCTGTGTGATTATAGTATAACCCAGAATCTAAGTGATCTGGAAGAGTGGACTAAAGGATTTTTATCCATATAACCACTATAAAAATTCTTTGTGTTATCTTGCATTTAAGTTTTCTTGCATATTTTGAACTTTGCATATTTCAACACTTTGAATTATCAAAAGATTTTATAAGGAGTTTTAAAACTGGGGATAAAATCTTTTTAAGGACTTAGTCTACTTGTGAAAAACACTTTCTAACATCCGCTGCAAGTATACTCTTGATAAAACTGATTTTCACTGAAATCAGCTAAGTAAACTGTAAGAAGAGTGGTCACTATGTTGTTCAAGATTTGTTCACGATCAGCAGAGTTACCTTACTGTTCTTCATCAGCTTAGTCTGCTGACAGAAGAGTAAAAAGTTTTTAAGTCTAAAATTTTCAGAGGTCTATTCACCCCCCCCTCTAGACCTCATCTGACCACTTGTGACCAACAAGAAAGATTATATCTTTTCTGAGAAAAATATTTCTATTAAATTCAATTATTGGGATTATATCTCAGCCTTTGATAAGAAATTATATTATCAGAATAATAAGAAAAAACATACTTGGTTTATAAAGATTTGTGGAGAAGTATATAAATCTCCTATACCAAATTGGTTCGTAAATTGGTGGTCATACCATGGTCCTACATATCAAATCCTTCCAGAATCCTGGAAAAAATTATATTCAGAATGGATAGATTTATCCCCTCAGATTACCCAGCTAATAGCTGTACAAAAAACAGATGAGCTCATAGCTTCAATGCACTTTTTTATTGAATTTTCAATTCCTTGGATATCCATGTGGATCCCTATGGTTGGTTATCCCGAACACCAGATCCCTTGTCTTTATAGGACATCATTCTCAAAATTTTGGGAAAAAATGAACAAGATTGATCCAGCCTCTGGAAAATTATTCGGAGCAGAAACTGAAGAATTAATTCAGTCTAAACTTTTAAATTATAAAAGCAAAGATCAGGAAGATACTCCTAGTCCATTCGAAGTTATATCTGGAAAATTAAAAATGAAAAGACAAGATTTGTCTAAAGCTGAAATTATTAAAGCATATATGGAGGAAATGAAATAAGATTTGAAAAAGAATTTCAAAGAATTCTTGGATGAAGAGATTCCTGGATGAGTAGCCTTTGTTGGATTGATATCTTCATAAGATTAAGTATATGAGATTGCCTGTAAGTCCCGCCGAGGTCAGGAGTACCGTTAGGGCAATTGGCTAATCATATATTTAATTAAGTGATATAATACATCCATTTCATTAGTTTTGTTCTTTCTTTGAAGAATTGCAGGGCTCCCGGCTCCTCGTGGTATCAGAGCCATAACTTTTTCCTAAAAAGAGCCCAAGAGTGTATTAATCTTGATGCCGGAGGAGTAGGAGGAAGAAGAACTAGATGAACTCTCATAGCATGACATCCCCAGACCAGTTAATCTCAGTTTCATCCTCCTTGTCTTTACCTCGTCGTTCTACCAGTAAAATAGAAAACCTTGTAGAATATTCTACAATACCAGACTCCGCTGTAGTAGAAAACTCTGTACCCCCCGTAATTAGTCCCTATAATATCTACAGAAAGAAAGGTTCCCTTAGAGGAATCCGCTCTCTTATCTCCTCCAACAGACCTTTAACCAAAGAATATGTCCAGACCTCTAAACTGGATAAATGTGATATTCCTTATTCCAAAAAAGAACAGTATATTACTCTTGCCATTCCTCCAGAATATATCACTTCTTGGCAAAGAGAAGGATATACCCACTTGCACTTTGGTGCCGTTCGCCTTGTGCTTTCTTATCAAGGAAGAAAAGGTCTTCCAGTTACTGCCAGATTGGCTCTTTTAGACACCCGTTTCACCTGCTATGAGCATGCAGTTATCGGAACCGTGGTGACTACTCTCAACAACGGAAGTGCCGTACTCACTTACTTCCCTAATTTTGCCATGTCTCTAAATGACGCCAACCTTCCTACAGCTTTGAAGGTTCAAGTACAGATTACTGGTGCAGATCAAGTTGCATCTGCCATATCTGCAACTCTACATCATCAACTAGTCTACAGACTACAGGATCATGGACTAGATCTACAAGGATCTGGATCTCCTGATGCTCTAATGATCTTGGCTGAATCTGGATCTAACACACCTACCATTGTTCAGATCCCAAGACAGATCCCTCGCAAAGAACTTGAGCTTCTCATGCCTACCGAATGGATCACCAACTACGAATCTCTTCAACAAACTCATGAGCCTATTAGATCTACTACTTATGAGTTCCAAAAAATGAAAGATGGGAAAACTAAAACCATCTTCAAGATGCCTACAGAAGAAGAACCATCTTCTTCCTCAAAGGATATCTTCAGGCAACTGATGATCCAACCAGTAGAAGACAAGAGGGAAAAAACAATGTTCTATGGAGCAAAGATCCCAGTACCCATAGCTTTCTTTAAAGCGGATGGTTCTCATGTATATACCGACAAAATTGATGGCCATTTTCTATGGGATACTGACCCAACCATGTGTGATCCTGACTGTTCTTGTGATGAACAAGATGAAGAGTCTGATGATGATGATAGTGAAGCCAGTAGAAGGAGAAGGAGAAGAAAAGCAAGGAAACAAGACTTTCTTGCAGAGAAGACAGATCTGAGGATCCAGATCTTGACCCTCCAGTTTGTGCTCAACCATTGCCCTGTTATGATCAAGCCTTAAAAATTCTCAGACAAGAACAAAAGAAGAAGGATTGCAGACAATCTGTGCCACCAGTTCTTCATTCAGTTCCATTGGTGCAGCCTTGCATGATGTTTCACAATTACGAATCAGAATGTCCACCTTTGGAAAGAAATACTTCTGGATCTGTTGTTACCAGGCCTTATATCATAACTAATACAGTTGATTCTGAGGGCAGAAGAAAAACTTCTGAGCTAACTCAAGCTGAAGAAGTAATGAATTGGCAGACTACCAACTCTAGAGCTCAAAACAGAACTTTGGTCCAAATTGATTCCAAAGTAGACCAAGTCATTTCACAAGTTCAAGCCAACACTCAAAAAGTTGATTCTATGGCAATGGAACTTGAAGGGATCTATAACAGAGTTGTTAAGAGAATAGATCTCCTTGATAAAGAGCTCAGACAACTAATATCTCAGCACAAGATGGGTCCTGAATTTGATCAGAAAGAAGCTGAAATCAGGAAGCTTAAGAAAGATCTCCATCTAATGGAAGAAGACAGAAAAAGAAGATTTACCCCTAAACTTCCTTTTATACAAACATCATCTGCATCTCTGTTTGAGATACCAAAGTCTTCTCCTGATTATTCCAGAAGGTTTGCCATGGTTTCTGATATACCCTTTCAGCGAACACCTTCAAAGGAAAAGAATAAATCTACTTCATCTAAAAATAAGATGAAGGAAAAGATGGAAGATCCCCAGAAATCTTTGATGATTGGAAAGTTCTCTGAAATAAAAATCCACAAAGTTCAATCATCTGAAGAAAACTCAAATTCATCCTCAACATCTGAAGAATCCTTGGATGAATCATCAATCCCATCTTCACCAAGTTCTTATGAGGCTTCTAGCCAATCTTCTGAACAAGAAATGACAGACATTTCTAAGATACTCATGGCTGATCCACCTGTTACAGAATTCCCTCCTGAGGATTCTGAAGAAGAAGCCAATATGACTGACTCTACTCCAGAAAGAAAATCTGAACCTGTTTCTCCAAAACCAACCAATGGACCTTGGTTTACTTTTGATGATATTCCAGTGGAGAAAAGAAGAGAGAGGCTACAAACTTTTGCTGCCTGGATTGACCTACAAAAAACTAAGGAACAAGATTCTTCTGTTATCCTTAGAGAATTTGCTTCCAGGTTCACCGGAACATTGAGAGAATGGTTCCTGTCACTTGGAGAATACAGACAAATTCAATTCATCCAAGCTTCTACTAGTCAAGCATTAGGAGCCATCTGGGAGACAGTTCACTTTATGACAAATTTATCCAACAAAGTTATTTTGCCATGAAGTGTTGTTCTTTACAGAAAAAAGATTTGGACTTCCATTACAAGAGAATGGCAGAGCTCTACTATATCTTAAATGGAAGTAATGACCCCAATCTCAAACATGTCTACGTAGCTTCTCTTCCCAAGGAGATTCATCCAGAACTCAACAGACTTCTTATATCAGCTGGAAAAGAAATCAATCTTCTTTCCCTTGGAGAAATTCATCAGATGGCTATTGCAACAGTTGAAAAGTTATGTGAACAGCAAAATATGTTCAAATCACTGATACATAATAAGACTGCTCTTAAGCAAGCCTGCATTAAATCTCATCTGGAGATTAAGTGTAACTCCAAGGATGGCGGTTGTACTTGTCATGTTAAAAAGAAAAAATCTACAAATGACAAGGATAAACCTAAAACGAAAGGAAAGCTCAGATTCTTTAAAAAGAAATCTTACAGGAGCAAAAGAACATACAGGTGTTATATTTGCAAGAAGAAAGGACACTTTGCAAAACATTGTCCTCAGAATAGAGAAAAGTCTGCTTGAATGATCACTCACATCCAGCAATATACAGATTCAACTCTTGATAATACGGATGTTGAGTCTCTCTTCTCTGAACAGGATGAACAAACAGAAGAGAGTATTTTTGCTCTTGAAGATCCTGAAGAAATAATCTCAGGAGAATCTGAAGAAGAAGATGAATATCTGCCTATCTTGCAGACAGCTACAATAAGCCAAGAAGCTATTCCATCCCCTCATATCCAACTTCACATTCTTCCCTCTAAGTATGAGTGACCAATCAAGGTTATTGGATTCATGGATACTGGGGCTTCTAAGTCAATGATGAATCAAGACATTCTGCCCAAAGAAGCCTGGACTACTCACTATGAATATTTTCAAGCGGCAGATGGTCAAAAGTTCAAAACTTCTCTGATTACTAAACATCCTATTGGCATCCAATTCTTTCCAGATTGTATTGTTTGGATGAAAGTAATTGGAAGCAAGTTACATGGAAAAGATCTTCTCATAGGTTTTGATCTTTATCATGAAGCTCAAAAACTTATGGTCCTTCCAAATGGAATAAAGTATAAGAGACAGTTCCAGCCTTATACTACCATACAGAAGATCTATGCTCTATCCAATGCTCCAAAAGAATTTCATGACATAGCTCACAAGCTTCAGGATTGCTGTGCAGAATCTCACGCTGATTTTAATCATCCTGCACCACTCTGGAAGAACTCAGATTTCTTTATTCAACTTCCTTTTAAAATGAATGAAGATATCAATCCAACAAAGGCTACTCATCCAGGAATGACACCTGATGATCTAGCATTGGCCAAGAAAGAATGTCAACAGTTACAAGAACTCGGGCTTATCGAACCAACAAAGTCCAATTGGGCTTGCCAGGCTTTCTATGTCAACAAAAGATCTGAACAAATCAGAGGGAAAAAGAGGCTTGTTATTGATTACAAACCTTTGAATCATTTTCTTGCAGATGATAAGTTTCCTCTTCCAAGAACCCAGATGCTGTTCTCCCAGTTAACCCAAGCTCAAATATTTTCAAAGTTTGATCTGAAAGCTGGATTTTGGCAATTGGGTGTTGATCCAAAAGATCGATACAAGACAGCATTCTGTATACCGACGGCCCAGTTTCAATGGACAGTTATGCCTTTTGGGCTTAAAGTCGCCCCATCACTATTCCAAAAGGCCATGACTCGAATATTTGAGCCCATAATGCACAGTGCCTTGGTCTATATTGATGACATTCTATTATTCTCAAAAAATAGACAGGCCCACGAAAAATTATTGCAACAGTTCTTGGAGATTGTTCAACAGTATGGGATTATGTTATCTGAGAAAAAAGGGTATATTGGTCAAACAGAAATTGAATTTCTTGGAATGAATTTCTCAGAAGGAAAGTATCAGCCTGGTCCACATATTGCACAGGAACTACTCAAATTTCCAGATGAAAACTTAACTACTAAGGAAATTCAACAGTTCCTTGGAATAGTTAATTATCTGAAGGACTTCATCCCACACTGCTCAAGATACACATGTCAGATTTCAAAGATGCTCAGGAAAGGAGCCCCTCCTTGGGGAAACAGTCAGACGACAGCTGTCAAACAATTAAAACTCCTTTGCCAAAATCCACCACCTTTGAAGATTTCTGACACAGGGAAACGCATTTTGCAGACCGATGCAAGTGATGAATATTGGGGGGCCATTTTAATTGAAGAGATAAACGGAAACAAACATTTCTGTGGACATGCCAGTGGACAATTCAAAGATGCTGAAAAGCATTATCATACAGTCTACAAAGAAATCCTGGCCGTGAAAAATGGAATCAAGAAATTTGAATTCCATTTGATAGGACATCACTTCACTGTACAAATGGACAACTCTTCTTTTCCAAAGATTTTTGATTTCAAAAATAAAGGAATCCCAGAGCCACAATTATTGAGGTTAAAGGATTGGTTTTCCAAGTACCAGTTCGAAGTTCAGCATATAAAAGGAGATAGGAAGCTCATCCCTGATCTACTATCAAGGCCAAAACAAGTCCATTTGATTTCTCTAACAAAATCCATCCCATTAATCCTAATGGCTTCATCCCAAGTCCCTTCTTACGAATTACCGGACTTCCAGAAACAAACCAGCCTCTGAATAATCCAAGACAAGTAAAAACTTTTGCCAGAAACCATCTCTTCTATTATCTTGCTAAGTTCTTACTTCTTATGGATATTCCTTTAGAACAAGGAAAGTTTTATCCAGATCATCCTTTCCTTCCGATATTTACCTTCCATGCCGATATTACCTTACCTTCTGAAGGATATTGGTATTTCTGGTGTTTAGGTTTGATAAGTTACTTTGCTATTGAGGTTAAACCTAAATTCCTCCTCCAAGCCATTCGGAAAAGAACACTGGAACCCAAGATCACCAAGTTTTTATATGGATATTGGGAAAAGAAAAACTGGGTAAAGGTTCTGAAGAATGTTCTCAAAGATACTTCGCATATGAAGGATCCTTATACAGTTATTCTCTTAAGAAGGCCATACTATGGATCTTACAGTTATGGTTTTGACAAGATGTTTGTACAAGCTTATGGATATATCTATACCACTACTGATGGTGGTATCAGTAACCAGCAAGAGGAAGTTAACAAGTTATTCAGACATCTTTGCACCATTAATGAAGTTCCAGTTACTTTTTCTGAAGATATAAACTGTACATCAACTTTAAGGATTCCATATGATATCACTGGACCAGAAGCTTATAATACAACTCAGGTGAATCCTATGGAGACCATGGAGAAATATCCTGAAGTCTTCCAGGATGAGCAAGACCCATGGGATTATGGACCCTTGGAAGATTTTGATCTAACGATTACAGATAACACTTTTGATCCAAGGGTGATGCACACATCAGACGGAGATATTATCCAAGATTCTCCCGACAACAGCATGTGACAAAAAGATAAGGATGGACCCAGTACCAGACAACTTTATTAAAGATGGTGTCCATTAGTCAAAAATTACTTTAGTTAAAGTTACTTTAAGTTGTGGTCCTATTATGTCGTTGTTTTCAATAAAGCAGATTCCAGCTGTATGGTCTGGATGTGTTGTAAAATTAAGTTGTATTGTAAAATATTTGGAGTCCGCCCTCTATAAATAGGGGCATCTGTATCATTGTAAATCCTATGGAGACCATGGAGAAATATCCTGAAGTCTTCCAAGGGTCCATAATCCCATGGGTCTTGCTCATCCTGGAAGACTTCAGGATATTTCTCCATGGTCTCCATAGGATTCACCTGAGTTGTATTATAAGCTTCTGGTCCAGTGATATCATATGGAATCCTTAAAGTTGATGTACAGTTTATATCTTCAGAAAAAGTAACTGGAACTTCATTAATGGTGCAAAGATGTCTGAATAACTTGTTAACTTCCTCTTGCTGGTTACTGATACCACCATCAGTAGTGGTATAGATATATCCATAAGCTTGTACAAACATCTTGTCAAAACCATAACTGTAAGATCCATAGTATGGCCTTCTTAAGAGAATAACTGTATAAGGATCCTTCATATGCGAAGTATCTTTGAGAACATTCTTCAGAACCTTTACCCAGTTTTTCTTTTCCCAATATCCATATAAAAACTTGGTGATCTTGGGTTCCAGTGTTCTTTTCCGAATGGCTTGGAGGAGGAATTTAGGTTTAACCTCAATAGCAAAGTAACTTATCAAACCTAAACACCAGAAATACCAATATCCTTCAGAAGGTAAGGTAATATCGGCATGGAAGGTAAATATCGGAAGGAAAGGATGATCTGGATAAAACTTTCCTTGTTCTAAAGGAATATCCATAAGAAGTAAGAACTTAGCAAGATAATAGAAGAGATGGTTTCTGGCAAAAGTTTTTACTTGTCTTGGATTATTCAGAGGCTGGTTTGTTTCTGGAAAGTCCGGTAATTCGTAAGAAGGGACTTGGGATGAAGCCATTAGGATTAATGGGATGGATTTTGTTAGAGAAATCAAATGGACTTGTTTTGGCCTTGATAGTAGATCAGGGATGAGGTTCCTATCTCCTTTTATATGCTGAACTTCGAACTGGTACTTGGAAAACCAATCCTTTAACCTCAATAATTGTGGCTCTGGGATTCCTTTATTTTTGAATTCAAAAATCTTTGGAAAAGAAGAGTTGTCCATTTGTACAGTGAAGTGATGTCCTATCAAATGGAATTCAAATTTCTTGATTCCATTTTTCACGGCCAGGATTTCTTTGTAGACTGTATGATAATGCTTTTCAGCATCTTTGAATTGTCCACTGGCATGTCCACAGAAATGTTTGTTTCCGTTTATCTCTTCAATTAAAATGGGCCCCCAATATTCATCACTTGCATCGGTCTGCAAAATGCGTTTCCCTGTGTCAGGAATCTTCAAAGGTGGTGGATTTTGGCAAAGGAGTTTTAATTGTTTGACAGCTGTCGTCTGACTGTTTCCCCAAGGAGGGGCTCCTTTCCTGAGCATCTTTGAAATCTGACATGTGTATCTTGAGCAGTGTGGGATGAAGTCCTTCAGATAATTAACTATTCCAAGGAACTGTTGAATTTCCTTAGTAGTTAAGTTTTCATCTGGAAATTTGAGTAGTTCCTGTGCAATATGTGGACCAGGCTGATACTTTCCTTCTGAGAAATTCATTCCAAGAAATTTAATTTCTGTTTGACCAATATACCCTTTTTTCTCAGATAACATAATCCCATACTGTTGAACAATCTCCAAGAACTGTTGCAATAATTTTTCGTGGGCCTGTCTATTTTTTGAGAATAATAGAATGTCATCAATATAGACCAAGGCACTGTGCATTATGGGCTCAAATATTCGAGTCATGGCCTTTTGGAATAGTGATGGGGCGACTTTAAGCCCAAAAGGCATAACTGTCCATTGAAACTGGGCCGTCGGTATACAGAATGCTGTCTTGTATCGATCTTTTGGATCAACACCCAATTGCCAAAATCCAGCTTTCAGATCAAACTTTGAAAATATTTGAGCTTGGGTTAACTGGGAGAACAGCATCTGGGTTCTTGGAAGAGGAAACTTATCATCTGCAAGAAAATGATTCAAAGGTTTGTAATCAATAACAAGCCTCTTTTTCCCTCTGATTTGTTCAGATCTTTTGTTGACATAGAAAGCCTGGCAAGCCCAATTGGACTTTGTTGGTTCGATAAGCCCGAGTTCTTGTAACTGTTGACATTCTTTCTTGGCCAATGCTAGATCATCAGGTGTCATTCCTGGATGAGTAGCCTTTGTTGGATTGATATCTTCATTCATTTTAAAAGGAAGTTGAATAAAGAAATCTGAGTTCTTCCAGAGTGGTGCAGGATGATTAAAATCAGCGTGAGATTCTGCACAGCAATCCTGAAGCTTGTGAGCTATGTCATGAAATTCTTTTGGAGCATTGGATAGAGCATAGATCTTCTGTATGGTAGTATAAGGCTGGAACTGTCTCTTATACTTTATTCCATTTGGAAGGACCATAAGTTTTTGAGCTTTATGATAAAGATCAAAACCTATGAGAAGATCTTTTCCATGTAACTTGCTTCCAATTACTTTCATCCAAACATTACAATCTGGAAAGAATTGGATGCCAATAGGATGTTTAGTAATCAGAGAAGTTTTGAACTTTTGACCATCTGCCGCTTGAAAATATTCATAGTGAGTAGTCCAGGCTTCTTTGGGCAGAATGTCTTGATTCATCATTGACTTAGAAGCTCCAGTATCCATGAATCCAATAACCTTGATTGGTCTCTCATACTTAGAGGGAAGAATGTGAAGTTGGATATGAGGGGATGGAATAGCTTCTTGGCTTATTGTAGCTGTCTGCAAGATAGGCAGATATTCATCTTCTTCTTCAGATTCTCCTGAGATTATTTCTTCAGGATCTTCAAGAGCAAAAATACTCTCTTCTGTTTGTTCATCCTGTTCAGAGAAGAGAGACTCAACATCCGTATTATCAAGAGTTGAATCTGTATATTGCTGGATGTGAGTGATCATTCGAGCAGACTTTTCTCTATTCTGAGGACAATGTTTTGCAAAGTGTCCTTTCTTCTTGCAAATATAACACCTGTCTGTTCTTTTGCTCCTGTAAGATTTCTTTTTAAAGAATCTGAGCTTTCCTTTCGTTTTAGGTTTATCCTTGTCATTTGTAGATTTTTTCTTTTTAACTTGACAAGTACAACCGCCATCCTTGGAGTTACACTTAATCTCCAGATGAGATTTAGTGCAGGCTTGCTTAAGAGCAGTCTTATTATGTATCAGTGATTTGAACATATTTTGCTGTTCACATAACTTTTCAACTGTTGCAATAGCCATCTGATGAATTTCTCCAAGGGAAAGAAGATTGATTTCTTTTCCAGCTGATATAAGAAGTCTGTTGAGTTCTGGATGAATCTCCTTGGGAAGAGAAGCTACGTAGACATGTTTGAGATTGGGGTCATTACTTCCATTTAAGATATAGTAGAGCTCTGCCATTCTCTTGTAATGGAAGTCCAAATCTTTTTTCTGTAAAGAACAACACTTCATGGCAAAATAACTTTGTTGGATAAATTTGTCATATAGTGAACTGTCTCCCAGAAATTCCAAGTGGATGGCTCCTAATGCTTCACTAGTAGAAGCTTGGATGAATTGAATTTGTCTGTATTCTCCAAGTGACAGGAACCATTCTCTCAATGTTCCGGTGAACCTGGAAGCAAATTCTGTAAGGATAACAGAAGAATCTTGTTCCTTAGTTTTTTGTAGGTCAATCCAGGCAGCAAAAGTTTGTAGCCTCTCTCTTCTTTTCTCCACTGGAATATCATCAAAAGTAAACCAAGGTCCATTGGTTGGTTTTGGAGAAACAGGTTCAGATTTTCTTTCTGGAGTAGAGTCAGTCATATTGGCTTCTTCTTCAGAATCCTCAGGAGGGAATTCTGTAACAGGTGGATCAGCCATGAGTATCTTAGAAATGTCTGTCATTTCTTGTTCAGAAGATTGGCTAGAAGCCTCATAAGAACTTGGTGAAGATGGGATTGATGATTCATCCAAGGATTCTTCAGATGTTGAGGATGAATTTGAGTTTTCTTCAGATGATTGAACTTTGTGGATTTTTATTTCAGAGAACTTTCCAATCATCAAAGATTTCTGGGGATCTTCCATCTTTTCCTTCATCTTATTTTTAGATGAAGTAGATTTATTCTTTTCCTTTGAAGGTGTTCGCTGAAAGGGTATATCAGAAACCATGGCAAACCTTCTGGAATAATCAGGAGAAGACTTTGGTATCTCAAACAGAGATGCAGATGATGTTTGTATAAAAGGAAGATTAGGGGTAAATCTTCTTTTTCTGTCTTCTTCCATTAGATGGAGATCTTTCTTAAGCTTCCTGATTTCAGCTTCTTTCTGATCAAATTCAGGACCCATCTTGTGCTGAGATATTAGTTGTCTGAGCTCTTTATCAAGGAGATCTATTCTCTTAACAACTCTGTTATAGATCCCTTCAAGTTCCATTGCCATAGAATCAACTTTTTGAGTGTTGGCTTGAACTTGTGAAATGACTTGGTCTACTTTGGAATCAATTTGGACCAAAGTTCTGTTTTGAGCTCTAGAGTTGGTAGTCTGCCAATTCATTACTTCTTCAGCTTGAGTTAGCTCAGAAGTTTTTCTTCTGCCCTCAGAATCAACTGTATTAGTTATGATATAAGGCCTGGTAACAACAGATCCAGAAGTATTTCTTTCCAAAGGTGGAAATTCTGATTCGTAATTGTGAAACATCATGCAAGGCTGCACCAATGGAACTGAAGGAAGAACTGGTGGCACAGATTGTCTACAATCCTTCTTCTTTTGTTCTTGTCTGAGAATTTTTAAGGCTTGATCATAACAGGGCAATGGTTGAGCACAAACTGGAGGGTCAAGATCTGGATCCTCAGATCTGTCTTCTCTGCAAGAAAGTCTTTGTTTCCTTGCTTTTCTTCTCCTTCTCCTTCTACTGGCTTCACTATCATCATCATCAGACTCTTCATCTTGTTCATCACAAGAACAGTCAGGATCACACATGGTTGGGTCAGTATCCCATAGAAAATGGCCATCAATTTTGTCGGTATATACATGAGAACCATCCGCTTTAAAGAAAGCTATGGGTACTGGGATCTTTGCTCCATAGAACATTGTTTTTTCCCTCTTGTCTTCTACTGGTTGGATCATCAGTTGCCTGAAGATATCCTTTGAGGAAGAAGATGGTTCTTCTTCTGTAGGCATCTTGAAGATGGTTTTAGTTTTCCCATCTTTCATTTTTTGGAACTCATAAGTAGTAGATCTGATAGGCTCATGAGTTTGTTGAAGAGATTCGTAGTTGGTGATCCATTCGGTAGGCATGAGAAGCTCAAGTTCTTTGCGAGGGATCTGTCTTGGGATATGAACAATGGTAGGTGTGTTAGATCCAGATTCAGCCAAGATCATTAGAGCATCAGGAGATCCAGATCCTTGTAGATCTAGTCCATGATCCTGTAGTCTGTAGACTAGTTGATGATGTAGAGTTGCAGATATGGCAGATGCAACTTGATCTGCACCAGTAATCTGTACTTGAACCTTCAAAGCTGTAGGAAGGTTGGCGTCATTTAGAGACATGGCAAAATTAGGGAAGTAAGTGAGTATGGCACTTCCGTTGTTGAGAGTAGTCACCACGGTTCCGATAACTGCATGCTCATAGCAGGTGAAACGGGTGTCTAAAAGAGCCAATCTGGCAGTAACTGGAAGACCTTTTCTTCCTTGATAAGAAAGCACAAGGCGAACGGCACCAAAGTGCAAGTGGGTATATCCTTCTCTTTGCCAAGAAGTGATATATTCTGGAGGAATGGCAAGAGTAATATACTGTTCTTTTTTGGAATAAGGAATATCACATTTATCCAGTTTAGAGGTCTGGACATATTCTTTGGTTAAAGGTTTGTTGGAGGAGATAAGAGAGCGGATTCCTCTAAGGGAACCTTTCTTTCTGTAGATATTATAGGGACTAATTACGGGGGGTACAGAGTTTTCTACTACAGCGGAGTCTGGTATTGTAGAATATTCTACAAGGTTTTCTATTTTACTGGTAGAACGACGAGGTAAAGACAAGGAGGATGAAACTGAGATTAACTGGTCTGGGGATGTCATGCTATGAGAGTTCATCTAGTTCTTCTTCCTCCTACTCCTCCGGCATCAAGATGTTCGCCACCAAAGTGCAAGTGGGTATATCCTTCTCTTTGCCAAGAAGTGATATATTCTGGAGGAATGGCAAGAGTAATATACTGTTCTTTTTTGGAATAAGGAATATCACATTTATCCAGTTTAGAGGTCTGGACATATTCTTTGGTTAAAGGTCTGTTGGAGGAGATAAGAGAGCGGATTCCTCTAAGGGAACCTTTCTTTCTGTAGATATTATAGGGACTAATTACGGGGGGTACAAAGTTTTCTACTACAGCGGAGTCTGGTATTGTAGAATATTCTACAAGGTTTTCTATTTTACTGGTAGAACGACGAGGTAAAGACAAGGAGGATGAAACTGAGATTAACTGGTCTGGGGATGTCATGCTATGAGAGTTCATCTAGTTCTTCTTCCTCCTACTCCTCTGGCATCAAGATTAATACACTCTTGGGCTCTTTTAGACACCCGTTTCACCTGCTATGAGCATGCAGTTATCGGAACCGTGGTGACTACTCTCAACAACGGAAGTGCCGTACTCACTTACTTCCCTAATTTTGCCATGTCTCTAAATGACGCCAACCTTACTACAGCTTTGAAGGTTCAAGTACAGATTACTGGTGCAGATCAAGTTGCATCTGCCATATCTGCAACTCTACATCATCAACTAGTCTACAGACTACAGGATCATGGACTAGATCTACAAGGATCTGGATCTCCTGATGCTCTAATGATCTTGGCTGAATCTGGATCTAACACACCTACCATTGTTCAGATCCCAAGACAGATCCCTCGCAAAGAACTTGAGCTTCTCATGCCTACCGAATGGATCACCAACTACGAATCTCTTCAACAAACTCATGAGCCTATCAGATCTACTACTTATGAGTTCCAAAAAATGAAAGATGGGAAAACCACGAGGAGCCGGGAGCCCTGCAATTCTTCAAAGAAAGAACAAAACTAATGAAATGGATGTATTATATCACTTAATTAAATATATGATTAGCCAATTGCCCTAACGGTACTCCTGACCTCGGCGGGACTTACAGGCAATCTCATATACTTAATCTTATGAAGATAAAACAGCCATCTTTTAATCTGTTCTGACTTTAAAGAATACAGGGACCGTAGCTTAGTTCATGGACCATTCCATTGTCTTTGCCAATTTTCTGATGTACATGATCCTCCTAAGAGGCAAGTACAGAGCATACTTATTGATAAAGTAAGAATATATTAATCAAGAACCATCGAGAGGAATCTGAAGAACTAGAGAAAGAAAGTTTAGCTAGACATGATTGTTATAAACCAGAGAGTTTATTGAATTCTGAATGATTTACAATGATACAGATGCCCCTATTTATAGAGGGCGGACTCCAAATATTTTACAATACAACTTAATTTTACAACACATCCAGACCATACAGCTGGAATCTGCTTTATTGAAAACAACGACATAATAGGACCACAACTTAAAGTAACTTTAACTAAAGTAATTTTTGACTAATGGACACCATCTTTAATAAAGTTGTCTGGTACTGGGTCCATCCTTATCTTTTTGTCACATGCTGTTGTCGGGAGAATCTTGGATAATATCTCCGTCTGATGTGTGCATCACCCTTGGATCAAAAGTGTTATCTGTAATCGTTAGATCAAAATCTTCCAAGGGTCCATAATCCCATGGGTCTTGCTCATCCTGGAAGACTTCAGGATATTTCTCCATGGTCTCCATAGGATTCACCTGAGTTGTATTATAAGCTTCTGGTCCAGTGATATCATATGGAATCCTTAAAGTTGATGTACAGTTTATATCTTCAGAAAAAGTAACTGGAACTTCATTAATGGTGCAAAGATGTCTGAATAACTTGTTAACTTCCTCTTGCTGGTTACTGATACCACCATCAGTATTGGTATAGATATATCCATAAGCTTGTACAAACATCTTGTCAAAACCATAACTGTAAGATCCATAGTATGGCCTTCTTAAGAGAATAACTGTATAAGGATCCTTCATATGCGAAGTATCTTTGAGAACATTCTTCAGAACCTTTACCCAGTTTTTCTTTTCCCAATATCCATATAAAAACTTGGTGATCTTGGGTTCCAGTGTTCTTTTCCGAATGGCTTGGAGGAGGAATTTAGGTTTAACCTCAATAGCAAAGTAACTTATCAAACCTAAACACCAGAAATACCAATATCCTTCAGAAGGTAAGGTAATATCGGCATGGAAGGTAAATATCGGAAGGAAAGGATGATCTGGATAAAACTTTCCTTGTTCTAAAGGAATATCCATAAGAAGTAAGAACTTAGCAAGATAATAGAAGAGATGGTTTCTGGTAAAAGTTTTTACTTGTCTTGGATTATTCAGAGGCTGGTTTGTTTCTGGAAAGTCCGGTAATTCGTAAGAAGGGACTTGGGATGAAGCCATTAGGATTAATGGGATGGATTTTGTTAGAGAAATCAAATGGACTTGTTTTGGCCTTGATAGTAGATCAGGGATGAGATTCCTATCTCCTTTTATATGCTGAACTTCGAACTGGTACTTGGAAAACCAATCCTTTAACCTCAATAATTGTGTCTCTGGGATTCCTTTATTTTTGAATTCAAAAATCTTTGGAAAAGAAGAGTTGTCCATTTGTACAGTGAAGTGATGTCCTATCAAATGGAATTCAAATTTCTTGATTCCATTTTTCACGGCCAGGATTTCTTTGTAGACTGTATGATAATGCTTTTCAGCATCTTTGAATTGTCCACTGGCATGTCCACAGAAATGTTTGTTTCCGTTTATCTCTTCAATTAAAATGGCCCCCCAATATTCATCACTTGCATCGGTCTGCAAAATGCGTTTCCCTGTGTCAGGAATCTTCAAAGGTGGTGGATTTTGGCAAAGGAGTTTTAATTGTTTGACAGCTGTCGTCTGACTGTTTCCCCAAGGAGGGGCTCCTTTCCTGAGCATCTTTGAAATCTGACATGTGTATCTTGAGCAGTGTGGGATGAAGTCCTTCAGATAATTAACTATTCCAAGGAACTGTTGAATTTCCTTAGTAGTTAAGTTTTCATCTGGAAATTTGAGTAGTTCCTGTGCAATATGTGGACCAGGCTGATACTTTCCTTCTGAGAAATTCATTCCAAGAAATTCAATTTCTGTTTGACCAATATACCCTTTTTTCTCAGATAACATAATCCCATACTGTTGAACAATCTCCAAGAACTGTTGCAATAATTTTTCGTGGGCCTGTCTATTTTTTGAGAATAATAGAATGTCATCAATATAGACCAAGGCACTGTGCATTATGGGCTCAAATATTCGAGTCATGGCCTTTTGGAATAGTGATGGGGCGACTTTAAGCCCAAAAGGCATAACTGTCCATTGAAACTGGGCCGTCGGTATACAGAATGCTGTCTTGTATCGATCTTTTGGATCAACACCCAATTGCCAAAATCCAGCTTTCAGATCAAACTTTGAAAATATTTGAGCTTGGGTTAACTGGGAGAACAGCATCTGGGTTCTTGGAAGAGGAAACTTATCATCTGCAAGAAAATGATTCAAAGGTTTGTAATCAATAACAAGCCTCTTTTTCCCTCTGATTTGTTCAGATCTTTTGTTGACATAGAAAGCCTGGCAAGCCCAATTGGACTTTGTTGGTTCGATAAGCCCGAGTTCTTGTAACTGTTGACATTCTTTCTTGGCCAATGCTAGATCATCAGGTGTCATTCCTGGATGAGTAGCCTTTGTTGGATTGATATCTTCATTCATTTTAAAAGGAAGTTGAATAAAGAAATCTGAGTTCTTCCAGAGTGGTGCAGGATGATTAAAATCAGCGTGAGATTCTGCACAGCAATCCTGAAGCTTGTGAGCTATGTCATGAAATTCTTTTGGAGCATTGGATAGAGCATAGATCTTCTGTATGGTAGTATAAGGCTGGAACTGTCTCTTATACTTTATTCCATTTGGAAGGACCATAAGTTTTTGAGCTTTATGATAAAGATCAAAACCTATGAGAAGATCTTTTCCATGTAACTTGCTTCCAATTACTTTCATCCAAACAATACAATCTGGAAAGAATTGGATGCCAATAGGATGTTTAGTAATCAGAGAAGTTTTGAACTTTTGACCATCTGCCGCTTGAAAATATTCATAGTGAGTAGTCCAGGCTTCTTTGGGCAGAATGTCTTGATTCATCATTGACTTAGAAGCCCCAGTATCCATGAATCCAATAACCTTGATTGGTCTCTCATACTTAGAGGGAAGAATGTGAAGTTGGATATGAGGGGATGGAATAGCTTCTTGGCTTATTGTAGCTGTCTGCAAGATAGGCAGATATTCATCTTCTTCTTCAGATTCTCCTGAGATTATTTCTTCAGGATCTTCAAGAGCAAAAATACTCTCTTCTGTTTGTTCATCCTGTTCAGAGAAGAGAGACTCAACATCCGTATTATCAAGAGTTGAATCTGTATATTGCTGGATGTGAGTGATCATTCGAGCAGACTTTTCTCTATTCTGAGGACAATGTTTTGCAAAGTGTCCTTTCTTCTTGCAAATATAACACCTGTCTGTTCTTTTGCTCCTGTAAGATTTCTTTTTAAAGAATCTGAGCTTTCCTTTCGTTTTAGGTTTATCCTTGTCATTTGTAGATTTTTTCTTTTTAACATGACAAGTACAACCGCCATCCTTGGAGTTACACTTAATCTCCAGATGAGATTTAGTGCAGGCTTGCTTAAGAGCAGTCTTATTATGTATCAGTGATTTGAACATATTTTGCTGTTCACATAACTTTTCAACTGTTGCAATAGCCATCTGATGAATTTCTCCAAGGGAAAGAAGATTGATTTCTTTTCCAGCTGATATAAGAAGTCTGTTGAGTTCTGGATGAATCTCCTTGGGAAGAGAAGCTACGTAGACATGTTTGAGATTGGGGTCATTACTTCCATTTAAAATATAGTAGAGCTCTGCCATTCTCTTGTAATGGAAGTCCAAATCTTTTTTCTGTAAAGAACAACACTTCATGGCAAAATAACTTTGTTGGATAAATTTGTCATAAAGTGAACTGTCTCCCAGAAATTCCAAGTGGATGGCTCCTAATGCTTGACTAGTAGAAGCTTGGATGAATTGAATTTGTCTGTATTCTCCAAGTGACAGGAACCATTCTCTCAATGTTCCGGTGAACCTGGAAGCAAATTCTCTAAGGATAACAGAAGAATCTTGTTCCTTAGTTTTTTGTAGGTCAATCCAGGCAGCAAAAGTTTGTAGCCTCTCTCTTCTTTTCTCCACTGGAATATCATCAAAAGTAAACCAAGGTCCATTGGTTGGTTTTGGAGAAACAGGTTCAAATTTTCTTTCTGGAGTAGAGTCAGTCATATTGGCTTCTTCTTCAGAATCCTCAGGAGGGAATTCTGTAACAGGTGGATCAGCCATGAGTATCTTAGAAATGTCTGTCATTTCTTGTTCAGAAGATTGGCTAGAAGCCTCATAAGAACTTGGTGAAGATGGGATTGATGATTCATCCAAGGATTCTTCAGATGTTGAGGATGAATTTGAGTTTTCTTCAGATGATTGAACTTTGTGGATTTTTATTTCAGAGAACTTTCCAATCATCAAAGATTTCTGGGGATCTTCCATCTTTTCCTTCATCTTATTTTTAGATGAAGTAGATTTATTCTTTTCCTTTGAAGGTGTTCGCTGAAAGGGTATATCAGAAACCATGGCAAACCTTCTGGAATAATCAGGAGAAGACTTTGGTATCTCAAACAGAGATGAGGTGATCTAGCAGGAGAAGCCCAAGATCCTTATGAGGATTATGATGATGAAGATTTACAAAATGCGTATGAGCTGGAAACCATATTTGATAACATCAGATCAGGAAAATAGTTGTCAGCAGATGAAGACAATAAACAAATGGATGAATAGTTACTATTCAAGATTCCTGAATAGTGAAAATAATACTTTTGAAAAAAGTATGAATAGGAAAAGTTATAACTTTTGGGAAAAGAAGTCACGGGTGAATAAGTGCTCTAAATAGTATTAAAAAGAATTAAATGAAGATTTCAAGTCTGGAATCCCAGACTCTATAAAAGCAGATATAATCTGCTAAGGAAGGCATCTTTCCACTACCGTCTCTACTACTACTACTACTACTCCCTTTGTAATACATACAGTTTTTATATTTCTGTTTTGTAATATATATCTTGTAAAATATATTCCGAGAAATAAATAAAAGCTTTGGTTTGAAGTTCCTACTGAGGCAGTCCTTTTACTTTTCTGTTTTTAATTTTTATATTTGTGTTTTATATTTAGCCTAATGATAGGCTAAATACTCTTTAATCATGTGTTGAACCATATATTGCTATGTATCAGAAACCCCATGTGATTAAAGTATTATTTTGAACATGGGTCATGAATAATATAAGAAATTAGGATTATGGTTAAGATTATATTTCTGGCAAGAATAATCTTATGGATTCATCAGTAAATATCCTTGCCCCTTTCCAGTCGTTGTGAAGGCTGTTGGTCCCAAGTGGTCAGATGAGGTCTAGAGGGGGGGTGAATAGACCTCTGAAAATTTTTGAACTTAAAAACTTTTCAGTCTTCTGTCAGCAGACTAAGCTGATGAAGAACAGTAAGCAGACTGAGCTGATCGTGAACAAATCTTGAACAGCAGACTGACCACTCTTCTTACAAATACTTAGCTGTTTTTCAGCAAAACAATTTTCCAAAGAGTATACTTGCAGCGGATTGTTTGAAAGTGTTTTTCACAAGTAAACTAAGTTCTTAAAAGATTTTATCCCCAGTTCTTAAACTCTCTATAAAATCTTTTTGGAATTCAAAGTGTGTAAATATGCAAGCTTTAAAATATGCAAGAAGACTTAAATGCATGATAACACAAAGAATTTTTATAGTGGTTATATGGATAAAAATCCTTTAGTCCACTCTTCCAGATCACTTAGATTCTGGGTTATACTATAATCACACAGATTACAATATTTCTCCACTTATACCTAGACAACTAATGAAAAGGCTATAAGCTCGCAATAGAAAATCACTAAGAGATTCTACTCTCTGAAGTTTGATCACTCACAAAGATGGATCACAACTCCTCACAACACTCAGCTATTACAAGATCACTCAGATCGTAATTTTCTGTTTTCTTCAACTGGGTTTCTGTCAACAGATGACTTCCACCAGACGAGTGAGCTGTTCGAGCTTTTGAGACTTAGAAAAATTCTGCTTCAAAAACGAAATCTCTGATTGTTGTTGTGTTCTTTGCTCGATTGAAATTCAGCTCTATTTATACATGGAATTGAAAATATGACCGTTGAAGCCAAGTTACAATTCAAATCCATTCTTCAGCTCATTTGAAACGGCTTCCTGCAGCAGTCCGTACAATGTACAGTACTTTCTGTCCATCGCATTAAATGCTGCATTAAATGCACTCTGCTGATCCGAGAATATCTTCAATCATTTGCCATTACTTCCCTTCTCTTTCAGCATTTATTACACCAGGTGCATTTATTACCGTTGAACTGATCTCATGATCTCTTCTACTCTGCTGATCGAAGCAACCCTTCTGATAGGCACTTTGCTGATCAAATACTGAACTAGTCTGATCTGACTCGGCTGATGACCTATCCTTCTGTTTGTTGTTTCAGCAAGAGATCACTAGTCTTCTGGTCTTTGAACTTTGAATTCTTCTGATATCTTCTTTGTTTGTTCAAAGATCCTTCTAAGGGAACTAAGCTTTCCACACTTAGCTGATTATGATGTTTTGGAAATCATCAAAACCTTCCCTTAATAACTGACTTCTTTTCTCTTCATCTTCATCCAACAATTTCCCCCTTTTTGATGATGACAAAACTTCAGCTAAGTACCTGTACCTAAACTAAAGTTCTGATCCTCAAAAATTTCTGAGATAGAAATAGTGTGTTGGATTCAAACTTGCAATTTTATAGATAATTGAACTGCTTACATATTACAAGTGTTGAAAGATGAAGGATGCAAAGTAATTAAAAAGATTACAAGGATTTTTAAGATAAAAGGAAATCTAGCCTAAACTAGTCTTCTCCCTTCTTCTCTTCTTCTTCAGCTTCTTCTCTCTTTTCTTCTTCAGCTTCCTTGTCTTCTTTTTCAGATTCTTCATCAGATAGTTTGGAAGTTTCAGCTTCCAATGCTTCAAAGAATCTTTTCCTCAACAACTCTATCTTCTTATATTTGACATCAGGATCAAGCTGTTCTTCAGCTGAGTCTTTGGCAGCAGCTAGTTCTTTATCAGACTTGGCTTTTGCTTCAACTTCAGCATTGTCAGCTTTCTCTTCTTCTGTGATCTTCTTATCTGTTGGTCTGCTTGTTTCTTCCATGTTTTTATCAGTCTCATCAGCAGATTCTTCCAACACTTCAGTTTCTTCAGCTTCATCTTGATTTTCTTCTTCCCTTTCAAAAGAAGTTCAAATTCTTTTCTGTCCAAATACCCTCTCTTCCCCCTTTTTGTCATCATCAGCAGGGTTGATTGGATATTGTGGCAAGGCTGGTGTAATCTGAAGTGCGTCACAGAGAAGTTTGATGTTTTCTTGTTATCGTGATTAATCTGAACCGATGATCTAATCTGACAGTTTTTAATCGTGTGGATGGGAGCTGCGGATTTCAATTTTATTATTTTAATGTCGGATGGGCGGGAAACTCTATCGACACTAATCTGTTACTTATAAAAGCGCGTTTCTAAGGATACGTTTTATGATCATGCTTATATAAGGTATCAGATGAGTAGAGTTTAACTTATCTGATAGACGAGTGATCTGTTATCTGATATTACTAGAGAAGGCCAATAGCTAGTAATCTTCCTCTGCTGTTTGTCAATCCAGCAAGATAAAATAATCTTCAGTCTTCAAGAATTAAGAACATATCTTCTGATAATTTAACTTCAACTACTTGCCATTAACTGATTTCATCTTTAGAACAGAAGTACCGCTAGTCTTACACGTTCCCCCTGACTTTAAGAATCCATAAGTTAACTAGTCTGTTGAAGGTTAATCCTTGAATATAATAGTGAATAACTAAGCTGTTGAACTTCAGTCTTCTGATGAGTTCCCCCTCAGCTTATGTATCCAAATTTAGTAGTCCTAGCTCTGCTCTTAGAGTTGAGAACCTTACTTCACTTAAAGTTTTAGTGAAAATATCAGCAATCTGATTATCTGTATGAACATACTCAATCATTACATTGCCTTTTTCAACATGATCTCTAATGAAGTGATGCTTGATCTCTATATGTTTAGTCCTTGAATGACTTGTAGTGTTCTGAGTAAGAGAGATTGCACTTGTATTATCTCAGTAGATTGGAATTCCACTGATCTTGATGTTGTAGTCTTCTAGTTGATGTTTCAACCAAAGTATCTGTGCACAACAAGCTCCATCAGCTATATATTCAGCTTCAGCAGTAGATATAGAAACTGAAGTCTGTTTCTTACTCATCCATGAGATCAGACGACTACCTAAGAACTGACAGGCACCTGTTGTGCTTTTTCTGTCAATCTTGCAACCAGCAAGGTCTGAATCTGAATAACCAATAAGCTCAAATCCAGATTCTCTAGGATACCACAATCCCAATTCTTGAGTGCCTTTAATGTATTTTAGTATCCTCTTGGCAGCTAAGAGATGAGATTCCTTGGGGTTTGATTGAAATCTTGCACAAACTCCAACTGAGTACATTATATCAGGTCTACTTGCTGTTAGATACAACAATGAACCAATAATGCCTCTATATTTGGTTATGTCCACTGATTTGCCATCTTCATCTTTATCGAAACGAAGGTTTGTAGACATAGGAATGGTAGCAGTTGAGCTAGTTTCCATACCAAATTTCTTGAACAGATATTTTGTGTATTTTGCTTGGCTGATGAATATTCCATCAGGCAACTGTCTAACTTGCAGACCAAGAAAATAGTTAAGTTCACCCATCATGCTCATTTCAAACTTATTCTGCATCAGCTTGGAGAACTTATCACACATCTGTTGGTTAGTTGAACCAAAAATAATATCGTCCACATATATTTGCACAAGTAATATATGATTTTCCCATTCAATTGTAAACAAGGTTTTATCTACCTTACCTTTACGAAATCCCTTAATTAAAAGAAAATCAGATAGGGTATCATACCATGCTCTTGGAGCCTGTTTCAGTCCATAGAGGGCTTTCTTCAGACGATATACCTTGTCCTCTTCTTGATAGACTTCAAATCCAGGAGGTTGTTCAACATATACTTCTTCTTGCAGTTCTCCATTGAGAAAAGCAGACTTCACATCCATCTGATAGACAGTGAAGTTCTTGTAAGCAGCATAGGCTAGAAACAGTCTGATTGCTTCAAGTCTTGCTACTGGTGCAAAAGTTTCATCAAAGTCAATTCCTTCTTCTTGACAATAACCCTTGGCCACTAATCTTGCTTTGTTTCTGGTGACAATACCATCTTCATTCATCTTATTTCTGAATACCCACTTAGTGCCAATTACTCTTTGATGACTTGGTCTAGGAACTAAGTACCAGACTTCATTCCTTTCAAATTGATTCAACTCTTCTTGCTTAGGCTCATTTGAAACGGCTTCCTGCAGCAGTCCGTACAATGTACAGTAATTTCTGTCCATCGCATTAAATGCTGCATTAAATGCACTCTGCTGATCCGAGAATATCTTCAATCATTTGCCATTACTGCCCTTCTCTTTCAGCATTTATTACACCAGGTGCATTTATTACCGTTGAACTGATCTCATGATCTCTTCTACTCTGCTGATCGAAGCAACCCTTCTGATAGGCACTTTGCTGATCAAATACTGAACTAATCTGATCTGACTCGGCTGATGACCTATCCTTCTGTTTGTTGTTTCAGCAAGAGATCACTAGTCTTCTGGTCTTTGAACTTTGAATTCTTCTGATATTTTCTTTGTTTGTTCAAAGATCCTTCTAAGGGAACTAAGCTTTCCACACTTAGCTGATTATGATGTTTTGGAAATCATCAAAACCTTCCCTTAATAACTGACTTCTTTTCTCTTCATCTTCATCCAACAAAGGCGTTTTCTTGGGCTTTTTGATATTGAACATGAATTTATTAAGATTATTATTTGACGGATTTATTTTCTTGTAAACCTTATTCCGATCTAATCCTAAGCCTTATATTATGAGTGTACCTGGGTCCAGAATGGTATCAGAGCCATGGAGGTAGAAGATATATAGTGATTATATTGGGTTAACACATGATTAAAAATTATTGCGTGAAAAATGAATATTTTCCGTAAAAATGAAAATATCAAGAATAGTTTGAATCAGGAATATGATATTCCTCAAAACTTATATCTAGTTAATAAGTGGACTATTCCTAGAATTGAACATAGAACCATTTATAAAATGGGTACTTTTCAAAGAATTGGACTTAAACAAATTGTTAAGACCACAGAAGAGTCTATATCTCTTGATAATGATGAATTAACAATAAGGTTACTAAATGAAAATGATATTTTACCTTATAAGTATACTCATAAATTTATCCATATAGGATTAGTTCAAATTGCTTTTAAGCCATTAACTTTGGTAGGATTACCAGAAAGTTTTATTGCTGCTCTACGAGATGGTAGAAATTTAAATTGGAAAAAATCTTTGATGGGAATAATACAATCCAGTCTGGCATATGGACCAGTTTATTTTAATGTTTATCCTAATTTACAGTTATCTTTAACTGATGTTAATTTATTAGATGCTTTAACTTTAAATGTTAAAACTCATGGTTATGACTATGAGCATGGAACATAAGTTATGTGTGTCTGTTACAGAGTTTATTTTAAACCTCTATATACCTTAAATCCTAATTGTAGGATAATGGATAAGAAAATGAATGAAACTGTCATAATTGAGACCAATCTTGGTAAATCTAATATAACCACTAGAGGAACAATTAAGTGGGATGAAATTCCATTTCCTGATACTTGGAAAATTACAAATGCGGTTAAACCTAAACCACAAATATGTAATGATTTTTCTACTATATTTCAATCTCAAACAGGAGATATTTCTATAAAAATGATAGAAAATAGTACTAGAAATAATATTTCTAGGAGCGCTTCAGTAAGGTCTTATATATCACCTTTAGATGATTTAGTCATACCTACTAGAACTTCAACTTCATATGATTATGAGAAATTTCCTGCTAGGAATTCTACATCTCAATTTAGAGAATACTCTGATAAAGTTGAAAAAATTCTTCTCAACAAAGATAATATAGGAAAAGGTATTTATAAAAGTACTGAAGAAGATAATTCTACAGCTTCGGTTAGAAACATAGGAGAGACAGATATAACTCCCTCAGAAGCAAACTTTGATGATATTTAATGGATAGTACACCAAAAATTGATTTTAGTCCTGGTTCCCAGGCAAGACAATTAATTAAAAAAGAATTTAACCTTCCGAAATGGAATTTATTTAGAGAATGGTTTTTCAAGAATATTTCAATAGAAGACCAAACTTATTTTCAAAATAAATTTTATAAATTTACTACTTTACAAAATAAAATTATTCATTTTGTTCCTTGGTTTGTTATGACATACCTTGAAAATCATATCTCAGTTTTAGAAAGAACTTATAAATTATCTAATGGAGATGTTTTAAGGAGTGTTTTTCCTCCTCAAAGTTCTTTTACTGTTGGCAATGACCTCAAAACGATAAATTTTACAGCTTTTTCTAAATTATTAGAAAATGATGCTTTACAAATTACAACCAGTAATATAAATAGTATATTACAACAAAATAATTAAACAAATCTCTATTTAAATATCTTAGGAGATCAAATTAAGGAATTACATAATAGGGTAGAAGAAATCTTCTCGGTGATAAAAAATATAAAACCAATGATAGATTTGGATGATAAGCCTATAAATGGAATCGTTTCTACTTCTCATCTTCAGCCGCCACCTGAAATAACAGATTTTAAATTAAAATCACATAATGAACTAGAAAAATTTCTAGAAGAAAAATTTAAAGGATTTTAAATACTTTAAATTATGAGTTTACGGAAGGAATTAGTAGTGATAACTACAAAGAAAAAATTACTGATGAAATAAATAAAATTGAGAAATTTGCTGATAGGCCTACACAGAGATTATATTACTATAGGAGACCTTCACCTATGGATACGTTACATGAAGAACAAGAGTACACTGTTAATAACAGTTATAATGGGAAAAATATTTATGAATGGAATTTAGATGGTTATACTGAAAAACAGATCTATACTTTAGCTCATAGGATGCTTATGTATAGCACTATCTGTAAAAGTAATAATAACAGTGATAGTACTGTTGCTAAAATGATTGTTGCAGGATTTACTGGCCAGCTAAAAGGCTGGTGGGATAATTATTTAACAGAAAGAAGTAAATTAGATATTTACAGAACTGTTAAACAAGAGGATGGTCAAAATGTTGAAAATGCTGTTTATACACTTATAGTGACTATTTTAGAACACTTTACTGGAAGAATTTCTGATAATAGTGAAAATATAAGAACTATGTTACAAAATCTAAGATGTAAGACTGTTACAGATTTTAGATGGTATAAGGATACTTACCTTAGTAGAGTCATGGAATTACCTGAGTGTAATAACTCTCACTGGAAATCAAAATTTATTGATGGATTGCCTAACTTATTTGCTGAGAGAGTTAGGAAGAATCTTAGAAAAGATAGGATTAATATACCCTATGAAGATTATACTTATGGTAAGTTGATCGGTACTTGTATTCAAGAAGGATTAGCTTTATGTAATGAGATTATATTAAAACAACAGGGTAAACGACAAAACCTAAATGAAAAAGGTCAATTAGGACAATTTTGTAATCAATTTGGCATGGATATTCCAACCACTTCAAGAAAAGGAAAGAATTATAAGTCTAATTCAGGAACTGATAATGTTTCTCACCATAAGAAAAGAAGACATCTTTCTAAAAAGAAAATAGAACAAAAGAATAAAAAGAGAGAGGAAAGAGCTTCTAATAAGAAGAAGATTGTTTGTTTTAAGTGTGGTAGAATATTACGCTAATAGGTGTAAAATGAAGAAAAAGATTAATGAATTAAAGATTGATGAATCTATGAAAGAAAATTTAGAAAAATTACTTATAAATTCTGAATCAGAACCTGAAGAATCTCAGGATAGTGATAATAATTCTAGTAATAATTCTTCTGATGAAATTGATATGTTAGAAGAAGAAGAGATAGCTTCTCAGGATTCTAGTTATTGTTGTGATTCTTGTGCACAAGGAGGAATTTGTGAAATCCATGGAGAAAAAGAGGATTATTATAAAGTCCTGTCACAATTTAAAAATATGCATTTAAATGTTTTAATTTCAGGAAATATGTTAGAATTTCTAAAACAAATTAAAGATCCTGAATTAAGATTAAAACTGATTGATCAAATGCAAGTAGAAGATATTCCTTCAACTAGTAAAGATTCTGATAGGATTCAAACACCTATTCCTATAAGTTCGTCAGAACCTTATACTATGAATAAAGTTTATCAACTTTTGAAAGAAAGACAGAATATAGAGATACCTACTTCTGTTAATGATCTCAATAAAGAGATAAAGAATTTAAAAATAGAAATTTCAAATTTGAAAAATACTAATCAACAGCTAGAAGAGAGAATTACTCGTCTTGAAATGGTTAAACAAATTAGTACTTATGTAGAATTTGGCCATAATGAATTTGATGAAAATATTATTCAAGAAAATTTCTTGTCTAACCTTAATATGGTTATTTCTCAAAAATGGTTTATTAAAATCACGTTACTTATAGATAATCATTTTAGAAAAGAAATTACAGCTCTTGTGGATAGTGGAGCAGACATGAATGTTATACAAGAAGGGATAATTCCTACAAGATATTTTCATAAAACTACAAATTTTCTTAGTCATGCTGGAGGAGAAAAATTAGATATAAAATTTAAAATTCCTTTGGCATATATTTGCAAAGATAAAGTTTGCATTCCTACAAGTTTTTTACTTGTTAAAAATATTACTAATCAAGTTATACTTGGTACTCCTTTTATTGATCAAATTTATCCTTTGACTAGAGTTGATAACTCAGGAATTACAGGAACTTTTGAAGGAAAAGAAATAACTTTCAAGTTTATTACTAGGCCATTTCCTAAACTATTACATGAATTGAAAGATTTATTAGATCATAAGGTTTCTCATTTGAACTATTTAAAGCAAGAAGTAAGTATTCTTACTCTTGAAGAAAAACTTCAAAGTCATACTTTGAAAGAAAAAATAAAATTAATTTATAATAAATTATCTTTAGAAATTTGTAATGATCATCCTAATGCTTTTTGGGAAAGAAAAAGACATATGGTTGAACTTCCTTATGAGGAAGATTTTGATGAAAGGAAAATTCCTACCAAGGCTAGACCTTGTCAGATAAATTCTGAATATTTAGAATTATGTAAAAAAGAAATTGAGTCTTTATTACAAAAGGGTTTAATAAAACCTTCTAATTCACCTTGGTCTTGTACAGCCTTCTATGTTAATAAACATAGTGAACAAGAAAGAGGAGCCCCTAGGCTAGTTATAAATTATAAACCTTTGAATAAAGTCCTAAAATGGATTAGGCATCCTATTCCTAATAAGAAAGACCTTTTAGATAGGTTGTATGATGCGATTATATTTTCTAAATTTGATTTAAAGTCAGGATATTGGCAAATTCAAATAAATGAAAAAGATCAATATAAAACTGCTTTTAATGTTCCTTTTGGACATTATGAATGGACAATTATGCCATTTGGTTTGAAAAATGCACCTTCTGAATTTCAGAAAATTATGAATGATATTTTCATACATTATAGTGATTTTATAATTTTATATTTTAGTATTTTCAAAAACTATTGAAAATCATTTTAAACATCTAGAAATATTTAAAAAAGTTGTTATCCAACATGGTTTGGTTATTTCTAAACCAAAAATGTCTATTTTCCAAACTAATATTAGATTACTTGGTCATAATATTGAAAAGGGAAAAATAATTCCTATTAATAGAAGTATAGAATTTGCTTCTAAATTTCCTGATGTTATTACAGATAAAACTCAACTCCAAAGATTTCTTGGAAGTTTAAATTACATTTCGTCTTATTATAAGGATTTAGCTACTGAGAAATATTTAAAAAAGTTGTTATCCAACATGGTTTGGTTATTTCTAAACCAAAAATTTCTATTTTCCAAACTAATATTAGATTTCTTGGTCATAATATTGAAAAGGGAAAAATAATTCCTATTAATAGAAGTATAGAATTTGCTTCTAAATTTCCTGATGTTATTACAGATAAAACTCAACTCCAAAGATTTCTTGGAAGTTTAAATTACATTTCGTCTTATTATAAGGATTTAGCTACTGATGCAGCTATTTTATATGACAGACTTAAAAAGTCTCCGTCCCCTTGGACTGATGAACATACCAATGCGGTAAAATTAATTAAAAGTAAAGTGAAATCACTTCCTTGTTTAATGCTTGCAAATCTCACTTGGGAAAAAATTATTGAAACTGATGCCTCTGACATAGGTTTTGGAGGAGTTCTTAAGCAAATATGCCCTTCTACTAAACAAATATTTTTAGTAAGATTTCATTCTGGAAAATGGAATAATAGCCAGAAAAATTATGCTACTATTGCTAAAGAAATTCTTGCTATTCTTAAATGTGTTTTGAAATTTCAAGATGATTTATATAATCAAAAGTTTAAAATTTTTACTGATTGCAAATCTGCAAAATATATGTTTAATAAAGATTTTAAACATGATGTTTCCAAACAACTGTTTGCAAGATGGCAGGCTCATTTAGCCCCTTTTGATTTTGAAATATATTATAAAAAGGGAAAAGATAATCATCTTCCTGATTTCTTAATTCGTCAATTTTTACAGGACTCATGAAGCCAGCTAAGTTACTTGGAAAATATCCTTGTCAAGGACATTCTTGTTTAAACACTCTTAATAACAGTGATTATACCAAAAATAAAACTACCATTAAATATACTAAAAAGATAATAGAAATTTATGAAAAGAAATAGAAAAGCCTTATTAAAAGGTTTAGAAGAAGGTGAAATAGAAGAAGGAGAATGGTTGAAGGATGGAAAGTTGATTTTTTATGATCATATGATAAAAGATTTTCAGCATAAATTGCTGAGGCTACAGGGATTTTATAAATGAATGATCCTCATATGAGCATGTCTGAAAAAATAAAGATCAAAAGGAATATTTCTTATCTCAAAAATAAGATTGAGATCTGTAAGGAAAATATATTCTTCATTGATAAGTATCCTCATCTTTTTTGTGGCGATCATATCGCAGATAAAGAAAAATATGATAATGATATTATTTGGTATCAGCATAAAATGCTGAAAATTAATAATTTTTATAAATGATTTTACAGGTAATGATACCTCGTGACTATTCCTTTAGAGGCAGACCTCAAAATTATAGAGGTCGAGGAGGAAGGGGGAACATAATCTCCCAAATTCATGGTAAAAAATTGGTGGCAGAAAATATTTCTGGAGTGGGTGAATCATCCACATCATCAAAGGGAAATTCCCAAACATTTGCAAATATTTTGCAAGAAAATGAGTATGATGATAGCATAAATTATGCTGAAAATAATAAAAAAGAAGTAATACTTCATCTGGAATATTCTGAACTGAAATGGAAAGAGGACCCATGGTTCCTAATGAACAGGTATATTGATAATACTCAATTTACTGCTACGTCATACAAAAATCCAACCCCCACACCCCCTCCCCTCCCCCCTACCCTATTAGGAGAGGGGAGGGGTGGGTGCGTGGGGTTGGAAATTTTTTGAAATTATAAATATTTAATATTTTAATAAATATTAAATATATTAATACTGTTATATAAATTTTATATTTAAAAATAATATGTTTTCTTAATTTTGGTGATATATATGTTATTTTATTATTTAATTTATTAATATTATTTATAAATTAAATTAGTTACTTAAATAAAATAAGTAAAATATTCAAAATGGTCCGAACATGGTATTATATATTCGAGTCAATTTTAAAATTTGGCAATAATGTAGACTAAAATCGTCACTAAATTTCGAGATGTTCGGCTTTTTTGGTAACCTGAATATTATGGGGTAAAAATATCAGTCAACATAAGTAATGACATCAACTTTGCAATTAGACTTAATTGTCACATCATCACTTAACGGCAACTTTTAACGGTACCAAATGTGTCACAATTTATTAAAGCTCTGTACCAAATGTTTTGGACACATGAAGCTCAGTACCAAAAGTGAGAATTGACCTATAGCTCTGTATCAAAAATGCAATTCTCTAATGACATTGTGCTTCTTTTATAAAAACACTGAGAGATATTTTACCATTTTATTTATTAATTTATCACATGGAGTTAAACTGCTTATTTACAATAATGCTGGAAGTTAATTCATTCTTAACTTTAATGCATGCTGCTTTAATGTTCTTCTCTTTTCTTTATTTTTCTTTAGAAAAAAAGGCGCTCTTAGTAGGTTGTACTAAATCTCTATTGAAGAGATATTGGATTTAATAATTGTGTGTTTTAAGAGATGTTTAAGTATATGTATGAATAATATATGGGTTTATTACATTTTTGGCGCCATAATTATAGTTCCCTGACATTTCTACCCCGTATCTTTTTGGACTGGCACATTTAGTATCATAACTTTAACATTGACGACAAATTTGGTGCCAATTGAGGTCCAATTCCAAAATTGGCCAAAAATCCCCCACTTGCGAGTCAATTTTCATGTCATGTGAGGAATTTAGGGCCAATTTAAAATTTAACGAGGCCACTTTTGAGAAATCGACATCGTGCACGATGTTACATGTATGTAATTATATTATGTAAATTATACAATATATAAGTATGTGATATGGTGGAGTAAATTTGATTTTTATATACAGTATGTGTCAGTGAAGTAAATTGACATAAAACTTGCATAACAACATATTTTTCGGGTTTTTTTGCAAGTTAACTCCCTGTGATATGTCTAATGAGTAATTTACCTTCCTGTAAAATAAAAATATATAATTTAACTCCATGTGAAATGAATAATGAGCAATTTACCTCCTTGTGATATAAAAATAGGCAATTTACCTCCCTGTGAAATGAAATAATGAGCAATTTACCTCCCTGTAATATGAATAAATGAGCAATTTAGAGGGAGGCAATGTGCTTCTTTTATAAGAACACAGGGAGGCATTTTGCCCTTTTTATTATCACAGGGAGTTAAATTGCCTATTTAGGATATCATAGGGAGGTATTTTGTTCTTTTATTTATCACAGAGAGGTAAATTGCCTACTTAGAATAACACAGGGAGTTAATTTGCTATTCACTTAAAAATATGGAGTGAATAGCATATTAACTCCCTGTGTTATTTTAAATAGGCAATTTAACTCCCTGTGATAAATAAAAGGGCAAAATACCTCCCTGTGATATTCTAAATAGGCAACTTAACTCCCTGTGATAAGAAAAAAGACAAAATACCTCCCTGTGTTTTTATAAAAGAACCATATATCGCCTCCCTCTAAATTGCTTATTAATTCATATCACAAGGAGATAAATTGCTCATTATTTCATTTCACATGGAGGTAAATTGCCCATTTTTATATCACAAGGAGGTAAATTGTTCATTATTTCATTTCACAGGGAGTTAAATTGCCTATTTTTATTTCACATGGAGTTAAATTGCCCATTAAACATATCACAGGGAGTTAACTTGCAAAAAACCCTCTATAAACTATGGATCAGAGAGCATTGTGTACAAATTCTTTCCAGTGCCGCTACTACTTTGATTTAACCGGATTTCGTAGGGTTATTAGTATCAGTGAATTGGTGATATTGGGGGTTTTCAATATACTTTTTTATAGGGCTCTGTTACTTTATTCAGGATGGATCAATCTCAAGGAAAAGCAATATTCGTTAGAGCAATGAAGTAATAAAGACAATCAATCAAAAAGAACCTTGTTAATTTGGTGAATCGGTGATCTTTTTGTATATAATCTGGGATTATGCTGTTTTGTAAGCATAAAATCCGTAAAGTAGAATGTCCGTTATACAATGATTAACTAGGTATTTATATCATACTAAACCTAGCGTTACAAGGAATCATAGTCCTTATAGGACTCGGCCAAAATATCCTTCTTGGGACCGGTCCATAGTCTTCTAGTCGAAAAGAACTGTATTCGGCCGGGTCGTTCAAGATGATCCGGAACTATCTCATTTGGTCGAATCGATCTCATGTTCTTTACTCGATCCGTGCTGTATGTAAGGTGCGAAATAGCCCCCATCAGTACTCCCTCACTTCTTCGAGCGTATAGATAGTAGAAGCTCGTAGAAGTAGATCATTTTATACGACTGTTTCTTGTCTATGAGTGGTGCCTCGTTAAAAACCTTCCTTAAGAAAAAACCCAGTGGGAAAAAATCTTAAGTAAGGAAAAGAGTGCATACCCTCATAGATAGTCGTTTTTTCTTTCCAAAGATGAATCGCCACGCGTCCACTAGGGAGGCTTCTAATCTTCTTTACGTTTTTGGCGGGAATATGATTAGTTGTGATGAGTTCGAAACGTCTTATCTCACTTTAGTATAAATAGGTGACCTTTGAGTTCGCCATTTTTCCTTTATATTTCCTTTTACTTTGCAGTTACCTTCTTGTTTAGTCGCCTATCACACAAAGTTTCCCTTTATCGACCTTCATCTTCCGAGATTCTGAAAATATGGCTTCTGTAAGAAAATCTTCTTCTTCTCCTAAGAACAATGTGGCCCCTAATAACGAGGAGGAGTTACATTCTAATCTTTTGGGCGAACAAGCTGCAGTTTCTGAATTCGTCATCCCTGTAGAAGATACTTTCAAAGTACGAATCCTCTCTGAAGCGGATGTTGCAGCCCGGGCCAAAAAGGGCAAAGGTACCGTTCCTCAGATTTCTGAACCAATTGAGGACGTAGCTTGTGCTTATACGGTGGATACATTTCCGGAGGTTGTGAATAATTATACCAAATACTTTCCGGATGGCTCCGAGATCATTCTTCCTTCTCCTTCTGACAGGGTCACATCTCCACCGGAGGGATGTCGAGCTTTTTATACGGCTCACTTCAATAGCGGCCTGCGTCTTCCCTTGTCTCCTCTCTTTCTTGAAGTTTTGAAAACATTCAGTGTGTGCCTGACACAGTTAGTTCCAAATTTTGTTGCCTTTGTGGTTTGTTTTTCTGTTTTGATGATCGCGAAGGGTTTTAAACCTTCTTTTCGTAATTTTACGCAACTTTTCCGGTTCAACGTTTCCAGTTCTTCAAATCGCGGATATTTTTTCGCTAGTCAAAAGCCTAGCCGAGCAATCTTTGATTCCCCTATTTCTAGCAACCCTTTTTGGAAATCTCATTTTTTCTTTGTTCGCCCTCCATCTCATCTTCATTTGGCGGACGGTTCGAGCATCCCCTTCTCGTGGGATCATGGCTCCAAGTGGGTTTACGGAGGACGCGTACCGACCGGTGAATTCATTCCTGATGATGCTCAGTTCATAGGTGAAATCCCTGCTATGCGTGCTAACAAATATCAGAGTGCTCTTCTAATCGGGGAGACTTTCCTTCGTAAAGCAGGGTTGAGTGCACATCGTTTTCCGATCAGTCATTCATCCGAATCACTTGGTATGCATTTTAATTTAGAGGTACGACTTCATTTTCTTACATAGAGGAATTAACCTTCGTTTTGTTTCTCGTTCAGCTCATATGGTAGAAAATTCTCGACATTCTTTCAAGGGAAAAATGGTTTTATCCAAATATTCTAAATCTTTAGAAAATAATCCGATCGAGCAGAGAGCTTCTCGGAAGAGGAAACTGGAGTTGGGCCATGAATCTGAGGAGAATGGAGAGGAGTCTCCAAATTCTTCCCAAGATTCCCCTGTTCGACAAGGGACTGGGCCCGGTTATCCCCCCCTTCAGCTTAGAACCTCCTTGGGGATTCGCGGATGTCGAAGTTGGTCGATGCCTCATCCTAGCGACAACCCAGTGGGGAGAAAAAGAAGCTATTATGATCGTTCCGGCAATGATCTTTCTCTACCTGGTGACAATCATCCAAAATCTACTTTGGTTGAAATGATCGAAGATCACTTAGGGGGGAAGAGAGCCGCCGGATATTCTGAGAATGATTCTCTTATCCATGACGACAGTGAGAATGCGGTCGATAAGGCAACCCGTGTTCTTTTGTCTGGTGTTTTTACTCGTGATTTGAATAAGCTCCTTCACAAGGATCCTCTGGAGAAATTTCAGCGAGCTTCTCTTTATGCTGAAAAGGTAACCTCCTTTTAAGTTTGTTTTCCAGAATATTTTCCTTCACATATCTTTTAAGTTCGCTAACTTATTTCTTGTTTTATCTCTTTGTCCTGTAGATCTTCAGATGTGTTATGACCGGTGGTTGTGTTACTTCTTGCTCCGATTCGAGCACTTTTCCTTGGGCGAGCCATATGTCGATCGAATAATTAACCTAGCCCCTCGGTGGGCGCCAACTGATTTAACCGGATTTCGTCGGGTTATTAGTATCAGTGAATTGGTGATATTGGGGGTTTTCAATATACTTTTTTATAGGGCTCTGTTACTTTATTCAGGATGGATCAATCTCAAGGAAAAGCAATATTCGTTAGAGCAATGAAGTAATAAAGACAATCAATCAAAAAGAACCTTGTTAATTTGGTGAATCGGTGATCTTTTTGTATATAATCTGGGATTATGCTGTTTTGTAAGCATAAAATCCGTAAAGTAGAATGTCCGTTATACAATGATTAACTAGGTATTTATATCATACTAAACCTAGCGTTACAAGGAATCATAGTCCTTATAGGACTCGGCCAAAATATCCTTCTTGGGACCGGTCCATAGTCTTCTAGTCGAAAAGAACTGTATTCGGCCGGGTCGTTCAAGATGATCCGGAACTATCTCATTTGGTCGAATCGATCTCATGTTCTTTACTCGATCCGTGCTGTATGTAAGGTGCGAAATAGCCCCCATCATACTTGAACGAACTACATGGAGTAGATAATACCATATGAGACTTGCAATAAATAGGCTATAAATAGAATGTAATTCGACATTAGGAACCTGTATATGTAGTGTATTATCTTAGCATTGTAAAATGCTTGATTTTACGCAATCGTAAAGCCACTTTACGAGGATTTCAAACCCGACAATTGGGCTTAGGTATGCTGGATTTCATGAAAGCAAGTCACTCTTTCAGATTAACGTTGAATTTGCTCTGCACTTCTTTTTTGTTTCACCAAGTTTGAAATATTGAATGACTTTTATAGTCTTTCAATGTTGCTTTTGGCTCGAAGTGGACATTTTCATTGGGGGTTTTTTTTTTTTTTTTTTTTTTTTGTGTTCAAGCAACTAACAGTGGAAGTACTTGATTTGCTAAGTGGCTTGGTGATCAGATCTTTATGTTTCACCTCAGGTGTCAGATTCATGATGTTAATTGTAAAGAAATCTACCTCATATTGTGAGGATTTAACAATGATGACTCCCTTCTTTTCTTTTCTCTTGCAGGAACTTCTTTTACCTTGTAATGGTAGTGCCTTTGTCTAGTATAAGTAATAGATGTTGTAATTGGATGAAGATGAAGATCAGGATTCAGGAGACAAGAAATTTAGAAGTTAAAGGGAGGTTTTGATGATTTCCAAAACATCTCAACCAGCTAAGTTAGGAGAGCTTAGTAAAATCCCTTAGAAGAATTTTGATCAAACTCAAAGACAAATTCAGTCAAGTCAAAATTCAGTTTGGTCCAGAAGACTACTGATCTGCTGAAGGAAGAAATCAGTTTGGTGAAAATCGGCCGACTCAAATCAGATTTGTTCAAGTTTGGGATCAGCTCAGTTCATCATCAGACGAGTAATTTTTATCAGCCAAGTGAAGATGATCAAGATGTCTCTCCAATGGTAATAAATGCACTTGGAGTAATAAATGCTGAAGACTGAGGGTATTTATGGCAAATGATTGAAGAAAAACCTCGTATCAGCTCGGTGCATTAAATGCTGCTGACAAAAAATACTGTTGACAGTACTGCCGCAGTTCAGAGAGCCGTTCGCAGAAATTAAGGACCAGTGCCCGAGGAATTTGAATCTTGTCTTTCTTCAATGGACATTTTTCAAACCTGGAGTATAAATAGTTCGCGAGCTTGAGAGAGAAGACAACAACACAAACTCTGAGAAAATTTCCGAAGCAAAATCTCTCTAAGTCTCAAGAACAGCTTACTCACCTGGTGAAGTCATTTGTTGGCAGAACCGAGTTGAAATTCAAGATAAATCATTTTTCTGAGTGAAAAACTGTAAAAGGAGTGTTGTGAGAAGTGTAGATCCATCTTAATGAGTGATCTAACTTCAGAGGATAGGTCTTCTTAGTGATTTCATATTGTGAGCTTACGGCCTCTTCATTTGTTGTTTTGGCGTAAGTAGAGTATATTGTAAACTGTGTGTTTATAGTATAACCAAAGATCTAAGTGACTTGGAAGAGTGGGCTAAAGGATTTTTATCCATATAACCACTATAAAAATTCTTTGTATTTTAACTTGCATTATTTTCTTGCATATATTCAAAATTGCATAAAACACTTTAGAAAACTGTTGGGAGATTTCAAAAAGGAGTTTGTTAAAACTGGGGATATAATCTTTCAAAGACTATGTTTACTTGTGAAAAACACTTATAAATATCCGCTGCAAGTATTCTGTTTTTAAAGCTGAGTTTTGCTGAAATCAGTTAAGTATTGAGAAGAGAAGTGGTCAACTGTGCTGCTCAAGATCTGTTCACGATCAGCTTAGTCTGCTGACAGACGACTGAAAAGTTTTAAAGTCTAAAAATTTTCAGAGGTCTATTCACCCCCCCTCTAGACCTCATCTGACCACTTAGGACCAACAAGTGGTATCAGAGCAGGTGGTTCATTAGAATCAGCTGCCTGATCAACGAGCTTGATCCAAGTGTTTCAAAGGTTTTTGAACTTTTTCAAAAGAGCATATTTTTTAAAAATCAAAACTTTTTGAAAATGGATTGTATCAGCCATGTTCCCCACACTGGCGGTATGAGTTTCGAGGACTGGAAGATCAGGATGGAGATCTTCTTAGCTGCTTATAATGACAACATGTATACATACATTACCAAGGGTCCATTCAAATTCACCAAGACTATAAATGTTGATGAAGTATATATAGTGGTGGAAAAATATCTATCAGATATGATAGCTGAAGAGATCAAGCTGTTCAATCTTGATAAAGTTAGTCGTTTCATCATAACCAAAGCCCTGGACAACGACAGATTTGATAAAGTCAAGCATTGCAAGACTGCAAGAGAGATGTGGGATAAGGTTAGTGACATGAGTGAAGGAGACGAAGCCATAAAAGAGCATCAGCTGAGTGTTGCTCTGGAAAAGCTAGACAACTTCAAGATGAAGTCTGCGGAAACGATTGATCAGATGGATACAAGGTTTACAAGGACACTGAATGAAGTTCTCAAGCTAGGAAAAACCTTCACTGACAAAGAGATAACCGTCAGAGTGCTAGAGGCTCTGCCTCCAAAGTTCAACATGAAGGTGACAGCCATGGAAGAGTCAAGAGATTTGGGAAAGATCTCTCTTACCGAGCTGTTCTCAGTATTCAAGGCATACGATTATAAACTGCCAAGAATGGGTGTTGAAGAAACCTCAACTTCAGGTCCCACAGCTGCCCTGGTTGCTGCTGAAAATCCAAGAAGAACAACACACAAAAGCAAAGAAGTGGATTGTTGAGTTCCAAATACTAATACGCAAACTATGCAAGTATACGGTCGTCTACAGGTAATAAAGTGATAAGGAGTGTCGAACCCACGAGGAATTGTTCAATTAATTACCAACTAATGTCTTGTTACTTCTACTTAGATTTGTAAGTTGAGTTTGGTGAGGTGATGGTGGTTTTGATATTACAACTCAATTAAGGTGACTAAGGAAACTAACACTTGACTTAATATATGTAAAGGCTTCTACGATTTTACGTCACCTAGTTCAATTCAAGACAAATGACTCAACAATTGACAACCACACCCATGTTTGTTGTTCAAGATTTCATAAAATATTCATACATATCTTTCGAATAGCGTACGAATCTACCAAAGTAGACTAATTCAATTTATGTCTAAAAGGATTAAGCCTAAGTGATGCATTAATTCCAAACCTTATTAGAACATGAAATGATCTAGGTATATTCCTATCCTAAAATCAAATCACAACCTAGTTTTTCAATCTAATCTTTAATCCACTATGCCTAGCAATTAAAGATCAATTCATTTCATCCTATGGTTGATCAAACCACAAGTTGACAAAAGCTCAAACTAGTTTAACAAACACTTGTATACAAGCATAGCAACAACCATTAACTCATCATTTAATCAAGAATCAAGAACCAAACATAGGATCAATAAAAATATAGAATAAAGGAGATTAGCTACTCATAACAATAAATATATCATTCATTACATTAATGAAAACCATAAATGTAAATGAACAAAGTAAAAGATTTAGAGTTGGCTTAGTGGTGGAGATCTTCAACTACTTCTCCCTCAAGCCTTTTTATCTTCAATGGGGAGTCCAAGTGTTTGTTCTTCTATCCAAAGTGCAAACCCTTCTATTTTCTTCAAACGAGGCAAGAGAATGAAAAATGAAATATGTAAATTGTCTCGGAGTTGTGAATGGTTTCCCCACTTAACTACTAACCTAGTGGAAACTACAAGCCCTAATGCCTAAGTTACCCTCCAAACAATGGCAACTAAGGCCAAAAAGTCCCCCAAGATGCCTAAAAATACAAGTGGGATCAAAGGGGGATAATACAAAAAGCCCCCTGCCTTTCTCGCAGCAAATATCTGCTGGTAGCAGGGGTCCCGCGGCCGTGAGGAACAGGCAGTACGTTTCTTGCTCTACCGCACTTCCTTCTGAGTAGCATATCTTTTGATTTCGAACTCCGAATGTGGATTCGTAAAGTCCGTAGTGTAGGTAACTCACTCATCTATGACATATACAAAATTCAGCTTATTTGGATCAGCCATGATAAAGTTGTGCATGCTTAAGTGAGCAGCTATCTTCATTTTTGTAATATTTGCTTCGGGTTCCATCTCTTTTGAAGCTAAAGCTTGACTCGCGGGGTGGGTAGAACGACTCGCATCATTGATACACAATTTCGAATCTCTCTAAGATGTCAATACCTACAAACCACGGAGAAAACGATCGAAACACGAACAAAAAGACAAAAATCGAACAAAGGCCGAACAAATGGCCAAAAGCACAAAAGACAAGAAAACACGCGAAGACACATAGAAACTCGGATCAAAACAAGATGTTTTGGGCTGAAAGAGATAGGTAATAATGATGTTTTCACGGCGTTATCATGGACTCATCTGATGAAACCACACTACTCAACAAAAAGGAGTACACTGCTGGAGACGTTGCATTGATGATGAACAATTTCAAGAAGTTCTATAAAAGAAAAATGAAGAACAAATACAACATGCTTCTACTTCTAACCCTACTTCTTCTTCTGAAGATAAAGATGCTTATAAATCCAAACTTATGTGTTACAACTGCAGGAAATTGAGACATTTCATCAGAGACTGCCCATATCCTAAAGCTGAAAAGTACACGGAAGAAGAAAAGAGAATCAGAAAGGAAAGAAAGCATCAGAAAGGCAAGGTGCTGACAGCTGAAGCAGAGAAGCTGACTGCTATCTACTCATCTGATTCAGACTCAGACACTTCTGAAGAAGAGTCTACTGAAGACGAGAACCCTGCTCTTATCTGCCTGATGGCTAAGGAATCTGATGACTCTGAGGATGAAGTAACTCCTCTTGAAAATGAATTGTTTAATTCATTTGAGCAAATGATGGTTAATAATACTAGTATTGCTGACGCATTTGCTAAGCTTAAGGAAGAGATGATATTGCTAAGAGAGCAAATCAGTTCACTGAAACTTAAGGCTGAAGAGCCAAAAGAATCAGCTGAATATAAACTGCTTGAGCAAGAAAATGAATCTCTGAAAGCTGAATGTGAAGTTTATAAGGGTAAAATCATGGAACTTGAAAAGATTATTGAATCTCATGATAAATCATCTGTTGCATCCACTCACATGTCTAGTAAACAGAAGATGCCTTTAGAACAAGACAAGTTAGAACTGAACCATACTGAAAAATTTATATCAGCTGACAACAGTAAGGTCATATTGTATGTTCAGAAACTAAGCCTGCTTCACCTGAGAAAGAATTAAAGGAGAAGAAAGCTCCTAAGGCTAAAAAGAGCAAAGAGCCTAGTTTAGGAAAACATACTGGTAAGACTAAACAGCAGAGTCCTAGGAAGTCTGCTGATAAAGCTAAACCAATCAGACTAGTAGCAAAACTAAGTCGTCTGTTAATGAGCAAACATCTAGTAAACCAAAGAAGCATAAGAACAAGAAAAATCAAAATGCTTGGTATGGAAATGAATCATATTATGTACAACCTGCTGCATATCCTCATATGTATCATGCACCTCAATTTCCAACTTACTATGCACCTTACCCTGCTCATCCAATGCATGCATACCCTGCCTATCATGCATCATATTCTGCTTATGAGTACAATCCTTATCATACTAATTATCAACATAACATATCTGATGGATATGATGAAGATATATCTGTTCATGCTCCTGTCAAATCTCAGAAGCCTAAGAAGCCTAAGACTTCAACATCTTGGGTTGTCATGGGTGGAACTAATTCTTCAGGACTCTCTTAATAAGGGTACCTAAAACAACTTTATTTTGTTTTGTAGGTTAGGATTAGGAGTAGGAGTAAAGTAGAGAAAATCTGGTACTTGGACAGTGGATGTTCAAGACACATGTGTGGAAGCATACATGAGCTGACTGATGTTGTTGCTGTGGATGGTCCTAAAGTAACTTTTGGAGACAGCAAAGAAGGCAAGATTGTAGCAAGTGGAAGATTAATCAAAGGCAACATTGAGATATCTGACGTCTCTTATGTTAAAGGCCTCAAATACAATTTGCTGAGCATAAGTCAATTTTGTGACAAGGGATTTTTCAGTTATCTTCTCATCAGATAAGTTCTATGTTGAACATATTGGTACAAAGAAGATCATCTTATCTGGAAGACGACAAGGAAATGTCTACTCAGTGGACTGGAATTATGTGGACAAGAATTCAAATGTTTGTTTGGTGGCATCAACACCAAGTGAAGTCAGTTGGCTGTGGCACAAAAGAATGAATCATGTGAATTTCAAGACCATAAACAGACTAATCACGAATAATCTGGTAGAAGGAATTCCCAAAACAGTCATGAGCAAAGATAAGCTCTGTGACGCCTGTCAGAAGGGTAAACAAATCAAGTCATCTTTCAAGAGCAAGAAGCACCAATCATCTGGAAGGATTTTGGAGCTGCTGCACATGGACTTATTTGGACCCATTTATCCAATCAGCAATTGTGGAAAGAAATACTGCCTAGCTGTTGTGGATGATTTCTCAAGATACACTTGGGTGATTTTCATGAAGAAGAAAAGTGAAACCAAGGAGCATCTTACAAATCTGATGGAGCTGATCCAGAATGAAAAGAACATGAAGATTTTGAAGATCAGATCAGATAGAGGGACTGAATTTACAAACTCAACTGTTGAAGAGTATTGTAACATCAGAGGCATCAGCCATGAGTACTCTGCTGCCAGAACCCCTCAACAGAATGGAGTTGCTGAAAGGAGAAACAAAACTCTAAAGGAAGCTACCAGAACTATGATAGCTGAAGCAAAGCTGCCCCAAAGATTCTGGGCAGAAGCCACAAACACAGCATGCTTAACCCAAAACAGATGCATGATCGACAAACACCAAAACAAGACTCCATATGAAGTTTGGAACAACATGAAGCCAAATATTCATTACTTTAGAATTTTTGGTTGTAAATGCTTTATTTTAAACAATGAGAAGAATCACCTTACTGCCTTTGCAGAAAAGGCTGATGAAGCTGTTTTTGTAGGATATTCTACAGTTATTAAAGCTTATAGAGTCTTTAACAAAAGAACTCTACTTCTAGAAGAATTTATTCATGTAATATTTGATGAACCAAGTCAATCTTCTGAAAAGAATCAAAGTACTAATCCAAGTCTGTCTACTGATTTTTAGAAATTGAGTGTTGAAGGAAATGAATAATACATACCCATCATACTTCCTGATCTCAATTCAGCTGCTAACTCAAATGTTCTTCAAAATCACTCTATTGATTGTCTAACAGAGGAGTTGCAAATAGCTGACAGACCAGAGACTGTTCAACAGACAACTAATGTTCAACAGACTACTACTGAAACTCCAACAGTAGTGTTGCAAGATCAAACAGAGGACAACATTCAGATTTGCAACCTGATCTTAGATGGCTCAAGAATCACCCACCTGAATTAGTGATTGGTGATCATTTGGATAGAGTAAAGACAAAGAGAGCTGCTGCAAATGATGCAATGTTTGTTAGCTTTCTATCTCAAATAGAGCCCAAACAGATTGAATAAGCTCTTAGTGATTCAAACTGGATTGAAGCTATGCAAGAAGAGCTAAATCAATCTGAAAGAATGAAGTCTGGTAACTAGTTCCTAGACCAAGTCATCAAAGAGTAATTGGCACTAAGTGGGTTTTCAGGAATAAAATGAATAAAGATGGTATTGTCACCAGAAATAAAGCAAGATTAGTGGCCAAGGGTTACTGCCAAGAAGAAGGCATTGACTTTGTTGAAACCTTTGCACCAGTAGCAAGATTAGAAGCAATCAGACTGTTTCTTGCCTATGCTGCTCATAAGAATTTCACAATCTATCAGATGGATGTGAAATATGCCTTTCTCAATGGAGAATTGCAAGAAAAATATATGTTGAACAACCTCCTGGATTTGAAGCTTATCAAGAAGGAGACAAGGTATATCGTCTGAAGAAAGCCCTCTATGGACTGAAATAGGCTCCAAGAGCGTGGTATGATACCCTATCTGATTTTCTTTTTATTAAATGATTTCGTAAAGGTAAGGTAGACAAGACCTTGTTTACTGTTGAATGGGAAGATCATATATTACTAGTGCAAATATATGTGGACGATATTATTTCTGGTTCAATAAATCAACAGATGTGTGATAAGTTCTCTAAGCTGATGCAGAACAAGTTTGAAATGAGCATGATGGGTGAACTTAACTATATTCTTGGTTTGCAAGTAAGACAGTTGTCTGATGGAATATTCATTAACCAAGCTAAATACACAAAAGATCTGTTTAAGAAATTTGGTATGGAAACTAGCTCTACTGTTGGTGTTCCTATGTCTACTGGACTTCGTTTGGATAAAGATGAAGATGGCAAATCAGTAGCTATAACCAAGTACAGAGGCATAATTGGGTCTTTGCTATACCTAACAGCTAGCAGACCTGATATCATGTACTATGTTGTGGTTTGTGCGAGATATCAATCAAATCCTAAGGAATCTCATCTCCTGGCTGCCAAAAGGATACTTAGATACCTTAAAGGCACTCAAGAACTGGGATTATAGTACCCTAGGGAATCTGGATTTGACCTGATAGGATATTCAGATTCTGACCTTGCTGGCTGCAAGATTGATAGGAAGAGCACAACAGGTGCCTGTCAATTCTTGGGTAGTCGTCTGATCTCATGGATGAGTAAGAAACAGACTTCAATATTCATATCTACTGCTGAAGCTGAGTACATAGCTGCTGGAGCATGTTGTGCACATATACTATGGTTGAAGCATCAACTAGAAGATTACAACATTAAGATCAGTGGAATACCAATCTACTATGACAATACAAGTGCAATCTCTCTTACTCAGAACACTACGAGTAATTCAAGAACTAAGAATATTGAGATCAAACATCATTTCATCAGAGATCATGTGGAAAAGGGAAATGTTATAATAGAGTATGTTCATACTAACAATCAGATCGCTGATATATTCACTAAACCACTAAGTGATGCAAGGTTTTCAACTTTAATAGCTGAATTAGGTCTACTAAATTTAGATGCATAAGCTGAGAGGGACCTCATAAGAAGACTGGAGTTTATCAGCTTACTCATCTTATCGTCTTCAAGGTTAACTCTCAACAGACTAGTTAACTTATGGATTCTTAAAGTCATGGGGAACGTGTAAGACTAGCGGTACTTCTGATTAAAAGATGAAATTTGTTGATGAAAGTTAGTTGAAGCTAAGTTTTCATCAGAGAAGTCCTTAATTCTTGAAGATTGAAGATTAATTATCTTGCTGGATTGACAAACAGCAAAAGAAGTTTACTAGTTATTGGCTTTCACTAGTAATACCTGTTATCAGAACACTCGTCTCATCAGATAAGTATTAGCCTACTCGTCTGATTAATTTTATAAAGTGCTGTTACTTAAATATGCTATATTCAAAAACACGCATTTATAAGTCGATTGAAGCGGTTTGCATTTCCGCCAGTCATTAAATGCTTTTTGAATTTTGAATCGCGTAAATATCGCCCCACGATCAAAACTGACAGATAATTGATCTAACGGTTCGCGTGAAACACGGAAACCGACGCTCTCACCTCTTTAAATTCAGATCTGATCAGCTCACTGATCTTTTACGCACCCTCAAAAATATCTAAGGCATTCAAAGAGAATTTTTCTCTTATTTTACTGCAAATCTACTCTCTCTTTACTAATCTCTTTCAGATCAGTCATCATGAGTTCACAATCACAAGACGCTAAGGCTGAAGGTATGTATCTTGTGTATGATACATATCACAAAACTGGAACCGACTTGATGAAGGCAATTTTGGAGAAATTCAAAGCCGGTACATTGGTTGACTTCATGGAGGCTCATGAAGAGATGGTCTTCAAGGACCAAATTGTGGAGTTCTATGGAACTAAGGATGCTGTTGACTTCAACAAACTGGAGATCAAGGCGAAGGTTGGAGGAGTTGATATATGTATCACTCCTAAGCTGCTGAATGAGAAGTACGGTTTGTCCTTGAAGGGAAGAACAGACTTGTCCACTTTGGTTGAACCTAAAGAACAGGAGTTCTGGAGCATCTGTGCTCAAGAAGGGGAGATTTTGTCTGGGAATATCAAAAAGAAGCAACTAAAGGATGAATATCAGCGGATGGCTGATATGGTTGCTAAGATTGTTGAGAACTGCACCTTTTCCTTGGACAGTACTCCAATGAAGAGATTTCACTCAATGATTGCAGTTCACTATGGGTTTGAAGTGAACTGGGCTGTTGTCGTGTGGTACATCCTGGCAAATCATCACAAGAATGGGAATACCCATCACAGGATATTCCTAAGTCACCTGTTCTCTATTCTTGGATGTGGACTGACGAATGGAAAACCTGTCCACTATTCAAAGGCTATGCTTTACTATCAGCCTGTGAAAGAAGTTACAAAAAGAAAGTCTGCTGAAGAGTCAGCTGTTGAGCCTAAGAAGAAGGCTGTTAGTAAGAAAAGGAAAGTAACCATTTCTGAATCTTCTGTTCAAACAGCTAAGCCAGCTGTTAAAACCAGAACATAAGAGGAGATTGATGCTGATGCTATCATCAATCAGACAGCAAAGGAAATAGAGAAAATGGCTTATGGTTCACCCTCTAGAACCATTTCTGAAGATATGCCGGCTGAAAATGTTGCAAAAAGAACATGGAGTCAGTTAAAGGACACAGCAGCATTTAAGCCTGCTCAGGAGAAGGTAGTTACCAAAAAGACTGCCAAGAGGAAAATGGTTTTTGAACCATCTCCTACTAAGTCATCTGATTTAGTTAGGGAAGGCCCTCAATCATCTGAGAGGCATGTTGAAGTTGAGAAAAAGATTACAACTGCGGCTAAGGAGTCAGCTGCTGCAACAGCTACTCAACAGCCAACTTCAACAGCTGAGGTTGCTAAACCTCAAGATGATCCTGAAGCGCAGATCATCGAACCAAAGGCAGCTATTCCTGTCTCATCTGCTGCACCAGAACCAACTGATGCTGCATCTGCTGCTGTTAAGCCAAAAAGGAAAAGAATAATTAAAGTCAGAATCTCTGCTGCTAAGAAAAAGAGAAGGGAGGAAGAACTGGCAGCAAAGAAATATAAGGAAGATTTTGACAGAGGAGTCAGACTGAGCAAGCTGCAAGCTGAGAAAGAAGAAAGAAAAAGAAAAATGACTGAAGCCGAGCTGAAGGCTTTAGAAGATGCTGATATAGCAAAAGCTTTGGAACTGAGCAAACAGGTTGCTCATGGACCAAAAAGAGCTGGAGGAAATCGGATGCTCATGGACCAAAAAGCTTTAGAAGATGCTGATATAGCAAAAGCTTTGGAACTGAGCAAACAGGATGCTCATGGACTAAAAAGAGCTGGAGGAAATCGGGGAGTCTATGAATGCAAGACAAATCCTTCCCCCAGGCCAAAGGGTTGAAAAGTGTCCCTTCGCTGTTAAGTGGGCACTGAACATAGTAAATCAACACCCTGGAGCCTTTGCAAGGTTTGAAGCCACCCTTGCAGATTTTGACAAAAAGCTCCAACAGGCTACTTTGTTCGTTCAGGAGAAGATTAGATACAATCAATGGAGGAACTACAAAGTGAACAAGTTTGTTGCTGAAATCAAAGCTTGGAAGGAATTTGATGATGAAGAAAAATGGGTATTATCCTTCTTTCAAACATCCTCCATTACAAAAGCTTTGGACCCTGATCATGTAAGAGATGTCTTCCATGATTATACAAGGGGTATAGTGGCCAGAGAAGCCAAGAAGATCAGAGATACACTGCCTCTAAAGAGAAAAATTAGTGAAGATCCTATCAGAAGAGCAGTGCTGCTAGTTGTTTATCAGGCCATGGAGAAATGGTCTGAAAGGTCAAGGTATTTCAAGGGATCTCCAAGTGACCTTCCATCTCAGCCAAGCGTGCAACAGATTGCATTTGGGCCTGAAATCAGCACGTATCAGGAGAAAATGATTAAGGCTCCTGCCCAAGGATCTATGCCTCAAATCACTAAGGTTATCCATCAAACAACGACCATATCACCTGATGGAACTCCTGAAACGATCAAGGTGGAAGAACAGGCTGCTGTTCAACAAAAAGCTACCCGGACTGATGCTGAAGATGATCATAAAGAAGATGGAGCTATTGTTGTACATGAAGCTGTTCAAGAGACTGCTGAACCTGAACAGAAAGAGGAAGACGAAGAGGTTCTAGAAGATGTCCAAGTCCACCAAACAGAACCATCAGCTTCCACTTCCATTCCAACAGCAGACAATCACTCTTCACTGATGGAATCCATTCAGTTGCTGTTGGACCAATCCTTGGAAGAAAGGAATAAACTGCTGATGAAGGAGATACAAGAAGAAAACAGAAGACCGCAGGAGGAAAACAGGAGATTGATCACAGATGCAATTGACAACTTTCCTTTGCCACCAGATAATTCTCTTCAATTAATTCAGAATCTGATCAGCATAAACAAGAAAGTTGAAGATGTGAAGTCTGATGTCAATCATCTTCACACAGCTTTCAAAAGACATGAAAGAGATATTGCTGATGTTTTAAGTCTGATCACCAAGCTTGCTGATGCTGAAACAGAGAAGAACATGGGGTTCATACGCAACTTGGATGAAACTACAACAAAGGTTCCTGATGAGGTGGCTACATTGCAACTTAACATGGATTATCTGAATGACCAGACTGGAGCTCTCAAATCTACACTCAATCATCATACATCTCAACTTGCAATAGTGGATGACAACATCAGAAGAATATGCACTGCTATCAACATACCAGCTGCTGAACTCAACCCTGCTGATGATGACAAAAAGGGTGAAGAGAAGTCAGTACCTGAAAAAGAGAAATCAGCTTCAGCAACTGAACCTGTTCGAGTACCTGAGCAATCAAAGGACTCTACTGATAATGAGAAACCTGCTGAAAAGGAAACAGAGCATGTACCTGAACAAGCTAAAGAAGCTGAAGAGAAAGGTGATGATAAGAAGGAAGCAGATGCTAAGGAGGCTGCTGATGAGAAGGAAGAAGAATCCAAGGAACCAGTAAAGTCTGATAAAGAACTTGCTGCAACCAAGGATACACCTGGGGAGCAACTAGATCCATTTGTGAAGTACAAAAACTTGGAACACATCAAAAGAAGAGTTGCAGAGGCAAAAGAAGCTGAACGCAAACAGAAGATGGAAGCTGCTCAGAAGAATCTTCTTACTGATGACACCCATGAAGATGATGATGAAATTGATGATGAAGATGAAGAAGAATATGTTGAAATTGAAGAAGAAGTGACTTATGAAGAATCATATCACTAAAATTTAAGTTTTCTTGTACCAGTTTACTTTCTTGTTATCTCATCAGATGTAATTACTTGTAACTTATACTCAAAATCAAATCAATCAATCAAAGTTCAAGTTTTTACTCCAACACGTTATTTCTATCTCAGAAATCTTTGAGGATTAAAACTTTAATTTAGGTACAGGTACTTAGCTGAAGTTTTGTCATCATCAAAAAGAGGGAAATTGTTGGATGAAGATGAAGATCAGGAGACAAGAAATTTAGAAGTTAAAGGGAGGTTTTGATGATTTCCAAAACATCTCAACCAGCTAAGTTAGGAGAGTTTGGTAAAATCCCTTAGAAGAATTTTGATCAAACTCAAGGACAAACTCAGTCAAGTCAAAATTCAGTTTGGTCCAGAAGACTACTGATCAGCTGAAGGAAGAAATCAGTTTGGTGAAAATCAGCCGACTCAAATCAGATTTGTTCAAGTTTGGGATCAGCTCAGTTCATCATCAGACGAGTAATTCTTATCAGCCAAGTGAAGATGATCAGGAAGTCTCTCCAACGGTAATAAATGCACTTGGAGTAATAAATGCTGAAGACTGAGGGTATTTATGGCAACTGATTGAAGAAAAACCTCGTATCAGCTCGGTGCATTAAATGCTGCTGACAAAAAGTATTGTTGACAGTACTGCTGCAGTTCAGAGAGCCATTCGCAGAAATTAAGGACCAGTACCCGAGGAATTTGAATCTTGTCTTTCTTCAACGGACATTTTTCAAACATGGAGTATAAATAGTTCGCGAGCTTGATAGAGAAGACAACAACACAAACTCTGAGAAAATTTCCGAAGCAAAATCTCTCTAAGTCTCAAGAACAGCTCACTCACTTGGTGAAGTCATTTGTTGGCAGAACCGAGTTGAAGTTCAAGATAAATCATTTTTCTGAGTGAAAAGCTGTAAAAGGAGTGTTGTGAGAAGTGTAGATCCATCTTAGTGAGTGATCTAACTTCAGAGGATAGGTTTTCTTAGTGATTTCCTATTGTGAGCTTACGGCCTCTTCATTTGTTGTTTTGGCGTAAGTAGAGTATATTGTAAACTGTGTGTTTATAGTATAACCCAAGATCTAAGTGACTTGGAAGAGTGGACTAAAGGATTTTTATCCATATAACCACTATAAAAATTCTTTGTGTTTTAACTTGCATTATTTTCTTGCATATATTCAAAATTGCATAAAACACTTTAGAAAATTATTGGAAGATTTCACAAAGGAGATTGTTAAAACTGGGGATAAAATATTTCAAAGACTAAGTTTACTTGTGAAAAACACTTATAACTATCCGCTGCAAGTATTCTGTTTTTAATGCTGAGTTTTGCTGAAATCAGTTAAGTATTGATAAGAGAAGTGGTCAACTGTGCTGCTCATGATTTGTTCACGATCAGCTTAGTCAGTTTACTGATCTGTATCAGTTTAGTCTGCTGACAGACGACTAAAAAGTTTTAAAATCTAAAAATTTTCAGAGGTCTATTCACCCTCCACCCCTCCCCCCCCCCCCCCTCTAGACCTCATCTGACCACTTGGGACCAACAGATGTGGAGCTTATCTGTTGCAAAGAGGGATCTATCATGATTTTATGACCCTGAAAAGTCTTCAATTTCCAAAATGAATGATATTCTGGTTGGGTTATTGATAACGCCGTGAAAATGTCGTTATTACGTCTCTTCTTAAGCCAAAAACAACTTGCTTTGATTTGAGTTTTGTGTGCTTTTGCTTGTTTTCGTGTTCTTTTGCGTTTTTGGCCCCTTCGTTTGGCCTTTGTTCGTTTTTGTGTTTTTGTTCTCGTTTTGATCGTTTTCTCCGTGGTTTGTAGGTATTGACATCTTAGAGAGATTCGGAGTTGCGTATCAATGATGCGAGTCGCTCTACCCACCCCGCGAGTCAAGCTTGAGCTTCAAAGGAAATAGAACCCGACGCAAATTGTACAAGAATGTAGATAGCTGCTCACTAGAACATGCATAAATATTTCATGGATAATCCAAATGAGCTGAATTTTGGATATGTCATAGATGAGTGAGTTAGCTACGCTACGGACTTTACAGATCCGGATTTGGAGTTCGGAATCAAAATATATGCTGCTCGGAAGGAAGTGCAGCAGAGCAGAAAATCTGTAGAAAGCTTGCTGCCTGTGTCACACCACGGTGTATCATTCATACACCGCGGTGTATGCCTGCTACCATCATATTTTTGTTGCGGGAAAGGCGGGGGCTTTTGGTATCTTCCCCCTTTTTCCCCACTTGTAATTCTAACCCTTTATGGGGCTTTTGGTCTTGTTTTCCCTTAGGTTAAGAGGAGAGGAGGACACAACTTGCAACATATCTTGGAATCATTCCACTCTTGTGCCTTTTTTCTCTTTAAGCTTCCCTCAACTTTTTCTCTTTGTTTTCCTTTGTTTTTCTTGTATTTGAAGACTCCACCATGGGGGTGAGTTAATCACCACCCTGGGGGAGTGATTAGGTGGTGATTAAAGGGAGGAGAATCCTTGTCTCGATTCCATTTCGATTAGGTGATTTCTTTCCATTTCTTAGTTATTTATGATTAGGAGATGAGTTTGTTATTTCCTTTTTGGATGAATGATTGTGTATCGGAATTCTCCGGATTTATATAAATTTATGTTATTGTTTGATTAATGATGTCTTGATAATTAGTATGGTGCTTGTATAATGGTCCGTGTTTGTATAATGGGTTCGTCCGTAAATGCATCAAATAACTTAGATTCTCTTTATTCGGGAATTCGGGTTAGTTTTAGGTCCCGGGTGACAACGGTACGCCTTAGAATCCTCTTTTGGGTTCAGACTTTCCTTAGAGCATCGGTTGACAGCGATGTTCATTATTGATCCGGAGATGGAGAGTTTGGGTAGATTGGTAGAGTTGAGTTAAACCGACAGGGAGACTTAACTAATTTGAACTCACAAACAACAACTAAATCTAGGATTGTTTGCATAGCTAACCTAACAATCGCATGATTTATCTGCTTAAACTAATAGCTTATGAATCCTCCTTACCGCGTAATTAACTCCCCATTTACTTGCTTTCGTAGTTAGATTATTTTATCGCTAGTAGTTAAATAAAATCACCCTTATCATATATTTGGGTTCGATAATATTGTATCAAGCATTCTTAGATAAAATAAGCCTTCGATTGATTCATTTATTCCCACCTTTTACCCATTCGTTGGGATTCGATACTCGGTATGTACTTATCGTTTTATATTACTTGTAACGACCGTATACTTGCGTAGTTTATTTACTCGTATAAAGAGCGTAACAAGTTTTTGGCGCCGTTGCCGGGGAATGTGGTAACGTGTGGAGTAAATGACGATATTGATGGCTAGTTTTGTGTTTGATAGCTTGATACTTCGTGCTAATTTTGATCTTTTTGTTTCTTTGCGAGGTTTGATCGGCCTATTGCGAAGAGCTTAAGGATTTTGATGAGCCTGTTTTGTGAAATCATGGACGATGGGATTAGTTTTGGTGACGATCAAACCATCCCTCGTATCAAGTCAAGCTCGTGACTTAAAACAAGCATTCGTTCCCTTTTTCATCATCTTGTTTCTTTTTGTTTTGTTTTGTTTTGTCTTTGTTTTTGTTGTGTTGTGTTGTAGGTAATGATTGAGCACGACAACATAGCGAAATCGAGCGTGGAAATACAAGTCAGGAATTCTGAAAGTGACCCAATCGAAGAATCGAGGTAAGTTTTTAAATTTTGTTGTTTTGGAGTGTTAAAGATTTTTTGAACACAAACTTATTTTTAAGTCTATATGCAAAAGGTCTGGAAAACTCACTGGAAATAATACACCGCGGTGCAAATTTTTCACACAGCGATGCAAAATTTCCAGTAAGTTTTGTTCACTTCTCACACCGCGGTGCATTTAAATATACACCGCGATGCAAAATTTCCAGTAACTTTTGCTCTGTTTTTCAAAAATTTACACCGCGGTGTATAAAAAATACACCGCGGTGCAAAAATTCCAGAAACTTTGGCCTGATTTTGCATTTCACACACCGCGGTGTAATTTCAAATACACCGCGGTGTATTACTTGTTACACCGCGGTGTATTACTTGTTACACCGCGGTGTAACTAATCCAGGGACTTAAAGTTGAACGTCTATCTCACTTTCACTCTCCAAATTTCAAATTACTCCCTACTCTCAAGAATTCTCCCTACTTTCAATCTCTTCACTCTCAATCACTCAAAAACTCCCAACTCCCACAATCAACCATAACCAATCCAATCCCCCAAAACTCCAAAAGTCGAAATTCTTCTACTTCAACCAATTTTGTGCATCCAAAAGGTAAGTATGGCTTAACTCTATGGTGGTATTGCATTCTTGGGTGGAGATTTTGGAAAATATTGTTGAAAAGAAGTATGTTTGGGGGTGCACACAAGGTGTTCGACGAAATGCTTGAACGATAAATCTTTGCTTATTAGTTTGTTTCATTTCGTGATTTTGCTTGTTGATTATTGAGAAGCACTTGTGAATTGATTGGTGCTAAGTTCGGGGGATTTTGAATACGTAGAAAATACTCGTGATTATTGGTATTGTTTTATGTTGGTTGGAGATTGGGATATTGCTCATTTATTTGAATTGTTAGGTTGAAGACTTATTTGAGACGGAGATTGATTTTCCTCGCTTTATTATTTTAATAGAACCGTGCTCATTCATTTACCATCTTCTTTTCTTTTGTTTTTGCTTTTGTGCGTTGTTTTGTCGTGTCGACCTCACTCCGTTTTTCTCAATTCACAAAATGGGGACATTGTGCATTTTAAGTTTGGGGGAGAGAGGTCGCAAGTACTTGCATACATGCTAGGTCGACCCGCCAATTTTTTTCAAATTCTTATTATTATTTGACTATGCTTCTACAAAATTTAAGCACATTGGCTAAGGCTAGGTTATATTTGGGGTGGATGAAGAACTTTAGTGATAATAGGATCTAGGACTCCTCTTGCGTAACTTAGTTTCTCTCCAAACTTTAGTTTGAAAACAAAGTGTAAAATGAACTAAATGGGCTAAGTTTGGGGGAGTGAACCCTTTTCAAGAATGAAAAACCTTTGAACACCTAGCTCTTAAAAGAAATGAGTAGAGAAGTTGCTAAAATGTATGCCCTTCTATGAGAGAAAAGAAAGGCTAAGCCTTCATTGATGAAATTCATGGATGATTTTTGTAATAACTCTATGTCATTATAATTGTACAAGTTTTGTAGTGAAAAATTCAAATGTAATGCACAAAGGAAAGGAATGGTGCTAGTAGCCCACAAAGTTAAATGTTTAGAATCACAAGCAACCATCAATAGTGCTAGATTTGTATTGTAATATCATTGTAAAGCACAAAGTGCTATGTTATTATTGTAAATCAAAAGAAAAGCATTTATGTGAGAAAAAGCTAGGAACTAAAAATGTCAATTAGTTCAAGAATAGGGACAATACTCTTAAATTACCTACAACTTAATTTCATGATGTGATTGGAGCATAAGGTTTGAAACCTAAGGTTAGGAGATAGTCTAAGTTAACTTTAGGAGTCCATGCAAGTAGAGCCGATGATTTTAATGTATTGGGGCGTATTCACCTAAGATAGAATCTAGCCGAAGCCATCACACACACGTGGAGCTTGTTTAAAGAATAATTTGAAAGTGTTAAGCTTTGGCATTTTGATCTTAAGCATGCACGTTTAGTACTTGTTTTGTTTTCTTTGCTCGAGGACGAGCAAGTGTTTAAGTTTGGGGGTGTTGATAACGCCGTGAAAATGTCGTTATTACGTCTCTTCTTAAGCCAAAAACAACTTGCTTTGATTCGAGTTTTGTGTGCTTTTGCTTGTTTTCGTGTTCTTTTGCGTTTTTGGCCCCTTCGTTTGGCCTTTGTTCGTTTTTGTGTTTTTGTTCTCGTTTTGATCGTTTTCTCCGTGGTTTGTAGGTATTGACATCTTAGAGAGATTCGGAGTTGCGTATCAATGATGCGAGTCGCTCTACCCACCCCGCGAGTCAAGCTTGAGCTTCAAAGGAAATAGAACACGACGCAAATTGTACAAGAATGTAGATAGCTGCTCACTAGAACATGCATAAATATTTCATGGATAATCCAAATGAGCTGAATTTTGGATATGTCATAGATGAGTTAGTTAGCTACGCTACGGACTTTACGGATCCGGATTTGGAGTTCGGAATCAAAATATATGCTGCTCGGAAGGAAGTGCAGCAGAGCAGAAAATCTGCAGGAAGCTTGTTGCCTGTGTCACACCGCGGTGTATCATTCACACACCGCGGTGTATTCCTGCTACCAGCAGATTTTTGGTGCGGGAAAGGCAGGGGGCTTTTGGTATCTTCCCCCTTTTTCCCCACTTGTAATTCTAACCCTTTAGGGGGCTTTTGGTCTTGTTTTCCCTTAGGTTAAGAGGAGAGGAGGACACAACTTGCAACATATCTTGGAATCATTCCACTCTTGTGCCTCTTTTTCTCTTTAAGCTTCCCTCAACTTTTTCTCTTTGTTTTCCTTTGTTTTTCTTGTATTTGAAGACTCCACCAAGGGGGTGAGTTAATCACCACCCTGGGGGAGTGATTAGGTGGTGATTAAAGGGAGGAGAATCCTTGTCTCGATTCCATTTCGATTAGGTGATTTCTTTCCATTTCTTAGTTATTTATGATTAGGAGATGAGTTTGTTATTTCCTTTTTGGATGAATGATTGTGTATTGGAATTCTCCGGATTTATACAAATTTATGTTATTGTTTGATTAATGATGTCTTGATTATTAGTATGGTGCTTATATGTGTTCGTTAATCCGATTCCGTGTTTATTGTTCGTCTTGTGGTTTGACAACCCTTTGAGATGAGTGTTATTGATTCTTGATTGCTAGATATAGTGATTTTGAGGATTTGATTATGAATTTGGATTGTGAATCGATTTTAGGATAGACATATACCTCGTTTCATATTCGTTTAAGGTTTGAGTTTAAATGACATCGATTAGATTTTAGTCCATTTATACGTAAATTGGCTTAGTTTAATTTGATAGGTTGGTATGCTATCGAAAGATACATATGAATGTCATTGAATCCTTGAATAGCAAACACGAGCACAATATATTAATTGTCGAGTCATTGTTATCGTTTGATTAATTATGTTTGATGTTGGGTTATGTTTGATTTGTTGGGTTTATTGTTTTATCGCACTTTTGGCCATCTACCTTTAATGCAACCTAGACATAGGATGTAGAAAGTTAGGTGAGTGAGGATTTGTGGATTTCAACCTAGGGTAGTCATATACCTAGTTTGGTCCGTGTTTGTATAATGGGTTCGTCCGTAAATGCATCAAATAACTTAGATTCTCTTTATTCGGGAATTCGGGTTAGTTTTAGGTCCCGGGTGACAACGGTACGCCTTAGAATCCTCTTTTGGGTTCAGACTTTCCTTAGAGCATCGGATGACAGCGATGTTCATTATTGATCCGGAGATGGAGAGTTTGGGTAGATTGGTAGAGTTGAGTTAAACCGACAGGGAGACTTAACTAATTTGAACTCACAAACAATAACTAAATCTAGGATTGTTTGCATAGCTAACCTAACAATCGCATGATTTATCTGCTTTAACTAATAGCTTATGAATCCTCCTTACCGCGTAATTAACTCCCCATTTACTTGCTTTCGTAGTTAGATTATCTTATCGCTCGTGGTTAAATAAAATCACCCTTATCATATATTTGGGTTCGATAATATTGTATCAAGCATTCTTAGATAAAATAAGCCTTCGATTGATTCATTTATTCCCACCTTTTACCCATTCGTTGGGATTCGATACTCGGTATGTACTTATCGTTTTATATTACTTGTAACGACCGTATACTTGCGTGTTTGCGTTTTAGTATTTGGAACGCAACAGTTATCGGTAACGTCAAGACGTTAAAAGCAGTGAAATTTAAATTTTTTAAAATAACTCAAGTAGAATTTTTATTTATCTGATCATACGAAAAGGGCTTATACTGCAAATCAATCAACCATAGGGGGCTTATCGGTTTTTACCTCACCACAGGCGCGGCGGTGGTTTTCTTCTGATGGATTTGGTTTGATAGAAGCACCCAAGCATTGTGCCTCTAGCGGTATTCACACCAATTGGATTGAAGCAACCCCTTTAAATTAATAGGCTCAAAGCTAGGATTCAAGGGTAATCAGACATGGAAGATCGAAGAAAACAGATCTGCAGGAACAGAGGGGGGGCGGCCACACCTCTTCTCCAAGACGGGGCGGCTAGTTGTGATCCCTAGGGCTTGGGTTTTTGGTCTCCTACTTCTTATTTATAGATAAGGAGGCTTGACCTAATTTGACTTAGTCCAACTAGGAAACTTAAAGCCCATTTACTTATGGTCTTTATTTGTTTCCTAATGGACCTAGACAATTAATTAATTCAGCCCATTTAATTGATTAATTAACTCCTCTCTTCAAGAAGTAACACTTTAATTCTTCGGTTTTGATTTAACTCTTTAAATCAAACTTTCCTCATATGATTGGTTGTAGTCCAATTGTATTGTGTCTGACCCTCTAGGTTCACCATCAATTGACCGCGGGCCCACGACTATCATCATTTAATTTGCGAGCTTATTAATTGCTCCGAGTAATTAAATACCTTTAATTAACCACTCAAGAATTAATCTTACAATTAATTCACGAGTACTCACACCTCATGGTCGATGTCTAGTCATAAGTGCATGAGGCCCAACTTCAACTGAATTGATCTCAGTGAACTTCACCTCTTATAAGTGACATGTACATACGATCCCGCTATCGACTAATTTCCCGTTCGAGACCTAGGGTGTGTGAATTGATCGGCACCTCTAATTATCTCGATAACTATACTTAATTTCTAAATCGGATAATAATTCCAGTTTGACTACTAAATTTGGAAATACCTTTCCAAATCCGTCACGGATCGTGGCCACGGGTTTCTCGAAATTTATTATCTAAGAACGTATAGGAAATTCTCTCAACACACTACGTTGAGTCGGTATATCCCATATTAGTGCTAATCATTCGCGTACACGATCCTACATGTCCAAAGTAGTCGCACAATGATCAGACTAAGTGATTGGCTCATAAATCAAAGTACGCACTCACGTGCACCGAATTCGCCTCAAGTCAATGAACTAAGTCGTACACTATTATAAGCCTTGAGAAATATCCATTGTCGATGTGCGACATCCGCTTCCACAATGGCTTTATCTATTCGGGTCCTTCGATGTGTTCGATCCCCTATCGAACCACCAACTCATATGCACTGGCATCAAATGTCTTGCTCATGAAACGCTACAAATTCACTACATGTGAATAATGCGTACTCGTACAAGTCTTTGCGATTCCTTCGATACCCTGTCTCGCTTGAAATCTATGACTTGAAACATGCTTTAGGATCACGACCTTAGAGACTGTTTCATGATTGCACTCATACTGAAGTGAACCGTCCCATAGTCTATTGTGATCTAATGATTTCATCTAATCGCTTAAGTTTTTCGCGAGAGATGAAGTTGGTCATTGTTTGATTTACATACTATAAACAAACGAGCGTATTGATTCATTTATACTAGAGAAAACTTATCATATGATAGTCCTTATACAAGCTAAAATCTATTGGCTTGCAGGGTCCTATCCTTTCAATCTCCACTTACCCTAAAGCTGATCACAAACGCTTCTAAGACATATATTCCAAAGATATTCTTCGAACTCTTTTTGTTACAAAGGCTCTAACAGTGGATCCGCTAGATTGTCTTTCGAGTCGACGTGATCCATTATTTGCGTCAACTCTACCAATGATTTTTCTAATCAAGTGGTACTTTTCTCCCATTGTGTTTAAATTTTTGGTGAGATCTCGAGTCCTTTGCTTTAGCAATAGCTCCATTGTTATCATAGAAGATAACCACGATCTTCGCAATGCTAGGCACTACATCCAACTTTTGGATAAAACACTTTCTTACGCTAGATTCCTTGCTGCGATATATCTTGCTTCAGTGGTTAAGATGGCAACGGTGCTTTCGTTGGAACATTTCCAACATACCGCTACCCCATTGAGGCAAAATATGTATCCAATATTGTATATATATATATATATATATATATATATATATATATATATAGTCTGTTCAGGGTTCCAAACTCAACGATGGCAACTAAACACGAGGGTTGCGCTAGTTGCGGGACTTAACCCAACACCTTACGGCACGAGCTGACGACAGCCATGCACCACCTGTGTCCGCGTTCCCGAAGGCACCCCTGGTAAGGTTCTTCGCTTTGCATCGAATTAAACCACATGCTCCACCGCTTGTGCAGGCCCCCGTCAATTCCTTTGAGTTTCATTCTTGCGAACGTACTATATATATATATATATATACATATATATATACATATATATTCATCCACATCATACTGGAAACTCAAATCAGTAAATCCTCCGAGTTTCAATTCTCCACTACCACGGTAGACCAAGAGCAAATCCTTAGTCTTTCTCAAGAGCTTAAGGATATCTATTACGGTGGTCCAGTACTCTTCACTGGTGTTTTACTAGAAATTGCTCGTGACACTTAGAGCAGGTTCTACGTCCGGTCTAGTTATAGTATTGCATACCATATGCTACCTTTTGTCGAAACATAAGGTATTTGAGACATTCTCCTTTCCTCATTCGATGTAGGGCACAGCGATTTGGAAGGAGAGATATATTGTCTAACTGGAAGCAATCCTCTCTTGGATTCTTCCATACTGAATATTTTCAGTATTGTTTCTATGTACTTAGATTGAGAGAGTCCAAACTTTTCTCCAATCTATCTCCATATAAGTCATGCCCATTTTCTCCGCGAGGAAAATTGGTCCGTCTATTCTCTGCCCCTATATTTCTCGATGCACCAATTCTTGTTTCTTTGTTTTGCTTCACTTTGGATTGGTTGTTAGGGCATCTCCAATTGTTACACGGGACTTTGGCCCTGCCTGGAGCTCTGCCTGGTCGTCTCCAATGACAGGGCTTCAAAGTGGAATTAATTCCATTTGAATTGATGTCCACTCTCACTTATAATTTTAGTTTTTTAATATTAATATTAATAATACTAATTATAATTTTACTAATATAATTAAATTAATAATAATATTTAAATATTAAAATTAAACAGAGTAAATAATCATGAAATTATAATTCTTAAATAATTGAAAATACAATAAACAAGAAAAGAAAAACAACAAACAACATAGGAAACAAGAAAGGAATTATAATAAAATGTTAAGTTAAGTTTCTTAAGTTATAATAATCTAAGTTAAAACAAGTCAAAGTTAAGTTTTTAAAAACTAATAAATTTCACATAATGATAAATTAATGTTATGTTTCTAAAAATAAAGTTAAGTTCATTTAATTTTACATTTTTATTAATTTAAACTTACATTTGTTCATAAAAAAAAATGTTATATTTTGGAATGAACGTTATGTTTCTCCTTAAAAAAAATAATGTTTCTCCTTCATGCTTTATACATAGAAGCTTATTCAAAAATGATCTTCAAACCAATGTGGGATAATAACTTAATCTACAAAGAAGAAATTATCCCACACTGGTTTGAAGAAAGTGTTATAGTATACTTCTATAGTATAAAACATGAAGAGAAATACATGTATATGCATAACTTTTTACTTAAAAATAATTAGTTCTAATTTATTAAAATCTTTTAAATTAATTAAAGATTAAAGAAAACAAAAAAAATTCATTGGGACGCTTTCCAGACGCGCGCCCTGGGCTCTGGACAGGGTTCCCGTGAGCCCTGCCCCAAGCCCCCCTGCCCCCAACCACTGGAGATGATTTTTTTCCCGGAGCCCCGAGCCCCCAGCACCATTGGAGATGGCCTTAAAGTGAAAATTTACATATACTGTTTTTTAATCTCACTTTGGTTTGGTTGGTAAGGGGAAAATTGGTCCGTAACTTTTTTTCTTCTTCTTATTTTTGCTTTGCTTTTTTTAATTCTGAGTATATTTTTGTTTATCTACTAAGTTTGAATTGAAGTTGGTTTTTGATCATTGTTAGCTGAAAATCTAATATCATTAATTGTTTGTTCAATTTACTGTGCTTCTTTATAAAAGTTCGATGTTTTCTCATTACTTTTCATAATTTTGCTTGGTAAGTCGAACTAATTCTTGCCTTTTTTTTCTCTAGCTTACAGTTTTTGAATTTTGTTGAGATTAAAGTATGGCCTATTTTTGGTGTAATCTAAAGGCAGAGTAGAAAATATGGATTCAGAGTATAGTTTATGGGAATGGTGTTGTGTGTAGGTGTTGTGTGTAGAGGTTTTCTTCGTGGCTGTGTTGTGGTATAATGGTTTATTGTTTATTTCTGAAATCCTTGTTCCAAGGTATTTTGTGATGTTAAAGAATTTATTGGTACATTATTTTAGTATGCTTCTGTTCATCGATATATGTTTGTTATATTACTTTTCATAAATTTGTCTGTATAGTCTGACTAATTGAGCATGTTTTTCTCCATTTATATAATTTGGAGGGTACAAAGCATATTGGATTTGCACATACAATCAAGATGTTGCTTTCTTGAAGCTCAATTAGTATGGAGTTGTTGAAGCAATGCAGCTTGTGAATGTTAAAAAAAATGGTCACATCAGGCAATATTAGATATATTTTGTTCATAGTAGCAATATATGTGCAATCTTGCTTACTTTAGTTAATATCTCATATAAATTGGTTAGAATTGATGGCTTAAATTAATTTTTTATACTGTATTGGTGCATTGATGTATCTAACTGTCTTTACATTAGATGTTAGATGTATTGTTCAAAAATAATTTGCAGAAATGGGCAACAAATTCGACAAGGATTTAACTTGCAAAAAACCCCATCTTGTTGACGCATCTATGTAAGAGTTTCACTATTTTGTAATTTTTCTCCTTTCAAAATTCTACAATGCTACATTGGTGTTTATTTTGTTTAAATTAGAAATTTCCTTCCTCTTGTTATGATCATTATATGATGCTGCTGTGATTGTGGCTTTTGTTGCTACTAAGATAAAGTTGATTGCTATGAAAATTCTTCTACATATGAAAGCTGCCCCACTCGTCGAACATTCTTATATGGTCCTCTTTATTTTTATTTTTATTTTTTTTTTTTTTTTTATTATATGGTCCTCTTTATTTGTTATTTATAGTAGGACATTTAGGCTATTGTAATCATATTTTGGTTACTCTTAGAGGAGTGAATTTTAACATAATTATGAAATAGGTGTATGGAGATTCATGGTCTCCTTTGCTTTAGAATGCAATGCTTGTCTCTCACAAACTGATTGTAATCAAATGTCTAGGTGGAGTTTTCTAGAAAATATGGGTTGTTGTTGAACAGGACACATGGGTTACGCAAGGAACAGTTTGGAAAATTGGGTTTATCTGCTAGAAAAAAAATGTATTTTCCAGTACCATGTCGCGTATATATCTAGCGTAATGTCACGGACTTAAACTTCTCGAAAGTTTACCATGCCGCACTTAGCCACGAACGCCTCTAGCGATGGGTCCGTCCCTCCGTCGAAATTGGCTAAGTCAGCCTCGCTTCGTCCCTAAGTAGGGTAGCTAAGAAGGTTTGAAAGTGGGAAAGTAAGAAAAATTGCTTGAGAGAACTTTGAGAATGCTCAAATGTTCATTAACTTGAAAAATGCTTGGATGGTTTACAAATGAATGTCTAACTCCTTATTTATACAAGTTTGCTAGCCTATCTAGAATGTTCTTAAACCCAGACTATTCTACAAAGTCCTGTGAACTAGCCTCTACAATTATATGGAACATTCCACAATGTTCTAGTACATACTACATCTAAGTTTCTAGAAACTTCTATAAGGTTTTACTACCTTCTATAACCTTCTAGAATATTCCGGACCCCTCCGGAACCTTGTAGAACATTTTGGACCCTTCCAGAACCTTGTAGAACATTCCGGATCCCTCCGGAACCTTATAGAACCTTCCGGAATGTTCCGCCCATGTGTAGAGCCCTCGAAAGATCTGATACACTCTATACTACTTCTTCTTTGTTTGTAAACAAATACCCAAGTTTGTTGAATATCAAGCAAAGAATCCAAAATATATTGTTATGTACAAAATATTATTTGTTTCCTTTAAAGATTTAGTACAATATGTCACTCGTTAAAAAATTTAAATTCTCCTAAATATCATAAAATATGTTCAAGTAGAATCGCATCTTACCTATGAACGAAAAAAAATGTTTATGACTTAGTGAACTAAGTATTTTATTTGACATGAGAAACATTACCTCAAATTTTCATGAAAAACTTTAAATTCGAGAAAAACATGTGAACTAAGTGAAAAAAACTGATGAAAATCAATGAGAATTGTGAAACCGATCAAATAAATTTTATATAATTGATAAACATATGTGAAATCGATCTGGATGAAATTTATGAACATCGGTGAAGTAGGTGAAAAAAAGAGGCAAATCAGTAATAAAAAGTGCCAGTAAAATCGATAAATACATGTAAAATCGATGAAATTCGGATGACATTTGTGAAAACATGGGAAACAAATCGGTGAAATCAGTGAAAAACGGGTGAAATATATGAAGAATGGGTTAAATCATTGAATAATATTAAAGTCTATGAAATCAAAGAAAATTCAAGTGAAATTGATAAAAAAAAAATGTGAAATATAAGTTAAACTGATAAAAATAAGTAAAAGAAAAAAAAGAAAAAAATGTTTAACTAGCAAAAACAGTGTGAACTAAACCACTTGAAATTTTTTGTCTTTGTGGTTTGAATATGAAAAAACAAAACAAATTGATGAAAAATAGGAAAAACAATGTACAATAGGGTATAATTGATCAAAAACAAGTAAACCAGTAAAAAAATATGAAACCAGTAAAAAAATAAAATTGAATTAAACTAATTATTATAATAGGTGAAATGGCTTAGATCGGTAAATAAATATCTTTCAAATGATAAGGTAAGTGAAATAATTTGAGATATACTTAAAAGTAATTGAAGATGTATAGTTACTTGAGTTGAAAATTCGGTAAATTTATGTGAAATCGATGAAAGTTCAAGTGAAATTCGCAAAAAAAAAAAAGGATGACATCGGTGAAACGATGAAATTTCATAAAAAATGATGAAATAGGTGAAAAACGAGTAAAATCGGTGAAAAAGAGGCTAAAGTCGGTGAAAATTGGTTAAATTGGTAAAAATGAGTGAAATCAATAAAATGAAAAAATTTCAACCAACAAGAACAAAATCATACCATTAGATACATGGTTAAATCGAAAAAAAACTAAAGGAATCGATGAAAATTCCCATGATAAGTTAATAAATTGAATAGTAGTCATCAATGAAGTTAAATTTACTCTGATTTACAGCAAAATACCACTGAAATTAAATTGACATGTACAACGTATGTGCACTTTCAACCGGTGAAAAAAATAGGGCCTGTTTGTCTCGCTTTTCCGAAAAAAAATTTGGTTTTCGGAAAGGCCAGACAAACAGCCCAACTTGTTTCCCAATTAATTAGCTACAGTCAATTTTTTTCAAAAATAACTCTCAAAAAGCGGCCCATTTTTGTACAAAAAACCCTACTCTCAGTCTACTCTATTCCTCTCTCTCAGTCTACTCTATTTCTCTCTCTCTCTCTGCCTCGTTTCTTTCTTCTCCTCCATTAAAACTTTCTTCTTCCCTTTCTTGTCCGATTGCAGAATGGGATCCACTCCCTTTCCTATTCTTTCTTTTTTTCCCCTGTTTTCTCTCTTTCTTCTTCCATTTTCTTTTGTCCTCTTGCTGCAAAATCAAGCTGCTTTTTCGGAAATCACGGACCAATTTTGTCCAATCTTGTTTGTTTATATTTTACAGCCTGTTATCATTCAAAGATTCACGAGAATTGTTACTGTATAATATCACGAACTGAACAATTTTCCACAAATTTCACTTCCCCCTTCCCCTTTAAATGCTGTATTTGTGTTTGTATATTTTGTTTGTGTAATTTGCCCCTTGTGTTGCATATGTTTGTGTAATTCGCCCCTCTTTTTTCTCCTAAAAGGTACGGTTCTCGTCTCTTGTGTTGTTTTTCATTTCAACAGTTTATTTTTGTATATATCTCTGTACCATTCATTTCCACAAGAGTCGCTACCGGAGCCAATGCAAGACCCTCAACACAGGTGCCGAGGGAAAGGATGGAGGTTCTCCCAGTGTGCCTGGCCCTACTAGTGAGGCTGCTGGACCATCTCGACCAACTTCGATCCGCAGGTCAATGACATCTCGAAGGAGTGGTAGGTCTAGCAGACGCACTGACAAGCTTGATGAGATGGTGGACTCCTTCACATCAGCTAACTCAGAGAAATCACAGCGTCGTACAATGACTAATGCTGAGATTGATCAGGTGTATGATGCCTTGAAGGCCCATGGTGTTCCGATGACCCATTTTACTACTGCAATCAATTCCCTCCAAACCCATGAAATGCGATACTTTTTTCTCAAGATGTCCGATCCTGAGAAACTGGCATGGGTCATGGGTCTTCTTTGAGTACTTGGAGTTTGTAGCTACTACGGCTACTGTATTTTAGATTTATCGTACGACTTAACACCTTATTATTCTGTTTATTTTATTTTGTATTTGGTTATGTACTTGATATTTTGCATTTTTCTACCTATGACTATACGAGATAATTATGTTTAACCCATTTTTTTTAGTATTTGCATGATTGACTATATGTCATTTTATTATTTTTTCAATCAATATCAAGTATATTATATATATTTCACATTCTTAAATTAATTATTTTCGCTTTCTAAAAAGAAATATGTCTAGAAGGGGTCAAACATCAAATCCTCGACGCAATGTACCAGTCAATCCTCGACGCAATGTACCTGTTAACCTTCGAGTTAATAGTCAGGGAGATGAGTCGGATTCCAATTCTAGTGACGATGGAATGGCATCCATAACCGCTATGATGGAAATCTTTCCGAGACATTTTCGCCCACCTATTCTGCGTCACGATTCCCGACAACAAGGTGCTGATTGGTTTGCCGAGATGACACATGCACATGATGATCGATTCTATGATGCTTTTCGAATGGACAAGGATTGTTTCTTCCGTCTTCATTCTGAACTATCTACTAGGGGTTTAGTAGATGATCATGATCGGACTCGTGTTGGATCACAAGAAGCATTGGGACTATTTCTTCAAATTGTTGGACTCGACCATAGGTATCGAGACTCTTGTGAGCGTTTCCAACACTCTTCGGAAACAATTTCTAATCAGTTTCATCGTGTGCTGCGTGCCATAAATCACCTCGCACCAGAAATAATTTGCCCTTGGAACATGGAATTGATTCCATCACAAATCATGGATAATGACAAGTTCTATCCATACTTTCAGGCAAATAACTTAACTTATTCTATTTCGCAATATTTATTAATTTTCAACAAATTATTTTCATTTAAACTTAAAATATTTTGTTCTTTTAAAATTTTGTAGGACTGTATCGGTGCAATTGATGGCACATATATATCCGCAAATGTTCCTTTCGAGGATCAATTACGGTACTACAGCAGGAAGGGACACCCATCTCAAAATGTGATGGCCATATGTGATTTCGATTGTTGTTTCACGTATGTCTATACTGGTTGGGAGGGCAGTACAAATGATGCACGTGTTTTGTTAGATGCTGTCCAAAATGATCCAAAATTTCCCATTCCACCACCAGGTCATTTACACAAATTTAAAAAAATATACTAATTTAAATATAAAAGTATGTTTATATGTGTGATATGTTTTAAACTATTAAAAATACAAATAAATATTTACAGGCAAGTATTATCTCGTGGATTATTGATATACAAATTTTCGATGGTTCATGTCCCTCTACCGCAGCCAAAGGTACCATTTGGAAGAATTTCGTAATCGCGAACCAAATGGAGAACAAGAATTGTTTCACCAGATGCATGCCAAACTTCGTAATGCAATTGAACGGAGCATTGGTATACCGAAAATGAGATTTCCAATATTGCGCGGTCAAATGCCACAATTTTCTATGACAACGCAAATCGATATTGTAATCGCGTGTTGTGCGATCCACAATGTTATTCGCAAATTTGCCGTGGATGATGAGCTTTTCTGTTACCATGACGATGATCTTGAATTAGAAATGGGGTTAACCGGAGAAAGTTGGTTAAATGTGACTAATGATGAAATACAACTAATGGGAGATATAAGATATTCAATAGCGGAAGCCATGTGGAATGATTATACCACTTAGATTTATTTGGATGAATCATTGTCTATTTTAAAAGTTGAATGTATAATTTTATTTTGAATTATAATATTATATCGATTACGCACTTTAATTTCAATTGATTAATTTTGCGTAATCCACTTTATGGAGATTATGTCGTAAATTATAAGAATTAATATTTATTTTATTTTAAATTTATTTATCTTTAAAATCATAAATTATTCTTACTAATAACTATAACAGAAATGGCACCAAGACAGAGAATCCCCGAAGCAAATGAACCATGGACTATTCGCCATGAGTTTCGCGTGTTTTTTGCACTTCGAGAGTATATTGCGGCTGGCTTACCAATAACGCGAGCGGCACACGATCAAATTATCGAATATATCTTCGTATTTATGGACCCTTTTGACGACCTTGTGAATCTTTTTAACATATTTACAAAGTTGCGAAACTATGAAGGCATCATAGAAATAGGTGAGAATGACATGATCGTCCCCTATCATATTCGCTCATCTGCTGCCGAGGTAAGTAACAATATTTTTGTAATTATAATGTTACTATTATAATATGTTGGTATGTATGTAACTTGTGTATTTATTTGCAGGATATTCCTGGATGTGAGCATTATTTTACCGGTTGGGAGGAACACTATGAAAGGATGAAAAATGTCTTTAGTGGTACTGAGTATGATGACACTGTCGTCATAGAGCTCTCCGAAAGTTTGAACGTTGATCCTCCTGCTCTTCATCGTCGTATCCCGCCAGGAGCAATAATTCATAATGTCTCAAGCCAGACATTATATTCCAACGATGCGCAAACCATATACATCAAAACTCGATGCCTGGTTATTCGATTAGTGATGCAGAATCACATGTTGGTCCCGTTGACAACTGGGAGCGTGCAGCGTTGTTGACTCGAAGGCGGTTGGCCCGACGTGGAGGAAATAATAGTCCTGATTGGTCGGATAACAGATGGGGTCCATTCCCACCTTCGTGGAATTAGTGACATTAATTATAAAATTGCCGTTAATTTTTATTCTGCTCGACAATATGATGACAACTTAATATGTTATTTCGTATGTAGATTAATCTGGATATTATGTAGTAACTATTAGGTTAATATTTTAAGGATATTGTGTAATTTTTAGCATATTTAATATGTCATTTGAATGAATTCGTCGGTGAGATAAAATGATTAAAAGAATTTTATTATAATATTTTTTTAAAAAAAATCAATAAAATGAAAATTAATCTACTTTATTTTTTATTATTTTAGAAAACACAATAACTAATTATAAAATATTTTCTACTCACATATATTACATATAATATATATATCAATTAATTAATTATATATAACTAACTGATGTGACATGAAGTCTTACACTATTCTTACACCTAATTAACTAACTCAAACCTACAGAAAAAACCTACACCTACTTTTTTTCCCAAACAACTCTCCCAAAACCCAAACAAACAACATTACGCAAATCGAGATTATTTCTCAAACCTCCACCACTTTCCCAAACCACTCTCCGAAAGGCCAAACAAAACAGGCCCATAATATTTGTGTCCTAAATTTTGGCCAAAAATATCATCTCATAATTGAATATTCAGCACACAAAGTACTCTCTACACTCATGTATAGGTGTACAACATCTGTTTCATAATATGACTTCAGAATGAAATATTGTTTGGAATTCCCCTCACATTAAGTCCACTCTATCTACTGAAATATGAAGTATTTAGGTATACCAAGGTGTAGGGTATACATTACAGGTCTTGTTCCATTTCTTAGTGTCTTGTCGCTGTTCCTTGCCTGTATTCTTGTTTCAATTTCAACAAGTGCATCACTAAATTGCTTAAATGCCTCTTATGGTTGCTTATCTCCAGTGTTTCATATAAATTTCATTGACAAAAATTTTTTTTAGATAAAGAACAATAAATAAACTCAGAGGTTCCTGGTTTGGGCTTGAATAGGCGTCTTACAGATGGGCGGTTTGGAACATAGCTAAATTGTATATTAGTTTAAAATATCATTACATTGTGATATTTTAATTGGGCATGTAGTATAGTATATTTCGTACATTTTTAGATGTATATAAAAAAATTTGAAGTAAATGTGATTGTGAATTTGATATATTTATTTGTCTATAAATAAAAATACGTATCTTCGATTTCTAGGGGAACCTTAACCCTTTTCATCAAAATTGAAGTCATAGGATCATCGTGTGACTTGGACTTGCTAATTTTTTAGTCATAATCTGAAATTTCCAATTTTAAATGTCACTCTATAAATGATATTTTTGGCGAAAATTAAATTTTTCTGTCAGAAATGACATATTGATGATTTTCAACAAAAATAATCATTTTTCCAGTCAAATAAGACATAAATTGATAATTTACAGCGATGATTAAAAAAATTCGACGATAAAGACTGAAATTGATGACGATGACACAATAATTAATGTATTTGATTTTAATTACCACCGCAATTAATAATTTGATTAATTTAGGATATATACAAATTTCGCAATGCAGATGACACTGAACTTTCGGATTGCACACTGGTTTTGCTGAAGTACCACGAGTAGGTGGATCTGCGCAAAATCATTAGATAATCAACGTTACTATCCGAATTGGACGTCTTTGACACGTTTCATTGTTTTGATCATAACTTTGATTACGATTGTTAAAATCACAATTAAGACCTCAATCCAAAAAACTCTGGACGGCACACACGCAACTTGAGGTTTTAAGAAAACTCGATTGACATCGTCTACATTCTCAAAAGATCAAGATGAAGAACATAGCATTATGTAGATTTTGTCTTCAAATCAAATGTGAAAAAGTAATTTAATCACTCTGCATCAAAATGAATGAGCATATACATTGTACAATTTATCAAGAAATCTTGAACATCTTTTGTTTGTATAAAATGAGTATGCTTTGAATTAAAAGATATCATATAAATCTAGCTTTTAGTAAATTTCGGCACTAAAATTTACAAATAGAGTTTAATAGCAAATTAACCTTCAGAATGTAATTTACTCCCCTCCATTTTTGTGAAAAAGGCTTCATCGTTTCTTTCTATTCTTACACATTCATGGACAAAGTGCCCTTAATTATATAGTGTCTATTATGATTTATGTATATAACATGGGTGTAAAGTATTTATTAGGAATAGCATTAAGAGTTAAAATGTCTATTAGACAATATCATAAGGGTAAAGTGTCATCTTCGCCTTTTACGGAGAATAAAGTTAAGGGAATATGTACTAAAGAATGATTAAATTGGTCATTTTGCTCATCAAATTGAATCACACTCAAAATTTTGAGCGTGTGTGCAACGCACAATTGAGGAATGAGGTAAAAGGCTAGTTGTTATTTTTCACAAGAGGGTAGTCTGTCCTTTTTTTTTTCTCCATTTTAGATTAAATTAAATTGTTCATCAGACATATCACATAGGTTAACCTTTAAAAACCCACAGTGATTGAAGATTGTTGCATCCTAGAACTTAAGATATCACACTGGTAGCTATTGCTCGTAATTCGAGACAAAGTATTCCGACCTATTTTAAATCGGTCGGAATATCCATGAAAATTCCAACCAAATTTTTTTTCGGTTGGAATTTGGTTAATAATTCCAACTAAAATTATTTTCGGTCGGAATTTTTATTGATTTTAAAATAAACTTCTGACTGGGATATTATCAATTGGAATTTAAGAATATTCCCACCGAATTTAGTTCGGTTGGAAAAAGTCGGTTGGAATTTTTGTTTTTTATAGTAGTTTGAAATGAACATTTGTTTCATTTCATAAAAATGTCATATTTTCCATCTTGACCAAAGAATTTTTATGATGAACTTGTTCTTCTTTTGAATCCTTTGAAGAAAGGCAATTCCAATATTAGCTCTTCCCTTTTTCTTTTACTTAAAGATTTTATGTTGCTCTGATGTACTGAATGTTCTGTGTTTTCTTGAGTTTTCCTTAATACAGTTTAATATTATTTTGATAGTATGTTTGGAATAATTTTGATTATGGAATTAATTGTTCTTGCATTTCACTCTCCACATGGATCGTAGTGGAGAATAAATTAATTAATGATAAGCAGGATTATTAGTGGTGTTTACCCTTATAAAGTTATACGGATCGTAGGTAAAATGAAGACGACTATATAAAACGAATAAAATATAAAATTTTGTGAAATGACTATTGTTACTACTTGTAACTAGGAGTACACGTGGATCGGTTTTATGATACTCCCTCCGTTCCTTTTTACATGTCGTTTAAGGTTGTTTCACAAGGATTAAGGATCATTTAATGCTCTAGATTTTGGACAAAATTACCCTTGAGAAACATGAGTAAATATTTTGAAAATTGGAAGATACTAAATATATTAGAATTCCAATTTTTAATGAAGTAGGGTAAAAATGTCAAACTAGCATTTAAGTCTATCTTGAAATTCTAAAGTGACATGTATAGTGGAATTTTTTTTCTCTCTAAAGTGACATATAAAAAGGAATGGAGGGAGTATTTTTTATAAAGTTTGTACCATACTAATAAATGCGGTTTTACAATTTTCAAAATCAAACTAGACTTTTGAGAACCATACAATTGCAAACGGTTCGGTACGATATCGATATGGTTTTGCGATTTTTTAATAATTTTTTCATCTCAAGTCTTCTTCTTTTACCAATATAAAATCAGGTACAACAAGTTGATAAAAGTTACTAATTATTAAATAAATCAATGATCAAGAAGACAAATTAATAAACAAAAATAATATTTTAATAATGATTGCTCGTTTAATTGAACACAAAAATTATAAAATAGACTTGAAAGATTCATTAGAACAAAATTCTGCTAATATTTTTAAATTATTTATTTAAAATTACATATTTATATTTAAGTATAGTACGGTATGATTTTTTGGGCATAAAAAATTTGACAACCCTTAACATACCACAATATTTGGTACTATTCTTCGATTGTACCAAAACTTGCGGTTCTTGAAAAAAATCAAAAATTCGATACGGTTTGATATAGTATGGTACTGTGTGGTTTCATACCGTGGAAGACGAATGAACAAGAAAAATCAATAAAAATATGAGATGTGCATAAATCAAACAGTGATAAGCAAAATATCATGTAAAATTTAGAATTATCAATGGAATTGTTCAGTTAATTTATTAGCATGTATCCATTTATGTTTTATTATTATTATTTCATTGAAAGTCACCATTTATATTCTTGTTGTCCCGCTATAAGGATGACCACAATATATACCTCTTGAATTTCGAGCTTACACATCTTGTATTGATAATAATTATAACAAAAATATTTAAAAAAGAAATTAATAAATAAGAAAATATTTACCTTATGTTAATTATTAGTTACCCAAAAAAAAAAAGAGAGAGAAGTAATTACCAAATATGATTGTAAAACTTATTCCGATCTAATCCTAAGTCTTATATTATGATTGTACCTGGGTCCAGAATGGTATCAGAGCCATGGAGGTAGAAGATATATAGTTATTATATGGGTTAACACATGATTAAAATTACTGTGAAAATGAATATTTTCCGAAAGAATGACAATATTAAAAATAGTTTGAATCAGGAATATGATATTCCTCAAAATCTAGATCTACTTAATAAGTGGACTATTCCTAGAATTGAACCTAGAACCATTTATAAAATGGGTACTTTTGAAAGAATTGGACTTAAACAAATTGTTAAGACCACAGAAGAATCTATATCCCTTGATAATGATGAATTAACCATAAGATTACTAAATGAAAATGATATTTTACCTTATAGGTATACTCATAAGTTTATCCATATAGGATTAGTTCAAATTGCTTTTAAGCCTTTAACGTTGGTAGGATTACCAGAAAGTTTTATTGCTGCTTTACGTGATGGTAGAAATCTTAATTGGAAAAAATCTCTGATGGGAATAATACAATCTAGTCTGGCACATGGACCAGTTTATTTTAATGTTTATCCTAATTTGCAATTATCTTTAACTGATATTAATTTGCTTGATGCTTTAACTTTAAATGTTAAAACTCATGGTTATGATTATGAGCATGGAACAGAAGTTATGTGTGTCTGTTACAGAGTTTATTTTAAACCTCTTTATACTTTAAATCCTAATTGTAGGATAATGGATAAGAAAATGAATGAAACTGTCATAATCGAGACAAATCTTGGTAAATCTAATATAACTACTAGAAGAACTATTAAGTGGGATGAAATTCCATTTCCTGATACTTGGAAAATTACTAATGCGGTTAAACCGAAACCACAAATATGTAATGATTTTTCTACTATATTTCAATCTCAAACAGGAGATATTTCTATAAAAATGATAGAAAATAGTACTAGAAATAATATTTCTAGGAGCACTTCAGTTAGATCTTATATATCACCTTTAGATGATTTAGTCATACCTGAAAGAACCTCAACTTCTTATGATTATGAGAAATTTCCTGCTAGAAATTCTACATCTCAATTTAGAGAATACTCTGATAAAGTTGAAAAAATTCTTCTCAACAAAGATAATATAGGAAAAGGTATTTATAAAAATACTGAAGAGGATAATTCTACAGCTTCGGTTAGAAATATAGGAGAGGCAGATATAACTCCCTCAGAAGCCAACTTTGATGATATTTAATGGATAGTACACCAAAGATAGATTTTAGTCCTGGTTCCCAGGCAAGACAATTAATTAAGAAAGAATTTAATCTTCCAAAATGGAAATTATTTAGAGAATGGTTTTTTAAAAACATTTCTATTGAAGACCAAACTTATTTTCAAAATGAATTTTATAAATTCACTACTTTACAAAATAAAATTATTCATTTTGTTCCTTGGTTTGTAATGACATATCTTGAAAATCATATTTCAGTTTTAGAAAGAACTTATAAATTATCTAATGGAGATGTTTTAAGGAGTGTTTTTCCTCCCCAAAGTTCTTTTACTGTTGGCAATGACCACAAAACTTTAAATTTTACAGCTTTTTCTAAATTATTAGAAAATGATGCTTTACAAGTTACAACCAGTAATATAAATAACATATTACAACAAAACAATTATACAAACCTCTATCTAAATATTTTAGGAGATCAAATTAAAGATTTACATATCAGAGTAGAAGAAATCTTCTCGGTAATAAAAAATGTTAAACCGATGATAGATTTGGATGATAAGCCCATTAATGGAATCGTTTCTACTTCTCATTTGCAACCGCCACCTGAAATAACAGATTTTAAATTAAAATCGCATAAAGAACTAGAAAAATTTCTAGAAGAAAAATTTAAAGGATTAAAATTAAATACTTTAAATTATGAGTTTACGGAAGGAATGAGTAGAGATAACTACAAAGAAAAAATTAGTGATGAGATAAATAAAATTGAGAAATTTGCTGATAGGCCTACCCAAAGATTATACTACTATAGGAGACCTTCCCCTATGGATACGTTGCATGAAGAACAAGAATATACTGTTAATAATAGTTATAATGGAAAAAATATTTATGAATGGAATTTAGACGGTTATACTGAAAAACAGATCTATACTTTAGCTCATAGGATGCTTATGTATAGTACTATTTGTAAAAGTAATAATAATAGTGATAGCACTGTTGCTAAAATGATTGTTGCAGGATTTACTGGCCAATTAAAAGGCTGGTGGGATAACTATTTATCTGAAACTAGTAAATTAGATATTTACAGAACTGTTAAACAGGAAAATGGTCAAAATGTTGAGAATGCTGTTTATACACTTATAGTGACTATTTTAGAACACTTTACTGGAAGAATTTCCGATAATAGTGAAAATATAAGAACTATGTTACAGAATTTAAGATGTAAGACTCTTACAGATTTTAGATGGTATAAGGATACTTTCCTTAGTAGAGTCATGGAATTACCTGAGTGTAATAACTCTCACTGGAAATCAAAATTTATAGATGGATTGCCTAACTTATTTGCTGAAAGAGTTAGGAAGAATCTAAGAAAAGATAGGATTAATATACCCTATGAAGATTATACTTATGGTAAGTTAATAGGTACTTGTATTCAAGAAGGATTAGCTTTATGTAATGAAATTAAATTAAATCAGCAGGTTAAGAGACAGAACCTAAATGAAAAAGGTCAATTAGGACAATTTTGTAATCAATTTGGTATGGATATTCCTACTACTTCTAGAAAAGGAAAGACCCATAAGTCTAATTCAGGAACTGATAATGTTTATCACCATAAGAAAAGGAGGCATCTCTCTAAAAAGAAAATAGATCGGAAGAATAAAAAGAAAGAGGAAAAAGCTTCAAATAAGAAGAAGATTGTTTGTTATAAATGTGGTAGAATAGGTCATTACGCTAATAGGTGTAAAATGAAGAAAAGGATAAATGAATTAAAGATTGATGAATCTATGAAAGAGAATTTAGAAAAATTACTTATAAATTCTGAATCTGAACCTGAAGAATCTCAGGATAGTGATAATAATTCTAGCAGTAATTCTTCTGAAGAGATTGATGTGTTAGAAGACGAAGAAATAACTTCTCAGAATTCTAGTTATTGTTGTGATTCTTGTGCACAAGGAGGAACTTGTGAAATTCATGGAGAGAGAGAGGATTATTATAAAGTCTTGTCTCAATTTAGAAATATGAATATAAATGTTTTAACTTCAGGAAATATGTTAGAATTCCTAAAGCAGATTAAAGATCCAGAATTAAGGATAAAACTTATAGATCAGATGCAAGTAGAGGACATTCCTTCAACAAGTAAAGATCCTGATAGAATTGAACCTACTATGCCTATAAGTTCTTCTGAACCTTATAGTATGAATAAAGTGTATCAACTTTTGAAAGAAAGACAGAACATAGAAATACCTACTTCTGTTAATGATCTCAATAAAGAGATAAAGAATTTAAAAATAGAGATTTCAAATTTGAAAACTACAAATCAGAAGTTAGAAGAGAGAATTACTCGTCTGGAAATGGTTAAACATATTAGTACTCATGTGGAATATGGTCATAATGAGTTTGATGAAAATATTATTCAAGATAATTTCTTGTCTAACCTTAATATGGTGATTTCACAAAAATGGTTTATAAAAATTACCCTACTTATAGATAATCATTTTAGAAAAGAAATTATAGCCCTTGTTGATAGTGGAGCTGATATGAATGTTATACAAGAAGGAATAATTCCTACTAGATATTTTCATAAAACTACTAATTCTCTTAGTCATGCTGGAGGAGAAAAATTAGATATAAAATTTAAAATTCCTTTAGCTTATATTTGCAAAGATAAGGTTTGCATTCCTACGAGTTTTTTACTTGTTAAAAATATTACTAACCAAGTTATACTTGGAACCCCTTTTATTGATCAGATTTATCCTTTGACTAGAGTTGATAACTCAGGAATTACAGGAACTTTTGAAGGAAAAGAAATAACTTTTAAATTTATTACTAGGCCTTTGCCTAAGATTTTACATGAATTAAAGGATTTATTAGATAATAAAGTTTCTCATTTAAATTATTTAAAACAAGAAGTTAGCATTCTTACTATCGAAGAGAAACTTCAAAGTAATACTTTGCAAGAAAAAATAAAATTAATTTATAATAAATTATCTTTGGAAATTTGTAATGATCACCCTAATGCTTTTTGGGAAAGAAAAAGACATATTGTTGAACTTCCCTATGAGGAAGATTTTGATGAAAGAAAAATTCCTACTAAGGCTAGACCTTGTCAGATGAATTCTGAATATTTAGAATTATGCAAAAAAGAAATAGAATCTCTTTTACAAAAAGGTTTAATAAAACCCTCTAATTCACCTTGGTCATGTACAGCCTTCTATGTTAATAAACATAGTGAACAAGAAAGAGGAGCTCCTAGACTAGTTATAAATTATAAACCTTTGAATAAAGTTTTGAAATGGATTAGGCATCCTATTCCTAATAAGAAAGATCTTTTAGATAGACTTTATGATGCTATCATATTTTCTAAATTTGATTTAAAATCAGGATATTGGCAAATTCAAATTAGTGAAAAAGACCAATATAAAACTGCTTTTAATGTTCCTTTTGGACATTATGAATGGAAAGTTATGCCATTTGGTTTGAAAAATGCCCCTTCTGAATTTCAGAAAATTATGAATGATATTTTTATACATTATAGTGATTTTATAATTGTTTATATTGATGATATCTTAGTATTTTCAAAAACTATTGAAAATCATTTTAAACATTTAGAAATATTTAAAAAAGTTGTTATTCAACATGGTTTAGTTATTTCTAAACCAAAAATGTCTATTTTTCAAACTAATATTAGATTTCTTGGTCATAATATTGAAAAAGGAAAAATTATTCCTATTAATAGAAGTATAGAATTTGCTTCTAAATTTCCTGATGTTATTACTGATAAAACTCAACTCCAAAGATTTCTTGGAAGTTTAAATTATATTTCGTCTTATTATAAAGATTTAGCTACTGATGCAGCTGTTTTATATGATAGACTTAAAAAGTCTCCTACTCCTTGGACAGATGTCCATACTAATGCTGTTAAGTTAATTAAAAGTAAAGTGAAATCACTTCCTTGTTTAATGCTTGCAAATCCCACTTGGGAAAAAATTATTGAAACTGATGCCTCTGACATAGGTTTTGGAGGAGTTTTAAAGCAAATATGCCCTACGACTAAACAAATATTTTTAGTACGATTTCATTCTGGAAAATGGAATAATAGCCAGAAAAATTATGCTACTATTGCGAAAGAAATTCTTGCTATTCTTAAATGTGTTTTAAAATTCCAAGATGATTTATATAATCAGAAGTTTAAAATATTTACTGATTGCAAATCTGCTAAATATATGTTTAATAAAGATTTTAAACATGATGTATCTAAACAAATGTTTGCTAGATGGCAGGCTCACTTAGCCCCTTTTGATTTTGAAATTCATTATAAAAAGGGAGAAGATAATCATCTTCCTGATTTTTTAACTCGTGAATATTTACAGGAAGATTAATGACAGAACCAGAAGATGAAGAGGTCATGGACCTTATTGTTGATGTATTAAAAGACGAATATTGCCTTACTGATAGTAGTGAACCAGTTTATCTAAGAGATGGTCTTGTTGGTCAAGGACATCCTTGTTTGAATACTCTTAATAAGAGTAATTTTATATCTAATAGAAGAAATATTAGAGATATTAAAAATGCTATAGAAAGATTTGAGGAAAATATTCGTGAAGCCAAAGAAAATAGCAGGGTTTCAGAGGAAAATAAGGCTCAATTAATATTATTTTATAAAAATCTTATATGGTATTGTCAGCATAAATTGCTGAAGCTTCAAGGATTTTATAAATGAATGATCCTCATTTAAGTAAGTCTGAAAAAATTTCATTAAAAAGGAATATTTCCTATCTTAGAAATAAGATTGATATTTGTAAAGATAATATATCTTTTATTGATAAATTTCCTCATTTATTTTGTGGTAATCATATTGCTGCTAAAGAAAAATATAAAAATGATATTATTGAATATCAACATAGATTATTAAGAATTAATAATTTTTATAAATGATTTTTCAGGTAATGATACCTCGTGACTATAGAGGCAGGCCTCCAAATTATAGAGGTCGAGGAGGAAGGGGGAATATAATCTCCCAAATTCATGGAAAAAAACTAGTAGCAGAAAATATTTCTGGAGTGGGTGAATCATCCACATCATCTTCATCAAAGGGAAATTCTCAAACATTTGCAAATATTTTGCAAGATAACGAATATGATGATAGTATAAATTATGCTGAAAATAATAAGAAAGAAGTTATACTTCATTTAGAACATTCTGATCTGAAATGGAAGGAGGACCCATGGTTCCTAATGAACAGGTATCTTGATAATACTCAATTTACTGCTACGTCATACAAGCAGAGAAATTTTTATGAAAATTTGCTTAAAGCAACAGAGAGCTGTGAAATTACTCACTTTGCTTCTAATGACCAGAAAAGTTATACTTTTAGTAAAATTATTGTAAAAAGGATTTTGTCATACCAAGAATGGGGGTTATCTACCTTCAAAGAAAAAGATTATATCTTTTCTGAGAAAAATGTTTCTATTAAATTTAATTATTGGGATTATATCTCAGCATTTGATAAAGTTTTATATTATCAGAATATTAAGAAAAAACATACTTGGTTTATTAAAATATGTGGAGAAGTTTATAAATCTCCTATTCCAAATTGGTTTATAAATTGGTGGTCATACCACGGTCCTACATATCAAATTCTTCCAGAATCATGGAAAAAGTTATATTTAGAATGGATAGATTCATCCCCCCAAATGACTCAGCTAATAGCTATACAGAAAGTTGATGAGCTTATAGCCTCCATGCACTTCTTTATAGAATTTTCTATTCCTTGGATTTCCAAATGGATCCCAGTTGTAAGTTATACAGAATACAACACACCATGTTTATATAGAATTTCATTCTCAAAATTCTGGGAAAAAATGAACAAGATAGACCCAAATTCGGGAAAATCACATGGAGCTGAGACTGAAGAATTAATTCAGTCTAGAATATTGACTTATAAGTCAAGAGACACAGAAGAAACTTCTAATCCCTTCCAAGTAATATCTGGAAAGTTAAAAATGAAGAAACAAGATTTGTCGAAAGCCGAAATTATTAAGGCATATATGGAAGCCATGAAAAAGGATATACAAAAGAATTTCAAAGAATTCACGGAAGAAGATTCAAAATCTGACACAACAATGGCGTCTGGTGATCCAGCTGGAGAAGCTCAGGACCCCTATGAGGATTATGATGCTGAGGAATTAGAAAAAGCTTATGAGCTGGAAACATTTTTTGATAATATCAAAAAAGGAAAACAGTAAGTGTCGGCAGATGAAGACAATGGGAAATTATTCAAGATTCTTAAATAGTGTCACTTTTAATAAAGCAAAAGAAATAGCTTTTGGAAAAGAAGATCACGGGTGATTCAGTGCTCTAAATAGTAAAATATCATATTGAAGAAAATTTTCAAGTCCGGAATAGCCAGGCTCTATAAAAGGCAGACATTAGCTGCTTGGGAAATCATCTTTCCGCTACCGCTCTAATACTACTACTACTTTTGTAATACAATCAGTTTTTATATTTCAGTTTTTAAATTCCAGTTTGTAAAAAATCTTGTAATATATTGAAGAATTAAATAAAAGCTTTGGTTTGAAGTCCCCTTATTGAGGTAATCTTTTAACTTTTCTGTTTTTAATTTTTATATTTGTGTTTCATATTTAGCCTAATGACAGGCTAAATACTCTTTAATCATGTGTTGAACCATATATTGCTATGTATCCGAAACCCCATGTGTTTAAAGTATTATTTTGAACATGGGTCATGAATAATATAAGAAAATAGGATTATGGTTAAGATTATATTTCTGGCAAGAATAATCTTATGAATTCATTAATAAATATCCTTGCCCCTCAAAAGCCCAAGAAAACGCCTTCACACGGCTGGAGGATTGAAAGATTATATTTAATGAATTTCTCTCAGAAAGTGTGTTGCTTGTTTCTTCTTCGTCTCTTTCAGCTATTTATACTTGAGGATTGAAAAGTGTCCGTTGAAGAGAGACATTCAAATTCCTCGAGTACTGGTCCTTAATAAATATCCTTGCCCCTCAAAAGCCCAAGAAAACGCCTTCACACGGCTGGAGAGGGGCAAGGATATTTATTAATGAATTCATAAGATTATTCTTGCCAGAAATATAATCTTAACCATAAACTGCAATTATCAGTTAAAGATAATTGCAAATTAGGATAAACATTAAAATAAACTGGTCCATGTGCCAGACTAGATTGTATTATTCCCATCAGAGATTTTTTCCAATTAAGATTTCTACCATCACGTAAAGCAGCAATAAAACTTTCTGGTAATCCTACCAACGTTAAAGGCTTAAAAGCAATTTGAACTAATCCTATATGGATAAACTTATGAGTATACCTATAAGGTAAAATATCATTTTCATTTAGTAATCTTATGGTTAATTCATCATTATCAAGGGATATAGATTCTTCTGTGGTCTTAACAATTTGTTTAAGTCCAATTCTTTCAAAAGTACCCATTTTATAAATGGTTCTAGGTTCAATTTTAGAAATAGTCCACTTATTAAGTAGATCTAGATTTTGAGGAATATCATATTCCTGATTCAAACTATTTTTAATATTGTCATTCTTTCGGAAAATATTCATTTTCACAGTAATTTTAATCATGTGTTAACCCATATAATAACTATATATCTTCTACCTCCATGGCTCTGATACCATTCTGGACCCAGGTACAATCATAATATACTCTTATTAATGAATTCATAAGATTATTCTTGCCAGAAATATAATCTTAACCATAATCCTATTTTCTTATATTATTCATGACCCATGTTCAAAATAATACTTTAAACACATGGGGTTTCGGATACATAGCAATATATGGTTCAACACATGATTAAAGAGTATTTAGCCTGTCATTAGGCTAAATATGAAACACAAATATAAAAATTAAAAACAGAAAAGTTAAAAGATTACCTCAATAAGGGGACTTCAAACCAAAGCTTTTATTTAATTCTTCAATATATTACAAGATTTTTTACAAACTGGAATTTAAAAACTGAAATATAAAAACTGATTGTATTACAAAAGTAGTAGTAGTATTAGAGCGGTAGCGGAAAGATGATTTCCCAAGCAGCTAATGTCTGCCTTTTATAGAGCCTGGCTATTCCGGACTTGAAAATTTTCTTCAATATGATATTTTACTATTTAGAGCACTGAATCACCCGTGATCTTCTTTTCCAAAAGCTATTTCTTTTGCTTTATTAAAAGTGACACTATTTAAGAATCTTGAATAATTTCCCATTGTCTTCATCTGCCGACACTTACTGTTTTCCTTTTTTGATATTATCAAAAAATGTTTCCAGCTCATAAGCTTTTTCTAATTCCTCAGCATCATAATCCTCATAGGGGTCCTGAGCTTCTCCAGCTGGATCACCAGACGCCATTGTTGTGTCAGATTTTGAATCTTCTTCCGTGAATTCTTTGAAATTCTTTTGTATATCCTTTTTCATGGCTTCCATATATGCCTTAATAATTTCGGCTTTCGACAAATCTTGTTTCTTCATTTTTAACTTTCCAGATATTACTTGGAAGGGATTAGAAGTTTCTTCTGTGTCTCTTGACTTATAAGTCAATATTCTAGACTGAATTAATTCTTCAGTCTCAGCTCCATGTGATTTTCCCGAATTTGGGTCTATCTTGTTCATTTTTTCCCAGAATTTTGAGAATGAAATTCTATATAAACATGGTGTGTTGTATTCTGTATAACTTACAACTGGGATCCATTTGGAAATCCAAGGAATAGAAAATTCTATAAAGAAGTGCATGGAGGCTATAAGCTCATCAACTTTCTGTATAGCTATTAGCTGAGTCATTTGGGGGGATGAATCTATCCATTCTAAATATAACTTTTTCCATGATTCTGGAAGAATTTGATATGTAGGACCGTGGTATGACCACCAATTTATAAACCAATTTGGAATAGGAGATTTATAAACTTCTCCACATATTTTAATAAACCAAGTATGTTTTTTCTTAATATTCTGATAATATAAAACTTTATCAAATGCTGAGATATAATCCCAATAATTAAATTTAATAGAAACATTTTTCTCAGAAAAGATATAATCTTTTTCTTTGAAGGTAGATAACCCCCATTCTTGGTATGACAAAATCCTTTTTACAATAATTTTACTAAAAGTATAACTTTTCTGGTCATTAGAAGCAAAGTGAGTAATTTCACAGCTCTCTGTTGCTTTAAGCAAATTTTCATAAAAATTTCTCTGCTTGTATGACGTAGCAGTAAATTGAGTATTATCAAGATACCTGTTCATTAGGAACCATGGGTCCTCCTTCCATTTCAGATCAGAATGTTCTAAATGAAGTATAACTTCTTTCTTATTATTTTCAGCATAATTTATACTATCATCATATTCGTTATCTTGCAAAATATTTGCAAATGTTTGAGAATTTCCCTTTGATGAAGATGATGTGGATGATTCACCCACTCCAGAAATATTTTCTGCTACTAGTTTTTTTCCATGAATTTGGGAGATTATATTCCCCCTTCCTCCTCGACCTCTATAATTTGGAGGCCTGCCTCTATAGTCACGAGGTATCATTACCTGAAAAATCATTTATAAAAATTATTAATTCTTAATAATCTATGTTGATATTCAATAATATCATTTTTATATTTTTCTTTAGCAGCAATATGATTACCACAAAATAAATGAGGAAATTTATCAATAAAAGATATATTATCTTTACAAATATCAATCTTATTTCTAAGATAGGAAATATTCCTTTTTAATGAAATTTTTTCAGACTTACTTAAATGAGGATCATTCATTTATAAAATCCTTGAAGCTTCAGCAATTTATGCTGACAATACCATATAAGATTTTTATAAAATAATATTAATTGAGCCTTATTTTCCTCTGAAACCCTGCTATTTTCTTTGGCTTCACGAATATTTTCCTCAAATCTTTCTATAGCATTTTTAATATCTCTAATATTTCTTTTATTAGATATAAAATTACTCTTATTAAGAGTATTCAAACAAGGATGTCCTTGACCAACAAGACCATCTCTTAGATAAACTGGTTCACTACTATCAGTAAGGCAATATTCGTCTTTTAATCCATCAACAATAAGGTCCATGACCTCTTCATCTTCTGGTTCTGTCATTAATCTTCCTGTAAATATTCACGAGTTAAAAAATCAGGAAGATGATTATCTTCTCCCTTTTTATAATGAATTTCAAAATCAAAAGGGGCTAAGTGAGCCTGCCATCTAGCAAACATTTGTTTAGATACATCATGTTTAAAATCTTTATTAAACATATATTTAGCAGATTTGCAATCAGTAAATATTTTAAACTTCTGATTATATAAATCATCTTGGAATTTTAAAACACATTTAAGAATAGCAAGAATTTCTTTCGCAATAGTAGCATAATTTTTCTGGCTATTATTCCATTTTCCAGAATGAAATCGTACTAAAAATATTTGTTTAGTCGTAGGGCATATTTGCTTTAAAACTCCTCCAAAACCTATGTCAGAGGCATCAGTTTCAATAATTTTTTCCCAAGTGGGATTTGCAAGCATTAAACAAGGAAGTGATTTCACTTTACTTTTAATTAACTTAACAGCATTAGTATGGACATCTGTCCAAGGAGTAGGAGACTTTTTAAGTCTATCATATAAAACAGCTGCATCAGTAGCTAAATCTTTATAATAAGACGAAATATAATTTAAACTTCCAAGAAATCTTTGGAGTTGAGTTTTATCAGTAATAACATCAGGAAATTTAGAAGCAAATTCTATACTTCTATTAATAGGAATAATTTTTCCTTTTTCAATATTATGACCAAGAAATCTAATATTAGTTTGAAAAATAGACATTTTTGGTTTAGAAATAACTAAACCATGTTGAATAACAACTTTTTTAAATATTTCTAAATGTTTAAAATGATTTTCAATAGTTTTTGAAAATACTAAGATATCATCAATATAAACAATTATAAAATCACTATAATGTATAAAAATATCATTCATAATTTTCTGAAATTCAGAAGGGGCATTTTTCAAACCAAATGGCATAACTTTCCATTCATAATGTCCAAAAGGAACATTAAAAGCAGTTTTATATTGGTCTTTTTCACTAATTTGAATTTGCCAATATCCTGATTTTAAATCAAATTTAGAAAATATGATAGCATCATAAAGTCTATCTAAAAGATCTTTCTTATTAGGAATAGGATGCCTAATCCATTTCAAAACTTTATTCAAAGGTTTATAATTTATAACTAGTCTAGGAGCTCCTCTTTCTTGTTCACTATGTTTATTAACATAGAAGGCTGTACATGACCAAGGTGAATTAGAGGGTTTTATTAAACCTTTTTGTAAAAGAGATTCTATTTCTTTTTTGCATAATTCTAAATATTCAGAATTCATCTGACAAGGTCTAGCCTTAGTAGGAATTTTTCTTTCATCAAAATCTTCCTCATAGGGAAGTTCAACAATATGTCTTTTTCTTTCCCAAAAAGCATTAGGGTGATCATTACAAATTTCCAAAGATAATTTATTATAAATTAATTTTATTTTTTCTTGCAAAGTATTACTTTGAAGTTTCTCTTCGATAGTAAGAATGCTAACTTCTTGTTTTAAATAATTTAAATGAGAAACTTTATTATCTAATAAATCCTTTAATTCATGTAAAATCTTAGGCAAAGGCCTAGTAATAAATTTAAAAGTTATTTCTTTTCCTTCAAAAGTTCCTGTAATTCCTGAGTTATCAACTCTAGTCAAAGGATAAATCTGATCAATAAAAGGGGTTCCAAGTATAACTTGGTTAGTAATATTTTTAACAAGTAAAAAACTCGTAGGAATGCAAACCTTATCTTTGCAAATATAAGCTAAAGGAATTTTAAATTTTATATCTAATTTTTCTCCTCCAGCATGACTAAGAGAATTAGTAGTTTTATGAAAATATCTAGTAGGAATTATTCCTTCTTGTATAACATTCATATCAGCTCCACTATCAACAAGGGCTATAATTTCTTTTCTAAAATGATTATCTATAAGTAGGGTAATTTTTATAAACCATTTTTGTGAAATCACCATATTAAGGTTAGACAAGAAATTATCTTGAATAATATTTTCATCAAACTCATTATGACCATATTCCACATGAGTACTAATATGTTTAACCATTTCCAGACGAGTAATTCTCTCTTCTAACTTCTGATTTGTAGTTTTCAAATTTGAAATCTCTATTTTTAAATTCTTTATCTCTTTATTGAGATCATTAACAGAAGTAGGTATTTCTATGTTCTGTCTTTCTTTCAAAAGTTGATACACTTTATTCATACTATAAGGTTCAGAAGAACTTATAGGCATAGTAGGTTCAATTCTATCAGGATCTTTACTTGTTGAAGGAATGTCCTCTACTTGCATCTGATCTATAAGTTTTATCCTTAATTCTGGATCTTTAATCTGCTTTAGGAATTCTAACATATTTCCTGAAGTTAAAACATTTATATTCATATTTCTAAATTGAGACAAGACTTTATAATAATCCTCTCTCTCTCCATGAATTTCACAAGTTCCTCCTTGTGCACAAGAATCACAACAATAACTAGAATTCTGAGAAGTTATTTCTTCGTCTTCTAACACATCAATCTCTTCAGAAGAATTACTGCTAGAATTATTATCACTATCCTGAGATTCTTCAGGTTCAGATTCAGAATTTATAAGTAATTTTTCTAAATTCTCTTTCATAGATTCATCAATCTTTAATTCATTTATCCTTTTCTTCATTTTACACCTATTAGCGTAATGACCTATTCTACCACATTTATAACAAACAATCTTCTTCTTATTTGAAGCTTTTTCCTCTTTCTTTTTATTCTTCCGATCTATTTTCTTTTTAGAGAGATGCCTCCTTTTCTTATGGTGATAAACATTATCAGTTCCTGAATTAGACTTATGGGTCTTTCCTTTTCTAGAAGTAGTAGGAATATCCATACCAAATTGATTACAAAATTGTCCTAATTGACCTTTTTCATTTAGGTTCTGTCTCTTAACCTGCTGATTTAATTTAATTTCATTACATAAAGCTAATCCTTCTTGAATACAAGTACCTATTAACTTACCATAAGTATAATCTTCATAGGGTATATTAATCCTATCTTTTCTTAGATTCTTCCTAACTCTTTCAGCAAATAAGTTAGGCAATCCATCTATAAATTTTGATTTCCAGTGAGAGTTATTACACTCAGGTAATTCCATGACTCTACTAAGGAAAGTATCCTTATACCATCTAAAATCTGTAAGAGTCTTACATCTTAAATTCTGTAACATAGTTCTTATATTTTCACTATTATCGGAAATTCTTCCAGTAAAGTGTTCTAAAATAGTCACTATAAGTGTATAAACAGCATTCTCAACATTTTGACCATTTTCCTGTTTAACAGTTCTGTAAATATCTAATTTACTAGTTTCAGATAAATAGTTATCCCACCAGCCTTTTAATTGGCCAGTAAATCCTGCAACAATCATTTTAGCAACAGTGCTATCACTATTATTATTACTTTTACAAATAGTACTATACATAAGCATCCTATGAGCTAAAGTATAGATCTGTTTTTCAGTATAACCGTCTAAATTCCATTCATAAATATTTTTTCCATTATAACTATTATTAACAGTATATTCTTGTTCTTCATGCAACGTATCCATAGGGGAAGGTCTCCTATAGTAGTATAATCTTTGGGTAGGCCTATCAGCAAATTTCTCAATTTTATTTATCTCATCACTAATTTTTTCTTTGTAGTTATCTCTACTCATTCCTTCCGTAAACTCATAATTTAAAGTATTTAATTTTAATCCTTTAAATTTTTCTTCTAGAAATTTTTCTAGTTCTTTATGCGATTTTAATTTAAAATCTGTTATTTCAGGTGGCGGTTGCAAATGAGAAGTAGAAACGATTCCATTAATGGGCTTATCATCCAAATCTATCATCGGTTTAACATTTTTTATTACCGAGAAGATTTCTTCTACTCTGATATGTAAATCTTTAATTTGATCTCCTAAAATATTTAGATAGAGGTTTGTATAATTGTTTTGTTGTAATATGTTATTTATATTACTGGTTGTAACTTGTAAAGCATCATTTTCTAATAATTTAGAAAAAGCTGTAAAATTTAAAGTTTTGTGGTCATTGCCAACAGTAAAAGAACTTTGGGGAGGAAAAACACTCCTTAAAACATCTCCATTAGATAATTTATAAGTTCTTTCTAAAACTGAAATATGATTTTCAAGATATGTCATTACAAACCAAGGAACAAAATGAATAATTTTATTTTGTAAAGTAGTGAATTTATAAAATTCATTTTGAAAATAAGTTTGGTCTTCAATAGAAATGTTTTTAAAAAACCATTCTCTAAATAATTTCCATTTTGGAAGATTAAATTCTTTCTTAATTAATTGTCTTGCCTGGGAACCAGGACTAAAATCTATCTTTGGTGTACTATCCATTAAATATCATCAAAGTTGGCTTCTGAGGGAGTTATATCTGCCTCTCCTATATTTCTAACCGAAGCTGTAGAATTATCCTCTTCAGTATTTTTATAAATACCTTTTCCTATATTATCTTTGTTGAGAAGAATTTTTTCAACTTTATCAGAGTATTCTCTAAATTGAGATGTAGAATTTCTAGCAGGAAATTTCTCATAATCATAAGAAGTTGAGGTTCTTTCAGGTATGACTAAATCATCTAAAGGTGATATATAAGATCTAACTGAAGTGCTCCTAGAAATATTATTTCTAGTACTATTTTCTATCATTTTTATAGAAATATCTCCTGTTTGAGATTGAAATATAGTAGAAAAATCATTACATATTTGTGGTTTCGGTTTAACCGCATTAGTAATTTTCCAAGTATCAGGAAATGGAATTTCATCCCACTTAATAGTTCTTCTAGTAGTTATATTAGATTTACCAAGATTTGTCTCGATTATGACAGTTTCATTCATTTTCTTATCCATTATCCTACAATTAGGATTTAAAGTATAAAGAGGTTTAAAATAAACTCTGTAACAGACACACATAACTTCTGTTCCATGCTCATAATCATAACCATGAGTTTTAACATTTAAAGTTAAAGCATCAAGCAAATTAATATCAGTTAAAGATAATTGCAAATTAGGATAAACATTAAAATAAACTGGTCCATGTGCCAGACTAGATTGTATTATTCCCATCAGAGATTTTTTCCAATTAAGATTTCTACCATCACGTAAAGCAGCAATAAAACTTTCTGGTAATCCTACCAACGTTAAAGGCTTAAAAGCAATTTGAACTAATCCTATATGGATAAACTTATGAGTATACCTATAAGGTAAAATATCATTTTCATTTAGTAATCTTATGGTTAATTCATCATTATCAAGGGATATAGATTCTTCTGTGGTCTTAACAATTTGTTTAAGTCCAATTCTTTCAAAAGTACCCATTTTATAAATGGTTCTAGGTTCAATTCTAGGAATAGTCCACTTATTAAGTAGATCTAGATTTTGAGGAATATCATATTCCTGATTCAAACTATTTTTAATATTGTCATTCTTTCGGAAAATATTCATTTTCACAGTAATTTTAATCATGTGTTAACCCATATAATAACTATATATCTTCTACCTCCATGGCTCTGATACCATTCTGGACCCAGGTACAATCATAATATAAGACTTAGGATTAGATCGGAATAAGTTTTACCTAAGTCTTATATTATGATTGTACCTGGGTCCAGAATGGTATCAGAGCCATGGAGGTAGAAGATATATAGTTATTATATGGGTTAACACATGATTAAAATTACTGTGAAAATGAATATTTTCCGAAAGAATGACAATATTAAAAATAGTTTGAATCAGGAATATGATATTCCTCAAAATCTAGATCTACTTAATAAGTGGACTATTTCTAAAATTGAACCTAGAACCATTTATAAAATGGGTACTTTTGAAAGAATTGGACTTAAACAAATTGTTAAGACCACAGAAGAATCTATATCCCTTGATAATGATGAATTAACCATAAGATTACTAAATGAAAATGATATTTTACCTTATAGGTATACTCATAAGTTTATCCATATAGGATTAGTTCAAATTGCTTTTAAGCCTTTAACGTTGGTAGGATTACCAGAAAGTTTTATTGCTGCTTTACGTGATGGTAGAAATCTTAATTGGAAAAAATCTCTGATGGGAATAATACAATCTAGTCTGGCACATGGACCAGTTTATTTTAATGTTTATCCTAATTTGCAATTATCTTTAACTGATATTAATTTGCTTGATGCTTTAACTTTAAATGTTAAAACTCATGGTTATGATTATGAGCATGGAACAGAAGTTATGTGTGTCTGTTACAGAGTTTATTTTAAACCTCTTTATACTTTAAATCCTAATTGTAGGATAATGGATAAGAAAATGAATGAAACTGTCATAATCGAGACAAATCTTGGTAAATCTAATATAACTACTAGAAGAACTATTAAGTGGGATGAAATTCCATTTCCTGATACTTGGAAAATTACTAATGCGGTTAAACCGAAACCACAAATATGTAATGATTTTTCTACTATATTTCAATCTCAAACAGGAGATATTTCTATAAAAATGATAGAAAATAGTACTAGAAATAATATTTCTAGGAGCACTTCAGTTAGATCTTATATATCACCTTTAGATGATTTAGTCATACCTGAAAGAACCTCAACTTCTTATGATTATGAGAAATTTCCTGCTAGAAATTCTACATCTCAATTTAGAGAATACTCTGATAAAGTTGAAAAAATTCTTCTCAACAAAGATAATATAGGAAAAGGTATTTATAAAAATACTGAAGAGGATAATTCTACAGCTTCGGTTAGAAATATAGGAGAGGCAGATATAACTCCCTCAGAAGCCAACTTTGATGATATTTAATGGATAGTACACCAAAGATAGATTTTAGTCCTGGTTCCCAGGCAAGACAATTAATTAAGAAAGAATTTAATCTTCCAAAATGGAAATTATTTAGAGAATGGTTTTTTAAAAACATTTCTATTGAAGACCAAACTTATTTTCAAAATGAATTTTATAAATTCACTACTTTACAAAATAAAATTATTCATTTTGTTCCTTGGTTTGTAATGACATATCTTGAAAATCATATTTCAGTTTTAGAAAGAACTTATAAATTATCTAATGGAGATGTTTTAAGGAGTGTTTTTCCTCCCCAAAGTTCTTTTACTGTTGGCAATGACCACAAAACTTTAAATTTTACAGCTTTTTCTAAATTATTAGAAAATGATGCTTTACAAGTTACAACCAGTAATATAAATAACATATTACAACAAAACAATTATACAAACCTCTATCTAAATATTTTAGGAGATCAAATTAAAGATTTACATAACAGAGTAGAAGAAATCTTCTCGGTAATAAAAAATGTTAAACCGATGATAGATTTGGATGATAAGCCCATTAATGGAATCGTTTCTACTTCTCATTTGCAACCACCACCTGAAATAACATATTTTAAATTAAAATCGCATAAAGAACTAGAAAAATTTCTAGAAGAAAAATTTAAAGGATTAAAATTAAATACTTTAAATTATGAGTTTACGGAAGGAATGAGTAGAGATAACTACAAAGAAAAAATTAGTGATGAGATAAATAAAATTGAGAAATTTGCTGATAGGCCTACCCAAAGATTATACTACTATAGGAGACCTTCCCCTATGGATACGTTGCATGAAGAACAAGAATATACTGTTAATAATAGTTATAATGGAAAAAATATTTATGAATGGAATTTAGACGGTTATACTGAAAAACAGATCTATACTTTAGCTCATAGGATGCTTATGTATAGTACTATTTGTAAAAGTAATAATAATAGTGATAGCACTGTTGCTAAAATGATTGTTGTTACAATGCTCAATATACAACCCACACGTATAAAATCTGAGAACGTCCCGCATGAATTAGAAAAAAAAGGTTCTTTCGTATACTTATAGTTAGTATTGTCACTTCTTTTATTTTGATAGTTAATCTGTAGTTGATAGCCAAGGCCGTGTAATTAATACTTGAGTTGATATGTTCTAAAAATGTTCGTACACATTTGACCTTTCTCAACATATATAGATTATATTGCTGATCATAAAGATTGACTTAATTAAGATTTTGTTTTTTAATTAGAGAGTTTACAAAATTAAATATGTTTAATAACATGAACTTTTGAGCATATAAATGATGGGATTTAAGTTTTGCATTTAGAATTCCAAGGCAAGAAGTTTGACTAATATAGAGTGAATGATTAAAAATTAATTTTCTCTGTTTCTCAATAACAGTAAAAAAATGATTCAAATTCATGAATTTGATAAAAGGTGAAAAGTCTTCGTCATATTTAGTAGTATTATATATTGAGTATAAATTATAATAAAGTTATTGTGAAAATTAAGAAAATAATTATAGAGAGAAGTGAAAGCTAGGGTAAAAATTGAGTTCACAACAGCATGATAGTGTGAAACTCTTAATTTTATGAACATTTATTATTTAGAAGATATAGTAATACTATGAATTGTTCGTATTAATTAGTTGAATCAATATACACTATTTAATCCTATATATGCATATTGACTTTCTACATTCCCAATTTTAATTTATATATTTCATCTATAAATAAATAATAAAAAGATAAGTTCCCATTCTTGGCACCAACTGAAACCATAAAGTGATGGCTATTAACCTACGTAATCTAGAAGATAACGATGGTTAGTTATTCATAATCTTGTTTATTGTAATTTTCATTTCATGGCCATAAACATATAAACTCATTTAATATTTTTGGATTTTAAATGAGTCTTTCCTTTCTCTTTCTTTTAAAACAAAAAGATATGATTAGGACTTCATATATGTAAATGTGATTTAAGTTTGAGTACTAAATTATAATAAACTTTAGTTTCATTAATTTTTATTGAAATATTCCTTTTTCTATTTATTCGCATTGCTCTAATAAGATTATTTTGGCCGATGAGGCAGTAGCCTGACTAAAATTGAGCATCCATGACCAACGAGTTTAATTTCCACTTGTGTGAGTATTTCTAGTTAAATATTATAGTCTTTGTAATTAGTTTTCCTTTATTTTGGTTTCAATGAAATATATTCAAATAACTTTATTAATGTAATGATATATTCATAATCTAAAAAAAAATATTAAGATTATGATGAGACAAACTTTTATATGTTTCTACTTGTTGAAATTTTTCATGTTTTTGTGAAAGTCAAATGAAATGCAAATTAATGTTTTGAAAAATAGTAATATTCCTTAACAAGAACTTAATCACCATCTTATTTTCAAGTGTGCGCTTTTTGATTTAACATCTACAATGTAGTATAAAAAAATTGTTAACCTCATTTTCAATATCATGCAATTGTTAACTCATTTGTTGACTCATTTTTTATTTATATCGTCCAAAAATTGAATGATAATTTTACCTCTGTGTTATTTAATGTTTAATAATTTACTTTCATGTGACTTATAAAAGCACTTTACCCTTTATAATTTTATAAAAATTTCATACGGTCTTCTCGATATTTTACATGTCATACTTTATCTCTATGTGTAATGATAAATATCATAATTTACCCTCTGTATTATGATAAATATTATATTTTACCCTATATATTATAAAATAATTTTTATGTCTACTCTCAATTTCGATAAATAAGTTACACTCTTCTTTTTAAAAGAAATAAATTGCTTTTCTAAAATTTTCACATAGAGTAAATTACTTGTTTTCAAATCGCGGAAGATAAATTAACTAAGGGTGAGTTTGGCCTAGCGATTCGAAAAGCAATTATAAGAGAATTAATTTTACTAAAATTGATCATGGTAATAATTGATTATGATAAAAATTAATTATAGAATAATTGCTTCTGTATAATAGCTTTTGTAAAAGTAACACTTTAGTTGATTCTAAAATAAGTTGATTTTTTTATCCTCAAGATCTTAAAAGTGATTATGATATTGGGGGCCAAACACCATGAAAATCACGATTGAATATAAGTAACTTTTATAATCAGGGCCAAACACTTCAAAAATCACAATAAAGATGTAAAAGTGATTTTAAGAGCTCCAATTGCTTGGCCAAACTCACCCTAAATCGATCGTGCCAGTACTTCCTCCTCATTTTTATTTTATTCTCCCGCAGAATATACTGTGGAAATAAGAGATGCCCCTCCTTCGCACTTTCTGTTCAAGATTCAAAATTTCTCCTCCTTATACGAAAATGGCATCGACGAGTACGAGTCAACTGAATTTACGGCGGGAGAATACAAATGGTAATTCATGTTTATTATTTATCTCCTTTAATTTTCAACACGATTATTAATTAGGTTGATTCTATTCGTTTCCTGAATTTTTCACTTGCAAATTTGCAATTATCTTCGCGGAATAATCAGATTAAGGTATTTAATTGTTTAAATTGATTTTATCTAATTTTCTTTTCCTGATTTAATCTGTAGTTTTAATTGACCTAATCTGATTGAGGTTTTTCATCATAATTAGGAAAATCATAGTCTATCCTAATTGGCAAGAGAGTGGGAGTGGGAATGATGGCGATAATGTTAATGTTTTCTTGGCCGTGGCGGATACTAAATCTCTGCCTACTAGATGGGAGGTTAATGCCGTCTCTACAATTTTCCTGTATAATCAGAAATCTGACAATTTTCTTTCGATTCGAGGTACATTGTGTAAAATCTCAAAATTGTATTAAATTTTGATAAGTGTGAGTATTTTAAGGAAATCTTCATATACAAATACACTTTTTATGTTAGTATGAAAATATACAAAGTAATTATTTATTAGATGGAGTAAAAAAAATTTGCGACTCATTCTTGCACTGATGTTAGGACGAACACGACGCTTTCATGCATTGAATCTGAAGTGGGGATTTTGTATTTCGAAGAGTTCCTTGATTGATCCTTGTAATGGGTACTTAGTAAACGATGACTGTGTATTTGGGGCTGAGGTTTTTATCATCAAGAGCCAAGGCGTCATGGAATGTCTGTCCGTGTCCAAAGTCGGTGTACACTATCAAAGATTTCTGAAAATCCCACAGTTCTCCAAATTGGAAAAGAAATGGGTTTCTGAGAAATTTCTTGCCTGTGATCTCAACTGGTACTTAGAATTTTATCGCAAATATTGTGTAAATTCTAGTTTGAGTTAATTCAATCTGCCTCTCTTTATTTTGTGCATGTAAGAAAAGCGATTCCACTCTTTTCCTAAAATCCTGACCTACAAGATCATAAGTATATGATCCAAATTCTAAAAATAATGCTGCCCGGTTGCAAATCTCTATTTCTCTCCTTTTCTTTTCTGTTCTTACCTCTCCCTTTTACACTTCTGATTGATATTTATATTGTAAATTTTTAGGAAACTGGAGGTTCATCCAAGAGGGTTTGGTGAAGGAAAGGGCTGCAGCATCTCGATTTATCTTCGCTTAGTTGATTCCATGAAAGTGAAGGCTAAATATACGTTAACAATGAAAGACCAGGTTAAGGGTAAAAATTGCACGTTTAGTGGTAAGTCACGACTTTCACGATTCTATGTTAATATACCATTTTCTTGAAAGTATACGTTTATTTGCTCATGTAATATGCTCTATAAAAACATGTTTCCACGCCGCTAGCTATTGTCATGGACTCGAATAGTTACTTAAAAATGTTGTCTCTATTAATCAGTAAAACCTCAACCTTGTTCATTATTATGAACCACTCGTGCATCTTATTTGCAGGTAGTAATTGGTTTGCTAGTGGTTCCGACATTTGGGGATTTCGTAGTTTCATGCCAATCAGTGATATGAACGACCCGGGAAAAGGCTATCTTGTTAAGGATTGTTGCATAGTAGAAGTTGAGATATCAGTTCAAGCAACAGCTCATAATAGTTTATAATCGAAAAAGATAAAAATAATATCTGAATAATTAATTTTTATTCGAATTTAGTTCCCCAGTTTGAATTTATCACTGAAATAACTATATGTGACATGAGACACTGGTTAGAAGATTTGGTGTCTGTTTTAGAAGATTTTATATTGCTCTATACATGGTATTGAATGTTCCATCTTTAATTTTTTCTTGAAACTTACTGATGAGATCTTTTGTTAATTCCATGCCAACAATATGCCATTGCATAATTTTGAATGTTAATTTTGACTTTGATCTATGTAGTTTGGTTGTAAATTGTAATAATGTTGATCATGGAATCAATAATCTTGCTATCCAATCTTTACATAAGAATGTATAGTGATAGTTAAATGGTAGTTTATTTATCTTTATACTTTGGTAGTGATTAAATAGATTATGATACAATAATTGTAAGATTAAAAACAATTTTGATCCTCCTTATGGGCAAATCTTTACACATTTGTCCCTCTTAAAATTTTCGTAACAGATACGTTCGTCTTGTCAATGTAGTGTAATACGTTCGTCCATTTTAACATATTTGTCCCTCGTAATTTTTTCGTAGCAGATATGGAAGATGAGATAAGCTAGGAGATTCGACGTATTTTCCTAATTAGTTATAGATAAGGAGATATGAATATCTCCAATTTTAATTAGAAAATTGGAACTTATTGCAAGTTAGATGACGGAATTTGTTATGCATAATTGTATATGATTAAATTGAAATTGGATGAAAGTTAAAGGACTAAATGTGCATTCATTATAGTTAAAAGACTATTTTTTTATAAATACAAAAGCTATAGGTGAGCCTAGTGATAGGAGACTATCTAGCTTGGTTCGGAGAGCACTTGTTGGGTTAAAGATTTTTTTGTTGCTAAATGTTACGGCCTAAATGCTGAACTATTGACCCTACTTGTTTGGATGGGTGTTCACCCCAAAGTGTTCCCGGACTGCATGCATACATCCGTAAGTAACTTAGTACAACATGGCAAATTTCATTGAGAGGAATCAGCAAAGAAAAAAAAGGTCAACATCAACATGTGTATTTGAGAGATTGTCCAATTGCCACATATGAAATTGAGCACAATTTTGCAAAGAAATAGCCCACTTTTTACCGTAATGAAACCAAAGATTATTGAACTACATTATTAACTATACTCATGAGGCCACTTTTGAGAAATCGACATCGTGCTCGATGTTACATGTAATTATTTTATGTAAAAATATGCAATATAGTATTTTATTTGGTGTAGTAAATTTGATTTTTTAACTATATATAGTGGTGATGATTTTATAGTATGTGATATTGAGTAAAGTATATATAATTTTTTAAGTATATATAGTGGTGGTGATGATTTTATAGTATGTGATATTGAGTAAAGTATATATAATTTTTTAAGTATATATAGTGGTGATGATTTGCGCATAACAAATATTTGTTGCCTTCACATTTTTCATACGTGCAGCTTCATCATATCATGATGAAGTAAATTTGCACAAAATTATGAGTTTCCATCACGGCCAAAAGCGGTGGTGAAAAGCTCAAAAACCTTGTCAAAATTCAATCATCACAATTCCGTCACGGTTTCTATGGGCGGTATGTGGGGAATTAACGAATGCATTTCCTACGGTTTTTACCCATGGTGAAAATATCTACCACGACTTTTATTAATGGTGGATACATCCACCACGACATCCACCGTAACTGTGTTGTGGTGGATGTTTCTACCACAACTTTAAGCCGTGACATGTATTTTGATCAAACGATTAATTCACATTAATGGATACATAGTAGTCAACATTTGTAATGAATTTTCTAGCTTCATATTTTGCTTTTGGTAATGGATCAGAGAGAGCATTGTACGTATTATTTCTAGTGTGATGACTCCAATAAGATCCAAACTTTGAATTTACTTCTTGGGGTCATAAGCCGCTGCCACTTGACCCAAGTGATGTTGAAGTGAGTTGAAGAAGAAAAGACCTCCTTCCACCTTGTGGGAGTGAATTGAGTAGATAATATTGTATTTTCCATCTCTTTTATGTTGAGAGTATTTCACTTCTGGTACCACAAATAATTTTACTTTAAGGTTAATATACCATAACTTTAAAAACACACACATTTTGATATTACATGTTAACTACCCTTGACACATTTGGTACTTCTGTCAATTTTTGTACGGAAATTAAATTTTAGATGGGAAATTGATGGAATATTTACAAAGTTAGTCCTGTAGTTATAGATTGTTGCCAAACTTGAACCCACTTATTTTATGTCCAACAAATTTACCCCACAATTCAAGTTTGAAGCATTTCAGTCTCAATTGCAAATAAATCCTATTTATAAAATTTTTAAATTATCAAGTCTCTTACACTAATTAGATTTTATATATAATATATATAAACTAAGAAAAATCAATTAAATGTATTGGAATTTTTAAATTTCAAAATAAATCTTTTTAACTAATTATATTTGACATATTACACATATACATTAAATAATTTTAGATAAAGTTTGAAAAATAAATATCAATTAAACTTATTAAATTTTTTAAATTGAACAAAAAACTTTTAAACTAATTATATAATAATATATACAAATTAGATAATATTTACTATAAAACCTGAAAAAATCTTTCAAAATTATATAAATAATAATAATTCTAACTATTAAATTTATTATAATTAAAAAAATAAAAACCCCTAAATCTAATTTTTTTAAAAGATTTTTTAAAATTTAAAAAATTTAATCGTATATTTATTTTTCAGATTTTATATAAAATATAATTTAATTATATATAATATATATAAATTCTAATTAGTTTAAAAAATTAATTTTCAAAATTATAAAATTCTAGTAAATTTAATTTATATTTTGTTAGATTTTATATAAAATAATATTTAGTTTATACATATTATATATAATCTAATTAGTTTAAGAAATTTAATAATAATAATATGTAAAAATTAATCAAAATTGTGAACTTTAGGATAAATTTATCAGTCAGAATATGTGGGACAAATTTTGGCAGCAATCTATAACTATAGGACTAGTTATGCAAATTTTCCATCAACTTTCCATTCAAGAATTGACGAAAATATCAAATGTGTCGAGAACAGTTAACATGTAGTACCTAATGTGTATGTTTTTAAAGTTATGATATCGTGACCATAAAATAGAGTTACTTATGATACCAAAACTGAAAATCTCTCCCTTTATGTTATAGCCTATAGGCTATAAATAGAATGTACTTTAAGACATTTTATATTTGACATTAGGAACCTGTATATATAGTGTATCATAGCATTATATGAATAATGAAATAATGAACCCCAAACATCCTTCTTGTCGCCCTAATGTCGTTCGACCCCTACCTAGAGCACCATATTTGACCGAATGAATGACATAAGCCTTTGCAAGGGTCCAACCACCAAATGGCATCAAGTTGGATGGATCCAACTATGCTCTTAGGTACTACGTTGTTGAGATGTACAAATCCGGCAATAACATATTTCATTTGGATCGAGCTAAATTCACTTAAATTTATTCGAGTATCTTATGTGCTACTATTGTAGCAAAAACAAAGAAAAAATATCTGAACAATCTTTTTTCTCAGTCAAATTCTCTTAACGTCAAATGAAAATTAATATCTGCCCCTCAAGAGGAAAATGCAAGATACTTCTCTATGTTATACTAAACCACTATATTGTGAAATTTTTAGTGCACCAAACTTCCATGTGTTTTTAAAAACCGACATATTTCAAGAAATAATTTTAAAAATATATCACGTAAAGTTGTAGGGATCAACTTGAAGTATTTTAAAAATGATTTCTTGAAATATGTTGATCCAAAATGATCTATTTTTCATAAATTGAAATTCTTTTTCAGGGATTTTGAAAACACAATGAAGTTTAACGTAATAAAAATTTCACAAAATAGTTTTTTGCAGGTTTAACATAACACATGAGAGTATTTTACATTTACGCCTACCCCTTAACCAGGAAGTCGTGTCACTTTCATAATTTTTACATAAATAATTTACGGGACGGAGTAGGTTACATTTAGTCTGTCAATCCAATTATTTGTTCACTCCAATTATTTGTGGCATTTAGCATTATTGATCAACAAATTCATGATTGTGCCATTAAATTTCTTAAGAACTCCATGATCCTATTTCAACAATTTTAGTCAAATTCTATTGATGGAGTAGTTTCATTCAATTCTTGTTAAATTATCAATTCATGTACTTCGAGTCACGTATGCACATTTTTTCTTTATTCTTTAATCATATTAATTACTCCATTCATAAAGGTACAACAATTCAAACTTTTTTTTTTTTTTAAGAGCCCATGACACATATAGGGACTTTTCAATCTTCTTTATCACTAATTATTGGGATCAATTTTTCACATCTTATTATTTAAATTCTTTGGGTTAGTCATGTGGTTAGGGAATGTATTAAAGCGGCTCACTGTATAGCTAAGCTTGCTTCTAATTATTTCTCTTTTTCTTCTATTATCCCTGTTTCTGTGCTTGACATTGTATGTTTGAATTTTCCATGAAGTAATATATTACCCTCGGTGGTTTCTCAAAAAAAAAAAAAAAAAAAAAAATTCATTGGGTTAGTCAGCTCAGCTTGCGGATTTTTCACAAATTATTTGAAGTTGAAGCTCATTGTTGACTGCTTCCCAAGTTGGATGTTCTTGTCTAAGTTTTGGAGTATTGAAAAAGACAAACTTATTAAATTTAAAAGAACAAAATATATCCATAAAAAGATGAGATATCGATTCAAGATTTTTTATATAAAAAAAAATTTAGGAGAAAATGCGAAATAATATGAGATTTTGTATCAAGTAAAATTAATAAACGGACGAAAGTGGACGAAGCGGAAATTCTTGTAGAGAATTTGAAAATTAAATAAAAAAAAATTGATGCATTAAAAGTTTCACATATGTAGATGATTATGTAACAACTCCGAACTTTAAGGTATATTAACCTTCCCAATAAAAGGGGAAATTAACACACACATAAAGAGAGAGAGGAAAAGGGAGCATAGGATCCCCACTATCTTCATGTCCAAGAAACGGCTTAAGATCCTCTGTACCATTTTTGGTGTACCACTTAAGTGTACCACCACTAAGTGATTGACACATGCACATGTTAGAATTATTATAATTGTCAAATATGCATGTGTCAATCACTTAGTGGTGGTACACTTAAGTGGTACACCAAAAGTGGTACAGAGGATCTACACCCCCAAGAAACTGCCCCACACATATAAGAATTAATGGGCAGAAAACACTGCACATTTCTCTATCCTATATTGTTTTATTAATTATGCAAGCAACAACTCTATCCTATATTCTTTTTATCCTATATTTCAAATTTGCAACAACTCTTTCCTTTGTTGTTTAACTAAGGGTAAACATCACTTTTGGTCCCTTTTATCATTAACTTTTTACAGAGTGGTCCCTCTTATGTTTTTTTTTCACTTTAGTCCCTACTATGAATTATTTGTTTCACTTTAGTCCTTATCAAGTGGTCCAAGGCGATTCCGATAACATGTGATATGCTCATGAGGGCAATTTTGTCATTTCAAGTAAACTAACATGGATATTTTCGTCTTTCTAATTATTTAAAAAAAAACTAAATTTTCAAACTAGGCTTTCATTCCAATCGAACTTAATTGTACATTTCGTTCCAAACTAAAGTTTTTTCCTAAAACCTTTTTCAAACATCAAAATTGCTCACCAATTAAACAATATCTCAAATAGTCTCAATAGTGAACGGACGAAAATGACCTAAAAAATAATCATATGCATGTTACGTGTTATCGGAACCACCTGATAAGGACTAAAGTGAAACACATAATTCATAGTAGGGACTAAAGTGAAACAAATAATTCATAGTAGGGACGAGAGTGGGAAAAAAAACATAAAAGGGACCACTCTGTAAAAAGTTAATGATAAGAGGGACCAAAAGTGGTATTTACCCTTTAATTAATTATGCAAATACTATATTTTTTTTGTCCTATATTGCAACAACTCTTTCCTATACTTTTTATTAATTATGCAAGCAACAACCACTAATAAAAATTTAATTTTAGGGATAAAATTATGTGACAATGTTAAAGTTGTTACTTCTTATATATATTAAGTGACAAGAACTCAAATATTATCACTAAAACTGTTTTTCATAAACATACTAGTGACAAGAATCTTAAAAAAATTGTCACTATTGACATTTAGTGATACCCAAAAGTGACAACAAAAGTTGTCTCTAAACCATAGTGATAATATTTATTGTCACTATGTTGTCACTAAAAGGGTGTCGCTAAATATCAATTGTGACAACTTAAATCATCATATATTTGTCATTAATAGCTATTAGTGACAACTTAAAAACATATTTTGCCACTATTGCACTTGTCACCATTATTATTATGACAAAATTAATATTTTTATTACTAATTGCATAGAAAGAGTGACAACTTCTACATTATCACTTAATTTTTTGTCACTTAAGCTCAATTTTCTTGTAGTGAACTCTTTCCTATATTTTTTTTTATTAATTATGCAAGCAACAAAACTATCCTATATTTTTTTTATCCTTTATTGCAACAATGCTTTCCTATATTTTTTTTATTAATTATGCAAGCAACAACTCTATCCTATATTCCTTTTATCCTATATTGCAACAACTCTTTCCTATATTCTTTTTATTAATAATTATGCAAGCAACAACTCTATCCTATATTTTTTTTTAATTAATTGTATGGGTTGGATCCCACAATAAGTAGACCTACCTCAAAATCAAGCCAATAATAATTCAGTATTTTATTCAATTCAAGAAAACGAAAATTATTACTCCCTCCGGTTCATATTAATTGGCATATTGTTATTTTTTGCATAGATTAAAAAACTTCCTTATTAATCATTTTATGTGATAAAATATCAAAAATACCCTTTCATACATATTCTTTCTACTTCTCTCAATATTTTATTAGTGACTTTTGAACTTTCTAACTTAAATGTAAGAGAAGGGGCAAATATGTCAATTAATATGAATCGGAGCCCACAAAATTTCAGTGTTTTTAAAACCGGACTGATCATTGAATCGGAAGTCCTACTGGTTACTGGTTCGATCGGTATAACCATTGTGACTTTATTATTATGTAAAATTTATATATATATATATATATATATATATATTTTTTTAGATTATCTAAAATACAATTATAATTCAAAAAATTATCATTCTTTGTCAATATAAATTTTTATTGTTTTAATGCAAATAATCAAAATATCTTAAAATTAAGATCAATGTAAATAATATAAATCTCAAGAATCCCAAAAAGATACATAATTCAAAACAAGACAATAAAATTAAAAGTTCATCTCATTCTCAAAGTTTTGGCTTGTTCATTTAGGTTCTATTGTTGTAATTTGATGTTTATAATTGATTTGCATAATTTCATACAAAAAATAATATTATTCACAATAATGAGAAAATGGTCATGTACTTCTTTATGTGAAAAAAATGTAATATTGCATTGATTGTTAAAACACTAAAATAATGAATATTATTTCAATTAAAGTATGTAAATGTAATTCTATTAAATGTTAAACAAGAGTTCAAATAAATAATAATAACAAAAAATCTCTAAATTTAAAAAAAAATTAATGAACCACTGGTTCACTGATTTTATCGGCTTTGAAGCCGGTTTTACCGGTTCGAACTGATTAATTAGGAGATTGATTTTTAGAAGTAAACCGGACCGAGTTGAGGACCGATTAGCGATTAAACCGGATCAATCGGCCGGTCCGATCCGATTTTCAAAATTCCAATCCAACACTCAGGGTCTATTTGGATGGATTTTGGCTCGATTTTGCGGGCATCGGTTTAAAAAAATTGGTTTGGGTAGTTTCGATGAAACCTTTGAGACTTCATTTGGATGAGTTTTGTGGTTATTTTTTTTTTGAATAAGTTGAAACCCCACTTGTTTGGATTTGAATGTTGGGGTTTAGGAAAAAAAAGTAGGTGATAGGTGTCAAATCAATGTCTTTTTAGTGACATTTGAGGGAAAAAGTAAGTGGTAGGTGTCAAATCAATGTTTTATAGGTTTTATAGGTTTGAAAAGTTTGAGTGTGAATTCCTGAATAGGTTTTTGATGGTTTTATGGGTTTGACGAAAACTCATTTGAAAGGATTTTGGTTCGATCTCACGAGACCCGGGAGACCGGGCCAAAACCCATCCATATACACCCTCAATTCTACAAAGCTAAATTGTCAAATCAAAGAAAATCACCTCTCCAAGAAAGTGATAATTCAAAGAAAAACTAAAATGTCAATCAAAGATATTCAGTCTCTCCTCATGTACTCATATTCCCTTTACCACTTCAAAGCCCTCTAAATTCTATGCTCAATCTCGCCCAACTTTTATGCCTCCAAAACATACAAGTCACTTTCCTCAACACTGAACATATTCAAGAACGCTTACAAAATTGCACAAACAATCAAAATTACTTCCAAAAATATGAAAACTTCCGATTCGAAACCTTCCCTGATGGCCTGGAAGAAGGACATCCCCGAACAGAGGATCAAATTCCGAACATGCTTAAATCCATGGAAGTTAAGGTTGTGCCGATTTTAAGGGAAATGTTCGGTACATGTGGTGCATATGGACCGGATTCTGAATCGCCGTTGACTTGTATTGTTGGTCCCAAGTGGTCAGATGAGGTCTAGAGGAGGGGGAGGGGGGTGAATAGACCTCTGAAATTTTTTAATCAAATTTTAACTTTAAAACTGTTGTTCAATTGTAAGCAGACTAAGTTGTTACAGAACAGTAAGCTTACAAGGCTGATCACGAACAAATCTTGGAACATCTTTGTTGACCACTAATCTGATAGTTACTTAGCTGATTTGTCAAAATCAGTTTTAATACCAGAATACTTGCAGCGGATTTTTAAAGTGTTTTTCACAAGTAAACTTAGTAGTTTGAAAATTTTATTCCCAGTTTTATAAATCCCTTCAAATTTTTTTCGAACAGTTAATCAAGTGTTTTATGCAATTTTAGAAATATGTAAGAAAACTTATGCAAACACCAAACACCAAAATTTTTATAGTGGTTATATGGATTTAAATCCTTTAGTGCACTCTTCCAAGTCACACAGATCGTGGGTTATACTATAATCACAAAGTTTACAGTATACTCCACTTACGCCAAAACAACAAATGAATCTGGCCGTAAGCTCGCAATAAGAAATCACAAAGAAATCCTATTCTATAGAGTTTTATCACTTCACACAGATGGATAAACACTCCTCACAACACTCTAACAGATTACACTCAGAAAAATGTGTTTTTATTTGATCTTCAGCTTCAGCTTGAGTCAACAAATGACAAGGCTGATGAGTGAGCTGTTTTTGAGCTTTGAGACTTAGAAAATATTTTGCTTCGAAATCAATCTCTCAGTTGTTGTGTTGTAGCTTTTTTTCTCTTCGTCTCTTCAGCTATTTATAGTAACTCTTTGAATTATGTCCGTTAAAGAGAGACACAATTCAAATCTCTTGATTTCTGGTCCTTAAAATCCGCGAACGGCTCTCTGCACAGTGACAGTACTGCAGATTGTACTTTCTGTCAGGCAGCATTAAATGCACCGAGCTGATATGAGTCTTTTCTTCAATCATTTGTCATTAATAACCTTAGACTTCAACATTTATTACTCCAGTGGCATTTATTACCTTTGGGACGACTTCTTGATCTTTCCACTTGGCTGATGAGAGTACAAGTCTGATGATGAACAAAGCTGATCTCAAACTTTGAACAAATCTGATTCGAGTCGGCCGATTTACACTAGTCTGATTTCTTCTCTTCAGCAGATCAGTAGTCTTCTGGACCTTGAATATTTGACCCGTCTGATATGTCTTCTTACTTGGTCAAAATTCTTCTAAGGGATTTCAACTAAGTTGTCTTTACTTAGCTAATTTGAAGTTTTGGAAATCATCAAACCTCCCTTAACTAATAAAATTCAGTGCACTCCATCTTCATCTTTATCCAACAATTTCCCCCTTTTTGATGATGACAAAACTTCAGCTTGGTACCTGTTTACCTATACTAAAGTTTTGATCCTCAAAATTTTCTGAGATAGAAAAAGTATGTTGGAAACAGAACTTGAACTTTTATTTATAATATGAAATTCAGTACAAGTACAATTCTGTTCAGATAAGATGTCTGATAGAAAATAAAGAAGAACTGATTACATAAGATTTAACTAATTCTAGTCATCAGCTTCTTCACTTCCTTCAACTTCTTCATAATATTCATATGAAGACTCTTCATCATCTTCTTCTTCAGCTTCATCAGCATCATCATCCAAGAGTAGATTAGACTTAGCAGCTTCCATCTTCTCTTTGATTTCTTGCTCTTTGGCTATCTCGTCCATCTTTCTCTTGATTCTTTCCTCATCTTTGTACTTGGTATAGGGCTTTGATTTTTCTCCATCAGAATCCTTGGATGTAGCATTTTCCTCATCAGTCTGGGCTTTTTCCTTGGTTTCTTCAGCAGCTTCTTCTTTGCCTTCAACCTTTCCAGTTTCTTCAGTAGCATCAGTATTCTTGGTTTCAATAGTAGCAGCTTCCTCAGCAGCCTTAGGAGTTGTCTCCTCTTCCCTTTTCTTTTCCCCTTTTTTGTCATCATCAGAATTGGTGACATTAGCAGGTTTGATAAAAGGGTTGAGTGCAACAGACTGAATCTTCATTGCTGCACATAAAGCCTTCATGTTCTGATTTACTACATCACGACTGGCAGTTAGATGATTGAGAGTGGTGCTGATGGTATCATTCTGATCATTTAAGCAGTCAACGTTGAGTTGCATTGTGGCAAGTTCTTCATGAATAACATCTCCAACTTTACTGACTTCTTGCAACAGTGCTACATTTACTGCCTTCTCTTGTTCACTGACATTGATGAAATATTTAGTGAGGTCAGCAATGTCGTTTTTAGCTCTTTTAAGAGCAGTATGAAGATGATCTACATCTGCCTTAATGTCTTCAACATTTCTGTTCATGTCCAACACACTTCTCTTCAGTGCACTGTCATCTGGCAGTGGGAAGTTATCAACAGCATCTTGAACTATGCTTGCAGTGGCTTTCTGCATTTGCTCAAAGTGCAGCCCGTTGGATTCTTCCAAGGCTTGCTGCATCTTTTCCAGCTGTACTCTGTTCCTTTCTTCCATTTCCTTCAAGTTATTCTCCAGTAACATTTGGAAGGCTTCCATCAGTGATGAGTGCATATCAGCTAATGAAGCAGAAGGATCAGCAGTGTGGTCATCTTCAGTTTCCTGGTGGACAGGTGCATCTTGTAACTCAGTCTCTTGATCAGCATTTGACTCCTTAGCTTTCCACTCAATTGCTAAGGGTTCTTTATCAGTGGGGGGTTGATCAGTGACGTCCTCAAAGATCTTATCAATGATTTTGCCATCATCAGTAAAGAATGTTGTTTGACGAATCTGTCTTACAACAGGCCACAGATTTGGGGCAGGATTCTTTACTTTAGGCGCTTCATGATAGTCCTTCAATTCTTTGCCAAAAGTAATATGTTGAACGCTTGGCAACGAGGGTAGATCACTTGAAGAACCTTTCTGATATCTTGACTTAGCAGCCCAGGTCTTCAGGGCAGTCATCACAGCAATTTGAATAGCCCTTTCAATAGGATCATCAGATTTCCTTCTCTTGCCTGGCAAAGTGTTAGCAGTAATCTTTGCTTCTTCGGTAGCAAAGTCCTTGGCATACTGATGCATAGCATCTCTGACAAAATCAGGATCCAAGGCTCTTGTGATGGAGTCAGTTTTCAACCATTGAAGAACCCATTTTTCTTCAGCAGCAAACTCCTTCCAGTTCTGAAGCTCTTCAACAGACTTATTCACTCTGTAGTCTCACCATTTCATATATCTTTGTTTCATCATGGGTGAACAAAGTCTTGAGCATCAGTTTTTGATCAAAGTAGGCTGATGTACCAAGTCTTCGTCATTATAAACAACTATGGGTCAATCAATTAATATCGAGGACCTCCCCCCTCGAGTTCACATCGAACATAAACAAATAACCTAACGTCGGCATCGACCTCGATCTCTTCGACTTATCCGATGTAGTGGCCGACGTTCTCTTAAGCTTGACCCACTTACAATCGGATCGAATCAATTGCTGAGGATCCATATTCGAACCAAAACGTCCAATCATGATTCGACCCGGTGATCCATCTGGAAAACTATAAATAGCCCTCATAAATGAGATAAAAGGTACGCACGTTCCGAGCATTAATTACACTCCGATCTCCAACCTTATCTCGATATTTACTTTAGCATCGGAGGGTTATCGCCGGGTAACCACCGGCATTAACCTGACGTAGTTATCTTTGATTGCAGGTTAGGATCCCTTATACAAATCGAGGAGAAGCTTGATTGACCTGCGAATCCTCACATTGACGAGACACTGATTAGGAATAATTACCCTAACGATAACACACTCATCAATTGGCACCGTCTGTGGGAAACTTTAACTCTGAATCGTGAAAGATGACTACAAGATCTAAGGCAGCTCTGGCTCGAGAGCGAGAGACCAATCGAGATCAAAACGGGGAAGGTCAAGGTGACAACTTGTTACCTCGAAACCGGGAGCAGCAACAGAATGATGAAGGGGGAACTTCCAGACCCCCGGCTCCACCTATTTTGCAACTTACCAAAGAAGACTTGAAGGCGCTCTTGGATGACTCCAAGAAGGAATGGCTGGCAGATGCCGCAAGAGAAAATCATAACCCTCCCCGGAGACCCCCACGCGCTGTTATTCATAACGTCGAAAATGAGGTCGAAGTGGACCAAGCCGATAGTTGGGCAGATAAACGTCAAGCTAGACGCCTGGGGAAACAGGATCATGAAGAACAATCGGTTAGGGAGGTCAACAAACTCGCCTCAGAAGTAAGGTCGCTTCATCAGAAGTTGGACAGGCAAGAAAAAAGAAACGAGCTCCCGGTGTCAAATTCCCGATTAAGAAAATCACCCTTTTGCGACGAAATCTTCTTCGAGAGATTACCACTCGACATAAGATTACCCACACAACTACCTCGTTACTTTGGAACCGAAGACCCTGACGAGCATCTAGCCTCGTTCAACCTCCAGATGCAGCTCCACGGTATCTCGGACAATGTAGCGGCTAAAGCCTTCTCGACGACACTGTCGGGAATGGCACAGTCGTGGTTTGGAAGATTAGAGGAGAAATCCATCTTTGACTATGATCAACTTTGCGACAAATTCATGAGCCAGTTTGGTAGCAAACGAGCAGTTAGACCCCCCGCCAACCATCTATACTCTATCATACACAAACCTGATGAGAGTTTTAGAAGCTTTATGGGTAGGTTTAACAACGAGCTCCTAAAGGTCGAGATGCCGAGAGTGGACTTCCTAATAACTGTATTGTTTCAAAGCACCCTGAACCAAGGCTTCGCTAGCGCCATAGTCAGAGAAAATCCATCGACATACGAAAAATTAATGGAAATGGCCAATCAATACATGAACGAGGAAGAAATGAACAAGCTAAGAGGAACCTTCTTTGGATTGGCGAAATCCGAAGACAAACAGCCAGTCGTTATTACAGATCGGCCTGTGGAAAAAATTCCGAACAATCGATATAATGAAAGGAGAAACAGAAGAGGATACGGAGAAGAAAGAAACTTTAATCCAGGGAAACAAGCAACAGGAAGATCGAACAGAGAGTACCATGACAACTATACTCCATTGAAAAAACTCAGGTCGGAAATCTTATTTGCCATACAAGACAAAAATTTGCTGAGAAAGCCCGCTGCAATCAGAGACAATCCAAGCTCGAGGAAGTATTGTCGTTTCCATAGACAAAGAGGACATGATACAGACGACTGTTATCAGTTGAGAGATGAAATAGAAAGATTAATAGCGGAAGGTCACTTAACTGGGTACGTGAAAATCCCAAATAATGACCATGTCGCGAACCGACCACATAATAATAGGTCACGGTCTCGATCTCCTCCAAGGAGGGATCATAATCAAGACACCAGAGAAGAGCAGCCCAAGAGAGCCCAGCCTGGAACTATTATCAATATGATATCGGGAGGACCAGCTGGAGGAGATAGTAAGAACTCAAGAAGAGTTGTTTCTCGAGTCCTCCGAGAGGAAAGTCTGAACGACCGGAGGGAAGTATTTTCAATACGACCCGCGACTCAAAATCAAGTAATAGGGTTTGGTGACTCTGATCGTCAAAGGGATTATTTGCAATTCAACGACCAGGACGTGCCAGATTGCCCGATGGTGATCGCGGCCCAAATTGCTGGTGCTACCGTCAAAAGAATCTTGATAGACTCGGGGAGTTCGGCAAATATCCTTTTCTTAGACGCGTTAGAAAGAATGGACCTCGGTCCAACTCCTTTGGGGACCGTGGTAACGCCACTTATTGGCTTTGGAGGAGCCCAGGTCGTTCCTCGTGGTACATTGACCTTGTCGCTCACCTTGGGAGAGGCTGGCAACTCGAGAACCCGAATGATAAAATTCTTGGTGGTTGAGGCGCAATGTGCTTATAATGTTATACTGGGAAGACCCGCTCTGAACGCTTTTCAAGCTATCATCTCCACCTATCACCAAAAACTAAAATTTCCGACGTCTCAAGGAGTCGGCGAAGTAATTGGAAACTTGAAAGAAGGGTGGGATTGCTACACAGTCTCCCTCGGTCAAGGAGCAAAGAACAAGGAGCTTTGCTCTGAGGCTCAGAAGATAGGCGCAGATGTAAAAATCAAGCCAGTCTCGCCAGTCGATACCGATGATTTAATCAAGCCAGATGTGACGCAGGAGAAGAAAGAAAAACAAGAAGAAGTCAATTCCAAGAAGAGAAAGTTCGAAAGAATCGAACCGCTGGAAGGGCATAGATAGATTGAATTGGTGCCTGGAGAGCCGTCGAAAACTACTAGAGTAGGAACTCAACTCTCCGAAGGGCTGAAGACCCAATTAATTGAATTCTTAAGGGAAAACGTGGACATCTTTGCATGGTCGACCACTGACCTACAGGGAATCGACCCGAAGATCATAGTTCATAGGCTCAATATAGATCCTTCGTCTCGTCCAGCCAGGCAGAAGAAAAGAAACTTTGGCCCAGAAAGAAACAAAATAATAAGGGAGGAAGTCCGGAAGCTCCTAGACGCCAACTACATCGCTGAGGTTCAGTTCACGGAGTGGCTCAGCAATGTCGTTTTGGTCGCTAAAGGAGGTGGGAAATGGAGAATGTGTAACGACTTCACAGATTTAAATAAACTCTGCCCAAGGGACCCATACCCCCTCCCAAGAATCGACTCCCTAGTCGATTCTACAGCAGGATGCACTATTCTAAGTATGATGGATGCCTTCCAGGGTTTCTACCAGATTTTTATGGCTCTAGAGGATCAGGAGAAAACAGCATTTATCACAGAGATGGGCGTCTATTTTTTTCCAAGTAATGCCATTCGGACTGAGAAACGCAGGTGCGACTTACCAACGACTAGTAAACAAGATGTTCGAAGCATTGATTGGCAAATCAATGGAGGTATATGTCGATGACATGCTAGTTAAATGTCTCGACGAGAACGACCACCTGGTCCATATTAAACAAGCGTTCGATATAATGAGAAAGTATGGTATGAAACTAAACCCGGCAAAGTGCACCTTCGGAGTTAGGTCGGGAAAATTCCTGGGTTATCTGGTAAACGAAAGGGGAATAGAGGCCAACCCGGAAAAGATCCAAGTGATAATTGACCTGAAAGCCCCGCGTAACTTGAATGAAGTGCAAAAGCTCGTCGGCAAAATCACGGCCCTGAATCGATTTATATCTCGATCTGCCGACAAAATCCTCCCCTTTTTCAAAATCATGAGAAACGCAAAGAAATTCGAGTGGTCGGAGGAATGTGATCGGGCTTTCGAACAATTAAAAGCATATCTGGTATCTCCTCCTCTTCTGGCAAAACCATAGGGCAACGAAGATCTCCACCTCTATGTAGCTGTCTTTGAACAAGCGATCAGCTCGGTCCTAGTGAGAATGGAAGCTAAGAACAACTACCCGATATACTACGTGAGTAGAGTCTTGCAAGGCCCTGAAAAGAATTACTCTGTAATTGAAAAGTTCGCCCTCGCCATAATGACCACCGCTCGAAAGTTGAGACCCTATTTCCAGTCCCATAAAATTGTCGTCCTGACTAATCAACCACTAAGGCAGACGTTATCCAAACCAGACGCATCAGGACGATTAATCAAATGGGTCGTGGAGTTGGGGGAATATGATATCGAATACCAACCCAGGACGTCGATAAAAGGGCAGGTACTGGCCGATTTTGTGCTCGAGAGCACTCAAGTAGAAGAAGAGAAAAAAGAAATATGGATGCTTCATGTCGACGGATCATCGACATCAGTGGGAGGTGGTGCAGGAATTTATTTCCAAGGCCCCAATGAAGTAGAATTGGAATTCGCTTTAAAATTGGATTTTATCGTGTCAAACAATGGAGCGGAATATGAAGCCTTATTGGCCGGCCTGAAAATGGCAACTGAAATGGGAATTCGGAATCTCGTTGCTTATACCGATTCGCAGTTAGTCGAGAAACAATTCAAAGGTTTGTTTGAGGCCAAAGAGGATTCGATGATAAAATACTTGTCTTTAGTTAAGGCTCAGGTTTCGAAGTTTGATACCTTCCAGTTGGAATACATAAGGCGAACTGAAAATACGAGAGCCGACGCGCTTTCAAAATTTGGGAACTTGATAGAAGGAATCACCACCAGAAAGGTAACACTAATGATATCGAGCAAGCCTGCCATTGACATGCGGCGTGACGTTCTAGGTACGGAAGTTCTGAATCTCCAGAGCGATGAACCGACATGGAAAACGGAATTATTAGATTATCTAATCAAGGGAACACTACCAACTGATCGCTCTGAAGCTCGACGACTGAAGTACAGGGCTCCTCACTATGCTATTATCAATAATGATTTATACCGACGATCCGTCACCGGAGTACTCCAAAAATGCATAGCATTTCCCCAAACCGACTTGATCCTTAAGGAGGTTCATGAGGGCTCTTGTGGAAGCCACTCGGGCGGCAGAGGACTAGAAATTAGAATATCTCGTTTGGGATATTATTGGCCATCTTTGGTGAAAGACGCCAACAGTCACGCCAGAAAATGCGCCAAGTGCCAGTATCACGCAACTATGCCTCATCAACCTGCCCAATTAATGGAGTCGATCTCGATTTCATGGCCCTTCGATCAGTGGGGCGCAGACTTGGTCGGACCATTACCTGTGGCAAGGGGGGCAGAAACGTTTCTTACTGGTGGGAGTCGAGTACTTTAGCAAATGGATAGAGGTCGTGCCGTTAAAACAAATCACCCAAACTCAGATTGTCAACTTCTATTGGTCAATAATCTGCAGGTTTGGACTCCCAAGGGTGATCATCTCGGATAATGGTGCGCAATTTGCAGGAAAAAAAGTGACCGACTGGTGCACGAAACACAAAATAACACAACGATTCACGTCGGTTGGATGCCCGCAGACCAATGGACAAACCAAAGTGACTAATAGGGAAATTTTAAGATTACTGAAGAAGAGGTTGTCGGAAGCTGGAGGTGCCTGGCTTGATGAATTACCTTGGGTCGTATGGGCTAATCGAACCAAGGAGAAAACGGCAACCGGAGAAACATCTTTCAGTCTAGTTTATGGTTCCGAAGCAGTGGCCCCAGCAGAATTAGAAGTACCATCTCCAAGAGTCGATCTTTATGATCACTCAGACAACACTGACAAAAGGAACTTCGAGCTCGACCAACTAGAATCAAAGAGAGAAAGGGCATCCGCAAGGATACAAGCCTACAAAACCACAATGGCAAAGGCATATGATAAGAACGTAAGATTAAAATTTTTTCAGGTAGGAGACCTCATGCTGAAACGAGTTGATGTCTCGAAGAAAAAAGTGAAACTTGACTGCAACTGGGAAGGTCCTTTCAAAGTGATCGAAGTCGGAAAGAAGGGGGCTTATCGATTAAACACGATGGAAGGAGAACCCGTGAAGAGAACCTGGAACGGGAGAAACCTCAGAAAATTCTACACTTGAGAAATTTTCTTTAGTTTGTCTATATTTCCAGCTGTTTTTGTAATTTCCTGGAAAGTAACAATCTTTCTCTTATTTTGAATCTAATGCAAAGTTCTTTTGTTAATCTCTAAAATGCTATCACATAGATCGTTAGCCGCTGAGGCATCAAGATGGAATCTCCAAATCGTCGAAATCGCCAAATGTTCCTCGATAGCCGCTGAGGCATCGAGATGGAATCTCCAAATCGTCGAAATCGCCAAATGTTCCTCGATAGCCGCTGAGGCATCGAGATGGAATCTCCAAATCGTCGAAATCGCCAAATGTTCCTCGATAGCCGCTGAGGCATCGAGATGGAATCTCCAAATCGTCGAAATCGCCAAATGTTCCTCGATAGCCACTGAGGCATCGAGATGGAATCTCCAAATCGTCGAAATCGCCAAATGTTCCTCGATAGCCGCTGAGGCATCGAGATGAAATCTCCAAATCGTCAAAATCGCCAAACGAAAGCTACGAATAAGCTAAGTGTTAACATATTTCGATTATAGTGAAGTTTTATCGGTTATAATTAATGTACCTCAATTATAATAAAGGCATCCAATTGGAAATGAAAGTTTAAGTTGCCAATTATCGACGTCTACAAAAAGATAAGAGTTCAAGTGTCAATTATCGACGTCTTCAAAAAGATAAGAGTTCAAGTGCCAATTATCGACGTCTTCAAAAAGATAAGAGTTCAAGTGCCAATTATCGACGTCTTCAAAAAGATAAGAGTTCAAGTGCCAATTATCGACGTCTTCAAAAAGATAAGAGTTCAAGTGTCAATTATCGACGTCTTCAAAAAGATAAGAGTTCAAGTGCCAATTAATCGACGTCTTCAAAAAGATAAGAGTTCAAGTGTCAATTATCGACGTCTTGGAAGAATTAAAAAGTTTAAGTATCAATAAGTCGACTACTACGTTTGAAAATAGAATTCAAAATTCGACATAAGAGGGAACAAGTCAAGGAAGTATGAAAATTATTTTATTCATTATATCGGAGTACATACAAAAGTACAAATCAAGTCGACTACTGCAGCCATCGAAACCTATTACAAGCTATTACATTGATCGATCGACTAAGTTGATGAAATCCCGAGTCTTTCTACAAATTCGGCGACCGAGGACCGCTGATGACGCCCGACTTCGGATTAGCTATAGGCTTAAATATGGAGGTTTTCCGCCTATAGCTTTATCTCTCGCTGATCGAGGCCTTGAGGGGACGATTCACCCTCGGCGTCAGCGAAGGACAGGAGGATCTTTTTAATTGCAGCATGCTTACCAGATCGACACACCATCTCAGTCAATAAATTGACCATGGCTGATGGGTCAATCCGATTAGACCAAAGGACAGAAGAGGAAAAAGTCGCCCAAATTTTGGCGCTTTAAACTCCTCCACCCTTTGGGCGGCTGCCATACTTCCTAGCTCACTCCTGCCCTTCGACTTCTCGGGAGCGCCTCGAAATCATCGAGGACTCGGCATATGTTGCAGAGTGCCGAGCCAATGAGGATTCCGAGATGCCCCCGGGCAGACCTCGTTGTCGTTACCGATGCCACCCATTCGAACAACGAGGCCCACTCATTGAAGTACTCCCTTTACCGATACCACCCAATCGAAAAGAATATCAACATTTTTTGTCTTGATCTGGAGGTCGAATAGGATGAAAGGTCCCAAAGGAGGAAAAGGGACCCTTCGATAACTTGATATCGAAGAACGAACTGTCGAGGAGTATTTTTCTCGGATTTTTCTTAAAAAGGAACATGTTGGTATGATGTTGGTGTGAAGAATAGTATGAATCCCTCTACCTATTTATAGGACTGGCCCATCCAATCCAACGGCCCAGAATTATCAGGATCTACAGTCAGGATGGAAGGCATTTAAGTAGCCGACCGTTACGCTACCCAAGGTAACCAACGCGGACTATATCCAACGGTCAAATGAACGCCACGATCAACGGCTGAGATTGCTTCCATTTAATGCGCTAACCGCCTCAACTACCCCACGTTTTTAATGGTTCGACTAGTAATTATGAAACGAACCCAGCGACGTCGAACAGATCAGCTCATGCGTTTACCAGGAAATAACGTATGTTTGTGCCTCGAGGTACCGAAAGAAACGTACCGAAAGGGTCAAATTATCAAACTTTCCCTTTTATTATTATTATCGAGTTGGATGGAGATTTGATCGACTTAACCCAACTACGCGACAAAATAAGAGACAACATTCATCGAACATACTCAGATGACAAATAGCCGATTAACATGCATACATTAAAATATACGACATACGAGCAGAATGGAGATAACCAGATTAAACGCGATCGATTAATGAAAGGGGAAATATTCAACATTCTTTGAAAATAACATATAAACAACAAAACACGCCGCCCACACGCAACTCGATAACCAACAAACCGAGCTTTAGAGGAAATAAAAGTTTTTTTTTTTCGAACTCAGGGCCAAAACAAAAGCCGTCAACAATCATTATGGGTCTGAAAATTAAGGAGATCGACATGGTCGCCTTGGGGAGTTCACCTCCTGGATCAGCACTTTCAGCCTTCAGCTTTGCCGCTTGCAGCTCGAGTAAAAATCCAAATTCATGGTCTTCAGGAGCTCCCCTGGACTGGTCATCTATCAAAAAATCCAGATCGAGCGGAACACCATTTTCGTCAGAAGTGGCGCTGAGCTTCGTCTCGTCAAAACGATCGTTCAGGAAGCCGAGCGCCCGGCATTGCTTCCAGCCCTTCTCAAAGATCTTAGACAAATCGGTTCCAGATTGGCGTTCGATAAGCTCCTCGTAGACGACGCTGTTGAAGAATTCGGTAACGATAGCCTTCCTCTCAGCGGCAGTTGCTTCACTGCGACTCCTCAGCCCTTCTTGTCGACCCAATTCAAAGCTATCGGCAACCTCATCCTTTAGCTTCATGGCAAACTCCTGATCTTTCTGCTCAAGTTTTGCCTCCAACTCGGCGATACGACTATCTTTAGTCGTCGCCTCCACTTTTCCCTCGACCTCTTTCATCTTCTCCTCCAGATGACCAACCTTTTTTCTCAAATGCGAGCTTGAACCTTTACTCTTGTCGAGACGCTTCCTCAGGCTATCATGTCAAGCATCAGAAGAATAGAAGGTCTGGCCTAACTACAAGATCCAAATTTCATACATTCTTAGTGTGAACTAAAGAAAAACAGAACGTGAATCATTGTCGAATGAAGAATACCGAGAGTAGGAGAGACGCCTGTAAGCGTAGGATATCCGCATCGTCTTTCTTCAATAGCGTGGCGTGGTCCTCAAAGGACACTGTCGACAAAAATTTCTCCCACGCCTGAGGAGTGATTGAAGAATCCAAAATTGCAGGATTCATCATCGAGCTACCGGCCGCCCTCGATCCGAACTTTCTCTTGTGATCCTCGAGAATTGACTCGAGGTTTCCCCCGGCAGGGGCGGGGATCTCACTGCTGGTAGGAGTCGGTAGATCATCCAGCCTAGCCTTTTTCGAAATAGGTATGTCTGTCTGATCGACCTCAGCCGAAACAGGCCTTTTTCCCTTATCACTTTCTTGTTCTCCCTCCGCTCGGTGACTTGTCTGCAGAGGAACATTGCTCGAGTGGCCAAGGGTTTTTGAGGCCTTGTCAGTAGCAGCAGTCGGAGACAATGGCACATGTGGCTTCACGATATTCTGAGACTTCCATATAGCTCTCATAGCACGATTAGCCATAGGGATTACGCTTGTCTCTGCACAAATGGATATATTAAAAGAATACATCAATATATTATTTAAAGAAACACAAAGAACGATCAAAACTACCTAAGGTAGGACAATCGACAGGTAAAGGAGCCATCGACATTCCTCCTAGACTCAAAATAGGCTCCCGCAGAAGCGCGTTGGTGTCGTAGGTCGATTCCGACAACTGAGAAAGAAAGTCGGGCCCCCATGAAGGTTCGGGAATATTCTTCAACAGAATGCCACCCGACCTCCATTCACGTGTCGTCCTCCATACGTAGTTCTCGGGGCCATGAACGAAAATAAACCTATTCTTCCAACCTTTCCCATATGACGATTTTAGATCACTAAGAAACCTAACTTTGGGTTTAGACCGTACGAAGTAAAAACCTTCGTTGGACTGAGGAGAAGGGCGGACATCGAAAAGACCACAAAAATTAGCAAAAGACGCAGGTTGACTAACTGCTTTCATCACTATACAAAACGCAATGATATATCCAATAGCATTAGGGACCAATTGAGTAGGGTATCAACCGAGACTATTCACTATATCGATGAATTCACTCGCTAAAGGAAAACGAAGACCGTTTTCCAAACTATCGATATGAAAAGCTCTATAACCGCTCGGAGGCTCGTTCATCCTATCATCCGAGGATGGCATTCTAATACCCCAACCCGAAGGGAATTGATATTTCGACAGTAACGACTCATCCGACATACGTATACGACACGCCGATATGGCACTGAATAATTCTTTCGTTCGATGTCGGTCCGACTTCGACCTTGAAGGAATCATAACTTCCTTCTTCGGATGCCTTACAGAACCTATCGACACACCTTCCCCTTCCCCGACAGATTCATTTCTTATAGACTTAGACCCACCAGACATAAATAAGAAAAAGAATTAGAAATACCTAAGAGGGAAGGAGTACTCCGACTAAGAGGTGGCAGGCTATCGCTGATCGACACGGCTCCGACGATTATCCTCCCAAGATGTTTTTATAAGTGTGAACAGTTAAGCTCTTAACATCCTATATATAGACAAGAATCCCAAAGAGCGCGCCCAATGGCAAAATTATTTGAATGGACGTGGCGGTTCAATCTAAAATGGACTGATTCAGTATTTCGGCCCAATAACATTCCTTTCGAAGTAAGGAAGTTGGCCCAAGTATTAGCCCATTTACAATACTCAAACTCGATATTTCGATTAGAAATGATTAGAGACGCGTAGAAAATTATATATTTATCAATCAAAAAGATACGTCGACGGTTAATCAATACAATCAAAATATTCTTAATATAACCCTATGTCTACAAACTACGACCTAGCTACAACTAATCTGGTGAAATCAAACATCCGAACTCATGCGCTCGAGCAGCTTCGATTTCTTCATCTATACCGACAAGCACAGGGGGTCGACATTGCTCGTCGAGTGATGCCCCTATCACTGAAGGATCAAAATCTGCTGTAAGGAAACCTCTATATTGACATTGTTTGATGGTCTTCTCATGCATTTCGACCAGGGAATCTCCCATTCTAGCATCTGCAAGGTGTTCATAAACAGGAGATGCAAGAAACTCCTTCACAATCGCTAGACGTTGGCCAGAGGAAACAACCCTAGCTTCTGGAGGATACCCAGCTCGAACACGTTCGACTTCCCGGGTGGCGATACTGAGCTGTTTAATAGCCTCATCGAGTTGCTGCTCTCGCTCTTTTATCGCGACGTCATGCTCGGCCTTAACCTTCTCCACTTCTTGTTGCGCGAGATCAGCCTGGAGGTAGCCTTGAAACAGATATTGTATTACCTGCATGAAACAACACAAATAACCTCTGGTATATGATTCATTATCAAAATTAGAAAAGGTGATGTCGAGAAATAATACTTACCGCAGAGACTGCTCGCCCTGAAGTATGTAATTCTTCTGCAGCGACTTCCTCGACAACCACCTCTGATCGCGACTTAAGATGCTGTGAATAAAACTTTTGAAACCAGCATCCTTCAAACCTCGTTGAAGAACCGAATCACTTGAGCCCAAACCGCCGGGATACTTGTGCTCGGAGTTGACCCATTGAGATATCGACCAACTAAGATCGAAATCATCGTCATCTGAGCTGTTGTCGCTATCATCCGCAATCGGAACAACGGGGTCATTTCTTGTCTTCATTTCCGTCTCCTCTTCCATGCGAGGCCTCTTTCCTCGCTTAACCTCGATACGACGAGCCTCATAATCACCAACGCTCTTAGCTCGTCTCTCCGCACTAGGTCCAGCCATGGCGATAAAACAATGCGGCCACTTACGTTGAATCTCGGCCTCTAGAGTTTCCTTTTTCTTCCCTTTGGGCGCAAGCATAGCGCCCCTAAGAAGATCCTCTAAGGAAGGATCATCGCCTCTCTTTTTGGATACAGATAACCCACATGTTCGAAAGTATGGCTCTTGGATAAGAACCTTCACATCGAGACAAAATCTGCGCAGATTGTCCAAAAATTGTGGCGACAGAGTCGGTGGTGGAGGCCTCTGTATATCGATGGGGCCAATACGCCAGGACGATGTAATATTTAGCTTTTGCCCCTTTGGTGGTCTAAGATACGCGAATCGGGCTTTCCATCCCTTCCCATGAGAGCTTTTGGCATTAGTAAGAAAACTATTCCTATTCCCCCTGGACTTGACCTGATAGAAGCCCTCGCCCGACTTCGGAGACTCCCTCACAGTGAATAAACACCAAAAGTTGCCGAACGATGGCTCTTGTCTAAAAGCCTTCATGACGACGATAAATCAAGAATCATCGACATGCCATTCGGAACGATCTGGGCAAGTACGACACCCAAATGATTGAGAATCGAAGCCAGCTCAGGAGCGATGGGTACTCGAAATCCACACTCCATCGACGCCTCGTGTATCGCAATTGTCTTCTTCGGAGGGTTGTGCATTCGCTGTACCTTATTCGGAGCCGATAAAACCCAACCTTGATCAATCGAGAACGACGACAGCCAAGTCGACAACGGTCTTTTATAATCCCCAATGTTGAAACTCATGATATGCCAGCCTCTTTTCCTCTTCATCTTCATCGTCGTCATCAGCCTGACCACCACTCACAGGTATACCACATTCATTGACTTCCTGTCGATTTTCTTCCTCACCAAAGACTGACTCGACAACGTCCTCCACATGAACACTCTCTGGACTCGATACTTCGCTATCCGACATCTCTTGAGTATCTTAGAACTGAAATCGATGAAGCTCTCTCTTATTTGCGTACAAAGCTCCGACGTCACAAATATTTTTTACCGTAGTGTAAAAGCACAGGAAGAACGACCAACCTATATATAGGCGCAAAAAACTACCGCTTCACCAAAATTGCACAATCCCCCATGAAAAGACGCGACGTTTAAACTTCCACCCCTAATATAGGTATTACCCGCCGAATTAAACCCTAAATTTGCGAAGGCGCGAAAACACAAACGCTATGGCGAGAGATTCTGCTCCGATACTTCAAGTCCCAGACTTCGATTTACAATCGAACTCTAGAACTTGGGGGACTCCCAATGATACTAGCAGAATTTAAAATTCAAACGAACACTAATTCAAATTTCCAGAGTTCGACTTACGCTCAAACTCTAGAACTTGGGGGACTCTTGATGTACCAAGTCTTCGTCATTATAAACAACTATGGGTCAATCAATTAATATCGAGGACCTCCCCCCTCAAGTTCACATCGAACATAAACAAATAACCTAACGTCGGCATCGACCTCGATCTCTTCGACTTATCCGATGTAGTGACCGACGTTCTCTTAAGCTTGACCCACTTACAGTCGGATCGAATCAATTGCTGAGGATCCATATTCGAACCAAAACGTCCAATCATGATTCGGAAAACTATAAATAGCCCTCATAAATGAGATAAAAGGTACGCACGTTCCGAGCATTAATTACACTCCGATCTCCAACCTTATCTCGATATTTACTTTAGCATCGGAGGGTTATCGCCGGGTAACCACCGGCATTAACCTGACGTAGTTATCTTTGATTGCAGGTTAGGATCCCTTATACAAATCGAGGAGAAGCTTGATTGACCTGCGAATCCTCACATTGACGAGACACTGATTAGGAATAATTACCCTAACGATAACACACACTCCCAATGATACTAGCAGAATTTAAAATTCAAACGAACACTAATTCAAATTTCCAGAGTTCGACTTACGCTCAAACTCTAGAACTTGGGGGACTCTTGATGTACCAAGTCTTCGTCATTATAAACAACTATGGGTCAATCAATTAATATCGAGGACCTCCCCCCTCGAGTTCACATCGAACATAAACAAATAACCTAACGTCGGCATCGACCTCGATCTCTTCGACTTATCCGATGTAGTGGCCAACGTTCTCTTAAGCTTGACCCACTTACAATTGGATCGAATCAATTGCTGAGGATCCATATTCGAACCAAAACGTCCAATCATGATTCGACCCGGTGACCCATCTGGAAAACTATAAATAGCCCTCATAAATGAGATAAAAGGTACGCACGTTCCGAGCATTAATTACACTCCGATCTCCAACCTTATCTCGATATTTACTTTAGCATCGGAGGGTTATCGCCGGGTAACCACCGGCATTAACCTGATGTAGTTATCATTGATTGCAGGTTAGGATCCCTTATACAAATCGAGGAGAAGCTTGATTGACCTGCGAATCCTCACATTGACGAGACACTGATTAGGAATAATTACCCTAACGATAACACACTCATCATAGGCCACAATCTTCTCAAACCTGTTGAAAACAGATTTGTCAGCATTGATAATATCAAAAGATTTTCTGACTTCAAACTTGGCCTTAGGCTTGACCATGCCAGCAGGCATCTTTGGCTTGGCTTGTAAAGATTCACCAATCTTTACACCTCCAGCATGTTCAGGGCCATGAGCATCCTTCTTGCTCAGCTCAAGGACCACAGCAATTTCAGCATCTTCAGCAGCCTTACGTTCTGCTTCAGACATTTTTCTTCTCTGTTCATCCTTTTCGACCTGAATCTTGCTGAGTTCAAGGACCATTTTCTCCTCCTGTTCGTCTCTCTTTCTCTGCTCAGCTTCCTCTCTTTTCTTCTTATCAGCAGCAAAAATTTTCTTCTTTTTGATAAGGATTTTCCTTTTTCCTTTATCAGCTTGGGCAGGTTTAGGAGCAGGACCAGCAGATGCAATGGGTGCAGCTGCTATGGGGTTGATGATCTGCACATCTGGATCATCTTGAGGTTGAGCAACCCCAGCTGTTGGTTCTTTTGGAGCAGTCTGTTGAGCATCAGTCTTTTCAACAGCAGGCTTCTCTTCAGCACCAGCAGGCCTCTCTGCTGATTGAGGACTTTCTCTAACCAAAGTTGACAGCTCAGTAGGAGAATCAATGAAAGTCATTCTCTTCCTGATTGTCTTCTTTGCCCTTCCTCCTTGAACAGGTTTGGAAGCACCTGTATCCCTTAGTTGACTTCTGGTCCTGCGCAACAGTCTCATCAGGATGTTCAGCAGATAGTGTTCTTGAAGATGAGGCAGGAGATATATTTCTGATCTCCGCAGTAGTCTGTGTGATGATTTCATCATTCTTCATAGCATCAGACGTGTCTACTCTGGCTTGAACAGCTGGCTTAGCTGTTTGCGTAGATACTTTCTGCATCTTCTTGGGAGCCACTTCCTTTGGCTCAGCAGGCTGAGCTGTTTTAGTCAACTTTCTTTGCTTCTTGGCAGGAACCTCTTCCTTGGGTTCCTCCACATCTTCATCAGCTTCAATTTCATCAGCTTTCCTTTTCATAACAGGCAGGTACTTGGCCATTGCCTTAGTGTTATGAATCTCCTTCCCATTTGTCATCTCACATCCCATGTGGTGGAGCAGATAGCTCAAAGTGATTCTGTGATTAGTCTGTTGAGTAGACTTTTTGCCTTTCTTCTCATGAAAATTAGCCAGAATGTACCAGACAACCACTGACCAATTTAACTTCCAAGGCATAGAAGATAGCCAACATAATGCTGTATCTCTTCATAGTCACTGCATCAAGAGAAAAGGTGCAGTTCTCTATCAGCTTAGCAACCATATCAGCCATGCGCTGATACTCGTCCTTCAGTTGCTTCTTCTTAATGTTGCCAGTCAACATCTCACCCTCCTTGGCACAAATTGCCCAGAATTCTTGAAGTTTTTCCTCAGCAAGGGTGGTGACATCATGTCGTCCACTGTTTGGCAGACCAAACGTTTCATGAAGCAGAACAGGGGTGATAACTACAGATTTGCCTCCAACTGTAGCTTTAATCTCCCTTTTGTCGAAATCCACTTCGGCCGTCCTGTAGTATTCCAACACTTGGTCCTTCCAGACCAGTCCTTCGTGTAGTTCCATGAAGTTCACCAGGGAAGCAGCATTGAACTTCTCCAACAATTGCTTCATCAAATCGGTACCAGACTGATAGTACGCATCATAAACCAGATACATACCCTCCGCCTTAGCTTCTTGACTAGAACTCATTTGAATATGTGGGATGTTAGTGAAAAATAGAAATTTGCAGAAGATAGAATGCAAAGAAATTTTCTCACAAATGCTCTAAGTATATTTGGGTGCGGAAAGAACGACAAGTCTGATCAAATCTGGATTTATAGAGTTAGGGTATTTCGGTTTTCGTGATACCCACCTACTGTTAGATCCGTTTCTTGTCAGTTCTGATCGTGCAGCGTCAGTTACGCCTTTTCAAATTCAAAAAGCATTTAATGACAGGCGGGAATGCGAACCGCCTTATCATATTTGTAAAAGCGCATTTTTAAATAAAACGTTTTTAATACGCACAGCTTTTACTTAACTGATCAGACGAGTAACTAAAGTACTTATCTGTTGGGACTACTGTCCTGAGGACTGATTCTTATCAGTGAAAGCCAATAACTGATAACCTTCCTCGGCTGTTTGTCAATCCAGCTAGATAATTAATCTTCAATCTTCAAGACTTTAATCTTCTGATGAAAACATAACTTCAAATAACTTTCATCAACAAATTTCATTTTTTAATCAGAAGTACCGCTAGTCTTACACGTCCCCCCTGACTTTAAGAATCTATAAGTTAACTAGTCTGTTGAGAGTTAATCCTTGAAGATAATACGATGTGTAAGCTGATGAACTTTAGTCTTTTGATGAGTTCCCCCTCAGCTTATGTATCAAATTTTAGTAGTCCTAGTTCAGCTCGTAGAATTGAAAAGCTTGTCTCACTTAGAGGTTTTGTGAAGATGTCAGCAATTTGATTTTCAGTAAACGCATATTCTATCATGACATTTCCTTTCTCCACATGATCTCTGATGAAGTGATGCTTGATCTCAATATGTGTAGTCCTTGAATGACTTGTAGTGTTTTGAGTAAGACTGATTGCACTTGTATTGTCACAATAGATAGGTATTCCACTGATTTTGATGTTGTAATCTTCTAGTTGATGCTTCAACCATAATATCTGTGCACAACAAGCTCCAGCAGCTATGTATTCAGCTTCAGCAGTAGACATGGATACTAAAGTCTGTTTCTTACTCATCCAAGAGATCAGACGACTACCTAAGAACTGACAGGCACCTGTTATGCATTTTCTGTCAATCTTACAGCCACCAAGGTCTGAATCTGAATATCCAATCAGTTCAAATCCAGATTTCCTAAGATACCACAATCCCAATTCTTCAGTGCCTTTAAGATATTTGAGTATCCTTTTGGCAGCTAAGAGATGAGATTTCTTAGGATTTGATTGATATCTCGCACAAACCCCAACAGAGTACATGATATCAGGTCTGCAAGCTATTAAGTATAACAGTGACCCAATAATTCCTCTGTACTTGGTTATGTCTACTGGTTTACCATCCTCATCTTTATCCAAACGAAGACTAGTAGACATTGGAATATTAGCAGTAGAGCTAGTTTCCATACCAAATTTCTTGAACAGATCCTTTGTGTATTTTGCTTGGCTGCTGAATATTCCATCAGGCAACTGTCTCACTTGCAAGCCAAGGAAATAGTTAAGTTCTCCCATCATGTTCATTTCAAATTAGTTCTGCATCAGCTTTGAGAACTTATCACACATTTGTTGATTTGTTGAACCAAAAATAATGTCGTCCACATATGTTTGCACAAGCAATATATGATTTTCCCATTTAATAGTGAACAAGGTCTTGTCTACCTTACCTTTGCGAAATCCTTTAATTAAAAGAAAATCAGATAGAGTATCATACCATGCTCTTGGAGCCTGTTTCAGTCCATAGAGGGCTTTCTTCAGACGATACACCTTGTTTTCTTCTTGATAAGATTCAAATCCAGGTGGTTGTTCAACATAAACGTCTTCTTGCAATTCTCCATTGAGAAAAGCTGATTTCACATCCATTTGATAGACTGTGAAATTCTTATGAGCAGCATAAGCAAGAAAGAGTCTGATTGCCTCTAATCTTGCTACTGGTGCAAAAGTTTCATCAAAGTCAATACCTTATTCTTGACAATAGTCTGAATACCCATTTAGTGCCAATAACTGTTTGATGACTTGTTCTAGGAACTAAGTACCAGACTTCATTCCTTTGAAATTGATTTAGCTCTTCTTGCATAGCTTCAATCCAGTTTGAATCATTTAGAGCTTCTTCAATCTGTTTGGGCTCTATTTGAGATAGAAAGCTGACAAACATTGCTTCACTTGCAGCAGCTCTCCTTGTCTTTACTCTATCCAAAGGATCACCAATCACCAGCTCTGGTGGGTGATTCTGCCATCTAAGATCAGGTTGCAAATCATAATGTTGTCCTCTGTTTTGATCTTGCAACACTACTGTTGGAGTTCCAGTAGTAGTCTGTTGAACAGTCTCTGGTCTGTCAGCTGTTTGCAACTCTTCTGTTAGACAATCAGCACTGTGATTTTGAACAGCACTTGAGTTAGCAGCTGAGTTGAGATCAGGTAGTATGATGGGAACATATTCTTCATTCTTTTCAACACTCAATTTCGGAAAATCAGTAGACAGATTTTGATCAGTACTTTGATTCTTTTCAGAAGATTGATTAGGTTCATCAAATACTACGTGAATGGATTCTTCTACAAGTAAAGTTCTTTTGTTAAAAACTCTATATGCTTTACTAACAGTAGAATATCCTACAAATACTGCTTCATCAGCCTTCTCTGCAAAAGCAGTAAGGTGATTTTTCCCATTATTTAAAACAAAGCATTTACAACCAAAAATTCTAAAGTAATGAATGTTTGGCTTCCTGTTGTTCCAAACTTCATATGGAGTCTTGTTTTGGTGCTTGTTGATCATGCATCTGTTTTGGGTAAAACATGTTGTATTTGTTGCTTCTGCCCAAAATCTTCGAGGCAGCTTAGCTTCAGCTATCATCGTTCTGGTAGCTTCTTTCAGAGTTCTGTTTCTCCTTTCAGCAACTCCGTTCTGTTGAGGGGTTCTGGCAGCAGAGTATTCATGGATGATTCCTCTGGCATTACAATACTCTTCAACAGTAGAGTTTGTAAATTCAGTCCCTCTATCTGATCTGATCTTTAGTATTTTCATACTCTATTTGTTCTGAATTTGCTCCATCAGATTTGTAAGATGCTCCTTGGTCTCACTTTTCTTCTTCATGAAAATCACCCAAGTGTATCTTCAATAATCATCCACAACAGCTAGGTAGTATTTCTTTCCACCATTGCTGATTGGATCAATGGGTCCAAATAAGTCCATGTGAAGCAGCTCCAAGATCCTTCCAGATGATTGACGCTTCTTGCTTTTGAATGATGACTTGATTTGTTTACCCTTCTGACATGCGTCACAGAGCTTGTCTTTGCTCATGACTGTCTTTGGAATTCCCTCTACCAGATCATTCTTGATAAGTCTGTTGATGGTCTTGAAATTCACATGATTCATTCTTTTGTGCCACAGCCGACTGATTTCACTTGGTGTTGATGCCACCAAACAAACACTTGAATTCTTGTCAACAGAATTCCAGTCCACTGTGTAGACATTCCCTTGTCGTCTTCCAGATAAAATAACCTTCTTTGTTCCAATATGTTCAACGTAGCACTTATCTGTTGAGAAGATGACTGAATATCCTTTGTCACAAAATTGACTTATGCTCAGTAATTTGTATTTGAGCCCTTTAACATAAGAGACGTCAGATATCTCAATGTTGCCTTTGATCAGCTTCCCACTTGCTACAATCTTGCCTTCCTTGCTGTCTCCAAACGTCACATTTGGACCATCCACATCAACAGCATCAGTCAGCTCATGTATGCTTCCACACATGTGTCTTGAACATCCACTGTCCAAGTACCAGGTCTTCTCTACTTTACTCCTACTCCTAATCATAACATACAAAACAAAATAAAATTGTTTTAGGTACCCTTATTGAGAGGGTCCTGAAGGATTAGTTCCACCTTTGACAACCCAAGATGTTGAAGTCTTAGGCTTCTTAGGTTTCTGAGTTTCAACAGGAGTATGAACAGATTTGCCTTTATCACGTTTATCAGAATTGTCATGTTGTTGATAATCATTATGATAAGGGTAATGTTCATAAGCAGAATAAGATGCATGATAAGCAGGATATGCATGCATTGGATGAGCAGGATATGGTGCATAGTAAGTTGGAAATTGAGTTGCATGATACACAGGAGGATATGCAGCAGGTTGCACATAATAAGACTCATTTCCATACCAAGCATTTTGATTTTTCTTATTTTTATGCTTCTTTGGTTTTCTTATTTTAATGCTTGCTCATTAACAGACGACTTAGATTTATCACTAGCCTGATTGGTTTTAGCCTTATCAGAAGACTTTCTAGGACTCTTCGGTTTGGACTTACCAATCTGTTTTCCTACACTAGGCTCTTTGCTCTTTTTAGCCTTAGGAGTTTTCGTCTCCTTTAACACTTTCTCAGGTGAAGCAGGTTTAGTAGTCAGAACATACAAGATGACCTTACTGTTGTCAGCTGATATAAATTTTTCAGTATGGTTCAGTTCTAACTTATCCTGATCTAAAGGTGTCTTCTGTTTACTAGACATATGAGTGGATGCAACATATGACTTTTCATGAGACTCAATTGTTTTCTCAAGTTCCATGATTTTCCTTTAAGAACTTCACATTCAGCTTTCAGAGATTCATTTTCTTGCTCAAGCTGTTTATATTCATCTGATTCTTTTGGCTTTTCAGCCTTAAGTTTCAGTGAACTATTTTGCTCTCTAGCAATATCACCTCTTCCTTAAGCTTTGTAAATGCTTCAGCAATACTGGTATTGTTAAGCATCATATGTTCAAATGAATTGAATAATTCATTATCTAGAGGAGTTACCTCATCATTCTCAGAGCCATCAGATTCTTTAGCCATCAGGCAGAGAAGAGTAGGTCTCTCTTCATCAGAAGACTCTTCATCAGAAGTGTCTGAATCCGAATTTGATGAGTAGATAGCAGCTAGCTTTTCCACTTCTGCTACCAGCACCTTGCCTTTCTGATGCTTTCTTTCTTTTCTGATTCTATTTTTTTCTTCTGTATACTTCTCAGCTTTAGGATATGGGCAGTCTCTGATGAAATGACCCAATTTCCTGCAGTTATAACACATCATTTTAGATTTGTAAGAATCTTTGTCATGAGAAGTAGAAGTAGGGTTAGAAGTAGAAGCATTGTTGTATTTGTTCTTCATTTTTCTTTTATAGAACTTCTTGAAGTTATTCATCAGCAATGCAACGTCTCCAGCAGTGTACTCCTTTTTGTTGAATATTGTGGCTTCATCAGATGAGTCCACATCTTTGCTTTTATAGGCTGGCCTTATAGGATTTTCAGCAGCAACCAGGGCAGCTGTGGGACTTGAAGTTGAGGTTTCTTCAACATCCATTCTTGGCAATTTACTCGTATGCCTTGAGTACTGAGAACAGCTCAGTGAGAGATTTTTCCTAAATCTCTTGACTCTTCCATAGCTGTCACCTTCATGTTGAACTTTGGAGGTAGAGCCTTCAGCACTCTGACGGTTATCTCCTTATCAGTGAAGGTTTTTCCAAGCTTCAGAACTTCATTCAGTGTCCTTGTAAACCTTGTATCCATCTGATCAATGGTTTCCGCAGACTTCATCTTGAAGTTGTCCAGCTTTTCCAGAACAACACTCAGCTGATGCTCTTTAATGGCGTCGTTTCCTTCGCTCATATCACGGACCTTATCCTACATTTCTTTGGCAGTCTTGCAATGCTTGACTTTGTCAAATCTGTCATTGTCAAGGGCCTTGGTCATGATAAATCGCTCAACTTTGTCCAGGTTGAACAACTTTATTTCTTCAGCTGTCATCTCGTGTAAATCTTTTTCCACTGTTATATCGACTTCATCAACTTTGATGGTCTTGGTGAATTTGAATGGACCTTTGATGATACATGTGTACATGTTATCATTGTAGGCAGCTAAGAAGATCTCCATTCTGATCTTCCAGTCTTCGAAGCTCATACCAGCTATGTGGGGAACATGGCTGATACAATCCCTTTACAAATATTTTAATTTTTCAAAAAGGTGCTCTTTTGAAAAGTTTGAAAAACACTCGGATCAAGCTCGATGATCAGGCAGCTGATTCTATTGAACCACCTGCTCTGATACCACTTGTTGGTCCCAAGTGGTCAGATGAGGTCCAGAGGGGGGGGGGGGTGAATAGACCTCTGAAAATTTTTAATCAAATTTTAACTTTAAAATTGTTGTTCAATTGTAAGCAGACTAAGCTATTACAGAACAGTAAGCTTACAAGGCTGATCACGAACAGATCTTTGAACAGCTTTGTTGACCACTAATCTGATAGTTACTTAGCTGATTTGTCAAAATCAGTTTTAATACCAGAATACTTGCAGCGGATTTTTAAAGTATTTTTCACAAGTAAACTTAGTAGTTTGAAAATTTTATCCCCAGTTTTACAAATCTCTTCAAATCTTTTTCAAACAGTTAATCAAATGTTTTATGCAATTTTAGAAATATGCAAGAAAACTTATGCAAACACCAAACACCAGAATTTTTATAGTGGTTATATGGATTTAAATCATTTAGTCCACTCTTCCAAGTCACACAGATCTTGGGTTATACTATAATCACAAAGTTTACAGTATACTCCACTTACGCCAAAACAACAAATGAATCTGGCCGCAAGCTCGCAATAAGAAATCACAAAGAAATTCTATTCTACAGAGTTTTATCACTTCACACAGATGGATAAACACTCTTCACAACACTCTAACAGATTTCACTCAGAAAAATGTGATTTTCTTTGATCTTCAGCTTCAGCTTGAGTTAACAAATGACAAGGCTGATGAGTGAGCTGTTCTTGAGCTTTGAGACTTAGAAAATATTTTGCTTCGAAATCAATCTCTCAGTTGTTATGTTGTAGCTTTTTTTTTCTCTTCGTCTCTTCAGCTATTTATAGTCTTTGAATTATGTCCGTTGAAGAGAGACACAATTCAAATCTCTTGATTTCTGGTCCTTAAAATCCACGAACGGCTCTCTGCACAGTGACAGTACTGCAGAGTGTACTTTCTGTCAGGCAGCATTAAATGCACCGAGCTGATATGAGTCTTTTCTTCAATCATTTGTCATTAATAACCTTAGACTTCAGCATTTATTACTCCAGTGGCATTTATAACCGTTGGGACGACTTCTTGATCTTTCCACTTGGCTGATGAGAGTACAAGTCTGATGATGAACAAAGCTGATCTCAAACTTTGAACAAATCTGATTTAAGTCGGCTGATTTATACTGATGAGGGATATTATGGACTCTACTTTGAGGAGCACTAACAGGAGTGAAGAACATGAATCCCGACCTTGGAAGTGTAGAATCGAGCCCAAATCACAGTCTTTGCAATCCGATCAACCAGAGAGAGCCCATGATCGGAAGTTACTGTTGGGCCGATCGCAGGCCCAGGCCTTTGGGCCGTGAAATATATCCCTGCGGATGGACCAACTTGCTCACCATTTCAACTATAAATACCACCGGCATTTATGACGCCAGACACGCTTTCCCAAGTGCTCTCTACTCGAAGCTGCTGCTCGGAGCCATCTCGAAAAGTTAGCTTAGGTCACTTATTATGTATTATTCCTCTAGCTTGTACGGTATCCTATAATGCTCAAATAGGATCCCCATCATTTGTAATCTGTACTCGCACATTCGGAATATATATATATATATATATATATATATATATATATATATATATATATATATATATATATCACTGATCTTTCATTCATTTTGATAGTGTCTTTAGTCACTTTCTTCACTTCTTTGATCAAATACGAAACCACGTAAGATCAATTGGCGCCAACCGTGGGGCCTTATTTGGGTGTTAGATCAAAAAATGCCTACTACGAGGAGAAATACATATATTCGAGGAGAGCCTTCTCACGCAGCCGGAGCACAAAACTCAGTCAACAATGAGCCCGATAATATATCTCGAGTGGCATAACAACTAGAAGCTCCACCAGTCATTCCCCAGGATGATGCACCTATCCACACGACGGTCGCTGATCTGAGGTCTATCATAGGCACTATGTGCAGGGAGTTTCTGAATAGTGGAAGGGCTGAACAATCACCCGTAGATCAGCCAGCAGTGCATGGTAGAGCAGAATTTCCTTCTTCGAACATCCAGAAGGAGAAAAGCATACCCCGATCTATGTCAAATGCACCAGCACCAAACCTTCCCCGAGCAGCCCCGTCGAAGGCTAACGTTCGACCAGGAATTCCTCAAAATACGGTACATGATGTGGAGGATTCGGTAGTAGGGGAGAGTCAACCTGTAGATAAGGTGAAAAGAAAAAAACCGATTTATAAGAGGATTACAGATTCTGAGCTGGAAAGAATGGTGCAAGAGTGAGTTGCCAAGAAATTGGATGGGGAAGACACGGTGATGGAAGTTCGTCACGCCAATGCAGCCACTAGACGCACTGAGTTAATTCAAAACAGAGAAACTATCCGGGAAAGGGAGATCGGAAATAGTATCATGCGATGCTCGCCATTTTGCCGAGAGATACGAGAAGCTAGAAATACTGAAACAGTACCAACAAGGTTACCATGGTATAACGGGACAACCGACCCCGGAGAGCATATCAACAGTTTTATCAATGTGATGAATTTATATGGACACTCGGAAGACTTTTGCTGCAAAATCATGGTCACCACCTTCGAAGGAATTGCCCTTGATTGGTCCGGAAAACTGCCGCCAAATTCTATATTTTCTTTCGACGGGTTTTGTGAAAAGTTGAAACACCAATTTGCAAGCCAGAGAAAACCTAGGTTGCCAGCAAATCATTTGGGAACGGTTAAACAATTGGATGGAGAAACTTTGAGGGAATGGCTGGCAAGATTCAGTATCGAACTTCTGAAAGTTGATACCCCACAAATCGAATATTTGTCTTCTCTAATGTTCGAATTGACAAGGAACACACAGTTCGAAAATGCATTATGCAGGAAGCAACCAAAGTCTTTCGAGCGGATAATGGAGATTGCTGAGAAGTATATGATTCAGGAAGAGATGAATAAGCTAAAAAATGCGCACAACATGAAACTCCCTCTCAACAAAAAGCAAGATCGAGCTCCAATTCCAAAACCAGGTGATTATGGAGGATCGAATAGAGGATCAGTATGGCAACGACTCAACACCTACAAACCGCAGGTGCCGACCCAAAGAACCAATGCCTATGGTCCTTCAATCGATCAAAATCAGCCTCCACGACCTGCAAAAGTCCATTTTACCGAGTTGAACACCTCAAAAGAAGAAATTTTGACTGTATTGGAGGAAGGGAATTTAATTCCTGAGGCTCAAAGAATTACCCAGGCAAGACCAGGAGCGATGGGTTATGACAAATATTGCCGATACCATAGAGCTCGGGGACATAGCACTGAAAATTGCTACCAATTAAAGGTTGAAATCGAAAAATTAATCGTGCAAGGAAAACTTAAGGAGTTTGTTAAAAGCGGTAACTATAACAACTATTATAGATCCAGGAGTCCTCGAAAATTTATCAGTCAACAAAGAAAGGGTCGAAATCAGGCAGATGAGCAGTTGAATGGAGTAATAAATATGATAGCCGGGGGGCCGGCAGGAGGAGACAACAAGAATGCGAGAAATAGGACGATGAGGTCGATAAAAACAGCTGTTACGACCAAAAAGGAAATATTCTCTTTGAAATTCCCATCCATAGAAAATCTAGTTATAAGCTTCAGCGATGCAGATCGACCCTCAGATGTCACTTGGGATAAAAGTGAAGATGATCCAGACTTTTCCATGGTACTAACTCTGAAAATTGCTAACTTTGAGGTCAAAAGAGTTTTGGTTGACAATGGAAGTTCGGCAAACATTATATCCTCCGAAGCTCTTACACGGATGAATCTTCAACATCCTTATCTGGATCGAGTAGCAACTCCCTTAGTCGGATTTGGAGGCTCGGAGATTGTTCCACTAGGAACCATTGTATTGAGCACGACTCTCGGGAAAAAGCCGAAGATGGTGACGAGAACGATAAAGTTTCTGGTGGTGGAAACACCCTTCGGTTACAACGCCATACTGGGAAGACCGGCCTTGAATGCTTTCAAGGCAGTTGTTTCTACCTATCATGAAAAGGTGAAATTCCCAACTGATGGAGGAGTTGGGGAGATGAGAAACGATCAATACATGGCTTGGGAATGTTATAACTCATATTTGAGTATAAAGAATAAAGTTGAACCTGAAATCCCGACGAAAAGAAAATTGTCTGATTTAGAATCCGAATCAATTTCGAATTTACCAATTCCCGATTGTGAAAAGCTACAAGGAAAGAAAGGAAAGAATGTTGACATGAGCATGCAGGCGCCCGATCATAAAAAGGTAACCTTGGTCCCGGGATCCCCTGAGAAGTTTACCAGGATCAGAACGGAGTTAAGTGAAGGAATGGAAACCATGCTCATCGATTTTTTACGAAAAAATGTAGATGTTTTCGCTTGGAATTCGGATATCGTGGGGATCGACCCACGAGTGATAACCCACTCTTTAAACATCGAACCAAAGGCCAAGCCAGTGAGACAGAAGAAGCGTAATCACGTGCGCGAGAAAGATAAAATCATCAATGCGGAGGTCGATAGGTTACTAGCTGCCGGTCAAATCAGAGAAATTAAGTTTACCGAATGGTTATGTAATGTAGTTCTAGTTTCTAAAGGTGACAAGATCGATAATAAATGGAGAATGTGTAACGATTTTACTGATCTTAACAAGTTGTGCCCAAGAGACCCTTACCCGTTGCCTCAGATCGACATGCTGGTAGACTCCACCGCAGGTTTTGTATTTTTTAGCATGATGGATGCTTTTCAGGGATTCTATCAAATTTTTATGAATGAAAGGGATCAGGATAAAACCGATTTCAGTACCGAGCGAGGAGTCTACTGCTTTATTGTGATGCCGTTTGGTTTAAGAAATGCAGGAGCAACTTATCAAAGATTGGTCAATATGATGTTTAAGGAATTGATAGGAGAAATTATGGAGGTCTATGTAGATGACATGCTGGTAAAGAGTATGACGGAGGAAGACCACATCAAGCATCTCGATAAATGCTTCGTTATTCTAAGAAAATATGGAATGAAATTGAATCCAGCAAAATGCACTTTCGACGTGCGATCGGGAAAGTTCCTCGGATATCTCGTCCATGAAAGAGGGATCGAAGCCAACCCAGAAAAAATTCGAGCAATTACCGATCTTCAAACACCGAGAAAACTTTCAGACGTTCAAAGTTTGATCGGGAAAATTATTTCTTTAAACAGGTTCATTTCTCGATCCGCTGATAAGAGCTTGCCATTCTTCAAATTATTGCGGAAGTCAAAGGATTTCGAATGGAGTGCTGAATGTGACAAGGCTTTTGAAGATCTAAAAGCATACTTAACCTCACCGCCGATGTTGGCCAAGCCTTCCGACGAAGATCCCTTGTACCTTTACATAGCCGTTTCGGAGGAAGCTATTAGTTCGGTATTAGTAAAGTTAGAGAAATCAGAGCACAAGCCAGTCTACTATTTGAGCAAATTGTTGCAGGGTGCCGAGAAGAATTATATGGAAATCGAGAAATTCGCACTCGCTTTGGTAGTAGCTGCACGAAGATTGAGGCCCTATTTTCAGACTTACAAGATTATTGTTTTAACTAACCAACCATTGAGACAGGTTTTATCAAAACCAGAAGCATCCGACAGATTAATTAAGTGGGCAGTCGAATTGGGTCCATTCGAAATTGAGTACCAACCTCGAACCGCAATAAAAGCTCAGGTGCTAGCTGACTTCCTAGTCAAATCCACTAGCTTGAAAAACCTAGAGAACGAAACGACTTCCGAAGTAAATGTAGTTAAAGAGATTAAGGATCCAGTTTGGTTGATGCACGTGGACGGCTCTTCGACCAAGGAAGGAGGTGGAGCAGGAATTCATTTTCAAGGACCCTGTGGCGAGGATTTGAATTACGCCATTACTTTGGACTTTGTCGTTACGAACAACGAAGCAGAGTACGAAGCTCTGATCGCGGGATTAGAAATGGCCCTGAAAGCAAAGGTAAAATCAATTATTGTGTTAACCGATTCTTAACTTGTCCATAGACAGGTTAAAGGCGTCTATGTGGCCAAATAATTCAACATGATTAAATATTTTAACAAAGCCAAAAGTTTGATCTCACAATTCGAAAAGTTCGATATTCAGCCCATTCCGAGGGAAGAAAATCTATGGGCCGATCTGCTATCAAAGTTCACTGGTATTGCGGATGGAAAGAATGAAAGGATAATTACATGGCTTTTGTCGAATGCATCTGCCATCGATCTAGATGCTACTTCTTGTATGGACGTCATGGAAATTGACGAGCAAATGATCTCTTGGATTGATCCTTTCATCAATTATTTAAAGGAAGGAAATTGCCTGAAAATACCAATGAAGCCCGAAGAGTCAAGTACCGAGCTCCGTCATTTACCTTAATTGATGATCAACTCTATAAGCGATCCTCCTCTGGAATCTTATTGAAATGTGTTTCCGAAGGTCGGTATCATATAATTTTGAAGGAGGTTCACGAGGGAGAAGCAGGGAATCACTGTGGCGCTCGAGCATTAGCTCTAAAATGTTCGAGAGCAGGATATTATTGGCCCACTCTTATTTCTGACTCAGTTGATTATGTGAAAAAATGTCACCATTGTCAAATTCATTCGAATTTGATCCATCAGCCGGCTGAACAAATGCACTCTATTCCGATCTGTTGGCCTTTTGACAAATGGGGAATCGACATCATAGGTCCTTTTCCAACGGCCAGGGCCAAGAAAAATTATGTGTTGGTCGTTGTAGAATATTTCAGCAAATGGATAGAATGCGTTGCTCTAACTAAGATCACTCAATTTCAGGTCATTAATTTCCTATGGAAAAACATTGTCTGCAGGTTCGGGATTGATCTTGCACCGTTTCGTGGCATGAACGATACTAAAGTATAAACAATGTAAACACAATAGAATTAAATGTAGAGTAGATCAATAAGAGTATATTGCTATCGTAAGTGTAGATTACAAATATTGGGGGTCCTATTCGAGCATTATTGGATGCCGTACAAGCTAGAGTGCGAAATACATTTAAAATGGCCTAAACAATCCTTCCGAGCAGCAGCTTCGAACTGAGTGCACCTGGGAAAACATGTTCCCTTCATTAATGTCTGCGGTATTTATAGCTGAGGAAAATGAGCTTGTTGGACTGTCTGTACGCTTATATCACGAGGTTCCAAGGCCTGGGCCTATGATCGGCCCAACAGTAATCGTAAGTCACAAAACTCCATTTATAAAAGTTCGATCGTAACATCACCCGGTCCGAGTTTGATATCGCTTTGAATGGTCGGAGATCACCAATATTCGACCTTACTTGGATTCCCAGAGATAGACTCCTTAAATACCCACCATCAATACTCCCCCACTTCTCGAGCGCAAAGTGAATCTTAAGCTCGGAGAAGTATGTGACATGCCGGGATGAGCGAGTCTTATTATGATGTCTTGGATAAACCTCGTTAAAAACCTAATTCGGAAAAACCTATTGAGATAAAAACCGAACCAGGAAAAGTTATCACGACAACACCATAATGACTCTATCGATGAATATCTTCCTTATATGGATCCTTATAAAAACATTCTTAGGGAAGATTATAAGGCTTCCTCTCTTCCTCCCAAAATTGAGGGTCTAGATGGCCATGAGTTCGCTCATTTCCTTGCTGAATTCGGGGTTCCTATGCCCAACCCCGATATGCTCGAAGCCGAAAGTTCAGAGGAAAAAGATGAGGACGTGGATATCGAGGGTGAATCCGATGATCGGGGGAGAAAGTATCAATACTCCTAAGACAAATAACTCCAGTTCTGATGATCAAAGTAGCGGAGAGGAGGACGATAGCTCGAGTAGCTCTTTTGACGATAGTTCGGAAGGTGATTCCGAGGAAGAGGACGAAAAGGCGGAGAAGGGCCGCAACCCTATCGCTGAAGAATCCGATCATCTATGAATATTATATAATAGGACTTTATTGACTTTTATTTTGTAGTTTATAGATCCTTGTAATTCTTGCTTTCTCAATCGTACGTACAATTTAATTCTTGTATTCTTTAAATTAAATCACCTTATATCAAATCTTTCCTAAGGGCGATGACCATTTTATTATTGTGCTAACAGGATGCCTTCACTTTATCGTAATATCCAATACTGGGATTGGAGTTCCCTCAAATATATATAAATTCAAACTTTTGGCTTTTTCTTTTGAACTTTTCATGGACCAATTCTTGGGTAACTCCCTCGATCCCATATTGCTATTAGATGGTGCCACCAATAAGACTGGCAAGTTGAACTCTTCCGGTGTCGGGGTCGAATTTCTTACTTTCGATCCAACTTCTGCCTCTCCGTCTGAGGCCCTTTCTGTTGAGATCGAGAAATCTGTTCCAAACCTTCCGCGTGCTGATATCTCTTATTATTTTTTTTTAAGCTCGAGACGCCTGCAGAGCGTGGGATCGAAAACCAGATCGTTATATCCCTTGCGTTGGCAAAGTATAAGGTCGAGCTAAGTGTTTTGTCACCCTCGAAATACTTTGTTGATCGAAAAGTTTTTCGAATTTCCGAGCGTATAATGGGCTGATTTAGCAATTTCCTTCCCTCCATAATTGTTTTCATAATTCTTTTTTCCAAACAATACCTTATTACTCGGGAAACTGATCGGTCACTAAATCCTGACCGTATAAACCCTTATATTTCATCCGTTGGATCGCATTAAGCAGCTCCTATAAATGGGCCTTCTCTTATTTTCTTAAACGGATCTTCCTCCTTTTGGTAGGGTTTTCTTCGACCATGTTGATCAAGGAATATTCTTTTGCATCCCAATACTTTGAAATTCGAGCTAGAACGTATTTTGCGAATCATAAAGTATTGAGTATTTTATCATCGATTAGGATATCTGTAGACGAAGAGATATTCGCCCTTGAAGGCAAACATGGTGCATTGCTGACCATCCACAGCCCTAATAACCCCGTCGGCCCTGCGAAGAGTTGGGGGGTCCGATCGTGAAGTCTTCCAGGGCGTTAAGGGCTAGGTCATTATTCCTCTGGCACGGTCCTCACAATGAGGAGCTGTTGCCACAAAGCTCATCAAGGGTGTGGAAGGGTGCGAATATAATGAATGGGGTGGCGTTCGAATTGAACTATTCGATCATAGGCATCGAATTAGCTTTTCAATTTTTCCCTTCCTAATATCAACCAACACCCAATATTCACTATCCTTGTAAATCTTTCGAGTAAGGGCATTATCGATCAAAGAGGCCAGTAGTTTCCACTTATCAAGCCTAAAGAAGAGCCTATTTGATCTCTTGGCCCGGGAGGTCGGACCAACTAGACATCTTACTGGAATCACGAGATGTACTTGAGATGAATTGTGCATGTTCTGTAATAGGATCCGCGTTTTCTTCCTGTAGCTTGTAATAGGATCGAAACTTTTTTTTTTGTGGCTTGAAATAGGATCGAAAAGCAATTTTTGTATCATTTAACTTATTCAGAAGATTCCATGAATAATACCTTATGATGTCCTTGCTTTGTTCGATCTTTAATCAATGGTAAGTTCGAATGAACCCCCTACTGTAGCCCAAACAGTTCCTTATTCATCGGGAATCCCAACGGTTGTTAAACCTTAATCGTTCATCTAACAAGTTATCCGCCATTGGATCCATCTCAACCCTTACTATAAAGCCGGCGTCATATTTTTGAAACTACTTCTCTCACTTCTAGTGGCTCTTTATTTGTCCGATCATGGTGATCAAGATCATTATTCAATTAACTCAACTTTTTGAGCTCAGACTTCGAACAATCTTCAAGAGGAATAAAATTGTTTTGAGCCCGCTTAGAATATCGCCAGGCAAATATATTCTCCATCTGGAAGGCCAATAATCCAAATCCCGAGAATCCGCAAGTTACCGCATGGGTCTCCGTTCAGGGGCCTGTTGCCACAATGCATTTAGGAAGACGTAGTGGTGGGGAGGGGGGGACGGAAGATAAAGTTGCCCGATAAAGTGCGTGTTCGCCCCTACGTCTTCGGAGGACCGCAAATAAAGTTGAAAGCCTGCAGGTCCAAAGGAGATTCCATGCTCGGAGCTGAGTTAGCTCGATCGATTGATAGGAAATGAAACCGAAAATTTCATAGGATTATAGAATCCAATAGGATCGGAATGTAATATAGTAGCTTGTATCGTTCTCGAAATGTAATCTTCTTGCTCTTTCGAATTTTCAGATCTTTGTAATATACGCATTCTCTTTCTCGAAATGGCTTTATAAAGTTTTTGTCTTCTTCTTTGTTGGTTGATCAAATAACAGATAGATGTATTCTTAACTTCGATAACCAGATCGAATTTGGGTGCTTTAAATTGATACCTAGAATAATCAAACATCCCTTCTTGGGTGAATAAGTAGTGAGTAATCCAATGAATAATTGAAAATACCGATCTTCAGCAGAACAGATTTCTGAAGTTGATCGAATTCTTTAATGTCGAACTAATGTGATTATTTGAGGGTGGATATTTGGATCCGACAACCGCTGTTCCAACAATCATATACCTTTGAATTGTTTATAATACCCATTTCTGTGCAAGTGACGGACTGGTGCCGAATAGCCCGAGCATGATTTTGCCAACCTGGTGTTCGATCGCGACTCCTGGACTACAGTAATGCCTTGAGTTTTCTCCTACCAGTATTGAATATATATATATATATATATATATATATATATATATATATATTGTACGTCAAAAGGGTCGAAGTATTTAAACAAACGTTTTTTTATTCCGGCGCTGGTCTTTAGATTGGTTAGCAAGTAAGGACTTCTTGGACGATTATTTCTTCTCCCAACCAAACAGGATCCTATTTCTCGGGAAATGTAACAGTCACTACATTTATTGTTTAGATCATGACCGTCCATGATCCGTTATCAGGACCGTTGGTTTTAACCCTTCGCTATTATAAATAGCTCCGATTTTTTCCATCACATTCTTCACTCATCACTTAATGCCTCGTCCGATCCTCACAGGTCGAGTTTTCAATTCTTGCAAAATGATCCGTAACCCTTCTGAAATAAAAGAATTCAAAATTAGGACTAGAACCCTGTTTTTCGATCCTAATCCCTTTGATGTAGCCTCTTTCGCTTAGAATATCGACAGGCAAAAGAAATTGCGCCTAGAATACCGGCAGGCAACCTACTCTCTTGGATTTAATTCATCTGAGACGGGTTAGAATTCCGGTCTTCTGGCGCTACCTCCGGTCAAGCAGTGGGTTAACCTCGGAGGAGTTCCTTAAATCTCGAGCATAGGCTTCTTCAAGGATTTTCTTGAAGTATAGTTCCTTCGAGATTGCTTGGAGCAATTCCATCGGGGTAACTTCCCGCTGTTCTGGATCAGATCAGGGTGTAAATAATGATTGTACACTACAATCATTATTTACAGATGAAGATCTAAGATTGGTTGAAAGCCCTGGAGGTGGACTCCGATCCCGCTTTATCCCGATCTGCAGAACCCTCGAAGATGTGCGACACGTGGCGAGTGATTGTCATGAAGAATATTTGCTGAGTTCTGCATCTGGTGCTGACGCTTGTGGATCGAGCATGCTTAGTCTAGTTCATAAGATTTGTAGTATAGGAGCAATTGTACTATTCATTTCGAGATCAAATTTCACTATTGTACTTGAACTTCATTTGTATTATGCTCGAAGAAATGAAATAAAATGGTCCTCGTTATTTTTATCGCGTATCTTTTTTGAACTTTGTTGAATGCTTTCTTGATCTCGTTGGTTGAATTAGTATATAAACCCTGAACCAAATGAACTGGGACGATTGTAGATAACTCATAATTATTTCGAAGTTGTCTAACCCAATTCTTGGAAAAATAAATTCCGATTGTGAGTGATTCATGTTAATACTCCGAATTTAATAAGCCGGATTGTTTGGTAGAAGAAATTCCGATTATGAATAGATTGCAAATGCCCTGATTAGATAAATAATGAGAACCTTCAATGAATAACGAATCAACTAATTGGAAAATAAATCCAATAATTTAGATCGATAAGGTATAGAAGGATGATCTTTTTTAGACCCCTCGATTCAACTGCTGGTACTCTTTCTTCAAAAGTTCACTTTACGGGTCTTAGCAACAGCTTTCACCCTTTTCATTTATTTCAATCTAAGGGGCATAGCAACGGCTTTCACCCTTAGTCGTTTTGATCGGTCATAGCAACAGCTTTCATCTGAGGGTCTTAGCAACAGCTTTCACCCTTTTCATTTATTTCGATCTAAGGGGCATAGCAACGGCTTTCACCCTTTTCATTTATTTCGATATAAGGGGCATAGCAACGGCTTTCACCCTTAGTCGTTTTGATCGGTCATAGCAACAGCTTTCACCTGAGGGTCTTAGCAACAGCTTTCACCCTTTTCATTTATTTCGATCTAAGGGGCATAACAACGGCTTTCACCCTTAGTCGTTTTGATCGGTCATAGAAACAGCTTTGACCTGAGGGTCTTAGCAACAGCTTTCACCCTTTTCATTTATTTCGATCTAAGGGGTATAGCAACGACTTTCACCCTTTTCATTTATTTCGATCTAAGGGCATAGCAACGGCTTTCACCCTTGTTTGACATTTAATTGACATCACGATAGGCCATAATAACTTCTCGAATACTACGAATAGATAACATCTCTGGCGAATAAGACTTTCATTAGATAGATAATCCTTCACTACATGAGATAAACAAGAATAGGATGAGATAATAAGACAGTAGATAAGCTAGAAATCGATGAATAATCTTCGTCGTCCATAATAATGCGTTTCCGAACCATGCTCACCGATTTGAATCTTGTAGAAGATAGAATAGAGTCCGACGGTGATTATACTTTTTCAATAGGAATCCCTTGGAATGATCAAATAAATTCATTATAAATAACAAGCTGGATCATTATACGATACCATTTTCGACCTCAGATCGGCAAGGGTCGTGTAGGTCAGAGCAATGCGGAACTTCTGTTTGTCGAGCCGCTCTAGATAGATTATCGGGCTCATTGTTAACTGAATTATGAACCCCTGCAGCATGAGAAGGTTCTCCTCGGTTATATGTATTCCTCCTCGTAGTAGGCATTTTTCGATCTAACACCCAAATAAGGGCCCCACGGTGGGCGCCAATTGATCTTGCACCGTTTCGTGGCATGAACGATACTAAAGTATAAACAATGTAAACACAATAGAATTAAAGGTAGAGTAGATCAATAAGAGTATATTGCTATCGTAAGTGTAGATTACAAATAATGGGGGTCCTATTCGAGGATTATTGGATGCCGTACAAGCTAGAGTGCGAAATACATTTAAATGGCCTAAACAATCCTTCCGAGCAGCAGCTTCGAACTGAGTGCACCTGGGAAAACGTGTTCCCTTCATTAATGTCTGCGGTATTTATAGCAGAGGAAAATGAGCTTGCTGGACTGTCCGTACGCTTATATCACGAGGTTCCAAAGTCTGGGCCTATGATCGGCCCAACAGTAATCGTAAGTCACAAAACTCCATTTATAAAAGTTCGATCGTAACATCACCCGGTCCGAGTTTGATATCGCTTCTGAATGGTCGGAGATCACCAATATTCGACCTTACTTGGATTCCCAGAGATAGACTCCCTAAATACCCACCATCAGGGATTCCTAGAGTTCTCTCCGATAACGGAACACAATTCGCCGGCAAAAAGGTCATGGAATGGTGTGAGAGGTTCGGAATACAACAGAATTTTGCATCAGTAGGGCACCCGCAGGCCAATAGGCAAACGGAAGTTGTGAATAGAGAGATTGTTCGATCTCTGGAAAAGCGCTTATCTGATGCAAAAGGAAAGTGGCTCGATGAACTTCCAGGAGTCTTATGGGCAAAGAGGACGACCGTAAAAGCTGCCACGGGAGAAACCCCTTTCAGTTTGGTTTACGGGTCTGAAGCTGTTATCCCCGTTGAGAATCTTATAGCTTCTCCCAGGGTTGAATTTTACGATTCCAAAAGAAATCGGTGGTTGAGGGAAATGGAGGTTGATCATGCCGACAGCAAAAGCGAACGTGCTAATATGAAAATCCAGGCTACAAAGGCCAACATGGAAAAGGCCTATAATCAGAAAGTTAGAATCCGAACTTTTAAGGTCGGAGATCTAGTGCTAAAAAAGGTAAAAGTCTCGAAGCATGTTGGCAAACTTCAGCCTAACTGGGATGGACCTTACGTAGTTCTCGAGGTCGGAAAGAAAGGCTCTTACAAGATCGCTTATCCGAATGGAGAAGTCTTGCCTCGAGCATGGAACGCCGTTAATCTGAGAAGATATTATGGAAGATGAAGACTATTTTCGATTTCTAGCTTGTCCACTTTGTTGTTCTGTTTCATTACGCGATATTATGTTATCAAAGGTTATATATTCAATGAAAGAAGTCTTATTCGCCAGAGATATTATCAATTCATTATGCGATCGAGAAAATATTATATTGCTATGATCAATCTCTACATATATCAATCAAATATTGAACAAGGGTGAAAGTTGTTGCTATGCCCCTTGGATCAGCAAAATGGGTGACGACCCTTGAAATCGACTAAGGGTGAAAGCCGTTGCTACGCCCCTTAAGATCAAAAATAAAAGAAAATGGGTGAAAGCTGTTGCTAAGACCCTGGAAATCGACTAAGGGTGAAAGCCGTTGCTACGCCCCTTAGATCGAAGATAAAAGAAAATGGGTGAAAGCTATTGCTAAGACCCTGGAAATCGACTAAGGGTGAAAGCCGTTGCTACGCCCCTTAGATCGAAGATAAAAGAAAATGGGTGAAAGCTGTTGCTAAGACCCTAGAAATCGACTAAAGGTGAAATCCGTTGCTACGCCCCTTAGATCGAAGATAAAAGAAAATGGGTGAAAGCTGTTAGTAAAACCTTGGAAATCGACTAAGGGTGAAAGCCGTTGCTACGCCCCTTAGATCGAAGATAAAAGAAAATGGGTGAAAGCTGTTGCTAAGACCCTGGATATCGACTAAGGGTGAAAGCCGTTGCTACGCCCCTTAGATCGAAAATAAAAGAAAATGGGTGAAAGCTGTTGCTAAGACCCTGGAAATCGACTAAGGGTGAAAGCCGTTGCTACGCCCCTTAGATCGAAGATAAAAGAAAATGGGTGAAAGCTGTTGCTAAGACCCTGGAAATCGACCAAGGGTGAAAGCCATTGCTACGCCCCTTAGATCGAAGATAAAAGAAAATGGGTGAAAGCTGTTGCTAAGACCCTGGAAATCGACTAAGGGTGAAAGCCGTTGCTACGCCCCTTAGATCGAAGATAAAAGAAAATGGGTGAAAGCTGTTGCTAAGACCCTGGAAATCGACTAAGGGTGAAAGTCGTTGCTACGCCCCTTAGATAGAAAATAAAAGAAAATGGGTGAAAGTTGTTGCTAAGACCCTCGAAATCGACTAAGGGTGAAAGCCGTTGCTACGCCCCTTAGATCGAAGATAAAAGAAAATGGGTGAAGTTGTTGCTAAGACCCTCGAAATCGACTAAGGTTGAAAGCCGTTGCTATGCACCTTAGCTCAAGTCATCAAAAAAAAAAATTCCGATTTTATCAAGGATCGATTTACAAAATGCAATGATCGAGATTTACGAAGAATATCAAAGAAATATCAATTATCGATTATCCTGATTAAGTAGCAACGCAAGTCAATAATTATCAAGTCATTGTTTTTAGAGTTGGATGTTCGATTATTCTATCAAAGCAATCTTGTTGAAGTACGAGCAAGGAAAGCAAAGGAAAATACAAAGACAATGAAGTTAAAATAAGCCTTTATTTCATAAGCTTTCAAATAGTTACAAAAGATTTCAATGCTACTCTATTACAATATGTAAATTCGAGCTGAAATTTGAAAGGTTACATTCGGTGCTATCCTATTACAAAGGACAAGCTCTACACTAGGGATCTTCGTTCAATCGCCGGGGCTGAGTAGAGCTGCTTCTGCATCTACCCTTCATCCAAGAATGCAGGGGTCGGATCAGTAGGGATTTTTCCAGCATTCTTGCTACCGCTCCCCTGCTGGTTAGCTCACACGATCACCCAGGTCGAAGTAGCAGGAAGCAATCCCTAAAGAAATTATTCCATGCAATCTCGAAGGCAACATTCTTCAAGAAACATCTTGAAGAAGTTGAGATCGGGAGCAGGAAAACTCCTCCAGTAGTTGACCCACTGTCCGACTGGGTAGAGCGATAGGATACAAGAGTCCGTGCCTGCCTTAGATATATGATATTCGAGAAAGCAGGTCGTCTGCCGATATCCTAGTCGCAATGATATTCGTCTGTCGATATTCTAGTCGAAGCAAAAATTTATGTGGAAGCAAAGGAAAAGAAAGTACGAATTCGAATCTCGAACATTTTTATGGGGGATAAATGATTGGCCATTAGGCCATCTCCTATGTATCCCTCAGCCCAAGTCCAGCTTCCCCTCACTCAGTCCAGCTTCCCCTCAGAATCCAAGTCCAGCTTCCCCTATCATTTTCATAAGTCATCTAAAATGTATCAATCTATCAATTCCTTTTAATTAAAATTCTCAATTCCCCCACTCTCACTTAATAATAATAATAATCATTATAATAATAATAGCAATACTAATAATAATAAAAATTAACTCGTACGTGAAATAAATAAATAATTAATAACAATAAGATATAATTTAAGATTGACAATAATAATAACAATAACAACCAATATTTTTTAAAAAAAAACACAACAATACAATAATTAAATAGTTGACAACCAATAATTTTTTTTTAAATTACATAATAATATAACAACTAAATTAATTCATATACACGGTCCAAATGGCGATCATATGTAATCGTATTTATTTTAGATGTCTAATTGTTAGGGTTATGTTGTTTTTTATTTAACGAGTCATATGTAATGTTCATTAAGTTCTTTTAAGGTTTATTTTTAAAAAAAAAAGTTCGTTTAAGGTTTCAATTTATTAATTAAGTTAAATTTGAGTTTCTAATAATTAACTTTTAAAGGGATTTTCAAATTGATGCACAATAATACAACAATTAAATACTTGATTGACATGATTTGAAAATTATAAAAATAATTTAATATTGACATTAAATTTTCTAACATAATAGTTACATTAAGTTTGATTTTATTAAATAAAAGTTACATTTTATAATAAAATTAACTTTTTAAAAATAGTACACAAAGTAAATAAAACTAAGATTAAATAAGAGTTACATTTTATTAAATAAGATATTTAAATTTTTTTTTTTAAATTAAAAGGATTTTTATTATATAAATTAAATAAAAACAAAAAAAACAAAAAAAAAAGGAAAGGGGTTAACAGGTGGCCGACAAGTGTCGGCCACCTGCTGGCGCACTCGCCCGCCCAGCAGTTGAACGACCGCGAGCGGTGAGGCAAGCCACAGTTGGCTTGCCTCACCGCTTCAAGCGGTGAATGGCATAAAAAAAGGGTTTTTGCATTTCCATCCCTTTATACATAAAAGTTGATAAATTTACCCCCCTAATCTAAAAATCCCCAAAATCCACTTTCCCCTTCATACATAGGAGATGGCCTTAAAGGTAATAACTCGTGCATACAGATCGAACAAAATTTTTACAGGAAGAGTAAAAATACGATGGTAAAATGACAACCAGTCAGAAGTATTTATAGGGGAAGAAAATAAACACCAATGGCTCAGATCTCCTGGATTGAACAGTCGCGATACGAGCGATAAATGCGCCGACGGTTCCGCTTCCCGATGAGTAGGGGACTGTTTGGATAAAAAAGAATAAATCGTTTGACTCGAGATCGGAAATTTGAATTAATCAAAAACCTTCGGTCGAAGGAGAATATTCGAACATTCGCATCAATATATTTGCGCCCACTATACAAAGATCGAATAGTAGTAACAATTATCGAAGCATAAAATATTTTATGACAATTATGCTCGGAGTAGGTTAATTAAAAAGTGGAGAACATGCCAGCATAATTACGAGAATAGATATAGCCATCGAAGAACGGCATAAAAATCATGAAGATGGCGCATGGCCCAGTACACGGACCGAAATGCAGAAATGGAAACACACAAAACAAATTAAACTTATTCAGAGTTACAGCACAAATGCGAAATGGAAAGATAAAATTACAACAAGTTCAACAATTAAAGCATCTACAGAAGTTTATTATCGGAAAAAATCTTTCGAAGCTCGGCACTGCGGTCATCATACCCACGAGAATAAGACTTCTGTTCACGAAGCTCAAAGTCCTTCTTCTCCTGTTCACAAAGTCCTTTGAGTACTTCAAGCTCTTTGCTCAACTGTTGGTGGATTTCTTCCCCCTTGATCCTTGGCGGCCTTCTCCTTCTCTAAAGCCTGTTTCTCCTCGAGCACACGGTCCAATTCGGTTTTCTTCTTCTCCAGTTCGAGGGCAACAGCAGCATGTTGGCTCAATTCCCGCTCAGCTAACACTTTGAGCTCGAGGAACTCTTGTCCAGCCTACCTTACGAATAAATGGGTTAGTAAAAAAAAAAAAAAAAAATAAGAGAGAAAAACCTGGAAAAGATAATTCGATCCAGATTGAAACAGCTCTGAAGGGCTTTTTCCCTTAGACACGCCCGCTTCAAAAATGGAGATATCAGCCTGCAGGAGACTCTTAACAGGATTCTCGAGTACCACTTTCGGAGCAGACTCATCTTTCATCGGGGAAGAAAAGATCACAGGAGAAGCAGAAGCAGTGCGAGGGTCGGAAAGATCCTCAACTTTCGAGGATTCAGCTGCCGCTCCAGAAACTAAAGAGCCTTCACCAGTATCTGTCAGTTTAAGTTTCTTGCCCAAACTTCCTTTCGGGGAACCAGCTGCAGAATCACCGGCCAACAACTCATTTCCAGAGACAAACTTCTGCAAGGTCTCAATAGGGGTGATCCCATCAGAATAAGGCCTTTTATCCGAAGCAAGAACTGAAGCCTTCTGTCTAGCCAACGCTCGTTTGAATTATCGAGAGGTTTCGACGGGGAGCCCTCAGATTCCTCGTCGAGATCCTCATCTAAAATCGATTTGCTAGGAATAATCTTGACATGTTTGGTTGAAGCCTGCTTTTCTTTCTTAATCTCCCCTCTTTTAGAGGCTTTGGGGGAAGATGCGGAAGTTGTTGGAGAAGCCCTGGAGGACTTCTTATCCTTAATCGACTTCTGATCTTTGGGCGGACCTTTGCTCTTGGAGCCACCCAACAACGACAGGGGATCGTAGCTTTACCCACTATTTGATCCATGATGAGCGGAGAAATAAATTTGAAAATTTGAAAATAAATATTAAGCGCGGAGCTCCGATCTCAATGCTTAAGAGTTATAGGCAAAATGATTCAAAACAGTCCTTGTATTTATAGAAGCCACACCCTGCCTTTACAATAATTGAATCGGTGCGACTCTCAAGAAATTCAATAAGGAACTATAGAATTCGACCAGAAAAATAAAGAAGACTTCGAACGGTAAAAAGGCAAAATGTGGATAAACAAGTAAAATTAAGGATTTTATGGATTATATAAAACGAAAAACATTGAGGAAGAATCCTATTACATCAACTATTACTCCTATTACATAGCTGTGATCGGGTTCCTAGCTACTAGACTTTGAATCGCTTCCTTCCGAGCTAACTGATCCATTGTAGGAGTTGCCGCTACCTTCGTCGTCACCACCCTATTGCCCTACTTGGCGGTCGAGTTGATCATTTGGATCATCGGTTTCGCCATCTATGTCAACATAATGATCTTCCCCTAAGGCAGATTGGGGGTCATCGCCGGATAACTCAAGCAAATCAGGATTCGGCATTGGAACGCCAAATTCCTCAACAAACGGGGCAAAATGATGATCCTGTCAGCTCAAGGTTTCCTGGGGCAATGACGAAGTTTTGTAGTCTTTTCCTTCAGCATTCTTATAAGAATACATATGTCGAAAATATTCGTCCATCTTGTTCGGAATTATCTCGGCCGAGACTAGCTGTTGAACCCCTTTGTAGAAAATCGTTTGGAGAATCCCGCCTATCCTTCTTCGAACCAATGGATCAAGAACAGGAGACTTCAAAAACTCTCGTATAGCTGGGATCACTGCCTCTTCCCGTCCCTGAGAATACGCACGCTGGGAGTCTTGCTTAGCTTGTTCGAGCTCAATCTTAGCTTTCCTAAGCTCCTCCTCGAGAGCACTTTTCTCCTTAACTATTGACACCAAATCTTCCTCCACGGACGGGGTGTGTTTTTTGTTACTACTCTCTAATTCCTTCTTGGTTTTAGATAATTCACGACGGTTATCTATTAGTCTACTCGTAGCATCGTCCAGTTGAGCTCGAAGCGTTCTATTCTCGGCCAGGGTCTGTGCGAGCGCTTTGTGAGCCTCTTGTGACTCTTGTTCCAGCAATGCTAAACGATAATTTCGAAGGGCGAAATAATCCCCAGCCTGTGAAGAAGTAAAGCATGTCAGCAGACTATTTAAGAATCAAGAAAGATAAAGTATTCAAAACTTAACAATTATTACCTCCTGGTAGGTTCGAGAGAAGTTACTCAGGACTTCAAAGTCGCTTTTTACGGTATGGTGAAGCAAATCCCACTTGAATCGTCCGGCCATAAAGATTTTTGTGGATTTGTCAAACTCATTTTCACCATCAGGTCCGAGATCGGACAAAATGGTTCCTTCCTCCGGATATCCGGCGGCCCTACACCCGCGAAAATGCTTATCCATGAAGTCTGCTACATCCGGTTCATACCTACCTGGACAACAAGGAACCGAGTCGGAGCTCCTGCCGAATGGTTTTACCCTCCTCGAGGGCCCTGGATGGTCAGCATTTCGTTCCCGAGCCATACACTCCTCGTGTTCTTGTATACCCAAAATACGGTTCCAGGAATATTGATTGTAACCAGCGGATGATGGATTAGAAGTCTCAATCGAGAAAACGCTGCGTAAAGGACCCGCTACAGCCGGATTCGATGAACTTGTGCCGCCAACCCCTCTCAAAGCTGGGAGTATAGCTGGCATATCAATCGGGTCAACGACCAAGTTACTTATATCCATTCCTTCCGGATTGTTTTCCTTTATTTGCTGGGAATGGTTTGGTACTCGCCTGAAAGTGGCGGTCCGATCGAACGAACAAGGGACGGTCGGAACTTCTCAACAGTTTGATCTGCAAAGGAAATGCAATGCATTTAGAAAACTAGATGAGGAAATACAATTTATCGCGCATTAAAATACGAATGATAGTAGCATACTTAAAGTAAGAGGGGCGCTAGGTAAAGCGGTCGGTTCGGACATATTTCCGGACAATCGGATAGACCCGTCAAGGGATCTAGTTTTCAAACTTCCTTCTGAGACAGGGATATCAGGACCTTTCACGAAGAAGAACCTTCTTTTCCAGCCCTTGGTTTTATCCATAGCCACATTCGAAAGAATGGGCCGACTCGACCGTTGAGAGAAATATACGAACCCCGCATTAGAGCCCTTAGACATATCCATCTGGAACATTTGCCAGAAATTCCGAAAGGAAGCCTCTTCCCCTTTGGCTTCCATAAGAACGCTGGATGCTACAATATACGCAATAGAATTCGGAAGAATCTGAGCGGGGGAAAGAGAAAAAGACGTTAAAATGCTTCTGATCAGGGGAATAAATGGGATGCGCAATCCATGAGAAAATTGCTTTTCATAAAATGCTTGACACCCCCCTGGAGGATCAGTCGCACGTTGACGATAAGAAGGGATGACGATCGAAAAACCCTTAGGGAGAAATTTCCCAAACTCTTTATCCAAATAAGGGCGGTCATCCTTACCAAAAATGCAGGAAGTTTGGTCGGCGCCAAGCTTAACTTTGTTATGACCAACCATTCTAGAAGGACCCTCTGGTTCGTATATCCTAACAAAGGCATTATCACCGATGCTATGCTTCTCGACCACGTTTTCCTCAAGATCATCAACATGATCAACATCCTCACGCTCGGGGTCTAATTCCCCTTCCTCGAAATCATCAATAAGCCTCAAGACAGGATTATATTCTCGGTCTTCTTCGACTTTGCGCTTGCCCCTCAGATTTCTCGAACTAGACATTGTTAGAAAGAAGCAAGTATCCGAAAATTACAGCTCGATCGATCTCTATGCTCCGATCTTAGGAAGAAAGTTGCCTTGTAAATAATTTTCAACAAGTCAACATATATATACAAGGTTAAAAAGGTAAATTGCAAGCCGGACCCCGGATAACCGTGATGGTTGAACTCCCTCAAGGCTAATCCAAAACTATCTTTCTGGTAATTGCATTTTAGACCCCTATATTTACTGCATATGGAAGCCGAGAGGCCACATATAAAAAAAAACACGCCTCTTGGGTATCGATGTTCATTTATCGACACAGTCTTTCGCTTTGTCCCGTGATCGAAAATAAGGAGCCAATTGCGGCAGTACGGTAACCAATGTGGAAGTATACTTTGTTCATGAATCAATTCGAAAGGCCAGACGAAGGTTGTTAACGTCAAATGTTATATCATCACAGTAAAGCCACTAGATTGTTTCCAAGATGTGCACTCTTTTTCCCTAGTTCGGTTTTTATCCCAACGGGTTTTTCCGAGTTAGGTTTTTAACGAGGCATATCCGAAGCACATTATAGATGGTTTGCTCATCCCCATGATCGTAGCAGTACATACTTCTTCAAGCTTAAGCTTCACTTTGCACTCGAGAAATGGGGGAGTATTGATGAGGGATATTTTGGACTCTAATTTGAGGAGCACTAACAGGAGCGAAGAACATGAATCCCGACCTTGGAAGTGTAGAATCGAGCCCAAATCACAGTCTTTGCAATCCGATCAACCAGAGAGAGCCCATGATCGGAAGTTACTGTTGGGCCGATCGCAGGCCCTGGCCTTTGGGCCGAGAAATATATCCCTGCGGATGGACCAGCTAGCTCACCATTTCAACTATAAATACCACCGGCATTTATGACGCCAAACACGCTTTCCCAGGTGCTCTCTACTCGAAGCTGCTGCTCGGAGCCATCTCGGAAAGTTAGCTTAGGTTGCTTATTATGTATTATTCCTCTAGCTTGTACGGCATCCTATAATGCTCAAATAGGATCCCCATCATTTCTAATCTGTACTCGCACGTTCGGAATATATATATATATATATATATATATATCACTGATCTTTCATTCATTTTGATAGTGTCTTTAGTCACTTTCTTCACTTCTTTGATCATATACAAAACCATGTAAGATCATATACCAGTCTGATTTCTTCTCTTCAGCAGATCAGTAGTCTTCTGGACCTGAATATTTGACCCGTCTGATATGTCTTCTTACTTGGTCAAAATTATTCTAAGGGATTTCAACTAAGTTGTCTTTACATAGCTGATTTGAAGTTTTGGAAATCATCAAAACCTCCCTTAACTAATAAAATTCAGTGCACTCCATCTTCATCTTTATCCAACATGTATAATTGCTGATGGGATATTCACTTTTGCTGTTGATATTGCTGAAGAGATTGGAGTTCCACTTTTGTATTTTTGCACAAGTAGTCCTTGTGGGTTATGGACTTATTTTTGCTTGCCTAAACTTATTGAACTTGGGGAACTTCCTTTCGAAGGTGTGTGTGTCATGGATCAAAATTTTCATCTTTTTCATCGAAAATATCGGAAAGTTTTCATTTTTAAATCAGGCGAAATGAAAACAAGATGTAATTTCGAAACTATTATTTGCCTTGAACTCTGTTATTTTTCCTAATTTAGTAACTATTTTTACAGTTTTTTCTTAGTGTTTCCGAATAGTCTCGAAAAATTTTCAATATTTGACTGACCGAAACATACATTCGAAACGAAATTTTGATCCATGATATGTGTAAATTAAGTACAATTTTTTTAATTGGTTTAGTTGGTTTTTTGCTTTGATAATTATGAAAGTTGATTGTGCAGATTTTTGTTTATAAATATCTACAACCAGATCCTCTAAGTTTTATCGTAATTACTGAAACTCTTTATGGTTTTAAAAATGACAAGTACGTACATAGTATTTTTTGTAAATATTTTCACAAGTTATAATGGATATCCTTGTAAGAACTGTTAAACTATAGAAGGTGTCCTTGTAATTTTTAAACATCATAGGTATACTTCTAAAACGATTAAATCTCAGGGATCTGGTCGTAAATCACGATTGAGGCCTTTCAAACCTTTTTACCTTTATTTTTTTTTTTATGATTCAAGCCCTTATTTGGGTTTTTGGCATTTTAGGGTTTTAGCACTTTGCACCATGACTTAAAAGTTTTGACATTTTGCACCCTGAAAATATAATTTATTTGGCAATTTACACTCTAGTGTGTGTTTTAGTGAGAAAATTTATTGGTAAAATAGTAGAATAGTTATATTCATTTTTTTTAACTTTGCACCTTGGCGATATAGATTTTGCACTCTTAAAATATAGAATGTTGATATTTTGCACCCTAAAATTATAAAATATTAGCATTTTCACCCCAATTTAAATTTGTTGGCACTCTGCACCCTAAAAATATAATTTGTATGGCATTTTGCACCCTATTGTATTTTTCTTAAAAAAAAATAAACTCATGAATGTCGGCGACGTAGAGATAAAATGGTCATTTATATGCACAACAATCATAAACTTGTTATTCTAAATTTATTTTACTTTATAATAACTTATTTTAAAATTTTCTCTCACTAAAATTTAGATTTAAAAAAAGACATTGTCTTAATTTTATTTTCAAGTATCCTCTAGATTGTTCACTTTATATCTAAAATACACGTTTACATATCTAACATATTATTATATTACATGTTATTTATATAATTTAGATTATCATATTAAGTCGGGGTTGAAAATGTCAGAAATTATATTTTTTGGGTGCAGAGTGTCAATATTCTATATTTAGGAATGCAAAGTGTCAAAATCTATACTTTTAGGGAGCAAAGTGCCAAATATATACGAAAAAAACTATTATACCCTTCAATCAATGAATTTTTTTTTAAAACACACTAGGGTGCAAAGTGCCAAACTTTTAGTTATGGTGCAAATTGTCAAAATTCTATAATTTCAGGGTGCAAAGTGTCAAAAGCCCCTTATTTGGATATGGAGAAATGATCCAATTTAAGTTTGCTTCCTTATAACCATTGGGTATTGAATCTAGTAGAAGGAAATAACCTTAAATGAAGTAAATCGAGATCCAAATTCTTGTTGGAATGTGTCCATATAAATGTGTCAGAAAATATCTTAAAAGTGATTTCAATGATCGAGAACTATAACTAATTTAGGAACACTTTTACGTAAGAGAAAAATGCTAGAAAGAAGATTCCGAAGAGTTACATAAAAGTTTTATATTTTTAATTTTTACCTAAAATTTTGTGTCAAATCTGAAGATGACGTATTTGTATATAGAATGAAAGGAGTATATCATATTTTACGCGTGCTACTATATTTCAATAGGAAAATCAAGTTTTTTTTCCTATTTGGAGTAACAAAAAGTGGGCAACTATTAGTATCATAATTATTTGAGTACTTCCTAATTAAATTACAAAACTGTTTTATGTCTTACTTTTTGCATAGACGACAACTTAGATGAGTTCATATCATATGCACCTGGAATGGAAGGTATAATAAGGCGTTGCGATCTTCCCAGCTTTTGTCGCACAAAAGATAAAAATGATCGCGTACTACAACTTATCCATAAAGGAAATAAGCACATTCCACTAGCACATGGCCTTATTTTCAACATATTTCAACAACTCGAGTCACCAATTTTATCTCAAATGCTCAATATTTGCCCCAATATATATTCCATAGGATAGCTCCACACTCAGTTAAAGACGAAGCTTGCAGAAGAGAAAACTTCAAGTAATAGTATTTGGAAAGAAGACAAAAGTTGCATGTCTTGGCTTGATTCACAGCCCACAAAATCTGTTATATATGTCAGCATTGGTAGTCATGCAGTCATGACAAAGGAACAATTCTTCGAAATTTGGTATGGTTTGGTAAATAGTGGGTCAAACTTTTTGTGGGTCCAAAGGCCGGGTTCGATTTATGGGCTTGAACTTGAGTTTTATGAGATTCCTTTGGAATTTGCCAAAGGGACAAAAGAGAGGGGAAAATTGTTAGTTGGGCCCCACAAGAAGAGGTTTTGGCTCATTCTGCGGTAGGTTGTTTTTTAACGCATAGTGGGTGGAATTCAACCTTGGAAAGTTTGGTTGAGGGGAAACCTATGATTTGTTGGCCTTTTTTTGTTGACCAACAAGTGAATAGCAGGTATGTGGGGGAGGTTTGGAAAATTGGTTTGGATATAAAAGATACTTGTGATAGAGAAATAGTTAAGAAAATGATTAAAGAAGTTATGGAATTGAAGAAAGATGAGTTCTTGAAAAGGGCGGAAGAAATGGCAAAAGCTAAGGAGAGTGTGAGTGAAGGAGGTTCTTCTTTTGTGGATTTGGATCGTTTGCTTTAGGACATTAAGTTGATGAAGATAGCTGCAAATCATGATTAAGTAGTGTTTTAGGAACATTATTGTTTGGTTCTAATATATTGTATTATGGGATGATAAATTGATGAATCCTCTACTTAAGAAAGTGTTGTGTCGTCTTAATTATGTGTTTTAATGTTTTAAAATTTTAATTAAAGAATAATTACAGGGACCTCCCCTGAGGTTATGTGTAATCATCGTTCAATCCCCACTATCATAATTACAGGGCATCCTCTGACGTTTAAAAAATCTTACATCCGTTAGGCTTCCGTTAATTTATTGTTGACGTCATCATCCATTTTTTATTGAACTTCCAATTCTATTTGTGGAGTTACTATAGCTATTTTGATGGACAATTATGTAATTGTCATGTTTAATTCATATGAGGGTTTTCTTTGCAATGTGCATGTATGTATAAATAAATATGGGTACAAATGTTATAATTACATGAAATTTATAATTAGTTTATTAGTGAAACATATTATAAGACTAGTGATCTGATGCTGAGTTCGAAATCAGACTGGTTGATTTCAGCAGAGTCAATTCAGATGAGTTCGATTTGAATCAGTGGAGTGTTCATCAGCAGAGTGGATTCGATCAGCAGAGTAAAAGAGATCAGAAGTCATTCCAACGGTAATAAATGCACATGGCGTAATAAATGTTGCAAGGGAAGGGTATTAATGACAAATGATTGAAGAAGTAAATTCAATTACCTCGTATCAGCAGAGTGCATTTAATGCGACTGACGAATCCGTACAGCAGACCGTAAAGTGAACAGTTGGAGGGAGCCGTTTAAGGTTAAGGACCAACGCTCGAGGAAGATCTGAAATTTCTCTCTTTTCGACGGGCAGAATTCAAACCGCTAATATAAATAGTTCTGCATTGAAGAGTTGTAGATAATCACAACAACTGGGAGCATTCAACGATCAAATTCTCTAAGTCTCAAAAACTCAAGAACAAAACAACATCAACTTATTCATTTGTTTACAAAGCCGAGTTGAAGAAAAATTTCCAAACACTTTAATCTGAGTGATTTCTCTAACTTTGAGAAGCCTGCTATTGCTGCAAATAAATTCAAGTGTCACTTTAATCTGAGTGACACTTTGAATGCTGATGATATAGTCTCTCAAGTGTCAAAGGAGATTGATAATATAGAGCTACCCCTTGAGAGGACTGAATCAGAAGAGTTGCCTATGGAAAATTTTTTAAAAAGAACAAGAAGTTCCTTGGAGAATCCTGTTGCTGCAACTCTTACCCATACAAAAGTCACATCTTCTACCGTCAGAGAATATGCTCCATCCACTGAGAGACTAGTGGAATCATTAATGAAAGTTGGTGGTGTAAATAAGCTGACAGCAGAGGTGTCTGCACCTCATGAAGTGACTATGTCTGCTGAACCAATAACAAAGGAACCTGAAAACTGCCGCTGCCAGAAGGAAGAGAACTGGCAAGGCTAAGGTATCCCACTACCACACAAAAAGGAAGAAGTTGAGCTCAAAGTTGCTATGGAAGCCAGTAAGTCTGAAGTTGCTAAGATGATTGGGGAAGAGTTAGCTGCCAAGGAAGCAGAAGACTTGGCCAAAGTACTTGAGGCCAGTAAGAAAGATGCTTACGGCCCAAAAGAAGTGGAGAGATAGTTATTGGAGAACCAAAAGATAATTCATTTGAGTTATCTCGTCCTCAAGTTATAAAGAAGAGAAAGAGAGAGGTCAAACATGCGCTGGAGATAGTTAGGTCAAACATGCACTGGAGATAGTTAGGAGTGATTCTGCTGTCTTCGCTGGGTTTGAATCTGAATTGGAGAGATATAACATCTTGCTGCAATTTAAGAGTATCTTCCTTGCCGAGAAAATCATATACAATAGATGGAAGGACTACATGTTGAGCGAACCAAGTGAAGAACTCAAAACTTGGAAAGAGGCTTCTACTAAGGAAAGTTGGGTGTTGGATTGATTGCAGACCAACAATATCAAACAAGCATTGAATTCTGACTTTTTCCATGATAGAGTACATTACTATGTAAAGCTCATAGTACAAAAGAATCAACAGCTCTGAGAAAAACAATGACCAGTAAGCTTAGAAGGGGTAAAGACATCGGTGAAAGAGCTGTAAAAATTGCCATATGTGTAACCTTGGACATATAGGTTAAAAGATCAAGATATAGTCAGAGAAGCTCAAGTAAGATCTGAAATGTATAGTGAAGTTGCTTGGAGCCATTTAAGGTTAAGGATCAAAGCTTGAGGAAGATCTGAAATCTATTTGTCTTCAACAAGCAGAATTCAAACCGAAAGTATAAATAATTCTACATTCAAGATTTAGAGATAATCACAACAGCTGAGAGCATTCAACGATCAAATTCTCTATGTTTCAAAAACTCAAGAATAGTACACCACCAGCTAAGTCATCTGTTGACAAAGCTGAGTTGAAGAAACATTTCCAAACACTTAAATTTGAGTTATTTTTGTAACTTTGAGAGTTGTGCGAAGTAGATATCCATCTAAGTGAGTTATATTACTTCAAAGTATAGGTCTTCTGTGTGATTTCTTATAGTGAACTTGTGGCTTATTCATTTGTTGTAAAAGCGCAAGTATAGTTGTACTAGTTACTTAGTGTTTCTAGTGGAACCTAAATCTTTGTGATTTAGAAGAGTGACTAAAAGACTTCTCGTCTATATAACCACTATAAACATTTTTGTGCTTGATTACTTGCTTTTTATACTTGCATATTTTCATAAGAAAACAAACACTTCAATGGATAAAGCTTTTAAAAATAGGAATTTATAAAATTGGGGTAAAAAAACCTTTTGAAGATAAACTAATTTGAAAAACATACTTATTTAAATCCGCTCCATACAAGTTTAAAACTCTGAGTTTATCTAAACAGATAAGTGAAATAAGACGAGTGGTCTAACTTGTGTTGAATAAGGTAAATTCTGAATCAGATTAACTTACTCTATTGAAACGAAGTTAAAGAATTTTTTTAAAATGTACATAGGTCTATTCACCCCCTCCCCCTCCCTTTAGACCTCATTTGACCACTTGAGACCAACAACATCAATGTTTTTTCATTATGCTTTTACAATTAAAGTACAAGGAAAAATAAATAAATTATGATTCATTATAAGAAAAACATTGTATACCATAAGTAAAAATATAAGTACATTCAAATTTCATATTTAACCCGTAATTTTAATAATTTAAAAAAAAATCATAATTTAAATACAAGGATAAATGAATGAATTACGTTTAAAATAAAACCTCACCCCTACCCCCCACACCCATCCCACCTCACCCAATTTGGCACCACCCCGCCCATTCCCGTCCCCAACGCAAAACTCCTTCCAGGCTGTGCCGCCAACCTGGAAGGAGTCAGGCCGTCGCCGGCCTGGGTTGAAGGCCTGCGACGGCTTAGAGTTTTCCATCGCCTCCTGGGTTGAAGAACCCCTGTCGGGGACGGTACCGCACCATCCAAGCCGATGACACGGCCTGGAAGGAGTGGTGACGATAGGGACGACAGGGGTGGTGGAGGTCGAGAAGCGGTATGGTGCGGGTGGAGATGGGGATGGGGATAAGGATTGGGGATATATATCTATCTATATATATAATTATGACTTTTTTATTTCTATTCAAAATTAAATATTGTAAGGGTAGTATGATATTTTTGAAACGTCAATGGAGGTTCCTATAATTATAATAGTCCAAGGGGATTAGGCGGCAATTACACCTAACCTCAGAGGAGGTCCCTATAGTCATCCCTTTAATTAATTTATCACAAGAGGATTTCGGTAAACTGTAGTGTAAAGACCCATAAACCCTAAACATTCAACTTTACATTTCATCCTCATGCATCACTCAAAGACCCAAAGCCCGTACACATTCAACTTAGACATTTCATCTTCTCAAGTTCTGTTGCTAAGGAATCAATGAAAGCTTAAAGAAATTTGATGGGGTTTCAACTTCTATATCCATCTATAAATAGGATTCGATTGGTGTCACGTCAGAGTTTGGATAATATGTACAAAAGATCGAGAACTTAGTTAGGATGATTCCGATGGAGCTTTTTTTTATGCTTAAGTCAATAACTGATACTGAAACTTGCAAGTACATAATATAGTATAAACTATGTAATTGAGTTTTAGCTAGTACATTTGAACAAATTCTTTCTCCTAATTTTCTCTCGTTAATGTATTTGATTTGATATTTATTAACTTATATTCTCTCCCAAACATGAAGATTTAAAATGATTTCAGGTCATGTACTTGAACTTTTTTAACTCAATAACCTGTAAGTATAATTCAGGAAGTTGACAACCTTATCATAAATTAAAAGGACACCATCGAAACTGTATTACAATCCCTTATGATATTAGTGTCAGACGTTAAATGATGACATCATCTAATTTTTCAAATATTTTTCCAAATTTACTCTTGAACAATTCTGTAATATAATTTATAATACATGGGTTGTATTTATGATGAATTCATAGCCACCAACCTTGTCAAATTTCATCGAGTAATTTGGGAGAAATCATTGTTCAAAGTTAGGTTCGTAAAGAACCCTCGATCCGAAATTTTAAACTCCGATTTCTCTCTAAAATTTCAACCAAACTTATTGCAATAGAATTAGGTGTTCAAGGGTACAAGTTAAATGAGTTAATTTTGTACATCGTGACCGTCTGAGATCCGCCCGAAGGGACGACGCATTTCGCGTTTTAACCCTAATAGTTGGGGTTTTGGACTCAGGAAAAGTAAAGAAGGTTTGATTTCAAGTGAAGTAACGAAGGTTTATAGCTTGATTCGAGTTCGTTTTGTGTTCAATTTAATAGTGGTAACTTCAAGTCATTTCTAACCAAACCGAAGCGGTTCAACTTGATTTTTTGTAGACTGAACTTCAAATATGTAAAAAATGGTTTTTTTTTTTTTAAAATCGAACTGACGAGGAACCGAACTTTGGTCCGGTTCTTCCCGAATGCTCACCCTTAGGAAGAATTGGTGGTCAATTTTGAGATTTTTTGGTTTCATTTTAGGGTGGGTAGCAATATTGGTGGTCAATTTTGAGGTTTCTTGGTCGCAAGCTGGTGGAGAGACGTGGTGGCAGGGGGAGCGGAGACGAGCTTCCGCTGACAAGATGCTGGCGGTGGAGTGGCAGTGGAGACGGGGAGGGTGGGTGGATTGAGGATTTTTTATTTTTTTTATATTGTGCAAATATTGAAAATAGTCAAGGGCATTTGGATAGGTACAAACAATGTTGCCTTGCATTCAATATATTTTGTGGTAGTTTACAATTGGACCCCGAGATTTTATCATCTTACAAGGAATTTTCTGAGTTTTCAAATATTATAAAAAGACCCCCTCTAGTTTATACTATGTACAAATGCATACTTACATCTTCAAATCTTACAATTAAACCCCTACAATTTCTAAAAATATTTATAAAAAACTCTTTATAGGAGTATTCTTATAGTTTAAAAAAATTTAAGGGATTTTCTATAATTATGATAAATTCCCCTATTTACCTTCACGTGCGTACATTTTGTGAATATATATCTATGTTTATGAGTCTTGATACCTTTGAATTTCACAAAATTTAAGATTAGAAATTTGGAAAATATGCCCTTTTAGTCCATCGGTATTTTTATCGACTCGTAATTTTTTTATGTTTAAAAATATTAAGGTGGTGATGCGAAAAGATTACAGGGATAATTATTTTTTCCTTTTTTGAATAACTCTATTTATCAGATTTCAAAGCAAAGTATATTGCGTTCGTCATATGGTTATTTTGAGTTCATCTAAATTAGATTTTATATAAAATTTACTCCTTCAAATGGTACATTTTGTAAGTATCTATGTTTATTGAGTCTTGATACCTTTGAATTTCACAAAATTTAAGATTAGCAAATAGGAACATATACCCTTGCAATTGAAAAAAAAAAATCACTCTCTCCATAATTACTAAGAAACAAACTCCATGGAAAAGATTAATTCAAGAGAGCCTCAACTAGAGAAAGAATAGGCCGCCGTTCCCATTACCATTATATTATAAGCACACATCAATCCCATGCTTCAACTAGCAAACATAATTTACTCAAATGGATTTTCAATCACTATCATTCACCCAGAATGGATAATCCAACTAATTATCCACACTTCACTTTTCATCAAATCTTGTCCGAATACGATGAATATTCTTACTCATGCACCTGCAGTGACACACTGTCTCTTCTTACAATGCTTAATTTGATGGGTAGGATTGGGTTGTGTTCAAATTTAAATGGATAAGAAAAGAGCTTTTTTTTTACTAGATCAATTTATATACCCCCATTGATTGGGCAATCCTCTTTGAATGTAAGAAAGAGATTATGGAAAAATTGCCAAAGTGATAATTAAATTTAATTTGTTTAATTTGTTTGAAATTCAAATTTTGCGGACCATAAATTTGTTAAATGGACCAAATTAGCGGATATTTTTGTACTATTAATCCGTAGGATCTCCCTTGTTCAGTCTTTTGTGATGGAGGGGTATCATTGTCCAAACTTTGTAAACATTTGGCTCGTGATTTTTGAATTAATAAAACAAAGAAAAAAAAATGAGTACATTAAGAAATTCATTTAATAAAAAAAAAACATTCAATTACAGAAATTAGCTCAATATCTTCTTCTTTTCCTCTTCACTTTTATGTAACTAGAAAAATGCACACGCATTGTGTGTATCCGATTAATTACTATTTGATTTTTTTTTATAATATGTAATATTGTTTATTGCATGGTTTAATTTTGTCTCTTATTTTTTCAGCCTTCTTAACTTTCTCAATGTATTCAGTGTACTATTTAAGTTAGCATATTTACTATTCAACATATTTTCGATAATGTATACTAGTTTATATGGAAGAAAAATATAAGTTCAATTTTAAATAATCAATAAATATATTTTGTTATAAAATTAAAAGAATAACAAGCAAAAACTAAAATGTAATTGCTTGTTATTCTTTTAATTTTATAACACGTTATCAGCACGATTTCATCCTATATTTCATATCCAAATTAAACCATCACTTTACCCCTCCGAGAGAAAAAAGAAAGATTCATCACAGAATTATTCAACACATGATGAGGTGGCAAAATCTAGTAAACAAGCACAAGACATATCTTCGGGTATTAGGATTGTAAAATTTGTTTCATTTCTTGTTTAAGTCCAACATCACAAAATCAAGAAAAAAAACCAAAGATACGTACATAAGTAGTCTTTCCGAATTTCGTGTTCATGTTCGGCTCCAAATCGGTTCATATTCCTCAATACATATAGGTAAGATGAGTAATATTTTCTAATTTTAAATGAAATATGATTTATAATAAGATTTTGTATTTAAATAAAAATATATTAAATGATTATGTTTTCCTATTGGATCAATAACTTGAAGTTCTAAAAATTGATTTACTATGGATATGAAGCTTGTATGGCTGTATAATAAACTCATATTTGAATATTTGAGTATCTTTTATTTTAGGCCTCAAGCCTAGGTGACAAGGGCATAGAGCCCAAAACTCTAAAGTTATGATAAATTCAAACCTGAAGATTTGAATACATCTGGCTTTAATTCAATATATTGATTGACTTTGATTCAATGTATTGATTTTGAATCTTGAACATATATGGAGGCCAAAACTGAACGTGCATGAGAAATGAGAAGAATGAAAAACCATGATTTCTACTTGTTAAATTAAAGAAGATATCAATCTTTGAGTTGATGATCAAAAGCTGTTAAAAGATGTTAAATCAAAATATCTCTTGCAGTGCCTATTTATCGTTTATTTAATCAGTTAATAAAATTGAGAATTGATGATGATGCCTACTAACAGAATAGGCATTTTATGTAAATTTTTACAAATGGAGTACATGTTATTAAATTAACAAATATTTAATAATGCTTAGTTGAAGGCTTGTGAAAACTATTGGTTGGAATCCAATGAAATGCAAAGAGCCTCAAAATACAATATTAAAATGAAAATGAAAATGAAAAATTGATAAAGAGAAGGTAATGCTTCATTAGTAATTTCCTCCTTACAATTGATAAAGTGAAATTCCAATATATTTTAGTAAAGGGCCCATTTGTCTTAAAATATTTGGAGAAATTATTTTAACACCAAAGTTGAGATTGTTTCCACTTAAATAAAACTATATTCATGTGAATTGAACTGTCCCTATTATAGTCCAAGCTAAACGGCAAATTTAAGCTCGTGTTCATCTCTGGCATGAATTCATAATATGTTTTTAAGGCATGCATTTTATGGATGAATTTATGGATAAAAGCATGTGTTGCCATTTAGCGCTTTGAAAGGTCGAGATTTCTTGTATCGACAATTTGAATATTTATAATTACGGGACTAATACGGACTTGAATAAAAGGAGTAACTTTCTAATTACATTTTTCCTTAAAAGCTTACTATGAAAGTTTGCACTTAAAGTTGCGATATTTTAAACTAGCAAATACAGTCCACGATTAAAAAATTAGTTTTCAATTGAAACTATTTGGAGATATTACAACTTTTGAAATTCTAAATTCTTAATAAGTAGCAATATCGTGGAGAGATTTTAAGAAATACTATTAATTGAATTTTGTTAGTTGAACAAATGAAACATTGATGAAAAAAAAAGAAACTTCTATTATGATTGATAAGCATTCCTCGAATTGGATGCAAATGTGAATATAATGATTTATTCCTAGGAGTTAACGTACATTATTCATTCTCAGAAATGAATGGAATGCACATTAGATATTGACATGAATTATGCATGATCAATTTTTTATTATGTATTGTATTTCAAATAATGATTGCATAATACCACTCGATGCGAAAAGATATAGTGGTAAAATTTGACAAAAACAGTGCTATACAAATTGATTCTACAAAACGTCAAAATGACACTTGTTGAAATAAACATTCATCAAGTAAAAATGAATTACGACGATGTAAGTGACATTCTTGATGGTAATGATTGAACCACTTAACATTAAGTTTTGAATTTTGATAATTTCTATTGGGATAAGTAGAGCTAATAATGATAATTAAATATTATTGATTAATATGAAATTAAGTTTATGGCATAACATTTTTTTTTTGAATTTCTAATATAATTTATTATATTTCAACTATGCGTTTAAGTATGATTTGAGTGAATGGTACAATTATATGTGATAAAAGTGAATATACGGCAGTTCATATTTAAAATTAAGATTATGTATTATCATGCTTGAAATGTAAATATGATCTTCTCATGTTTTCTCAATCATGATTATAAAGAATTCGTTTACTTCTTAAATGAAAAAGGGAAACGTAGAAATATATATATGTAATTCTTTATGACTTTATTTGTATAAATTTATCTTATCTCATGTCGTGATTAAAGTAAACTGAAAACTGATTAATGTCATAATTATTGATTATATTATTTACCTAGTCATGAGCTATATGAGGTTATTTTGATATGATTCTTGAGTTTATGAATCCTTCATAATAAGTAAAGACTTATTATTTTGATTAACCTCATTTATTTAAGACTTCATATGGGGATTTTATAGAAAGAAATGTGTTTGTACAATTTAAACGCATATTACAATAAACCAGAAGTTTACTTACCAAAATAAATTATGGATAACCGGTTAGACCATCCCGGATAAAATATGATGCGAAAAAAATTATTGAGTGTTTGTATGGATCTTCACTGAAGAACTAGAAGATTCTTCAAATCAAAGAATTCTTTTTAGCTGCTTGTTCTCAAGATTACTAAATCATTTCAATTAAGAATGGGTTAGAATCTCCAGCATTTTTTAAACACATTCAATGTGATACACGTGGGCCCACTCATCCTCTATGTGGATTTTAATAGATGCATCTACTACAAATGTGACATGTGTGTTTCTTGTCAACCTGCAACCTTGATGTTTGCGGGATTATTTGAGCAAATAATTAAATTAAGAGCACACTTTTCAGATTATGTGATGAAGACGTCTTAATAATGCTGGTGAATTCATATATCTGACTTTCAATGGCTATTGAGAGTCATGTTGCCCATATTCATACACAAAATGATTTAGTAGAATTATAAATCAAACGCCTCTCGTTAATATCTTGAAAATTATTAATGAGAACAAAACATTTTGTTACATGTAGCAACGCTTGTGTACATCACGCCAACAAATAATGATAAATTCTCCCTGATGAAACTAACGTTTGGTCAGGAGCCAAACATTCCCCATCTTAGAATTTAAGGATGTACGACATGCATATATTCTAATTGCTCCACCACAACACACAAAGATAGGTCCTCAATAGAGGTTGGGAATATATTTTGGATATGAATCCCCATCCATAATAAGTATCTTGAACAAATGACTGAAAATTTATTTACGACATGGTTTGTCTAATGTCATTTTGATGATATAATATTCCTAACATCAGGGGGAGGTAATAAAGAGCTGATAAAATAAATTACACGAAAAACATTAAACATTATCTTCTTTAGATCCTCGAAAAAAATAGTGTACACTAGAAGTCCAGAAGATAATTATTTGCAACATATTGCAAATCAACTGCCAGATGAATTTACTTAATAGATAATACCCCAGAAGAGGTTCATGTACCTGAAAATAATAAAATAAAGAGATCTCTATAAGTTATGTCACTACGAGAAAAAGATGGAACCGAATTAAAATAGTTTTCGACAACACTTTTGCATATAATTATAAAATTAAATGAGGATCTTGAAATTAAATTTGTTATAAAAATGTGAACATATAAATGATTGGCCAAAATAGAAAGACGCAATTCAAGCAGGATTAAGTTCACTTTCAAAGTAGTTAAAACACCTAAAGGTGTAAAGCTGTTTGGATATAAATGGTTATTTGTGCGAAATCCAAATGAGAAAACTGAAGTCGTTATATATAAAGTACGACTAGTGGCACAAGGATTTTTGTAGAGACCCGATATTGATTATGAGGAGACGTAATCTCTTGTGGTGGATGCAATTATTTTTACATAACTTATTAGTCTGGTAGTACGTTAAAATCTTGATTTGCGTCTAGTGAATGCTGATACAACTTATTTATATGGCTCGCTCGATTTTAAAATTTATATGAAAATCCCTGAAGGGTTTAAATTTCATATGCATTTGAAAACTCCGGAGAAAACTGTTCAAAACGCTTGCGTAAATTTTTATATGGATTAAAACAATTTGGACTTATGTAGTCCAACTATATTATTGAATACTTGTTAAATGAAAGTTATAAAAACGATCCAGTTAACCCATGTGTTTTATGAAAAGATTGAGATCAGGATTATTGTTATATATATTGATGATATAAATATTATTGGAACTTTCGAAGAGTTTTAAAGGAAGAATTTGAGACGAAAGATTTCAAAAAATAAAATTTTATCTCAACCCACAAATCGAGCATTTAACAGATGAAATATTTTGTCCATAAATCAATACATACAGAATGGATTAATAAAGGATTTTATATAGATAAAAAGCTCAATGTTGGTCCCAAGTGGTCAGATGAGGTTTAGAGAGGGGGGGGGGGAATAGACCTCTTAAAATTTTAAAAAAAATCTTAACTTCAAAACTGTTGCTCAAAAGTAAGCAGACTAAGCTGTTACAGAACGGTAAGCTTACAAGGCTGATCGCGAACAAATCTTTGAACAGCTTTGTTGACCAATAGTCTGATAGTTACTTAGGCTGATTTTAGTCAAAATCAGTTTTAATACCAAAGTACTTGCAGCGGATTTTTAAAGTGTTTTTCACAAGTATACTCAGTAGTTTGAAAAGTTTTATCCCCAGTTTTATAAACTTCTTGAAATCTTTTTCAAACAGTTTTATCAAGTGTTTTATGCAATCAAAGAATTACGCAAGTAAAATGCAAGATAAAAACACAAGGATTTTTATAGTGGTTATATGGATGTAAATATCCTTTAATCCACTCTTCCAAGTCACAAAGATCTTGGGTTATACTAAAAACACACAGTAATCAGTATACTCTGCTTGTGCTTTACAACAAATGATAAGCCACAAGTTCGCAATAGGAAATCACATAGAAATTCCTACGCTCCGAAGTAATATCACTCACAAAGATGGATATCTACTCCTCACAACACTCTCTTTTACAGATTCACTCAGAAAATGTGTATTCTTTGAACTTCAACGGCTTCTGTCAACAAATGACTTCAGCAGACGAGTGAGCTGTTCTTGAGCTTTGAGACTTAGAAAATATTTTGCTTCGAATTCAATCTCTCAGTTGTTGTGTTGTTATTTTTTCTTCGTCTCTCTCAACTATTTATAATCACACTTTGAATTATGTCCTTTGAAGTAAGACAAAATTCAAATCACTTGATTTCTGGTCCTTAATTTCTGCGAATGACTCTCTGCACAGTGACAGTACTGCAGACTGTACTTTCTATCAGGCAGCATTAAATGCACCGAGCTGATACGAGTTATTTCTTCAATCATTTGCCATTAATAACCTCGAAATTCAGCATTTATTACTCCAGTGGCATTTATTACCGTTGGGACGACTTCTTGATCTTTCCACTTGGCTGATGAGAGTACAAGTCTGATGATGAACAAAGCTGATCTCAAACTTGAACAAATCTGATTTGAGTCGGCTGATATACACCAGTCTGGTTTCTTCTCTTCAGCAGATCAGTAGTCTTCTGGACCTTGAATATTTGACCCGTCTGATATTTCTTCTTACTTGGTCAAAATTCTTATAAGGGATTACAACTAAGTTGTCTTTACTTAGCTGATATGAAGTTTTAGAAATCATCAAAACTTCCCTTAACTAATTCAAATTCAGTGCACTCCATCTTCATCTTTATCCACCACTCAATCATTGAGGGCAATTTCATGGTCGTTTCAATCTTTGGATGTAATAAAAGATTATGTTTGTCCTCAAAAGGATCGAACAATGAAAAGTTTTGGGACCCGAAAGACCTTTATCCAAGTAAAATTGGAGACTTAATGAATCTTACTAATTCTACAAGCATGATTTAGCATTTTTGTAAAATGTGTGGATATTGTGTTGGCATCAGGGGGAGCGTGTCATTAATAATAATATGCACACTGTACTCTTTTTCATTCGTCCAAGTTTTTTTTCCCAACGGGTTTTTCTTGGCAAGGTTTTAACGAGGCAGTGTTACATGTTTATTAGCTCCATATGGATATGTACTCTTTTTTTTTTCCCCTTGTCTAGGTTTTTCCCACGGGGTTTTTCTAACAAGGTTTTTAACGATACATATTCCATAAGCAATGTACATCCAAGGGGGAGTGTTATAAAATGTGTTAATTTGTGGATGTCCATTGGAGTTCTTTAGCCATTTGAAAGGTCTTGCTACTTCTATATTAAAGATCATCTTGAAGACACCATATGAAGAGACTTGTAACTTATGATGTAACTATTAGCTATTGGCTCTTGGGTTCTTATATAGACCTATAAATAGAGGCTATTGTATTGTATTGTATGAAATGAATAAGAATGAATACTTTTCTTCTCTACAATTACATTTTAGTTTTTGCTTGTTATTCTTTTAATTTTATAACATATTTATGTTACTTTTGTATTCAATAAATTGGATTGATGCATAACCATTTCTAATTAAGTGCAAGCATTCAAATTTCACACACAACTTAACAGCAGAAATTAATCTTTTAGAATTTTATGCAAAAGAATATATACCGAGCAAATTTTATAACTTGTAATAAATAGTTCTCTACTTTGTAAGTTGTATTGATTAGTCTTCAATTTCTTTAAGGAGTTTAAATCTTTTATATTCTCATAGAGTTTGGCATGGTAAACACATGTACATAAGAGTTCAAAAAATTGTCTTCTCATGCAAAATTCCCGGTGAATTGAATCTACCGCGCGAGCAGGCACAAAATTTCTATACCACTGGTAATGCTCTTATTGTTCCAAAGAAAATCAAAGTTCAACTAAATCAAAGTGTTTCAAGACGAAGTTCAAATCATTCTTCACAAACTCAAATTTAGGCCAGTTTTTTCATTCAAGATCAAACAATTTTGATCTTGGACAAACGTTTGTGAAATATCGAAGTTGATCCAAAGAAGACCAAATTATTACCTTCCAAGACCAAGTTTCAACAATCACATTATTTGGAGATTATAATCAGAAGGTTATTAGAGATTGTACTCATCTACATTAAACCTTGAATTTGTACAATTATTTTGTGTTTAATATATTTTTAAACTTGAAATTTTATTTGTTACAATTAGTTTCCGTAAGCAACTTTCTAAGTTTATATCCTTTTAAACTTCACCAATATTATTAAGTCCGCCAATTTTTATTTATTATATTTATTGTTATTTTGATACAACAATGTCAATATTAAAGTAGACTTCTTTTTCTTGTAAAAGCATATGATTATCTAATTATTTTATTTATCATTTAAGTAGAGTATGTTAGTCATCACAAAAAAAAGGAAGAAATTCTCTTGGTCAACCCATACTTTTATATGTACTAGAAAAGTGCACGTACTTTGTACGTGTCTAGTTAATTTCATAAATAAATTTTATGAATTAAGCAAAATTAAGTTTATCAAGTCAAAAATAGTTAATGACTACTAATATTCAATTTCATTAATAAAAATGATGATTTTAAATTATTATAATTAAATATAATTGATGATTGATTTGTTCATAATATCTTGTAGATTTTTTTTTCCCATTTAAAAACACTATTTTAAGAGAACAATTTATTTATTTTAATTTGAAATAATACAATTTTTTGTCCTATCATGCCTATGTGTAGGAAGTCCAATCCAGTGGAGGGTAGGATCTAAGTAACCTTGTTTACATACCTAAGAAAGAGTGAATAGCAAATTAACTCCATGTGTTTTTTCAATAGACAATTTAACTCTCCGAGATAAATAAAAGGGCAAAACACGTCCCTGTGATATCCTACATAGACAATTTAACTTCATGTGATAAGAAAAATGGCAAAATACCTCTCTATGTTTTTATAAAAGAAGCATATTGCCTCTTTCTAAATTGCTCATTAATTCATAACACAGAGAGGTAAATTGCTTATTATTTCGTTTCACATGAAGATGAATTACCTATTTTTATATCACAAGGAGGTTAATTGTTCAATATTTCATTTCACATGTAGCAAAATTGCCTATTTTTATTTCATAGGGAGGTAAATTGTCTATTAGACATATCATATGGAGTTAAATTGCCATAAACCTCCTAAGAAATGATTCACCTATTTAATTCATTAGTTTAACCCACTTTTTCGCGGGTTTATCCCATCTTTTTACCGATTTTATTCATTTTGCATTGATTTAATATATTTTTTTCTCCAATTTTCCTGTTCTTCTATCGAAACTAACATATTCCATTATTTTTCCCATTTTTCGTCAATTTCTTTTATTTTTTCCGATTTAAACCTTTTTCTATCGGTTTCACCCTGTTTTTTTTGCTAAAACTATTTTTTTCTTTTTACAGTTTTCACTCGTTTTCCCACTAATTTACATGTTTTTTCACCTATTTCACCTCATATTTCATTGATTTCACATGTTTTCACTGACTTTACATTTGTTCCTCTATTCACTGATTTCACCATTTTAAACAATTTCATCGGTTTTTCACTAATTTCACCAATCTTATCCGATTTTCACGAATTTTATCCAAAGTTATGCGGATTCTCATGTATTTATCGATATCATGGACGCATCTTTACTGGCTTCAATCGTTTTTTTAACAACTTTTCAAGTGTTCACCAATTTCATCCAAATTTTATCATTTTCACATGGTTTAACCGACTCTTTTCGATTTCACCAATTTTCATTAACCGATCCCGTATTCCATGAAAAGAACTCCATGAAAATTTAAGTATCATCAATTTCATCAATTTTTCACATCACAAATACTTTTTTTTTTAGATTTATTTTCTATATATCATCCTCACTAATTCACTATACTAATATTCGTTATTCTAATGCACGGTGTGGTTTCTAGTGTTGATTAGCCTATGCATTTACGTGGAATTAGCTTTTATGTGGTTGAATATGAACTTTTGGAATTTCGATAGGAAATGATTTCTAAGATATATTTTTTCAAGTGGTAGTGTTTATGTAGAAGAATGCTTCTTCAAGTTTTTTCCTATTTTGTCATTTATAATAAAAATTAAGTAGGGATATATTAGTCTTCACAAAAATTTCATGAAATTTTATTTTCTGAACTCGTACTTGTATATAGATATAGATATAGATAGATACAAATAGATAGATAATGTCTCATAATCTAATTATACTTTTTGAATTTCTTTTACTTTTTAAAATCACATAAGGATATTTTAAACCGTATAAAAAAATTAAGAAATATTCATGTTTTTATAATAATAATAATAATATAATATAATATAATATATATAGAGATAGAGATAACTTAGGGCACGGATTAGGTTCCATTTAGTCTGTCACTCCAATTATTTATGTAATAGTAAAAGCATTATTGATCAACGAAATCATGATTGTGCCTTCTTAAAAACTCCATGATCCTATTTCAACAATTTCAGCATATCTACAATTGGTAGGGCTCTCAAGTCTTAATTAAATTATCAATTCTTGTTAAATTATCAATTCATGTACTTCTAGCTAGTCACGTATGCACATTTTTGTCTTTATTCTTTAATCATATTAATCATTCAAAAGGTACTACACTTAAAACATTATGTTTTTTAAGTGCCCGTGACACATACAGGCACTTTTCAATTTTCTTTATCCCTAATTATTGGGATTTTTTTTTTCACATCACATCTTTTCACAAATCATTTAAGTTGAAGCTCATTGTCCATTACATTTCAAGTTGAGTGTTCTTGTCTAAGTTTCAGAGTATTTAAAAAGACAAACTTCTTAAATTTAAAAGAACAAATCATATCCAGAAAAAACATGAGATATTGATTCAAGGTTTTTTGAATGAAAAAAAATTAAGAGAAAATGCAAAATACTCTCACGTATTATCAGTAAACATGGACAAAATTTTAATGTGAAATTTTTATTACATCAAACTCCCTTGTACTTTCAGATTCTCCGCACAGTCTTCCTCTAATTAGTTATTTGTCTAGCTTCAGTAATTTATATTTAATATACCTAAATTAGCCTTAGACATAAGGAGATATATGTTAAGTTTAAAAATTACAAGGATATTATATGTTAAGTTTAAAAAGTAATATGAGATTTTGTATCAAGTAAAATTAAAAAACCAACGAAAGTGGGGAGATTCTTGTAGAGAATTTGAAAATTAAAAACAAGAGAATTTAATGCATTAAAAGTTTCACATGTTTCGTACAAATTTCGCGTAATACAGTTGAGTATCATACATTATTCTTATATTTTTAAGTGCGCAAGAGGCTTTTATTTTATTGGAATAGAATTTTAAACATGAAATCGATTAAATATTTAAATATTTCCAATCCTAAAAAGAATAAAAGAACATGGGATTTGTTTTTACGAGGTTTTGGAGAAGATGATTATGTAACAACTCCGATTTTTAAGGTATATTAACTTTCCCAATAAAAGGGGAAATTAACACACACATAAAGAGAGAGAGGAAAAGGGAGCATCGGATCCCCACTATTTTCATGTCCAAGAAACTGTCCCACACATATAAGAATTAATGGGCAGAAAACACTGCACATTTCTCTCCCTTTTGCCTGAAAAAATCGTACCACAAAGAGAAACAAATTGTTTGTGAGAAAAGTATTACATGAAAGAAATCGTGAGGTTCTCATCTTCTTGGAAGAATAAAATATGTCCAAATTCATTAGTCTCATACACAATATTTTACCAAGTGTTGATTTCCATATGAAATGGTGTATTATGTGCTAACGATCAAGATTAATTAAAATTACTAATAGTGGGCTCGAATTGTTTTGTTGTATTAAAGTTCCTCATCATTAATCAAGGATAAAATCGTTTACCCTTTGATTAGAAATGACGCCACATCATTCATTTGATCCCACTATAAATAATACGGTGATGATGTGGTATTACTTCTAGCCACAAGGTGTAGGAATTTTTACTATAACAGATTTAGGTAAGAATTTTCCCAAAACTTCGCCGCAATGCCCATACCTAATTTTTTGAAATGGATGAATCCTCACTTAATAATCCTGGAAAACATGGTATTGGCGGAATCATCAGCGATTCAGAAGGAACATATAGTTCGAGCTTTAGAGCTTATATTGGTACTACAACAAATCAAATGGCCGAAATGTGGGCTTTGCGAGAGGGATTACGTACAACTTGCGCGAAATTTAGATATTTTTTAATTGATTATAAAAACAGACTCACTTTCATTATTTCATGCTATATGCAGGAGACAAGCTTTACATCAATCTCCTCCAGGATTTTGACTGAGCTTTATAAGTACATATCACCTTCTATTACTTCTATTACAGGGAAGCAAATGCAGACGCAAACATCTTAGCAAAATAAGGATCCTCTTCTGCTCATAGCAATGTAAATATATTCTGGGATTCCTGCCCTGACCGTCTAGTGGATCTTTTGTTTTTGAATTTATAGTCCAGTGTAAATAGAGTGGTTGTTGTAATTATATGGATGGATACCTAATTAAAAGGTTGGAATCCATAGATATTTGTGTTTTATCAGCCTGTTGATGGAAAATCCGTGACGATTGGAAATTCAAGTGGTGCAAAAGTGTTAGGGATAGGACGCGTGGACTTGAAGTTCCCTTCAGGGCGCATACTATCACTACAAAGGGTGCATCATGTTCCAACGATCAGGAGAAATATAATAAGTGGTTCTGTAATAGTTAGGGAGGGTTATGAAATGAAATTTAAATCCAATAAAGTCGTAATTCTGTATTATGGGACTTTTGTTGGTAAAGGTTATTTAGATGATGATTTATTTAAATTAAGAGTTGAAAATGTTGGTTCTAATAAATTTTCTGAATTTCCTGTTGTGAATACAATTGAATCTTCTAATGTTTGGCATGATAGATTAGGACATTTAAATTTTGGTTCTGTTAAACGGATGATGAATTTAAATTTAATCCCCAAACATGAAATAAACCACAAAGACAAATGTCACATTTGTGTTGAAGCAAAACAAGTAAGAAAGCCATACCAATCGGTTGAAAGGCATTCTGAAATACTTGATTTGGTTCATACGGACATTTGTAAATTCAATGGAATTTTAACTAAAGATAATAAGAAATACTTCATAACGTTTACGAATGAAGCTGAAACTCAAACTGGTAAGAAACTTAAACGGTTAAGATCAGATAGAGGTGGAGAATATGAGTCTAATTTGTTCGAAGAATATTGCCGAAATTTTGGCATTATTCACGAAGAGACTCCTCCATATTCCCCTTCATCGAATGGGACAGCAGAACAAAAGAATAGAACTTTTAAAGACATGATTAATAGTTTGCTTTTGAATTCTGGATTGCCTAAATATATGTGGGGAGAAGCTTTGAAGACGGCTTGCCATATTCTGAATAGAGTTCCTCTAAAACATAATGAAAGTACTCCGTTTGAATTCTGGAAAGGCAGAAAACCTAGTTTAAAATACTTTCGTGTGTGGGGTTGTCTTGCAAAAGTTCTAGTTCCAGAACACAAAAGAAACTGGGTCCAAAGATTGTTGATGCAATCTTTTTAGGCTATGTGGAAACAAGCTATGCTCTCAGGTTTCTAGTTATAAAATCAGAAATTCCTGGCATAGAGGTTAACACAATAGTTGAATATCGTGATGCTACGTTCTTTGAGGACGTATTTCCCATAAAAAGGGGAATTCCCAATGAAAATTCTTTAGATTCAACCCTTACATCTTCATCAATTCCTGACACATGTGGAAAAGATGACAAATGTGGGGGTTAATCCAAGTAGTTCTGATTCAATACCGATTGAATCAGATGAACCTAGACGGAGTAAGAGAGCTAGAATTGCCAACGATTTTAGAAGCGATTTTATCACTTACAACATCGACGGTGATCCTGTAACCTTCAAAGATGCAATGACTTCGAAAGAAGCAAAGCATAGGAAGGTATATGTCAAAAGTGAGATGGACTCCATTGTATCTAATGGGACATGTGAACTAGTCGATCTCCCTCCGGGGTGTAATACGATTGGATGTAAATGGATCTTTAAAAAGAAATTTAAATCTGATGGAACCATAGATAAGTTTAAAGCCAGATTAGTGGCCAAAGGGTTTAGGCAAAAATAGGGAATCGATTTTTTCGATACATATTCCTCTGTTGCTCGTTTGACTACAATCCGGGTGCTAATAGCTCTGGCCTCTATATATGATTTCCCGATTCACCAGATGGATGTTAAAACAACATTCCTATATGGTGATCTCGAGGAGGAAATCTATATGGATCAGCCAAAGGGATTTGTAGCTTCTGGAAATGAGCGAAAAGTTTGTAAGCTTGTTAAATCACTATATGGTTTGAAACAAGCTCCTAAAAAATGGCATGAAAAATTCGATAAAACTATTTTATCTTTTGGCTTCATTGTAAACGATAATGATAAGTGCATCTACTGTAAAGTTAAAGGTGATAAATGTTTTATGTCTGTATGTTGATGATATTCTATTGATTGGATCTAATATTGAGATAATAAATGAAACCAAGTCATTCTTAAAGAGTAAGTTTGAAATGAAGGATATGGGTGTAGCAAATGTAATTCTTGGACTCAAGTTGACTCGGTCAACTGAGGGTATAGCAGTTTCTCAATCTCACTATATTGAGAAGATAATTGAGAAATTTGGCTATAAAAAATGTAAAATTGCCAAAACACCATATGATCCTTCAGTAGCTCTCTTTAAAAATGAAAGTGGTGTTCATGTATCTCAGTTAAGATATTCACAAATTATTGGAAGCTTGCAATATCTGGCAAATGGCACGAGACCAGACATTTAGTTTGCAGTCTCGAAGTTAGCAAGATATACAAGTTGTCCAAATCGAACCCATTGGGAAGCTCTTGACCGGGTACTTAGGTATCTGAAGGGCACAGTATCACTATCTCTTCAATATGGCAGGTTCCCTGCAGTACTTGAAGGGTATAGTGACGCTAGCTGGATAGCCAAGAACTCCGGAAGCAATGGGTGTACGGGTTACGTTTTTACCCTAGGTGGGGGCACTGTCTCCTGGAAGTCAACCAAGCAAACCTTGGTGACTCGGTCTACATTTGAGGCCGAATTATGTACTTTAGACACGACAGGGACTGAAGCTGAATGGCTACATGGGTTATTGATCCAATTACCCATGGTTAGCATGCCTCTTCCAGCAGTTGTGGTGCATTGTGATTCTCAAACCACAATTGCAAAGATTAAAAGCCAAAAATATAATCAAAAGACCAAGAGACACATCCAAGTTAGACTAAAGTCTATAAGGGAACTTGTGTCTGATAGGGTCATAGTCGTTGACTTTGTTGGTACCAAAGACAATGTGGCTGACCTTTTAACTAAAGGACTTGATTTGTCCTTAGTACAGAAATCCAGGCTGGGGATGGGACTGAAAGTCCTAAACTGATATAAAAGCAGTGGCAACCCAACCTACCAAGTGGAGATCCCACAAGGAAGGTTCAATGTGGTATAAACAAACTGCTGGGTATATAAAAGTTGCTCATAATTAAGATTGATACTAAGTATCTGAGTCTATCCCCTGATATACCTGATAGGAGCTGACTACTGCTAATCCAGTAAGTGTATTAACACTGAATTAGGTCAAGTCTATAAGACGGGATGCTAGCAGTACGTCCTGAGACGCTCAACTAAGTGAATGTAGTTGTTTGGCCGCGACTAGAGGAAATAGGGTTATTCCTCAAATAACATTCATGATACAGGATCAGGACACATGGCCTATAGTGTCAAACCTAAAGATTAACACATAGCAAGTAACGTGTTGTTACCAATGGACGCTACCACTTCAAGGTCCAAATTCAAGGCTTAGATCTATTTGTCCCTGTGGCTGCATAAGTTGGATAACTCAGGCAGTGGTTCAAACCGGAAGGTACCATTGCTGAAAGCACATTACGGTAACCCTAATAGATTATTTTTCTATGGATTTGTGGGGGATTGTTGTAATTATATGGATGGATACCTAATTAAAAGGTTGGAATCCATAGATAAAATGTAATATATAAAGTGGGGAAATTAATATTCAAATAAGATAATTTGTATGTGGGCTTGTCCTTCATTGGTCTAAGACTAATTGACAAATTATAAAAGCCTTGTGAGGAAGTTGAAGAGTTTCAAACTCTTAATTTGTCCCACATTGACTTTTTATATTTGTGTGTACTAGTATATATGAACTTAAGTGTTTAGACTTGGTATAAGTCTTTACAAAGGGGGTCATATGAATACACCACACGTGCCCTGCAGCCCGCCTGACCCGACTCGGCTCGGCTCGGCTCGGATCTGATCTGATCTGGACTGGTCTGGTCTGGGCTGGGCGTTTGGGCGAATTGTCTCGTCTCGGATTTATCTTTTTGGAGGAATTTCGAATTAAAATTTTAATTAATTTGAAATTCGAAATTGAACAGTCTCAAGATTAAATCTGCAGCTAAAACTTTACAGTTACGGAATTAAATTGAGAAAAACATTTCAGACGTTTTATTCACATTTATTGGTCGTTTTTGTTCAGATTTAATGGCCAAAGGCTCCCCCAGCACCTATATATATGAGTGCATTTCTGTTTTCAGAAACACACCAACACAAAGCATCTCTCCTTCGAAAGCATTTATGAGAAAAATATCTCTGGGTTATTTTTTGCTTCTGAGTGTTCTTCGAGGTGGGATTTCTGCTACTGTGCAGTGGAGGAAGTCCTGTAGCCAAATTATCCTGGAAGAAGTGTTCGTGATTCCCAATTGCACCGGAAGTGGGTCGATAATTTCTTCAAGGCAAGCAGAATCATTTCTGTGATTTGGTTTGGATCAATTATGTTACTATACAGAATTGTGAGATAAGTTTGTTTAAATTTATCTGTTCGATTATTTAATTAATTATTTTTTCCTTTACTGTCCAAATTGGTTTGTTTGAATTTAGTTTCGATTTGTATTCACATTTTTGATAATCTTAAAACTGATTTTCCAACAGTGGTGTCCACTCGGTCTCCTAATAACATGTCCAATCCTTGAGCTGAGTGGTTTATAATATGATTTTCTGAGTGAATTTACGTGGGAACTAAGGGACTTGAGACTTATCATTTTTTGTAAAAGCTGAAGTTGTACTGAGTTACTAAATGTTTCTAGTTTAAAATAAATTTTCGTGATTTAAAAGAGTGGAATAAGAGGTTTTCTGCCTGCTAAACCACTTAAAAATTCCTCGTGTTCTCTTATTATTATTTGCATTGCATATTTCATAAGATTAGTAAAATGTAAAAGAGAAGTCTTTTAACTTAAGGAATTTCTAAAACCAGGGGTAAAACTATTCAAGTTTTAAATTGAATTGAAAACATACATTGACATATCTAATGCATCATTGTTTTTAAACTCTGATTATTTGAGGTAGATAAGCAAACTTAGTCAAGTACTCTACCCTGCTGATAAACTTAGTGCAAAAACAATCAAATAATCTTATCTTGCTGATAAGCAAACTCTACTTAACAAAAGAGAGAATTTTTTCTTAGAAAGGTTAGATGTTTATTCAACCCCTCTCTCTAGACGTCATCAATATCCCGTGGGACCAACATCATCTCTCCAATAGAGTCATCCATTTTTATCTGCGGCTCTGATACAACTTCTTAAGGAAAGAAAACTAAACTCGTTTGGTAGGACCTAATAGGGGGTATTAAGTCATATTATATAAGTTAATATGGCCTAATACAACGTTTGATGACATTGCTCTAATACAGGGTCAAATAGATTAAATCCTTACAACCCCGTATTAAGACTAGATTATAATCCGGGTGAATGTGGATTAGGTAAACTGTCACTAATAACCTCAAATTTACATATTTCCTTTTTAACATATCATTAAATATCATAAATACTTCTCAAAATTTTGAAAATATATAAAATATATATCTAAACCCATAACTCTACAAAACATATTACGGTAGATTGTTTTTGTTAGTCCCAAGTGGTCAGAAGAGGTTTAGAGGGGGGGGGGGGGTGAATAAACCTCTTTAAAAATTTCTTCCAAATTTTAACTTTAAAACTCTTCTCTAACTGAACAGACTAAGCTGATCAGAGTAGTAAGTTACAATTCTGTTCGCGAACAAATCTTTGAACAGCTTTGTTGACCACTCGTCTGATTGTTACTTAGCTGATTTTGTTAAAATCAGTTTTAATACTTAGAGTACTTGCAGCGGATTTTTCAAAGTGTTTTTCTCAAGTAATCTTAGCAGTTTGAAAAACGTTTCCCCAATTTTATAAATTCCTTTTAAGTATTTTTCAAACAGTTAACTTAATGTGTTTTATGCAATTGAAAAATATGCAAGTAAAATGCAAATAAAAACACAAGCAATTTTTATAGTGGTTATATGGATTTGAATATCCTTTAGTCCACTCTTCCAAGTCACAAATATCTTGGGTTATACTAAAAACACACAGTAATCAGTATACTCTGCTTACGCCTTACAACAAATGAACAGGCCGTAAGTTCGCAGTAAGAAATCACAAAGAAATCCTACTTCTCTGAAGTAATATCACTCACTTAGACGGATATTTGCTTCTCACAACACTCTTGTTTACAAAATCACTCAGAAGATGTATTTATCTTTGTTCTTCAACTTCGCTTTTCGTCAACAAATGACTAAGCTGATGAGTGAGCTGTTCTTGAGACTTAAAGAATTTTGCTTCGAAAATTCTCAGAGATTGTGTTGCTTTTTTCTTCTTCGTCTCTTTCAGCTATTTATACTTGAGGTTTGAAAAATGTCCGTTGAAGAGAGACAGGATTCAAATTCCTCGAGTACTGGTCCTTAATTTCCGCGAACGGCTCTTTTGCAGTCTGTCCGTACTGTGAACAGTACTATTCTGCAGGCAGCATTAAATGCACCCAGCTGATGCGAAGCAATTCTTCAATCATTTGTCTTTAATAACCTTGTACTTCAGCATTTATTACTCCAAGGGGCATTTATTACCGTTGGGAACACTTTATGATCTTCTTCACTTGGCTGACGAAAGTGCAAGTCTGATGGCGAACTCGGCTGATCTCAAACTTGAACAAATCTGATTTGAGTCGGCTGATCTTCATCAGTCTGATAACTTTCCTTCAGCGGATCAGAAGTCTTGGACCTTGAAAATTTTGACTCTTCTGATGTCTTCTTGTACTTAGTCAAAATTCCTTGATAAGTTTATCAGCTAAGTTACTCCATACTTAGCCAAATATGAAGTTTTGGAATGCATCAAAACCTCCCTTATCAAACTTCCTTTAGTGCCTTCATCTTCATCCTTATCCAACAATTTCCCCCTTTTTGATGATGACAAAACTTCAGCTAAGTACCTGTTAAATACCTAAACTAAAGAATGTAATCCTCAAAAATTTTCTGAGATAGAAAATAGTATGTTGGATTGAACTTGTCTTTTTATTGATATTGAAAAAGAATTACAAGTACAAGTTCATCAGATGAGAATTCTGAAGAATAGATAAAAGTAAACTGATTACAATGATTTTACAATTTTTAACTGTCAGCTTCTTCATCTGATCCTTCAAGCACTTCTTCATATTCATAAGATGACTCTTCGTCATCTTCTTCATCATCAGCTTCCTCATCCAAGATTGCTTTGGCAGCTTCCATCTTCTCTTTGAGTTGCTGTTCTTTGATTAGCTCCATTGCTTTCCTGGCTGATTCAGTGTTCTTGTACTTGGTAGTTTCTTTTTCAGTCTTTTCTTCTTCTTCTACCTTTCCAAGTTTCTCAGTCTTGGCAGCAGTGTCTTCAGTCTCCTTGGCTTCATCAGTTGCAGCAGCAGTTTCCTTAGCTGGTTCTTCCCTTTTATCTTCCCCCTTTTTGTCATCATCATATTTGATGACATTAGAAGGTACAACAGCAGGGTTGAGAGCAACTGTTGGAATCCTCATTTCAGCACATAGAGCCTTCAGATTTTGATTGACAATATCATGACTTGCTGTAAGATGATGAATATCAGTGCTGATGATGTCAGTCTGATCGTTGAAGTAGTCAATGTTAAGGGTTTATAGTTGCAATTTCATTTTGAACTTCCTGTGAAGCTTTTGATACTTCTTGCAACATCCCTAAGTTGATTTCCTTCTCTTCGTTACTGACTTGAATGAAGGTTGCAGTTAAGTCTGCTATTTTGTGCTCAGCTGTCTTCAATGCAGTATGAAGGTGATTCACATCACCCTTCACATCTTCAACATTTTTATTCAATTCTCTTAGGTTGTGCACTAACTGCTGAGAGTGATCTTGAGGGATTGGGAAACTGTCAATCTCTTTCTTGATAATTTCAGCAGTTGACTTCTGAACAGTTTCCAGCTGAAATTTGTTGGACTCTGCCAACTCTGTTCTGAGTTCATTCTTCAGCTCCTCCTTGACCTTCATCAGCTGCTTACTATGCTTCTCTTCCAATTCCTTCATAGAATTTTCCATCAATATCTGGAAAGCTTCCATCAGTGATGAGTGTTCATCACCTGATGAAGCAGAAGCAGCAGCATCAGCTTCCTTCTCATCAGTCGCCTGTTGAACAGGGACTTCTTCCATATCTGTCATCTGATGATCTTCAGAAGTCTTAGCTTGCCACTCAATAGCTAAGGACTTGTCAGCTTCATTCTTTTTATCAGTGACATCATCGTAAAACATGTTAGTGATTGTGCCATCATCATTGAAGCATGTTGTCTGTCGGATCTGCCTCACAATGATCCAAGGGTTAACAGGAGCATTGTTTCCCTTTGGCACTTCACTGTATTCCTTTACTTCCTTGCCAAAAATTATTTGCTGAATACTTGGCAGCAGTGGCAAGTCACTTGAGCATCCCTGCTGATATTTTGACCTTTTTTCCCATCTCTTCAAGGCGGTCATAACAGCAAATTTGATTGCCCTTTCTTCAGCATCTTCAGATTTTCTCTTCTTATCAGGCAAGGTGCTTTTGATCTTCTTGGCCTCCTCCAATGCAAAGTCTTTTGCATAGTTATGCATGACATTTCTGACATAGCTGGGATCCAAGGCCTTCTGAATGGAGTTTGTTTTTAACCAATTTAGAACCCATTGTTCTTCATCAGCTAACTCCTTCAGATTTTGGAGTTCTGCTATTGACTTGTTCAACCTGTTGTCTCTCCAACTGATGTATCTAGGTTTCTCCTGATTGAACAGAGTCTTCAGCATGAGCTTTTGATCATAGTATGCCAAGGACTTCTCAAACTTCTTGAAGATCTCCTTATCAGCATACACTATCTCAAAGGCTCTTCTAACTTCAAATTTGTCCTTTGACTTGATCTTGGCAGCAGGCATTTTGAGCTTTTTCTCTTTATTTCCATCTTTGCCCTCTCCAATTTTGATGCCTCCTCAATGGATAGGTCCATAGGCATCAACTTTGCTCATTTCGATCACCATAGCCATTTCAGCATCTTCAGCAGCTTTTCTCTTTGCCTCAGACATTTTTCTCCTGGCTTCATCCTTAGCTTCTTGAGCTTTGCTTAGCTCAAGTGCCTTCTTCTCTTCCAACTCTTCTTGTTTCCTTTGTTCAGCTTCCTCCCTTGCTTTCTTGTCAGCTTTGGAAATTTTCTTTTTCCTCGGCACTATTTTCCTTTTTCCTTTATCAATTGGAGCAGGAGCTGGTCCAGCAGATGATATGGGAGCAGCAGCTATAGGATGGATGATTTGGACATCTGGATCATCCTGAAGTTGAGCAACCTCAACTGTTGGTGAGACTTGACTTGGCTGTTGCTCATCAGCTTTGTCAGTCGCAGCAGTCTCGACTGTTGTAATAGGCTCAACAGGTTTAGCAATCTTTTCAGCATTTTCAGGGTCTTCCCTAGCCACATTTTCTAGTTCCGTGGGTTCTTCTATGAAAGTCATCTGCTTTCTAGCAGACTTTTTGGTTCTTCCTTCACGGTAAGTAGAAGCAGCTGTATCCCTCTGTTGACTTCTTGTTCTTTGAGAGATACCTTCAGCGGATCTCTCTGCTGATGGAGTTCTTGATGGTGATGCAGGGGATCTAGTCCTTACATCAGCAGTTATCTTTTCAATAATTTTAGTGGCTTCAGCAGCAGAAGTCACTTTCTCCATCTGCTTGGTTTCTTTCTTTTTAGTCTTATCAGCAGCCTTCTTCTTTTTGGTCTCAACAGCTAAGCTGGCTGTTTTGACTAACCTTCTTTGCCTTTTGGCAGGAACCTCCTTTGGTCCCTCATCATCAGCTTCCTCAGGCTCATCAGCCTTCCTCTTTTCAACTGGTAGATATTTGTTCATGGCTTTGGACTTGTGAATTTCCTTGCCATTTGTCATAGTGCATCCCAGATGTGACAGTAGGTAGCTGAGATTTATTCTGTGGTTGGTGTGAGGTTCTTTTCCTTTCTTCACTTCAAGGAATTCAGCAAGGATGTACCAGATAATCATGGACCAGTTGACTTCCAATCCATAATAAATAGCAGCCATAATGTTGTACCTCTTCATAGTAACAGCATCAAGGGAAAAGGTGCAGTTTTCCATTAGCTTTGACACCATATCAGCCATCCGCTGATACTCGTCCTTCAGCTGTCTCTTCCTGATATTCCCAGACAGTATTTCTCCTTCCTTGGCGCAGATCGCCCAAAACTCTGGTGTTTTGCTTCAGTCAGTACAGTGACATCATGACGTCCACTGTTACGAAGCCCAAATTGTTCGTGAAGAACGGTGGGAGTGATGACAACAGATTTGTCACCAAGTGTAGCAATAATCTCCAACTTATCGAAATCAACCTTAGCCGTCTTGTAGTATTCCATAACCTGGTCAGTCCAGATTATTCCTTCATTGTACTCCATGAAGTTCACCAAAGTTGCAGATTTAAACTTCTCCAGAAGTTCCTTCATCAGTTTTGTGCCAGATTGGTAATAGGAATCATACACAAGGTACATGCCTTCAGCAGCCATTGCGGATCTGTAGAGATTAAAAAAAAAAACGAAGTGATTTTTGCAGGAAAATTGCTCAAATTTCTCACAAGTACTTTTGAAAATCTGGTGTGCGTAAAGAACTACACGACTGATCAGATTGAGATTTATAGAGTTGGGGTATGTCGGTTTCCGTGATATCCGCCAACCGTTAGATCCGTTTTTCTGTCAGTGCTGATCGTGCGGCGTCAGTTACGACCTTTCAAATTCAAAAGATATTTAATGAGGAGCGGGAATATGTACCGCCCGATAGTTACTTATGAAAGCGTGTTTTGAATAAAACGTTTTAAATAGATTCGCTTTTATTCAAGTAATCAGATGAGTAAAGTAAATACTTATCTGATGGACTACTGTCCTGATGACAATGCTGTTATCAGAGAATGCCAATAGCTGATAACCTTCCTCAGCTGTTTGTCAATCCAGCTAGATAATATAATTTTATTCTTCGATATTTGAGTCTTCTGTTGAAAACATAACTTCAACTAACTGACATTAACAAATTTCATCTTCAATTCAGAAGTACCGCTAGTCTTACACGTTCCCCCTGAGTTTAAGAATTCATAAGTTAACTAGTCTGTTGAAAGTTAATCCTTGAAGATAACAGTGATGAGTAAGCTGTTGAACTAATCTTCTGATAAGTTCCCCCTCAGCTTATGCATCCAAATTAAGTAATCCTAGCTCAGCTCTTAAGGTTGAAAACCTTACTTCACTTAAAGGTTTAGTGAAAATGTCAGCAATTTGATTGTCAGTATGAACATACTCAATCACAACATTGCCTTTTTCCACATGATCTCTAATGAAGTGATGCTTGATCTCAATATGCTTAGTCCTTGAATGACTTGTAGTATTCTGAGTAAGTGAGATTGCACTTGTATTGTCACAGTAGATCGGAATTCCACTGATTTTGATGTTGTAATCTTCTAGTTGATGCTTCAACCATAATATCTGTGCACAACAAGCTCCAGCAGCTATATATTCAGCTTCAGCAGTAGATATGGATACTGAAGTCTGTTTCTTACTCATCCATGAGATCAGACGACTACCTAAGAACTGACAGGCACCTGTTGTGCTTTTTCTGTCAATCTTGCAGCCAGCAAGGTCTGAATCTGAATAACCAATAAGCTCAAATCCAGATTCTCTAGGATACCACAATCCCAATTCTTGAGTGCCTTTAACATATTTCAATATCCTCTTGGCAGCTAAGAGATGAGATTCTTTGGGGTTTGATTGGAATCTTGCACAGACTCCAACTGAGTACATTATGTCAGGTCTGCTTGCTGTTAGATATAACAGTGACCCTATAATGCCTCTGTATTTGGTTATGTCCACTGATTTGCCATCTTCATCTTTATCCAAACGAAGACTTGTAGTCATAGGAATAGTAGCAGTAGAACTAGTTTCCATACCAAATTTCTTGAACAGATCTCTTGTGTATTTAGCTTGATTTATAAAGATTCCATCAGGCAACTGTTTAACTTGTAAACCAAGAAAATAGTTAAGTTCTCCCATCATGCTCATTTCAAACTTATTCTGCATCAGCTTAGAGAACTTATCACACATCTGTTGATTAGTTGAACCAAAAATAATATCGTCTACATATATTTGCACAATCAATATATGACTCTCCCATTCAATAGTGAACAAGGTTTTATCTACCTTACCTTTATGAAATCCTTTAATTAAAAGAAAATCAGATAGGGTATCATACCATGCTCTTGGAGCCTGTTTCAGTCCATAGAGGGCTTTCTTCAGACGATATACCTTATCCTCTTCTTGATAAACTTCAAATCCAGGAGGTTGTTCAACATATACTTCTTCTTGCAGTTCTCCATTGAGAAAGGCAGACTTCACATCCATCTGATAGACAGTGAAGTTTTTGTAAGCAGCATAGGCTAGAAACAGTCTGATTACTTCAAGTCTTGCTACAGGAGCAAAAGTCTCATCAAAGTCAATCCCTTCTTCTTGACAATATCCCTTGGCCACTAATCTTGCTTTGTTTCTGGTAACAATACCACCTTCATTCATCTTATTTCTGAATACCCATTTAGTGCCAATGACTCTTTGATGACTTGGTCTAGGAACTAAGTACCAGACTTCATTCCTTTCAAATTGATTCAACTCTTCTTGCATAGCTTCTATCCAGAAGGAATCACTGAGAGCTTCTTCAATTTGCTTAGGCTCTATTTGAGATAGGAAAGTGACAAACATGGCATCTTGTGCAGCAGCTCTTCTTGTTTTCACTCTATCTAAAGGATCACCAATCACTAACTCTGGTGGGTGATTTCTGAGCCATCTTAGATCAGGTTGCAGGTCTGGATGTTGTCCTCTGTTATGATTTTGCAACACTACTGTTGGAGTCCCAGTAGTAGTCTGTTGAACTTCTCTTGTCTGTTGAACAGTCTCTGGTCTATCAGCTGTTTCCAACTCGTCTGTTAGACAATCAGCTCTGTGATTTTGAACAACACTTGAGTTATCAGCTAGGTTGAGATTAGGTAGTATGATGGGAACATATTCTTCATTCCTTCCAATATTCAACTTCTGTAAATCAGTAGATAGATCTTGATTAACACTTTGATTCTTTTCAGAAGATTGACTTGGTTCATCAAAAACTACATGAATGGATTCTTCTATTAGTAATGTTCTTTTGTTAAAAACTCTATAAGTTTTACTAACAGTAGAGTATCCTACAAAAACAGCTTCATCAGCCTTTTCTGCAAATGCAGTAAGGTGATTTTTACCATTGTTTAAAACATAGCATTTACAACCAAAAATCTTAAAGTAATGAATGTTTGGCTTCCTGTTGTTCCAAACTTCATATGGAGTCTTGTTTTGGTGCTTGTTGATCATGCATCTGTTTTGGGTAAAGCATGCTGTATTTGTTGCTTCTGCCCAAAATCTTTGAGGCAGCTTAGCTTCAGCTATCATAGTTCTGACAGCTTCTTTTAGTGTTCTGTTTCTCCTTTCAGCAACACCATTTTGATGAGGGGTTCTAGCAGCTGAATACTCATGGTGTATTCCTTTGATATTACAATACTCTTCAACAGTAGAGTTTGTAGACTCTGTCCCTCTATCTGATCTGATCTTCAATATCTTTATGCTTTTCTCATTCTGGATCAGTTCCATCAGATTTGTAAGATGTTCCTTGGTTTCACTTTTCTTCTTCATGAAAATCACCCAAGTATATCTTGAATAATCATCCACAACAGCTAGGCAATATTTCTTTCCACCATTGCTGACAGGATCAATGGGTCCAAATAAGTCCATATGTAGCAGCTCCAATATTCTTCCAGAAGATTGATGCTCTTGCTTTTGAACGATGACTTGATTTGTTTACCCTTCTGACAGGCGTCACAAAGCTTATCTTTGCTCATGACTGTTTTAGGAATCCCTTCTACCAAATCATTCTTGATTAATCTGTTGATGGTCTTGAAGTTTAAATGATTCATCCTTTTGTGCCACAACCAACTAACTTCACTTGGTGTTGATGCCACCAAACAAACATTTGAATTCTTATCAGCAGAATTCCAGTCGACTATGTAGACATTCCCTTGTCTCCTTCCAGATAAAATTACCTTCTTTGTAACAATCTGTTCAACGTAGCACTTATCTGTTGAGAAGATGACTGAATATCCTTTGTCACAAAATTGACTTATGCTTAGCAGATTATATTTGAGGCCTTTAACATATGAGACGTCAGATATCTCTATGTTTCCTCTGATTATCCTTCCTTTAGCTTTAATCTTGCCTTCTTTGCTGTCCCCAAAAGTAACTTTTGGACCATCCACAGCAACTGCATCAGTCAGCTCATGTATGTTTCCACACATGTGTCTTGAACATCCACTGTCCAAGTACCAAATCTTCTCTACTTTACTTCTACTCCTAATCCTAACCTACAAAACAAAAATAAAATTGTTTTAGGTACCCTTATTGAGAGGGTCCTGAAGGATTAGTTCCACCTTTGACAACCCAAGATGTTGATGTCTTAGGCTTCTTAGGCTTCTGAGTTTTAACAGGAGTATGAACAGTTTCATTTTTATCATAATTATCAGATAAGTCATGTTGATGATCAATATGATAAGAGTAATGTTCATAAGCAGGGTAAGGTGCATGATAAGCAGGGCATGCATGCATTGGATGAGCAGGGTAAGGTGCATAGTAACCTGGAAATTGTGGTGCATGATACATAGGAGGATATGCAGCAGGTTGCACATAATATGACTCATTTCCATACCAAGCATTTTGATTTTTCTTATTCTTATGCTTCTTTGGCTTACTAGTAGCTTGCTCATTAACAGACGACTTAGTTTTACCACTAGTCTGATTGACTTTAGCTTTATCAGCAGACTTTTTAGGGCTCTGCTGTTTGGTCTTACTAATCTGTTTACCTAAACTAGGTTCTTTGCTCTTTTTAGCCTTAGGAGTTTTCGTCTCCTTTACAACTTTCTCAGGTGAAGCAGGTTTAGTTGTCTGAACATAAAGAATGACCTTACTGTTGTCAGCTGATATAAATTTTTCAGTATGATTCAGTTCAAACTTTTCCTGTTCTAAAGGTATCTTCTGTTTACTAGATATATGCGTGGATGCAACAGATGATTTCTCATGAGACTCAATAACTTTTTCAAGTTCCATGATTTTTCCTTTATAGACTTCACATTCAGCTTTCAGAGATTCATTTTCTTGCTCAAGCTATTTATATTCAGCTGATTCTCTAGGCTTTTCAGCTGTGAGTTTCAGTGAACTATTTTGCTCTTTTAGCAATATCATCTCTTCCTTAAGCTTTTTATATGCTTCAGCAATAGTAGTATTGTTAAGCATCATTTGTTCAAATGAATTAAACAATTCATTGTCAAGAGGTCTCTTCCTCAGAGTCATCAGATTCCTTTGCCATCAGGCAGAGGAGAGCAGGTTTTTCTTCATCAGACGATTCTTCATCAGACGTGTCTGAATCTGAGTCAGATGAGTAGACAGCAGCCAGCTTTTCTGCTTCCGCCATCATAGCTTTGCCTCTCTGATGTTTTCTTTCTTTTCTCATTTTCTTCTCTTCTTCAGTGTACTTTTCTGCTTTTGGATATGGGCAGTCTTTGATGAAGTGTCCCAATTTCCTGCAGTTGTAACACATTAGTTTAGCTTTATAATCCTCTTTATCTTGAGAAGAAAAGTTAGGTTTAGAAGTAGAAGCATTGTTATATTTGTTCTTCAATTTTCTTTTGTAGAACTTCTTGAAATTGTTTATCAGCAATGCAACATCTCCAGAAGTGTACTCCTTTTTGTTGAGCAGTGTGGCTTCATCAGATGAGTCCACATCTTTACTTCTGTAGGCTGGTCTTCTTCGGTTTTCAGCAGCAACCAGCGCAGCTGTGGGACTTGAAGTTGAGGTTTCTTCAACACCCATCCTAGGCAGTTTATACTCATACGCCTTGAGTACTGAGAACAGCTCTGTAAGAGAAATCTTGCCCAGATCTCTTGATTCTTCCATGGCTGTCACCTTCATGTTGAACTTGGGAGGTAGAGCCTTCAGAACTCTGACGGTTATCTCCTTGTCTGTGAAGGTTTTTCCAAGCTTCAGAACTTCATTCAACGTCCTTGTAAACCTTGTATCCATCTGATCAATGGTTTCCGCAGACTTCATTTTGAAATTGTCCAGCTTTTCTAGAGCAACACTCAGCTGATGCTCTTTTATGGCGTCGTTTCCTTCGCTCATATCTCTGACTTTATCCCACATTTCCTTTGCAGTTTTGCAATGTTTGACTTTGTCAAACCGATCATTGTCCAGGGCTTTAGTCATGATGAATCTTCCGACTTTGTCAAGATTGAACAGCTTGATTTCTTCAGCAGTCATCTCATGTAAGTCTTTCTCCACAACCGTATCAACTTCATTGATTTTTATGGTCTTTGTGAATCTGAATGGACCCTTAATGATACATGTGTACATGTTGTCATTATAAGCAGCTAGGAAAATCTCCATTCTGATTTTCCAATCTTCAAACGACATACCAGCAATGTGGGGAACATGGCTGATACAGTCCAATTTTCAAAAAGTTTTGATTTTTCAAAAAGATGCTCTTTTGAAAAAGTTTTTAAAACCTTTGAAAGATACTTGGATCAAGCTCGTTGATCAGGCAGCTGATTCTAATGAACCACCTGCTCTGATACCACTTGTTGGTCCCAAGTGGTCAGAAGAGGTTTAGAGGGGGGGGGGGGTGAATAAACCTCTTTAAAAATTTCTTCCAAATTTTAACTTTAAAACTCTTCTCTAACTGAACAGACTAAGCTGATCAGAGTAGTAAGTTACAATTCTGTTCGCGAACAAATCTTTGAACAGCTTTGTTGACCACTCGTCTGATTGTTACTTAGCTGATTTTGTTAAAATCAGTTTTAATACTTAGAGTACTTGCAGCGGATTTTTCAAAGTGTTTTTCTCAAGTAATCTTAGCAGTTTGAAAAATGTTTCCCCAGTTTTATAAATTCCTTTTAAGTATTTTTCAAACAGTTAACTTAATGTGTTTTATGCAATTGAAAAATATGAAAGTAAAATGCAAATAAAAACACAAGCAATTTTTATAGTGGTTATATGGATTTGAATATCCTTTAGTCCACTCTTCCAAGTCACAAAGATCTTGGGTTATACTAAAAACACACAGTAATCAGTATACTCTGCTTACGCCTTACAACAAATGAACAGGCCGTAAGTTCGCAGTAAGAAATCACAAAGAAATCCTACTTCTCTGAAGTAATATCACTCACTTAGACGGATATTTGCTTCTCACAACACTCTTGTTTACAAAATCACTCAGAAGATGTATTTATCTTTGTTCTTCAACTTTGCTTTTCGTCAACAAATGACTAAGCTGATGAGTGAGCTGTTCTTGAGACTTAAAGAATTTTGCTTCGAAGATTTCTCAGAGATTGTGTTGCTTTTTTCTTCTTCGTCTCTTTCAGCTATTTATACTTGAGGTTTGAAAAATGTCCGTTGAAGAGAGACAGGATTCAAATTCCTCGAGTACTGGTCCTTAATTTTCGCGAACGGCTCTTTTGCAGTCTGTCCGTACTGTGAACAGTACTATTCTGCAGGCAGCATTAAATGCACCTAGCTGATGCGAAGCAATTCTTCAATCATTTGTCTTTAATAACCTTGTACTTCAGCATTTATTACTCCAAGGGGCATTTATTACCGTTGGGAACACTTTATGATCTTCTTCACTTGGCTGACGAAAGTGCAAGTCTGATGGCGAACTCGGCTGATCTCAAACTTGAACAAATCTGATTTGAGTCGGCTGATCTTCATCAGTCTGATAACTTTCCTTCAGCGGATCAGAAGTCTTGGACCTTGAAAATTTTGACTCTTCTTATGTCTTCTTGTACTTAGTCAAAATTCCTTGATAAGTTTATCAGCTAAGTTACTCCATACTTAGCCAAATATGAAGTTTTGGAATGCATCAAAACCTCCCTTATCAAACTTCCTTTAGTGCCTTCATCTTCATCCTTATCCAACAGTTTTAATATAATATGACTCAATCAAATTTCTACCAAACGTATTTTTAATATGACATTCAATCCGGCTCCAATCTAATGCATCTTAATCCCATACACCCTACCAAACGGCTCCCTAATCCACTATGTTAATAATGGCTCACAAAATCCTCTCTAAGACCACTAGGTTCTAACCAAATCCTCAAAAGAAAACTATTGAATCAAAACAATAATAATTTCACAAGCAATGTAGAAAACCTCAAATTATTAATTTGTGATGAGTTTCATAAATATGACGAAAACTCAATTGAAAGAGTTTTTGACTAAATTCGCAAAATCCACAAGATCGAACCAATCCCATCCACATATGTTCAATAGTTCTCACCTATTATATTCCCTTTTTTTTTTCAATTGTTTTGTCCTTTTCTCCGTATTTCGTGCGGCTGCCTTGGTAGGGCTTAAATGCCAAATTCAATCTCTAATTTTAACTCTATCCTATATATTTTTTTTATTAATTGTATGGGTTGGGTACCACAATGAGTGGACCTAACCCAACACCTCAAAATCAAACCAATGATATAGGATCTAGATTCACGGATACGGATACGTCGATACGGTATAATACGATATGAATATGGCGATACTGATTTTCAAAATTTATTGGATTCGATACGGTAAGAATGCGTGTCTGTATATTTAAAAATATATTAAAAAATTATGTAATATATATTTAGTTCACTTTTTATTCCATATTAAAATAAATAATACTATCTACATTTTATATAAGTGTTCAAGTAAAACCATAGTATTAATATCATTATCAAAGTCTTTGGCCCTATACAGATTTTCAGGCGTTTTATGTTGATTTACTTTGATAATATACATAATCTAGAAATTATTTATAGAAATACATGCTATCAAGTATTATGTGTATTTTCGATATGCCTTCCTTTGTATCCGATACGTATCTTTTTTATTTTTTATTTTCTTATTATTGATATCGACACGGTGGAGTATTTCACAAGTATTGTACGAATATCTGAGTATCCGATACGCATACGATCCTGCACGTTGTATAATTTCAAAGTATCCGTGCAACCTAGTATTGGAGTAATTCACTCCAATATTTTGTCCAATCCAAGAAAACGAAAATTATTATACAGTACAAAATTCCAATCCAACACTCAATTATACAAAGCTAGCTAGTCACCTCTTCAAGAAAGTGATAATTCAAACAAAAAAATGTCAAATCAAAGATCACCACTCTCTCCTCATGTACTCATATTCCCTTTACCACTTCAAGGCCCTGTAAATTCTACGCTCAAACTCGCCCACCTTTTATGCCTCCAAAACATACAAATCACTTTCCTCAACACTGAACATATTCAAGAACGCTTACAAAATTGCACAAACAATCAAAACTACTTCCAAAAATATAAAAATTTCCGATTCGAAACCGTCCCTGATGGCCTGGAAAAAGAAAATCCCCGAACAAGGGATCAAATTCCGAAGATGCTTGAATCCATTGAAGTTAAGGTCGTGCCGATTTTAAGGGAAATGTTGGGTACTTGTGGTGCATATGGACCGGATTCTGAATCGCCGTTGACTTGTATAATTGCTGATGGGATATTCACTTTTGCTGTTGATATTGCTAAAGAGATTGGTGTTCCACTTTTGTATTTTGACACAATTAGTCCTTGTGGGTTATGGTCTTATCTTTGCTTGCCTAAACTTATTGAACTTGGGGAGCTTCCTTTCAAAGGTGTGTATGTGTAAATTAAGTACAATTTTTTAATTGTTAGGGTCTTTCTTAATTGTTTTAGGTGGTTTTTGTTTATAAATATTAGGTGGTTTAATGTCAGCTCCCCTGAGTTTTAAGGTAATTACTGAAATTCTCTATGGTATTGAAAATTACAAGTACACCCTTTACAAAATGTTTTATTCTTACATAATGTTTTTAATAAATATTTTTAACAAGTTATAAGGATGTCTTTATAACAATTGTTGAACCATATATAGGGGGTCTCCTTGTCATTTTTTAAATGTCAGAAGTACTTATAAAACGACTGAAGGGTGAGTTTGGCCTAGCGATTCAAAAAGTAATTATAGGAGAATTAATTTTACTAAAATTGATTATGGTAATAATTGATTATGATAAAAATTAATTATAGAATAATTGCTTCTGTATAATAGCTTTTGTAAAAGTAACACTTTAGTTGCTTTTAAAATAAGTTGATTTTTTGCTTTTCGAGATCTCAAAAGTGATTATGATCTTGGGGGCCAAACACCATGAAAATCACGATTGAACATAAGTAATTTTTATAATCAGGACTAAACACTTCAAAAATCACAATAAAAATATAAAAATAATTTTAAGAGCTTCAATCGCTGGGCCAAACTCACGCTAAACCTTAGAGATCTTGTCGTAAATCACCTTATTACAATGATTCAAGCCTTTCAAACCTTTTTACCTTTTTTTTTTTAATGGGTCAAGCCCTTGTTTTGAAATGGAGAAATGATCCAATTTAAGTTTGCTTCCTTATAACCATTGGGTATTAAATTTAGTAGAAGTAAATAGCCTTAAATGAAGTAAATCGAGATTCGAATCCGTGGTGGAATATGTCCATATAAATGTGTCAGACAATATCTTAAAAGTGATTAGATCTAAGACTTATATATCCTCCTCAATATATATTTATAAAAATAAAAATAAGAAAGGAAAAATACCCATGTTGTGAATGTTAAAATTTATGGTGGGAGTAGTCCATAAGTTTGGAAGTGAAATGACCAAATTTTCCGATGACCAATTATTAACATTTCAGCCGCTAAGAATTCAATTAATCCCCTTTTCTTTTTCCCGAGTTTTATATGAGAGTTATAAAAGTAATTTTTGTTGAGGTATTTTACTCTACTTCTCTTGATTTCAATGATCGAGAACTATAAATAATTTAGAAACACTTTTGCATAAGAGAAAATTAAGTGCTAGAAAGGAGATTCTGAAGAGTTACACAAAAGTTTCTATTTTTTAATTTTTACTTAAATCTTTATGTGGAAGAGGACATATTTATATGTAGAATGGAAGGAGAATGTCATACTTTACGCTTGCTACTACATTTCCATAGGAAAATCAATTTTTTTTTTTTGAGAAAAGTGGGCAACTTTTAGTATCATAATTATTTAAGCACTTCCTAATTAAATTACAAAAGTGTTTTATGTTTTGCTTTTGCATAGATGACAACTTGGATGAGCTCATATCATATGCACCTGGAATGGAAGGTATAATAAGGCGCCGCGATCTTCCCAGCTTTTGTCGCACAAAAGACATAAATGATCGCATACTACAACTTGTCCTTAAAGAAGATAAGCACATTCCACTAGCCCATGGCCTTATTTTCAACACATTTCAACAACTCGAGTCACCGATTTTATCTCAAATGCTCAATATTTGCCCCAATATCTACGCCATAGGACCGCTCCACACTCACTTAAAGACGAAACTCGCAGAAGAGAAAACCTCAAGCAGTAGTATTTGGAAAGAAGACAAAAGTTGCATGTCTTGGCTTGATTCACAGCCCACAAAATCTGTTATATATGTCAGCATTGGTAGTCTTGCAGTCATGACAAAGGAACAATTCTTCGAAATTTGGTATGGTTTGGTAAATAGTGGGTCAAAATTTTTGTGGGTCCGAAGGCCGGGTTCGGTTTCTGGACTTGACCTTGAGTTTGAGTTTGAGTTTGACGAGATTCCTTTGGAATTGGCCCAAGGGACAAAAGAGAGGGGGAAAATCGTTAGTTGGGCCCCACAAAAAGAGGTTTTGGCTCATTCCGCGGTAGGTTGTTTTTTTACGCATAGTGGGTGGAATTCTACGTTGGAAAGTTTGGTTGAGGGGAAACCTATGATTTGTTGGCCTTATGTTGTTGACCAACAAGTGAATAGCAGGTATGTGGGGGAGGTTTGGAAAATTGGTTTGGATATGAAAGATACTTGTGATAGAGAAATAATTGAAAAAATGATTAAAGAAGTTATGGAATTAAAGAAAGAAGAGTTCTCGAAAAGGGCGGAAGAAATGGCGAAATTGGCTAAGGAGAGCGTGAGTGAAGGAGGGTCTTCTCATGAGGATTTGGATCGTTTGGTTCAGGACATTAAGTCGATGAAGATAGCTGCAAATCATGATTAAATTGTGCTCTAGGAAACATTATTGTTTTGCTTCTAATTTGTTGTATTATGGGATGATAAATTGTTGAATCCTCTGATTATTAAAGTGTTATGTCATATTAGGTCAGTGTTTTAATGTTTTAATTGTTTAATTGATCTACCTTTAGAGGATTTAAGTACTATCCTGAATAATATTGAGTCGAAATACAGGAGGTCAAGCGTCACGTAAAGACGCAAAAAAAATCATTGAAAGCTTCAAGAAATTTGAGTGCGGGTTTCAACATATATAAATCCAGCTATGATTAGGATTTGACAAATGCCACATTTGAATCTGGATAACATGTACGTCAACTCCTACAAAAGAGAAAAAGACATAGTCTAGTCGATTCCGGTAGATACTCTTCCGATGCTTAAGACAGTATTAAATATTGAAACTTGCCAATACAAAATATAGTACTATGTAATTGAGTATTAGCTAATAAATTTCAAAAGACTCTTTCTCGTAATTTCCCTCCATCTTGGCCAACTGGAATATATATATATATATATATATATATATATATATATATATATATATATATATATATATATATATATATATATATATATATATACCTTTATTTATAAAATTCAATTGACATAAACACATCTACTCATGCACTAATATATTTATTTTTTCATTTCACCCTAAAATTTATTTAGTTTTTCCTTTTTAAAGTATTCAATAATTGACGTTTCTCATGGATTTTGTCTTTGTGCAAGATTCAAGTTACTTAGTAGATATAATTTTATTAAATTATGAAATCATAATTATACTATATTTACAGAAGTCTAAATATGATTTTAACAGTATATTATACATATTAGTTGGACATTCGTTTATCCCACTTTGCACCCTGGAAATGCATCATTTTGGCACTTTGCACCCTAAAAAAAAATCAATCCCACTTTGCACCCTGAAAACATACCCCGCCTTCCACTTTGCACCCTAGACTGATTTCTGGCCAAAAAACAGGCTGAGCAAGGGGCAATTTCGTCAAACCCTTCAAAGTGCTTGTGACAGAGCTTTAAGTTGGAAGGATTTTTGTTTGTTCGAAGTATAGTACTGGCTGAAGGCTTATTATTTTGGATTTTGTCGTTGTTAGACTGCATAGATTGCAATTAGGTGATGGTTCACTGCATATATTTTGTGCTTGTTAACATTTGCTGCATAAATCAGAAGTTTTTGCTTGTTATGGTACTGGTGCAGTGCACTTATTTGATTGTAATCTAGATACAATTTGCAGAAGTGCATTGCACTTATTAGATCTTGTAATTTGAAAATATTTTGAAGCAGTACTAGTAATTAGTTTTATTATGACATGTTCAATTGAGCACTAAGACATTATATCATTGCTAAGTAATTTGTCTTGTTATAATAGGTTCAATATATTTCATATATGTATTGTTGTAGATTTAATTATTGCTTTCCTATGGCGTGAATTACATTAATAGATTATTTTATATTGTCAACTAAATATTAAAACAATACTCGTGTGAAAATGATATACTAAAGAGGTTTTTAATTGCAAAAATTCTACCTCAGGGGGTTAATGAATTGCAAAAATTCTCTGACCCGTGTTCATTTTTTATTAGAAAAAAACCAATTCTTAATAAATCATAAGGAGATTTTTGTCAAATTTTTAAGTGAATATGTGTAATGCCAATTTTCGAAGTTAATAGGGATTATTGAAATTTTTTTAGGTTAATTGTGATGGGTGCATAATTGTCATTTCTACTTGGGAGGTGTTTTTTTGCTAATAAACAATAAATACAGAGGGATTTTGCTAATTAAAATAACATAAGGGGGTTTTTGATAGTTAGACAAAGCACAAGGGGTATTTTGGCAGATATAATGTGAAATTATTGTATTATTTTTATTGACAATAGTTGATAATTTTGGATTCTCAGCAAAAAATAAAAAATTGGAGGGAAATATGTTGTTGAGAATAGAGAGAAATGGCTACTTTAGTGAAAAGATATGGAGGGAATGAAATATATGTTGACTTTGAAGGGTTTGACGAAATTGCCCCTTGCTCCGCCTGTTTTTTGGCCGGAAATCAGTCTAGGGTGCAAAGTGGAAGGCGGGGTATGTTTACAAGGTGCAAAGTGGTATTTGTTGGTCCCAAGTGGTCAGATGAGGTCTAGAGGGGGGGGGGGGTGAATAGACATCTAAACTTTTTAATTTACTTTTTAACCTTAAAACTTTTGTTCTAACTTAAACAGACCAAGCTGTTATCGAACAGTAAGTTACTTGGCTGATCGCGAACAAATCTTTGAACAGCTTAGGTGACCACTAATCTGATAATTACTTAGCTGATTTTGTTAAAATCAGTTTCAATACTTAGAGTACTTGCAGCGGATTTGTAAAGTGTTTTTCACAAGTAAACTTAGTAGTTTGAAAGTTTGATCCCCAGTTTTATAAAACTCCTTTCCTTATAAAACTTTTCAAATAGTTAAATCAAAGTGTTTTTATGCGACTGAAAATATGCAAGTAAAAATGCAAGTAAAAGCACACAGAATTTTTATAGTGGTTATATGGATTTGAATATCCTTTAGTCCACTCTTCCAAGTCACTCAGATCTTGGGTTATACTATAATCACAAAGTTTACAGTATCTCCACTTACGCCAAAATAACTAATGAATATGGCCGCAAGCTCGCAATAGGAAATCACAAAGAAACTCCTATTCTCTGAAGTAATATCACTCACAAAGATGGATATCTACTTCTCACAACACTCGTGTTTACAAAATCACTCAGAAGATGTAATTTATCGTTGGTCTTCAACTTCGCTTCTGTCAACAAATGACTAAGCTGATGAGTGAGCTGTTCTTGAGACTTAAAGAATTCTGCTTCGAAAATTTCTCAGAGATTGTGTTAATTTTTTTTCTTCTTCGTCTCTTTCAGCTATTTATACTAGAGGTTTGAAAAATGTCCGTTGAAGAAAGACAGAGTTCAAATTCCTCGAGTACTGGTCCTTAATTTCCACGAACGGCTCTCTGCAGCTGTCCGTACTGTCAACAGTACTTTTCTGCAGGCAGCATTAAATGCACCCAGCTGATGCGAAGCATTTCTTCAATCATTTGTCTTTAATAACCTTGTACTTCAACATTTATTACTTCTAGGGGCATTTATTACTGTTGGGACGACTTTATGATCCTTTCCACTTGGCTGACGAAAGTGCAAGTCTGATGGCGAACTAAGCTGATCCCAAACTTGAACAAATCTTATTTGAGTCGGCTGATCTTCATCAGTCTGATTTCTTTCCTTCAGCAGATCAGTAGTCTTGGACCTTAAATTTTGACTCTTCTGATATCTTCTTTACTTAGTCAAAATTTCTTCAAAGGGACATCAGTTAAGGTAATCCATACTTAGCAGATTTTGAAGTTTTGGAATGCATCAAAACCTCCCTTTACAAATTGTCTTCAGCGCCTTCATCTTCATCCTTATCCAACAATTTCCCCCTTTTTGATGATGACAAAACTTCAGCTAAGTACCTGTTAATACCTAAACTAAAGAATGTAATCCTCAAAATTTTCTGAGATAGAAAAGATATGTTGGAATAAACTTGACTTTTATTGATGATGAAAATGTTACAAGTACAAGTTTATCAGATGAGATGTCTGAAAGATAGATAATGTAAACTGATTACAAGGAATTTATATATTCTAACTATCAGCTTCTTCATCAGATCCTTCCAGCACTTCTTCATACTCATAAGATGATTCTTCATCATCATCTTCTTCCTCTTCATCAGCTTCTTCATCCTGAAGGATATTTGCTCTGGCAGCTTCCATTTTTTCTTTGAGTTGCTGCTCCTTCAGTAGCTCCATTGCTTTCCTGGCTGATTCAGTATTTTTGTACTTGGTAAATGGCTCTGTTTGATCTTCAGCAGAGTCCTTGGTTTCAGCCATTTCTTCATCAGAGTTGGCTTTTTCCTTAGCTTCTTCTTCAGACTTCTCTTTGCCTTCTACCTTTCCAACTTCTTCAGCAGCCTTAGTCTCTTCAGCAGCTTCATCAGTTTTCTTGACTTCAGCAGCAGTAGTTTCCTTTGTTGTTTCCTCCCTTTCATCTTCCCCCTTTTTGTCATCATCAGATTTGGTGACAGTTTCAGGATCAGCAGCAGGGTTAAGTGCAACAGTAGGAATCTTCATGGCAGCACATAAAGCTTTGATGTTCTGATTTGCTACATCATGGCTTGGAATTAAATGATGAAGAGTAGTGCTGATGGCGTCATTCTTGTCATTTAGGCAGTCAATGATTTGCTACATCACCAGCTTTGTTAACCTCCTGCAATAGCCCAACATTTATAGCCTTTTCTTCGTCACTGATTTTGATGAAGTTTGCAGTTAAATCAGCAATCTTGTGTTCAACTCTCTGTAAAGCAGTATGAAAATGATTTACATCAGCCTTCACATCCTCTACATTTCTGCTTACTTCAACCAAACTTTGCAGCAACTGTGTTGAATGATCTTCTGGCAAGGGAAAACTATCCATGGATTTCTTGATAGTTTCTGCAGTTAAGAGATTCGAGCTTTCCAGCTGTTGCCTGTTGGTCTCAGCCAATTCTTGATGCAACTTCTTCAGCTGTAAGATGTTGGACTCTGCCAACTCTTCCTTCAGCTTCTTCAACTGCAGACTGTTCTTCTCTTCCAGCTCCTTTGTTTAATTTTCCATTAACAACTGGAAGGCTTCCATCAGTGATGTATGTAAGTCACCTGATGAAGCAGAAGTATCAGCTTCCCTTTCTTCGGTTTCCTAGTGGACAGGTACATCTTCTAGATTAGTCTCCTGATCAGCTTTAGACGTCTTAGCATTCCACTCAATTGCTAAGGATTCATCAGCTTTCTTGTGCTCATCAGTGACATCATCATAAAATAGATTTGTGATATTGCCATCATCATTGAAACAAGTTGTTTGACGTATCTGTCTAACAATAATCCAAGGATTAGTAAAAGCATTATTTCCCTTGGGCACTTCACAATACTCCTTAACCTCTTTGCCAAATATGATCTACTGAATGCTTGGCAGCTGAGGCAATTCACTTGAACACCCTTGCTGATATCTTGACCTTTGTGCCCATCTCTTCAAGGCAGTCATAACAGCTATGTTAATTGCTCTTTCTTCAGCATTATCAGATTTTCTCCTCTTGGCTGACAAAGTGTTTTGGATTATCTTGGCCTCCTCTAATGCAAAGTCTTTTGCATACTGATGCATAGCATCCCTGACAAAATGAGGATCCAAGGCTTTCTGAATGGAGTCAGTCTTGAGCCAATTTAGAACACATTGTTCTTCATCAGCTAACTCCTTTAAACTCTGAAGTTCTGCTATGGATCTATTCAGCCTGTTATTTCTCCATTTGATGTATCTTGGCTTCTCATGGGTGAACAGAGTCTTCAGCATAAGCTTCTGGTCATAGTAAGCCAAGGTCTTCTCAAACCTTTTGAAGAGCTCCTTATCAGCATAGACAATGTCAAATGCTCTTCTTACTTCAAATCTTTCTTTTGGCTTAACCTCTCCAGCAGGCATTTTGGGCTTCTTAGGTTTGTCTTCATCATCAGCCTCATTATTATTTATGCCTCCGCCATGGACAGGTCCATGAGCATCAGTCTTGCTGATCTCAATGACCATAGCAAGTTCTACATCTTCAGCTGCTTTTCTCTCAGCTTCAGACATCTTTCTCCTTTCTGCATCTTTAGCTTCTTGAACCCTGCTAAGTTCAAGAGCCTTCATCTCTTCAGCCTCATCTCATTTTCTCTGTTCAGCTTCCTCCCTTTTTCTTTTATCAGCTGCAGAGACTTTCTTCTTTTTGATTATTATTTTTCTTTTTCCTTTATCAGCTGGGGCAGGGGCTGGACCAGCAGATGAGATAGGTGCAGCAGCAATAGGATGGATGATCATTACATCAGGATCATCCTGAGGTTTGGCAATCTCAACTGTTGGCTGTGCTGGAGTAAGCTGTTGCTTATTAGTCTGTTTAGCAACCGAAGCTTCCTCAGCTCCAACAGGTCTTTCAGCAGATTGGGGGCTTTGTCTTACTAAGTTTTCCAACTCAGTAGGCTCTTCAATAAATGTCATCTGCTTCCTTGCTGTCTTCTTTGATCTCCCTTGAATGGGCCTTGAAGCAGCAGTGTCTCTTAATTGACTCATTGTCCTGTGAGAAACAGTCTCATCAGGTGCTTGTGCAGTTGGTGTTCTGGAGGATGATGCAGGGGAGGTATTCCTGACATCAGCAGTGACCTGATCAATAATTTTAGCAACTCCAGCATCAGCAGTCACTGTCTCCACTTTCTTAGGAGCCTCCTCCTTAGGCTTTTCAGCAGCCTTCTTTTTCTGGGTCTCAACAGCTAACTCAGCTGTTTTGACCAATCTCCTTGGCCTTTTGGCAGGAACATCCTTTGGTTCCTCATCTTCATCCTCATCGGGCTCATCAGCCTTTCTCTTCAAAACTGGCAAGTACTTCACCATTGCCTTTGATTTATGGATCTCCTTTCCATTTGAAATTTCACAACCCAGTTTGAACAGCAGATAACTGAGCGCGATTCTGTGATTGGTCTGAGGAGTCTTGCCTTTCTTCACTTCGAAGAAGTTTGCCAAAACATACCAGATGACGACAGACCAGTTGACTTCCAGTCCGTAGTAAATGGCAACCATGATGTTGAACCTCTTTATTGTAACATCCAGAGAAATTGTGCAGTTTTCGATCAGCTTAGAAACCATATCAGCCATCCGCTGATACTCGTCTTTCAGCTGTCTCTTCTTGATGTTGCCGGACAACATCTCCCCTTCTTTGGCGCAGATCGCCCAGAACTGTTGGTGCTTGTCCTCCGTCAGCACAGTGACGTCATGTCGTCCTCTGTTAGGAAGACCAAAGGTTTCGTGAAGGACATCTGGAGTAATAACGATGGATTTACCACCAACTGTAGCTTTGATTTCCATAGTTGTGAAATCAACAGATGCGGTCTTGTAGTACTCCAAAACCTGGTCAGTCCAGATTACTCCTTCATTGTACTCCATGAAGTTTACCAGTAAGGCCGACTTGAACTTCTCCAGCAGTTCTTTCATCAGATCGGTACCAGATTGGTAATAGGAATCATAGACTAAGTACATACCTTCAGCAGCCATTGAATCTGTTGGAAGTTAAAGAAACAAGAAGATTTTTGCAGAAAATTCCAGGTATTTTCTCTCAAGTGCTCTTTGAATGTTTTGGCTGCGTAAAGAACTACACGGCTGATCAGATTGGGATTTATAGAGTTAGGGTATTTCGGTTTCCGTGATACCAGCTAACCGTTAGATCCGTTTCTTGTCAGTGCTGATCGTGCGGCGTCAGTTATGACCTTTCAAATTCAAATCACATTAAATGAGGAGCGGGAATATGTACCGCTCTTTTATCACTTGTAAAAGCGTGTTTTTAAATGTAACGTTTTAAACAGATAAGCTTTTACACAAGCGATCAGATTAGTAAAATAAATACTTATCTGATGGACTACTGTCCTGATGACAAAGCTGTTATCAGTGAAAGCCAATAACTGATAACCTTCCTCAACTGTTTGTCAATCTAGCTAGATAATGAATCTTCATTCTTCAAAACTTTAATCTTCTGTTGAAAACATAACTTCAACTAACTGTCATCAACAAATTTCATCTTTTAATCAGAAGTACCGCTAGTCTTACACGTTCCCCCTGACTTTAAGAATTCATAAGTTAACTAGTCTGTTGAGAGTTAATCCTTGAAGATGAGTGAGATGGTTAAGCTGTTGAACTTCAGTCTTCTGATAAGTTCTCCCTCAGCTTATGCATCTAACTTTAATAAACCTAGTTCAGCTCTTAGAGTTGAAAACCTTGTTTCACTTAGAGGTTTAGTGAAGATGTCAGCAATTTGATTTTCAGTAAACATATATTCTATCATGACATTTCCTTTCTCCACATGATCTCTAATAAAATGATGTTTGATATGAATATGCTAGTCCTTGAATGACTTGTAGTATTCTGAGTAAGGCTGATTGCACTTGTATTGTCACAGTAGATAGGGATTCCACTAATTTTTATGTTGTAATCTTCAAGTTGATGCTTCAACCATAGTATTTGTGCACAGCAAGCTCCAGCAGCTATGTATTCAGCTTCAGCAGTTGATATGGATAATGAAGTCTGTTTCTTACTCATCCATGAGATCAGACGACTACCTAAGAACTAACAGGCACCTGTTGTGCTTTTTCTGTCAATCTTGCAGCCAGCAAGGTCAGAATCTGAATATCCAATAAGTTCAAATCCAGATTCCCTAGGATACCACAATCTCAAATCTTCAGTACCTTTAAGATACTTAAGTATCCTTTTGGCAGCTAAGAGGTGAGATTCTTTAGGATTTGATTGAAATCTCGCACAAACCCCAACAGAGTACATGATATCAGGTCTGCTAGCTGTTAAGTATAACAGTGACCCAATAACTCCACTGTACTTGGTTATATCCACTGATTTGCCATCTTCATCTTTATCCAAACGAAGACTAGTAGACATTGGAATATTAGCAGTGGATCTAGTTTCCATACCAAATTTCTTGAACAGATCCTTTGTGTATTTTGCTTGGCTGATGAATATTCCATTAGGCAACTGTCTTACTTGCAATCCAAGAAAATAATTAAGTTCTCCCATCATGCTCATTTCAAACTTGTTCTGCATCAGCTTTGAGAACTTATCACACATCTGTTGGTTAGTTGAACCAAAAATAATATCGTCCACATAAATTTGCACAAGCAAAATATGTTCTTCCCATTCAATAGTGAACAGGGTCTTGTCTACCTTACCTTTACGAAATCCTTTAATTAAAAGAAAATCAGATAGGGTATCATACCATGCTCTTGGAGCCTGTTTCAGTCCATATAGGGCTTTCTTTAGACGATACACCTTGTCTTCTTCTTGATAGGCTTCAAATCCAGGTGGTTGTTCAACATAAACTTCTTCTTGCAATTCTCCATTGAGAAAAGCTGATTTCACATCCATTTGATAGACTGTGAAATTTTTGTGAGCAGCATAAGCAAGAAAGAGTCTGATAGCCTCTAATCTTGCTACTGGTGCAAAGGTTCATCAAAGTCAATGCCTTCTTCTTGGCAGTAACCCTTGGCCATTAATCTTGCTTTGTTTCTGGTGACTTCACCATCTTCATTCATTTTATTCCTGAATACCCATTTAGTGCCAATGACTCTTTGATGACTTGGTCTAGGAACTAAGTACCAGACTTCATTCCTTTCAAATTGATTTAGCTCTTCTTGCATAGCTTCAATCCAGTTTGAATCATTAAGAGCTTCTTCAATCTGTTTGGGCTCAATTTGAGATAGGAAGCTGACAAACATTGCCTCACTTGCAGCAGCTCTCCTTGTCTTCACTTTATCCAAAGGATCACCAATCACCAGCTTAGGAGGGTGATTCTTGAGCCATCTAAGATCAGGTTGCATCATACTGTTGACCTTTGCTTTGATCTTGCAACATTACTGTTGGAGATCTAGTAGTAGTCTGTTGAACATTTGTTGTCTGTTGAACAGTCTCTGGTCTGTCAGCTGTTTGCAATTCGTCTGTTAGACAATCAGCATTGTGATTTTGAACAACACTTGAGTTATCAGCTGGGTTGAGATCAGGTAGTATGATGGGAACATATTCTTCATTCTTTCCAACATTTAACTTCTGTAAATCAGTAGATAGATCTTGATTAGTACTTTGATTCTTTTCAGAAGATTGATTTGGTTCATCAAATACTACATGAATGGATTCCTCTATAAGTAAAGTTCTTTTGTTAAAGACTCTATAAGATTTACTAACAGTAGAGTATCCTACAAATACTGCTTCGTCAGCATTTTCTGCAAATGCAGTAAGGTGATTTTTCCCATTATTTAAAACAAAGCATTTACAACCAAATATCTTAAAGTAGTGAATGTTTGGCTTCCTGTTGTTCCAAACTTCATACGGAGTCTTGTTTTGGTGTTTGTTGATCATGCATCTGTTTTGGGTAAAGCATGCTGTATTTGTTGCTTCTGCCCAAAATCTTTGAGGCAGTTTAGCTTCAGCTATCATTGTCCTGGTAGCTTCTTTTAGAGTTCTGTTTCTCCTTTCAGCAACTCCATTCTGTTGAGGGGTTCTGGCAGCAGAGTATTCATGGCTGATTCCTCTGGCATTACAATACTCTTCAACAGTAGAGTTTGTAAATTCAGTCCATCTATCTGATCTGATCTTTAGTATTTCCAGAAGATTGATGCTTCTTGCTTTTGAATGATGATTTGATTTGTTTACCCTTCTGACAGGCGTCACAAAGCTTGTCTTTGCTCATGACTGTCTTTGGAATTCCTTCTACCAGATTATTCTTGATTAGCCTGTTTATGGTCTTGAAATTCACATGATTCATTCTTTTGTGCCAGAGCCAACTGACTTCACTTGGTGTGGATGCCACCAAACAAACACTTGAATTCTTGTCAGCAGAATTCCAGTCCACTGTGTAGACATTCCCTTGTCGTCTTCCAGATAAAATTACCTTCTTTGTACCAATCTGTTCAACGTAACACTTATCTGTTGAGAAGATGACTGAATATCCTTTGTCACAAAATTGACTTATGCTCAGCAAATTGTATTTGAGGCCTTTAACATAAGAGACGTCAGATATCTCAATGTTTCCTTTGATCAGATTTTCATTTGCCACAATCTTGCCTTCTTTGCTGTCCCCAAAAGTAACTTTAGGACCATCCACATCAACAGCATCAGTCAGTTCATGCATGTTTCCACATATGTGTCTTGAACATCCACTGTCCAAGTACCAGGTCTTTTCTACTTTACTCCTACTCCTAATCCTAACCTACAAAACAAAATAAAATTGTTTTAGGTACCCTTATTGAGAGGGTCCTTCAGGATTAGTTCCACCTTTGACAACCCAAGATGATGAAGTCTTAGGTTTCTTAGGTTTCTGAGTTTCAACAGGAGCATGAACAGCTTTGCCTTTATCACGTACGTCATATTTGTCATATTGTTGATGATCAGCATGATAAGGATAATGTTCATAAGCAGAATAAGATGCATGATATGGAGGATATGCATGCATGGGATGAGCAGGATATGGTGCATAGTAAGTAGGAAATTGAGGTGCATGATACATAGGAGGATATGCAGCAGGTTGCACATAATAAGACTCATTTCCATACCAAGCATTTTGATTTTTCTTGTTTTTATGCTTCTTTGGTTTACTTGATGCTTGCTCATTAACAGACGACTTAGTTTTATCACTAGTCTGATTAGTTTTAACCTTATCAGAAGACTTCCTAGGACTCTTCTGTTTGGGCTTACCAGTCTGTTTTCCTACACTAGGCTCTTTGCTCTTTTTAGACTTAGGAGTTTTTGTCTCCTTTAATGTTGGGATTCGGTAAGATAAACAGCCCTAGGCACAGCGGAATATAAAACTTTTTAGGGCCTCTTAAGGAATCTTGCCAGGATATTCTCTAGTTGTATATATATGAATATAAATAAACGACAGTATAAGTTTTCTCGTTTATACCTGTCTCCTTGCAAATCCTCGGCTAGCAAGACGAGCTCTGAATTCTGCCCCGGTAAGATCGACCCACACCTTTTGAGTAGCGCCCCACGTGTTGCGCCTCTACGAGTTGATACACCACAATATCACGAAAATTAATATATCCTAATCAACTGGAACATAGGGTATATTAATATTTAGGTTTTAGAACAACTTTGGAACGAAAAATTAAAGACGAAAATTCTTCCAAAGTGGAAGTAGGTTCGGCCGATCCAGAGAGGGAGAGGGAGAGAATTTTGCTCTTCTTAATTTTCTTGTGGAGTTATTTTCTCTTGAGATATGAGACCTAGTCTCTTATTTATAGATATCTCTCATAACCTAATCTTTCTAGGATTAGGATACTAATTCTCCTACATGGGCCATGGCCCTCTTTAATTAGAAGACCAAGTCTTCTAATTAATTCATGGCCCATATTAATTAATCTTTCAGGGCTTCATTTAATCTCCCAACTAAATAGCCCAATTAATTAAATCATCTCCTAATTAATTAATTAAACTCTAAGTCTAATTAATTAATTATTCCATTAATTAATTAAATCCTAATTAATCAATTTACTTATAAATTAAATTCCAATTTAATTTATAATCTTGATCCAATTCCAATTGGATCCAATTTCGTTCCACATGGGTCGACCCAGTCGACCCGCCCATTTAATCGACCCAGTCGATTTTGACTCAGTCGACCCAGTCGACTCGGTCGTTCTTATTTCCTCGCTTTCGCTACTTGTGTATTGTGTATGCCCCCGTAGGTTCACCACATAATTGGCCGTGGGTTATAATTAAATATTATTTAATTATTCGAGTAAGACTTACTCTAAATCAATCGAACACTCTGTCGATTGACCATTCCAAAATTAGCACCCCTGCTAATTTGGGAATTCTCCCACACTCCACGGTCGATGTCCAGTCACAAGCCCATGGAGCCCAATCACTGGTGAATTAATTCAGTGAACCTTTTATCATTTACAATTTCCATATACGACATAATCTCTCCATTGATCAATCTCCCAGTCGAGACTTAAGGGCATGGTCTTTCATCGGATTCCCTTTTAGTTTGTCTTGACCTTATGCACTCTGATCTTGAAATAAATTCTCTTTGACTTAATCTTTATGAGCTACTTACATAAAGTCGTCAGATACCTTGGCCAAGGATTTACCAGAATTAATTTCTCACAGAAATCCATAGGAGAATTTCCCAACCTATCAAGTCGGGTCAATGGATCCTTTGTTGATGATATGAATCTGCATACGAGTTCCTCTATACCCAACATGAGTCCACAGAGACTTTCTGGCGATCCCCAGTCAGTCGGAACTCATATCAAAGTATAGACGTTCTCGCACCAGATAAACCCTATCACCTCAAGTAGTTAGGGATCGTTCCTCGTATACTATTATAAATATGGAATAACTTCAACCCCGATATGCGACTACCGCTTCCATGGTGAGTTATTCCCAATTGGGGTATTCAGTGCGCTTGCCATCCCAGCAAGCCACCCACTTATGTGTATCGACTATCCCAGTCACGCTCGTGGACCCCAGCGTCCTCCAGTTCATCGGAGTATACACAACAGTGAAAGTCTATCCGAATCCAACGATGTCCTATCTCGATTGGATTCTACGACCCTTGAATATGTTCTAGATCACGGCCTTGGAGATCAGTCCACAGGTTGTCCCATAGCCCTGTGATCTAAGGACTTCTATCCTTATGCGTAGATAATTATTACATAAGATAAAGATGATCATTTAATAAAGTGCATTTATTAATCGAAATTGAATAGTTCCTCATTTATTACAATAAATACTAGCCATACAGCTGGCTTGCAGGACACTATTTCTATCAATCTCCCACTTGTCCTAAAGCCAGTCTTTTATGTTCTTGATTCCCATCTTATGCAGATGTTTCTCAAATGCCTTTTGAGGCAGAGGCTTCGTTAGCGGGTCCGCCGTATTATCTTCTGAGTCGACACGTTCCATCTTAATGTCTCCTCTACCAATGATATCTCTTATCACATGGTATCGTCTTTGTACGTGCTTGGATTTCTGATGAGATCTCGGCTCCTTTGCTTGCGCTATTGCCCCATTGTTATCACAGAAGATAGTAATGGGCTCAGCGATGCTAGGTATCACATCCAATTCCTGGATGAAGTTCCTCATCCAAACACCTTCCTTTGCTGCATCACTCGCAGCAATGTATTCTGCTTCGGTGGTTGAATCCGCGGTTGTTTCCTGCTTGGAGCTCTTCCAGCTAATCGCACCACCATTGAGGCAGAATACGTATCCTGATGTCGACTTGAAGTCGTCTACATCACATTGGAAGCTCGAGTCTGTATAGCCTTCCAATTTCAATTCTCCTCCACCGTATACCAAGAACAATTCCTTAGTCCTTCTCAGGTACTTCAGAATTGCCTTTACGGCTATCCAGTGCTGCTCACCTGGATCAGACTGGTAGCGACTTGTAACGCTTAAAGCGTACGCTACGTCTGGTCTCGTACATAGCATACCATACATTATGCTTCCTATCGCGGATGCATATGGTACTCGAGACATTTTGCTTCTCTCTTCTGGCGTCTTTGTGGCCATAGACTTAGAGATTGCAATCCCATGTCTCATTGGAAGCAATCCTCTCTTGGATTCTTCCATGCTAAATCTTTTCAAGATTTTATCTATGTACTGGGATTGGGAGAGGCCCAGCAGTCCTTTTGATCTATCTCGGTAGATCCTTATACCTAGTACAAAGGATGCTTCTCCCATATCCTTCATCGAGAATTGTGTAGATAAACATGCTTTAGTTTCGGACAACGCTTTCACATTGTTTCCAATGAGAAGAATGTCGTCAACGTAAAGCACCAAAAATTCAACTGTACTCCCACTGATCTTCTTGTACACGCAAGGTTCGAACATGTTCTTGATGAATCCAAAAGTTTGGATTGTCTCATCAAAACGAATGTTCCAACTTCGGGAAGCTTGCTTTAGTCCATAAATGGACCTCTGGAGTTTGCACACCTTGTGTTCATCTCCTTTGGATGCATATCCTTTTGGTTGCTCCATGTAGATCTCCTTATCAATGTCTCCATTGAGAAAGGCATTCTTCACATCCATCTGCCATATCTCGTAGTTATACCACGCAGCTATGGCCAGCAAGATCCGAACGGATTTGGGCATTGCGACGGGCGAGAAGGTCTCCTCAAAGTCAATTCCAGGTCTTTGAGTATATCCTTTAGCCACTAATCGCGCCTTGTAGGTTATTACCTCTCCGTTCACTCCAAGCTTTCGCTTATAGATCCACTTGCAACCCATGGGAGCCACTCCCACTGGTGGATCTACCAAGGCCCAGACCTTGTTTGAGTGCATGGAGTCCAATTCGGATTCCATGGCTTCGCGCCACTTTCCCGAGTCTATGTCTAGCATAGCCTCTTCGTAAGTCCTTGGGTCGGTTAGAGACTTTCCAGTCTCATGCAGCAGACCGTAGTACCTCTCGGGTTCTCTACGTTGTCTTTCTGACCTACGAAGAATCGGTGTACCTTCTGGTGCACTTTCATGCTCATGTTCTCCCACTGCCTGTGGCGACGGGTCAGCTTGATCGACCTCTTCGGCCTTTTCAGCTTCAGTGACCTCATCTAGTTCTACGTTATTTTCCTTCTTGTCCACCAAGAAATCCTTCTCCAAGAAGTGAGCGTTCCTCGAGACAAACGTAGTTTGTCTTGTAGGATCGTAGAACTCGTATCCTATTGAGTTTTCCGGATACCCCACGAATTTGCACAAAGTGGATTTAGTTTCCAATTTATCTCCCACTAGCTTTTTAACGTAAGCGGGAGATCCCCATATGCGCATGAATGCGTATGAGGGTGCCTTGCCAAACCACAATTCGTATGGTGTCTTTTCTACGGATTTAGAAGGTACTATGTTTAGTATCTTCGTTGCCGTGAGGAGGGCATGTCCCCAAAATGAAAGAGGAAGGTCAGTGGCACTCATCATGGATCGAACCATGTCCATCAAGGTTCGATTCCTTCTCTCTGCTACTCCATTTAATTGGGGTGTTGCAGGAGGAGTCCACTGTGATAGTATTCCATGCTCTACAAGATAATTCAGAAATTCGTTACTAAGAAATTCTCCACCTCGGTCAGAACGAAGAGCCTTTATCGTATGACCAAGTTGATTCTCTACTTCCATCTTGAATTCTTTGAATCGCTCAAAGGCTTCAGACTTGTGTTTCAACAAGAACACATATCCATAACGACTAAAGTCGTCAGTGAAAGTGATGAAGTAGTCATAGCCACCTCGGGCGCTTTTTCTTAGTGGTCCACATACGTCAGTATGTATCAAGTCCAATGTTTGCTTGGCTCGCTCAGGGTTTCCCTTAAACGGCAACTTAGCCATTTTACCCTTTAAACATGGTTCACATGTTGGCATTTCATTAATGCGATTGATTTCAATCGCGCCAGATGATGCTAACTTTTGAATCCTTGACTTAGATATATGTCCAAGTCTAGCGTGCCATAATTGGGCAGATATTTCATTATCTTGTTTCCTTTTGTTTTGTTGCACATGCATCACTAACTTAGGTGGTTCAATGGTATATAGTCCATCTTTTAATGTACCAGTGAAAAACATATTATCATTCATGAATAACGAAAAGGAACCTTTATTAATAGTAAAATTAAAACCTTCATTATCCAAAACAGGAATTGAAATAATGTTTTTCACCAAACCAGGTACATAAAGAACGTTCCTAAGGACTAATTTATTACCACCTAAATATAACTCCACTTCGCCTATGGCCTCGGCAGCAGCTCTAGCTCCATTGCCAAATCTCAGGATCCAATCCCCTGGCCTAAGTGGCCTTGTTGCTCCCATCACCTGTAAATCATTACAAAGATGAGAACCACAAGCAGTGTCTAGCACCCATGATGCACAGTTAATTGATAAATTAACTTCAACAAGGAATATACCTTTCGAGCTCTCCAAGAACTCTTTGCAGTTCCTCTTCCAGTGTCCAGGTTTCTTGCAGTAGAAACATTTCTGTTCACCAGACGAAGCTTTACGCTTCTTTCCCTTCCTTATGGGCCCAGATGGTGCTTTGCCTTTGCTTGAAGAAGCATTTTCTTTCCCCTTCCCTCTCTTTGTCCTTTTGGACTTGGATTGGGTCGAGGTAGCAACCATCACTGGCTTCTCTTTTCTCATGGAAGCCTCGGCAGTGGCGAGCATATTAGCCAACTCGTGAAGTTCAACATTCATCTTGTGCATGTTGTAGTTCACTACGAATTGCTCGAATGATCTTGGCAATGACTGGAGGATTATATCCTGGCAGTAGGTCTTGTCCATCTTTATGTCAAGATGACTAAGCTTTTCAATAAGCCCAATCATCTTGATGTAGTGAGATCGAACATCAGCACCTTCAGCCATCCTCGTTTGTTGCAAAGCCTTAGCAGTTTCATACCGCTCGTATCTACTTTGCACCCCAAATAAACCATTTAGGTGCGTGTAGATTTCAAAAGAAGACTTCATATGCTCGTGCTGCTTTTGAAGCTCATTCGTCATGGATGCCAACATGAGACAACGTGACTGCAAGTCATCGTCAAGCCATAAATCCACGGCTTCTTTCTCAGTATCATCGGCATCCTTAGCAAGTTCGGGAGGGGGCCCATCAAGGACAAAACCTCGCTTTTCAGAAGCGAGAATGATCTTAAGGTTCCTGACCCAGTCATGGAAGTTGGGTCCAATCAATTTGTTTTGTTCAAGTATGATGGAAATCGGATTCTTAGACATTATATCTACAAAATGACGAAAGAAGAAATAAATACGCGAAAGATTAGTTTAAAATGCACAATTTACAAACATGGTTTTTATTTGTAAATTACTCCCACTATTTTAATCAAAATCTTATGCCCCCACATAAGTTTCGGGAATTTAAAATATCCTAGCGGGCTTAAGGCCCAAATGCAATCTCCTAGTACCCATGACTCGTTGGCCATACTATTTGATTCACTTGGTGGTCGAATACGTCGACGGTTAACCATCGCAGCTAACCCTTAAGTTCATTTAGCCTCGGTTTTCGATAAGGACCCACGACTCGTGAGACATCCATACTTACTAGCGTTAAATCATGTCCAATACTCGTGGAGAGAAATAGTTCAATCCTAGACGCCCCACGACTCGTGAGACAGCGCCTAAAACCTTGCTATCCCCTCCCTTGGCATTAAACTCGTGCATCGAGGCAATAGACATATCATCTTCCTATAGCTCGACCCACGACTCGTGAGACATCGAGATATATTCGTACAATATGCCTAAGACCTAGTAATTGGATAGGCTCGGACCATAGACTCCATTCATATGCGCCCGTTATTCGATTTAATATTCTAATTGAATTTTAAGATCAATTGGAGGTTTCTAAGTGTGCGAGGTCTCGTCAGATTATGCTTATCTTGTTTACGTTTTCTATCCTAAGCATGCATCTCATACATCAAAGAATAATTTGCGAAAAGGTAAACATTCATCACCTAGCAAGATATGATTGGTCGATTGCCCATCCTATGCGATCCATCACGAGCCACGTGATGAATCAATTGGTCAGTCTAGGGTGAAAAATTAAATGTCCTAACTATTACAATTTTCAAACCCATACATCATGGGCCTTCTTGTAATATCCAGCTTGATTGGGCCTCCATGTAATGAATTGGGCCTCCATGTCCTCCAAGGTAAATGGGCCTCCATGCGGATCTCCAAGTCTTCATGAGGTCTTCTTGGCTCCAAGCCTAATCTAAGCCTAGCTTATAAAAATAAATGGTCCTATTCTATTACATTTGTTTGCGCAAGCAAGGGCACCAATCAGGCCCATTTAATTACAACCCATAAAATAAATAAACCAAAAACTACATAGGGCTTAAGGGTAAAATCGACCAATCCACATATTCACACAAGAACATGCATAAATTCACATAAGGGCAATAATGTAAATTTACCGGCTTCATTAATTTTAATTCGCAAAAATTTATCCAAGTTAATTAATTTTGAATTATCAATTAATCTCTAAGATTAATTAGCTCTTACTTGAGCTCTAAGTAATCTACAATTCTTATCTTGATTAAATTGGTTAATTAAGGTAATCTAAATCTCTAAGATTCTTACCTTATCCAAAACTCTAAGTTTCCCAAAATTCACAAATCTCCAAGATTCTCAAGATAATCCTATTTTGACTAAATTAGTTAATTAAGGTAGTGTTTAAGTCTAACAAAATAACTACCTTATCCAAAAACTCTAAGTTTCCTAATCTTTCAAAATTCTCCAAGATTTTCAGGACTTTCAAAATAGGCAGAATTAGAGTCCAACCAAAAATCAACCAGAATTCTAACTTATCATGATCTAAAGGTGTCTTCTGTTTACTAGACATGTGAGTGGATGCAACAGATGACTTATCATGAGACTCAATGACTTTTCAAGCTCAATGATTTTACCCTTATAGGCTTCACATTCAGCTTTTAGAGATTCATTCTCTTGCTCAAGCAGTTTGTATACAGCTGATTCTTTTGGCTTTTCAGCTTTAAGTTTCAGTGAACTGTTTTGCTCTTTCAGCAATATCATCTCTTCCTTAAGATTTTTAAATGCATCAGCAATGCTAGTATTGTTGAGCATCATTTGTTCAAATGAATTAAATAATTCATTGTCAAGAGGAGTTACCTCATCATCCTCTGAGTCATCAGATTCCTTAGCCATCAGGCAGAGAAGAGCAGGGCTCTCTTCATCAGAAGACTCTTCATCAGAAGTGTCTGAATCTGAATCAGATGAGTAGACAGCAGCTAGCTTTTCTGCTTCTGCTACCAGCACCTTTCCTTTATGATGCTTTCTTTCCTTTCTGATTCTCTTTTCCTCTTCTGTATACTTCTCAGCTTTATGATACGGGCAATCTCTGATGAAATGACCCAGTTTTCTGCAATTATAGCACATCATTTTGGATTTAAAAGAATCCTTATCTTGAGAAGAAGAAGTAGGGTTAGAAGTAGAAGCATTGTTATATTTGTTCTTCATTTTTCGTCTGTAGAACTTTTTGAAGTTGTTCATCAGCAATGCAACGTCTCCAGCAGTGTACTCCTTTTTGTTGAGTAGTGTGGCTTTATCAGATGAGTCCACATCTTTGCTTTTGTGAGCTGGCCTTCTTGGATTTTCAGCAGCAACAAGTGCAGCTGTGGGACTTGAAGTAGAGGTTTCTTCAACACCCATTCTTGGTAGTTTATACTCGTACGCCTTGAGTTCTGAGAACAGCTCGGTGAGAGAAATCTTGCCCAGATCTCTTGACTCTTCCATGACTGTCACCTTCATGTTGAACTTCGAAGGTAGAGCCTCCAGCACCCTGACGGTTATCTCCTTATCAGTGAAGGTTTTTCCAAGCTTTAACACTTCATTCAGCGTCCTTATAAACCTTGTATCCATCTGATCAATAGTTTCCGCAGACTTCATCTTGAAGTTGTCCAGCTTTTCCAGAGCAACACTCAGCTGATGCTCTTTGATGGCGTCGTTTCCTTCGCTCATGTCACGAACCTTATCCCACATCTCTTTGGCAGTCTTGCAGTGCTTGACTTTGTCAAATCGATCGTTGTCAAGGGCCTTGGTCATGATGAAACGGCCAACTTTATCCAGATTGAACAGCTTTATTTCTTCGGCTGTCATTTCTGTTAGATCTTTTTCCACCACTATTTCTGCTTCATCTACCGTGGTAGTTTTGGTGAATCTGAATGGACCTTTGATGATACATGTGTACATGTTATCATTGTAAGCAGCCAGGAAAATCTCCATTCTGATTTTCCAATCTTCAAAGCTCATACCAGCTATGTTGGGAACATGGCTGATACAATCCATTTTTCAAATATTTTAATTTTTCAAAATATGCTCTTTTGAAAAAGTTTGAAAACCTTTGAAAAACACTCGGATCAAGCTCGTTGATCAGGCAGCTGATTCTAATAAACCACCCGCTCTAATACCACTTGTTGGTCCCAAGTGGTCAGATGAGGTCTAGAGGGGGGGGGGGGGTGAATAGACCTCTAAACTTTTTAATTTACTTTTTAACCTTAAAACTTTTGTTCTAACTTAAACAGACCAAGTTGTTATCGAACAGTAAGTTACTTGGCTGATCGCGAACAAATCTTTGAACATCTTAGGTGACCACTAATCTGATAATTACTTAGCTGATTTTGTTAAAATCAGTTTCAATACTTAGAGTACTTGCAGCGAATTTGTAAAGTGTTATTCACAAGTAAACTTAGTAGTTTGAAAGTTTGATCCCCAGTTTTATAAAACTCCTTTCCTTATAAAACTTTTCAAACAGTTAAATCAAAGTGTTTTTATGCGACTGAAAATATGCAAGTAAAAATGCAAGTAAAAACACACAGAATTTTTATAGTGATTATATGGATTTGAATATCCTTTAGTCCACTCTTCCAAGTCACTCAGATCTTGGGTTATACTATAATCACAAAGTTTACAGTATCTCCACTTACGCCATAACAACTAATGAATATGGCCCCAAGCTCGCAATAGGAAATCACAAAGAAACTCCTATTCTCTGAAGTAATATCACTCACAAAGATGGATATCTACTTCTCACAACATTCGTGTTTACAAAATCACTCAGAAGATGTAATTTATCGTTGGTCTTCAACTTCGCTTCTGTCAACAAATGACTAAGCTGATGAGTGAGCTGTTCTTGAGACTTAAAGAATTCTGCTTCGAAAATTTCTCAGAGATTGTGTTATTTTTTTTTCTTCTTCGTCTCTTTCAGCTATTTATACTAGAGGTTTGAAAAATATCCGTTGAAGAAAGACGAGTTCAAATTCCTCGAGTACTGGTCCTTAATTTCCGCGAACGGCTCTCTGCAGCTGTCCGTACTGTCAACAGTACTTTTCTGCAGGCAGCATTAAATGCACCCAGCTGATGCGAAGCATTTCTTCAATCATTTGTCTTTAATAACCTTGTACTTCAGCATTTATTACTTCCAGGGGCATTTATTACCGTTGGGACGACTTTATGATCCTTTCCACTTGGCTGACGAAAGTGCAAGTCTGATGGCGAGCTAAGCTGATCCCAAACTTGAACAAATCTGATTTGAGTCGGCTGATCTTCATCAGTCTGATTTCTTTCCTTCAGCAGATCAGTAGTCTTGGACCTTAAATTTTGACTCTTTCTGATATCTTCTTTACTTAGTCAAAATTTCTTCAAAGGGACATCAGCTAAGGTAATCCATACTTAGCAGATTTTGAAGTTTTGAAATGCATCAAAACCTCCCTTTACAAATTGTCTTCAGTGCCTTCATCTTCATCCTTATCCAACAGGATTGATTTTTTTCGAGGGTGCAAAGTACCAAAATGATGCATTTCCAGGGTGCAAAGTGGGATAAAGCCCATTTATATGTCTTGGTTAAATAACATGTATTTGTTTTTAGGTCAGTTAAATTGCATCTTAAACATCTGTTTTGAGTGTTCAAAAATCCGTATTCTTGAAATATGAAAAATATATTTTTTCACTTGTTCTTGAATAAAATTATAGTATTACTTTACCATAAATTTATTTTTATTATTTTATCAAAATATTGAAAATACCAAGAATTTGTTACCAAAAAATCTTTGGCCCCCAACGAAAGTCGTCTAGGTCTGACTGAAACCTTTAATAACTGAATATATATTAGTATTTTAATAAAGTAATATTTTACATTCTATACTCCAAATCTCAAAAAATTCAAAACTATATTACAACCAAACAGAAGGTATAATATTCAGCTTTTGCTCAGATCTCCAGGAAGTTTTCAAGTGAAGTGAAGAAATTGTTGTTTACTGAACACGCACCGACATCGGTTGTACGCTTATCGAGGTTTGGATAGGTACAAACAATTTTACTTTGCTTCGATACATTTGTACCGAGTTAATGCCAATTTACTCCCTATATTCTTATGTGATTTGAATAATAAAACTTTATTTTTCTTTAAAAAATTTAAAAAAGCAATTTATCTACTTCAGTTGAAGAGGTTGATTCACCCATCAAAATTGAGAGTGGAGGTGGAAAGTATTTTCTCAAATGGGTAAAGTGTCTATTTATCATAAAAAAAAATTAAAGGAGCAAGTTTCCTGCTTCAGTCGGGGAGTGTAACTCTCTCGTCGAAATTGATAGTGAGGATGGAAAGTGTTTTTGTAATATGTGGGATAAAGTGCAACATTTATCATAACACAGAGTGGTAAAGTACCGGCTTTATTATATTACATGAAGATAAAGTGTCACATTTATCATAAAACATGAGGATAGAGAGTTACTTATAAGAGGGTAGTTTTGTTAATAATATTTTTTTAAAAATGACATGAAGACGATGTGAAACTTTTATAAGATTACAGGGTTAAAGTGCTATTCTTAAATCATAAGTAAATAAATTGAATATTATGCGAACTACAGGGAGTAAGTTGCAATTAACTCCATTTGTACGTGAGGAGAATCTTAACATGTCTTCTCAGTTTGACTAAAATCATTCAACCACCATACACTTGCTTTATGGTCGGTGCAGTTTTTATCAATAATTTTTCTCCTATCAAATCTCAAAGTATATTGCACTCGTTCAACCAAATTCACTCGAATCAAAATTGCTCCTTCACGTGGTACATTTTGCAAATATGTATGTTCATTGAGTCTTGATTCCTTTGAACTTCACAAAATTTAAGATTAAAAATAGGAACATCCGAACATATACCTTTGTAGTGAACAAAAAACAATCCACTAGATCTCTCCATAATTTCAAAGAAACAAACTCCATGGAAAAGATTAATTCAAGAGAGCCGCAACTAGGAGAAAGAATAGGCCGCCGTATAATATTCTTCCCATTACCATTACAAGGCCACATCAATCCCATGCTTCAACTAGCAAACATACTTCATTCAATTGGATTTTCAATCACTATCATTCACACAAAATTGAACTCTCCTAATCCCACAAACTACCCTCACTTCACTTTTCATCAAATCTTGTCCGAATACGATGAATATTCGGACATACTGTCTCTTCTTACAATGCTTAATGAGAAATGTGTTGAGCCATTCAAACAAGCTTTGTCTGAACTTTTGGGTGATAAATCAGGTGACCCAATTGGTTGTTTGATTTCAGATGCAATCTTATATTTCACTACGGATGTTGCTAAAAGTTTTAATCTTCCAAGGATTGTTTTGAGAACTGGAGGGGTGGCTTCTTTTCTTACTTTTGCTGCATTTCCGGTGCTGCTTCAAACGGGTTATCTCCCAATTCAAGGTATATATTTTTCGAATTAAAGTCAATTTATCATATGTATAATGTATTAGCTAGGGTGGCTTATTGTGAAATAAAAATAAGCAATTTTACTTCTTGTGAAATGTAAAAACGAGCAATTAACCTCCTTATGATATAAAAATGGACAATTTATCTCCCTATGAAATGAAATAATGAGCAATTTCCCTTCCTGTGATATGAATTAATAAGCAATTTAGAGGGAGACAATGTGCTTCTTTTATAAAAATACATGGAGGTATTTTGCCATTTTTCTTTTCACAGGGAGTTAAATTGCCTATTTAGTATATTACAGGGAGGTATTTTGCCCTTTTATTTATTACAGAGAGCTAAATTGCCTATCTAAAAAAAGCACAGGGAGTTAAATTGCTTTCACTGCATAATGTTCAATTTATTACTTGTAATTTGACAAAAGAGCATTTTTCCATCGCGTGGAAATTTTAAAGAAGCAATTTAGTTCCTTTAGTCGGAGAGTGTAACTCATTTGTCGAAATTGAGAGTGAACATGAAAAGTGTGTGTAACATATGGGATAAATTGCCACATTTAGCATCACACAGAATGGTAAACTGACATATTATCATAATACAGCAGAGTAAAGTGTCACTTATGTAAACGTTAGGGAGGTGGTGTGAAATTTTTATGAGATTATAGATGGATAAAATGTTCTTTTTTAAATTATAGAGGAAAAAATTGAATATTATAAGGGATAAATTGCGATTAACTATTTTTTTCTTTTGTATTTGCTTCCATCGCAACTTCTTATTTTCTGCCAAAAATCTGGGTGGTGCCAAAATCCATGATTATCAGTTCATCTTATATCCAAATCAATCCAATACTCATTTCTTCTATATATTATTTGATATTATTTGATGAGCTGGATTGGGTTTAGTTCAAATTTAAATGGATAATGAAAGAGTTGTATTAATTGGGCCTCTAGTCCTCTTTGGATGCAAGTAATAGTATACTATGAAAAATGGCCGAAGTGAAAATTAATTATATTTGTTGAAATTCTAATTTTACGGTCCATAAATGTGTTAAATGGACCAATTTATCGGTTTTTTGTATTTTTTCGTGATGGAGGTCTATTGTTGTCCAAACTTTGTAAACCTTTTGCTTGTGAATCTTAAATTACTAAAAAAAAAAAAGACTACATTAAGAACGGGTTATGAAATAAAAATACTCAATTAGAAAAATTAGCTTAATATCTTCTTTCCCTCTTCAGTTTAATGTAATTAACATACTAGGTATTATTTATTAAATGTGTCTAGATAAGAAAATAGAATATTTTTTTCTTAATTATATGCGAAAACACAATTTCATTTTGTTTATTTACAAGAATTGTGTATTTCATTTATATGTTAAATTTAAATTAATTAATTTATGTATTTGTGAATATTTAAAATCCTACTTTTTTTTTATATATAATTTTGATGCATCTTCATGACATTTAATTAATTCATTACACTTACAAAAATTTAAAAACGAATGGAGGTCCAATCCAGTTACGAGTCTTTTGACATATACACACAATGTTGACCCGGCCCTTTTCATCCAATTGAAAATAGTGGACCATATCTAACTTGATCTATTTTGTTCCACGCAAACCCGACCCAACTCGCTTGACTAACCTTCCAAAAGTCCAGGTCATAATAGTAAGGTAAAATTGCAGAAAATGTCCCGAACTAATTAGTGATTTTGAATTTTGGTCTCAAACTTTATTATCTCACCGAATTCGTCCCGTAATTTAATATTTGTTTGAAATATCGTCCCAAACTAATTACTAATTTGGATTTTTCGTCCCAAATTATATCAACTCGTCGAATTTCGTCCCATAATATACCATTTTGTATGAATTTAGTCCCAATATTAAATTTATAATTTAATGAAAATGACGGTTCAATCTTGTAATTAGATTTCGATGAATTCTGCAATATTATAAAATTATTCATGTTAAAATTTATCACGTCATGACACGTTAGCAGCCATGTGATAATTTAAGGGCAAATGCGCAATTTTCGTCTTATTATTAACGATGGGACGATATTCCAAAAAAAAATTTAAATTACGGGACGAAATTCGCCAAATTGCATGAATAGTTTGGAATGAAAATCTAAAATTAGTGAATAGTTTAAGACGATTTTTGCAATTTTGCCTAATAGTAATGCAAGCTTTAACTAAACCCTTTGTCTATACTCTGTACGTGTTTCAAGATTTGAGAAAAAAAAAAAAAAATTGATTCTTCAATCCTATATTCCCTTTGTCTAGGGCTGAAAATCAAACCAAGCTACTCGATACTCGATTCGAGCTCGTTCGATAAAAGTTCGTTTGAGCTCGGTTCGTCAAATAAATCAAACAAGCTTGAACAAGATTTCTCGTTCGATAACTTTTGAAGCTCGGCTCGAGCTCGACTCGATAAGCTAAAAATTTAAAAAACGCATGTAAAATACCAAGCTACTCGATACTCGGCTCGAGTTCGTTCGATAAAAGCTCGTTTGAGCTCGGTTCGTTAAGAAATCAAACCAAGCTCAAACATAAAATTTCAAGCTCGATAAAATTCAAACCAAGCTTGAACAACGTGTCGTTCGATACTACTCGGCTCGTTTACACCCCTACCTTTGTCCCTTTAATTTTTTTCTTTTTCTTTTTCTAATCTGAACGAATAATTTAGGTAATATAGTTAATAAAGTGGCGTAACTTTTGGCGTCCTAATTTAATTAGAGAAAAGAAGCTAGCTAGTTTATATTATGGGTAAAAATCCTTCTTATCATTAAGTTTTTACAAAGGGGACCCTCTTATGTGTTTTTTTCTCACGTTAATCCTTATCATGAATTATTTATTTCTTTGTTTATTTATAAGGGGTCTTTCTCTTATAGTGTTACACTTTAGTCCCTCATAAAATTATTTTTTTTATCAATTTAGTCCCTCATAAAATTGTTTCTTTATCGATTTAATTCCTCATAAATTTTTTTTCACTTTAGTTCACATTGGACCACCTGAAAGTGACCAAAGTGAAACAAATAATTTATAGTGAAGACTAACGTGAAAAAAAAAATACAAAAAATACCACCCTGTAATAAATTAATAATAAGAAGAACCATTAGTGATGTTTACCCTTATATTCTTGTTTTAAATTATCAGTTTCATTCGATTTACATTTCTTAGTTGTGAAGTGAATGCTATCCTATTTATAATTATATCCATGAGATTGCTTCAATATATAGCCTAAACCAACAATGACACCGTATTCATCTTAATGCGTTTCAGTTTACTTCCCTCATTTTGATTATGTTTTACATGAAATCAGTTCCTAAAAATTTTAATTTCTATGAACATTCAGATTCTCGACTAGAAGAGCCCGTTATCGAGCTTCCTCCACTTCGAGTCAAAGATCTTCCCGTGATCAAAACATCTCAACCCGAAAAACTATACTCGCTCCTACACAACATGATACAAGAAACAAGGTCTTCATCAGGACTAATATGGAACACGTTTGAAGAACTCGAACAACCATCACTTACCAAATTGCGCCAAGATTTCCCAATCCCTATCTTCCCAATAGGTCCATTTCACAAGCATCTTGCATCCTCCTCGAGTAGTTTAATACCCGAAGATCAAAGTTCAATCTCGTGGTTAGATAAACAAGCGAATAACTCAGTCGTTTATGTAAGTTTCGGAAGTATTGCATCTATAGAAGAAAAAGACTTCTTGGAAATAGCTCAAGGACTAGCAAGTAGCAAACATCCTTTTTTGTGGGTCGTGCGCCCTGGTTTAATATGCGGTGCTGATTGGTTGGAGCCATTGCCTCAAGATTTTCTCGATTTGTTGAATGGAAGAGGGCATATAGTGAAATGGGCCCCGCAAGTTGAAGTGCTTGTACATCGTGCCGTAGGAGCGTTCTGGACGCATAATGGATGGAATTCGACTCTGGAAAGTATTTGTGAAGGGGTTCCGATGATTTGTATGCCTTGTTTTACTGATCAACTGGTGAATGCACGATATGTTAGCGATGTTTGGAGAGTTGGTTTGCAGTTGGAGAATGGTAATTTGGAGAGGGGAGAAATTGAGAAGGCTATACAAAAGGTAATGGTGGAGAAAGAAGGGGAAGAAATTAGAGAAAGGGTTATTTGTTTGAAGGAGAAGGCTAGTATTTGTTTGAGGCCAGGTGGATCTTCATATGAATCTTTAAAGAGCTTGAAGAATTACATTTCATTGTTTTAGTATTTATGGTTTTGGGTTCCAAACTATTTGCAATTTGTCATAAGTTGTTTGTTAATCTAATTTGAGTAAGATTTTGGGTTTATTCCAATTTTTTTTTTAGAATCAAACGGATTGTATTAACTCACAAATGTTCCGATAATACATCCTCGAAAACTTCCGAAGGAAGTTCACAGCTAAAATCAAAATCAACTTGTTGGTCCCAAGTGGTCAGATGAGGTCTAGAGGGGGGGGGGGGGGGAGAGTGAATAGACCTCTGAAAATTTTTAGACTTAAAAACTTTAAAAAAACTTTTCAGTCGTCTGTCAGCAGACTAGGCTTATACAGAACAGTAAGCTGACTAAGCTGTTTGTGAACAAATCTTGAACAGCAGAGTGACCACTCTTCTTGTACTTACTTAGCTGATTTCAGCAGAATCAGTTTTATCAAGAGTATACTTGCAGCGGATATTTGAAAGTGTTTTTCACAAGTAGACTAAGTCCTTCAAAAGATTTTATCCCCAGTTTTAAAAACTCATTTTAAATCTTTTAATAATTCAAAGTGTAAACTTATGCAGTTTTGAAATATGCAAGAAAACTCAAATGCAAGAATAACACAAAGAATTTTTATAGTGGTTATATGGATAAAAATCCTTTAGTCCACTCTTCCAGATCACTTAGATTCTCGGTCATACTATAAACACAACGTTTACAATATTTCTCCACTTACACCTAGACAACAAATGAAAAGGCTGTAAGCTCACAATAGGAAATCACTCAGAAAACCTATCCTCTGAAGTTAGATCACTCACAAAGATGGATCTACACTTCGCACAACACTCTGTTTTACAAGTTCACTCAGAAGATGTATTTAGCTTTTGTTCTTCAACTCTGCTTTTTGTCAACAAATGACTAAGCTGATAAGTGAGCTGTTCTTGAGACTTAAGAGATTTTGCTTCGGAAATTTTCTCAGAGATTATGTTGTTATTCTCTCTTCGTCTCTTTCAGCTATTTATACTTGAGGTTTGAAAAATGTCCGTTGAAGAGAGACAAGATTCAAATTCCTCGAGTTCTGGTCCTTAATTTTCGCGAACGGCTCTCTGCAGCTGTCCGTACTGTTAACAGTACTTTTCTGCAGGCAGCATTAAATGCACCCAGCTGATACGAAGCATTTCTTCAATCATTTGTCTTTAATAGCCTTGTACTTCAGCATTTATTACTTCCAGGGGCATTTATTACCGTTGAGGAGACTTTATGATCCTTTCCACTTGGCTGTTGAAAGTGCAAGTCTGATGGCGAACTAAGCTGATCCCAAACTTGAACAAATCTGATTTGAGTCGGCTGATCTTCATCAGTCTGATAACTTTCCTTCAGCAGATCAAAAGTCTTGGACCTTGAAATTTTGACTCTTCTGATGTCTTCTTTTCTTTAGTCAAAATTCCTTCAAAGGAACATCAGCTAAGTTAATCAATACTTAGCCGATTTTGAAGTTTTGGAATGCATCAAAACCTCCCTTATCAATTTGTCTTAAGTGCCTTCATCTTCATCCTTATCCAACAATTTCCCCCTTTTTGATGATGACAAAACTTCAGCTAAGTACCTGTTAATACCTATACTAAAGAATGTAATCCTCAAAATTTTCTGAGATAGAAAAGATATGTTGGAGTAAACTTGACTTTTTATTGATAATGAAATTGTTACAAGTACAAGTTTATCAGATGAGATGTCTGAAGAATAGATAAAATATACTGATTACAAAGATATTTATAATTTCTAACTATCAGCTCCTTCATCAGATCCTTCTAACACTTCTTCATATTCATAAGAAGACTCTTCATCATCTTTTTCTTCTTCTTCATCTTCATCAGCTTCTTCATCCAGGAGTATGTTTGCTTTGGCAACGTCCATCTTTTCTTTGAGTTGCTGCTCCTTCAATAGCTCCATTGCCTTCCTGGCTGATTCAGTATTCTTGTACTTGGTAGGTTCTTCTTCAGGCTTCTCTTTTTCTTCTACCTTTCCAAGTTCTTCAGCAGTCTTATCAGTAGTTTCTTCAGGTTTCTTAACTTCAGCAGCAGCATCAGTTTCCTTAGTTGATTCTTCCCTTCTATCTTCCCCCTTTTTGTCATCATCAGACTTGGTGATAACATTAGGTTTAGCAGCTGGGTTGAGTGCAACAGAAGGAATCTTCATTGTGGCACACAAATCTTTCAGATTCTGATTTACTACGTCATGACTTGCTGTTAAATGATGAAGAATGGTAATGATGTTGTCAGTTTGATCATTGAAGCAGTCAATATTGAGTTGCATTGTTGAAAGTTCTGCATGAATAACATCTCCAGCTTTGTGAAGTTCCTGCAATAACCCAACATTGATTGACGCCTCTTCTTCATTGATCTTGATGAATTTAGCAGTTAGATCAGCTATTTTGTGCTCAGCTCTTTGTAAGGCACTATGAAGGTGATTTACATCAGCCTTCACATCTTCAACATTTCTGTTCATTTCATTTAGGCTTTGCACTAACTGCTTGGAATTATCTTGAGGCATTGGGAAACTATCAATTTCAGTCTCGATGATTTGAGCAGTTGATTGTTGCATAGTTTCCAGCTGAAGTCTGTTGGATTCTACCAACTCTGCTTTCAGTTCTTCCTTCAGCTCCTCTTTCATCTTTTTCAGCTGCTGGCTATGCTTCTCTTCCAATTCCTTGACAGAATTCTCCATCAGCATCTGGAAGGCTTCCATCAGTGATGAGTGCTGATCACCTGATGAAGCAGAAGCAGCAACTTCCTTTTCTTCAGTCTCCTGGTGGACAGGGACATCTTTCATTTCAGTCTCCTGATTTGCTTCAGTCGCCTTAGCATTCCACTCAAGTGCTAAGGGTTCAACAGCTTTCTTATGCTCATCAGTGACGTCTTCATAAACTAGGTTTGTGATAGTGCCATCATCATTGAATGATGTTGTTTGACGAATCTGTCGCACAATTATCCAAGGATTCGCAAAGGCATTGTTACCCTTGGGCACTTCACAGTAATCCTTTACTTCTTTGTCAAAAATAATTTGCTAAATGCTTGGCAGCTGAGGCATTTCACTTTTGAACATCCTTGCTGATATCTTGACCTTTCTGCCCATCTCTTCAAGGCGGTCATAACAGCTATGTTGATTGCCCGTTCTTCAGCATTGTCAGACTTTCTTCTCTTGCTTGGCAAAGAGTTGTTTATGATTTTGGCTTCCTCTAGGGCAAACTCCCTTGCATAGAGATGCATAATATCTCTGACATGGTGAGGATCCAAAGCTTTCTGAATAGAGTCTGTCCTTAACCAATTTAGAACTCATTGTTATTCATCAGCTAACTCTTTCAGACTTTGAAGTTCTGCTATAGATCTGTTCATTCTGTTATCTTTCCATCTGATGTATCTTGGCTTCTCAAGAGTGAACAGAGTCTTCAGCATAAGCTTCTGGTCATAATAAGCCAGGGACTTCTCAAATCTCTTGAAGAGCTCTTTATCAGCATAGACAATTTCAAAGGCTCTTCTCACTTCATATTTACCCTTTGGCTTGACCTCAGCAGCAGGAATTTTAGGTTTCTTTGCAGCTTCTTCATTAATCTTAATGCCTCCACCATGAACAGGTCCATGAGCATCAGTCTTGCTGAGCTCAATGACCATAGCCAGTTCTGCATCTTCAGCAGCTTTCTTTTCTGCCTCAGTCATTTTTCTTCTGGCCTCATCCTTTGCTTCCTGAACTTTGCTCAGTTCAAGAGCCTTTTTCTCCTCCATCTCATCCTGCTTTCTTTGTTCAGCTTCTTCCCTTTCCCTCTTATCAGCTTTGGAAACCTTCTTTCTCTTGAGCACAATTTTTCTCCTTCCTTTATCAGCTGAGGCAGGGGCTTGATGGGGGCTATTTCGCACCCTACTTACTATTCAAATCGAACGAAGAAGATAAGATCGATTCGACCAATCCAAACAGATCGGGATCATCTTGCAGACCCGGCCAAGTGTAGCTCGCTTCGATAGAAGATTGTACTCCGGACCCAAGAAGGATATTTGGGCCGAGTCCTACTAGGACTATGTTTCCTTGTAACACTAGGTTTAGCATTATATAAATACCTAGTTAATCATTGTATTAGAAAACTACGAAATTCCTGAACTCTAAGAACACAGGATTTAACACTGCCTACAACAGCACAACTTAAGAATATTCAATATTATTACTGAGCTTTTTACCTTCATATCGGTGTGTTTCATAGCTTCGTTTTGTGGTTTTACTTCTTGTTCTTGAAGATTGCTTTTCTTTGTAACCGATCCATCCGAAATAAAGTAACAGAGCCCTAAATAATATATATAAATATCAAAAACCCCCGATATCACAAATTCACTGATAATTGGATAATCTAACGAAATCCGGTTAAATCAGTTGGCGCCCACCGTGGGGCTACGTTAATTATTCGATCGACACATGGCTCGCCCAAGGAAAAGCGCTCGCATTGGAGCGAGAAGTAATACAACCACCGGCCACAACACATCCGAAGATCCACAAGACAACAACGATAACAACATTCCCAACACCAATGAAAATCTCCCAGATACCCGTTCTCGTCAGCAGGAACACCAAGGAGGTCTTACCGGTGCAATACAGGAAGAACCGGAAGTCCCCGAAATACCCGTTCCTCTCCCAGGCGCTCAGGAAAAACTGAGACAAATAGCAATGCTCTTCAAATCACTCTCTCCAGAAGAATTGCTAGTTTTAGACCAAATTCCTCGAAACGCTGCGGCTCCCAGGACAACTCCTGCACCGGGAATGCCAGGACCAAACAAACAAACCTCTCAACAAGCGGACAGCCCAGCAAGTGAGCGACGCTCGTTACACAGCCCACAGCAGGACAATTCTAAACCCTCCGATAACCGTCCCCGAAGAAAACCAGGTCGAAGAAGGCCACAGGCGGATCGCAGCGGATCGAAGGAACAAACAATAATCCCTATCGAGGATGACATAGATGATGCTATCCCAGATCGACCACGAGCGACTCGATTCTCGGAAAGAGAAATCGAGAGAATAGTACAGGAACGACTGGAGCAACGCCTACGATCTGTTCAAAACCCGTGGACCCGAACCGCGGAACTCCAGGAGAGCCTTGCAGCATGTTCTCCCTTCTGCAGAGAAATAAAAGAAGCGCAATCCATTGGACAGGTCCCGGGTAGACTACCCCGATATGACGGAACCACCGACCCGGATGATTATATTTTTAGCTTCACTAACATAATGAATTTATATGCCCACTCTGCCGAATTCACCGCCAAGTTAATGGTGACCACATTCGAGGGCCTAGCGTTGGATTGGTTCGCAAAACAACCTGCCAACTCCATATTCAATTTTCGGGAATTATGCAATAAATTGACGCAGCAGTTTGCCAGTCAGAAGAGGCAAAAACTCCCGATGAGCTACCTAGGAACCATACATCAACAAGAAGGAGAATCCCTAAGAAACTGGTTGGCCAGATTCAACGTAGAATTACTCAAAATCGATTCTCCAAATATTGATTACATAATTTCTATCCTCTTCGATCTCACTAAGAACAGGCAGTTCGGAAATGCCCTCAGTCGAAAACAACCAAGAACGTTCGCCGACATCATGAGCTTGGCGTCCAAATATATGACCCAAGAAGAGATGAATTCCTTTAAGGATAAAAACAAAAATAAATTCACAGCTTCAGGCTCCAAGCGGCATGATAAGATTCCTATTCAAAGACCCTTCGACTATGAGCGATCTTCCAGGAGAGGTAACGTTTTCCAGCGACTGGAATACAGCAAAGCCGATCAAGAAAGACAACCTAATTACTACCAAAGACCAAGAAACCCTGAGCAACCAATCAGAAGCAGGGTGAATCAAGTAGAACACCCAAGGTTAAATGCTCCAATGGAAGAAATATTGGAAGTCCTAGAAAGAAATAACTGGATTCCCGAGGCAAGGAAAATCACTCAGCCCAGACCGGGGTCTAGAAACTATGATCAATACTGTAAGTACCACAGGGCACATGGGCATCTAACGGAAAATTGTTTTCACCTTAAGAGAGAAGTCGAAAAACTGATCGAGCAGGGAAAACTAGACGAATACATAGACCAAGATAATCGCAAAAGGGAAAGAAGTAGAAGCCCTCGGAACGGTAATCGAAGGAGAAGTTCTCGTCGAAGGTCGCCTGAACGTCGACCAACTCAGGAGTTAAATCAGGACCAGATCAATGGGACTATCCATACAATATCCGAGGGACCCGCGGGTGGAGATAGTCGTAATGCACGACGAAGGACAGCCCGATCCATAATTCGAAATTCTAAATATCCAAAAGAAATATGGACTCTGGAAAACAGGCCGACAAATCACCAACCGATCAGCTTCAACGAAGGCGAAGTACCTAAAAACATCATTTGGGACACAAAAGAGGATAACCCCGATTTTCCTATGGTAGTATCATTAGAGATAGCGAATTATAATGTAAGAAGAATCCTAATTGATAATGGAAGCTCAGCAAATATCATCTCCCGGGAGGTTTTAGCCCAAATGAACCTGGGACAAATAAACCTACAAAAAGTAGCTACGCCGTTAGTAGGCTTTGGAGGGTCCGAGATTATCCCCAGCGGAACAATATCTTTAAGTGTGTCACTTGGAAAGAAACCACTTAGGACAGTGAAGTTAGTAAAATTCCTAGTAGTGGAAACACCCTTCGCTTATAACGCTATACTAGGGCGACCAGCCCTTAACCTTTTTCGAGCTGTAGTCTCTACCTATCATCAGAAGATAAAGTTTCCGACCGATATGGGCATCGGAGAAATAACGAACGACCACTGTATGGCGTGGAATTGCTACAGCACATCGCTAACTTTGAAAGAACACCCTAAGTCAATTACTCCGAGCAAGAGAAAGATCGAAGACGATCTCATTAGAAATGAGGTTGAAATTCCTATTACTGATCGGTTAGATAAAAAGGGGAAAGAACCGCTAGACTTATCCTTGAAACCCCCAGAACATAAAGATATAATTCTAGTAAAAGGCGACTCGTCCAAAACGACAAGAATAGGTACAGAATTGAGCAAAGAAGGAGAAATAATGTTAATCGAATTCCTAAGAAATAATGTTGACGTCTTCGCCTGGAGCGCGAATGAGATTGAAGGAATTGATCCTCGGATAATCAAGCATACCCTAAAAATCGACCCTTCGGCGAAACCCGCCAGACAGAAGAAAAGAAATCATGGACCAGTAAAAGATAGAATTATCAAAGCCGAAGTAGAGAGACTGCTCGAAACAAAACAAATCCGAGAAATACACTTCTCGGAATGGCTATGTAATGTTGTACTAGTAGCAAAAGGGGATAAAAAGGACAACAAATGGAGAATGTGTAATGATTTCACCGACCTTAACAAGTTATGTCCACGCGACCCATACCCTCTCCCAAGGATTGACTTATTGGTCGACTCGACTGCTGGCTTCGCGATATTCAGCATGATGGACGCCTTCCAAGGATTTTACCAAATATACATGGATGAGCGGGATCAAGAGAAGACCGCGTTCATAACCGAACAGGGAGTATACTGTTTTATTGTAATGCCATTCGGATTGAGGAATGCCGGCGCTACTTACCAAAGGTTAGTAAACTTAATGTTCAGGGAATTAATCGGAGAAATAATGGAAGTCTATGTAGACGACATGTTAGTCAAAAGTATGAATGAAGCAGATCACATAAAGCATCTAGATCGATGTTTCCAAATCTTAAGAAAATACCGTATGAAGTTGAACCCTGCAAAATGCACCTTCGGTGTTAAGTCAGGAAAATTTTTAGGATACTTGGTACACCAGCGAGGTATAGAGGCCAACCCAGAAAAAATTCGAGCCATAACTGAAATGAAACCTCCCAAAACCATCTCTCAAGTACAAAGCTTAGTTGGGAAAATCGTAGCATTGAATAGATTCATATCAAAATCTGCGGACAGAAGCTTGCCCTTTTTCCAAACACTTCGAAAAGCGAAAAAATTCGCTTGGACCGAAGAATGTGAACGAGCCTTCGAACAACTCAAAGAATATTTGACAACGCCTCCGATGTTAGCTAAACCGACGGAAGGGGAACCGTTGTACATCTACATATCCATCTCCGATACGGCCATTAGTTCAGTACTAATTAAGATAGAGGGCTCCGAGCATAAGCCCGTCTATTATCTTAGCAAATTATTACAAGGGGCGGAGAAGAATTACTTGGAAATAAAAAAATTCACGCTGGCCTTAGTAGTGGCCGCACGAAAACTCCGACCCTACTTCTTAACTTACAAAATCATCGTTTTGACGAATCAGCCGCTAAGGCAAGTTCTAGCAAAACCAGAAGCCTCCGGAAGATTGATCAAATGGGCCATCGAACTCAGCCAATTCGAAATAGACTACAAACCAAGGATTGCCATCAAGGCCCAAGTGTTAGCCGATTTTATATTAGAAACACCAACACAGGCTACTGAATCATCGAGCAGCTTCAACGACGATGTCTTGATCATAGAAGATCAAACTTGGTTAATGCATGTCGATGGTGCTTCATGCCGAGAAGGAGGAGGCGCCGGAATCAACTTCACCGGACCAAATAAGGAAGATTTGAATTACGCGATAACATTGGACTTCGTTGTAACAAACAACGAAGCTGAATATGAAGCGTTAATCGCAGGAATGGAAATGGCGATCAAAGCTAACATAAAAAGGCTTAAAGTGTTAACCGACTCAGAGTTAGTTCAAAGACAAATAAGAGGCCTATACGAAGCTAAGGAATTCAATATGGTAAAATACCTCGCCAAAGTAAAAGCACTAGCCGAGAAGTTTGAAAATTTCGACATACAGAACATCCCACGTTCGGAAAACAAATGGGCCGATCAACTATCTAAGTTCACAGGAGCCCACGACGGAAAAACCGAACGGGTGATCAATTGGTTGATATCTTCTACACCGGCAGTCGATATCGATGAAACACCGGCAGTCGATATAATGGAAATAGATGAAGTTGAAGAAAATTGGATGACCCCGATGATAGACTATCTACGTGAAGGAAAACTACCATCTGATCAGAATGCAGCTCGGAAAATAAAATATCGAGCCCCAAAATATACGCTTGTAGAAGGAAAACTCTACCGAAGGTCAGTATCAGGAATTCTCCTGAAATGCATCCCTGAGTCACAAACCGCCGATATACTGCGAGAAATACATGAAGGAGACGCAGGAAATCACAGCGGATCAAGGGCATTGGCCTTAAAATGTCTCAGGACTGGTTACTATTGGCCTACCATCAATAAAGATGCCACTCTATATGTCCAAGAATGTCATCACTGCCAGATCCATGCTAACATATGTCATCAACCAGCAGAAAACATGCATCCAATTCCAGTATGTTGGCCCTTCGATCAATGGGGAATGGACATTGTGGGGCCTTTTCCAGCGGCCAGATCCAAAAAAGCTTACGTCCTGGTCGCTGTAGAATATTTCAGCAAATGGATAGAATGCATTGCACTCGCACGAATAACTCAATTCCAAGTGATCAACTTCCTATGGAAGTTCATAGTTTGCCGATTTGGCATCCCGAGGATCCTAATTTCAGATAATGGAACCCAATTCGCGGGAAAACAAGTAATAGAATGGTGTTCGAAACTGGGAATTCAACAAAATTTCACTTCGGTCGGACATCCAAGAGCGAACGAACAAACCGAAGTAGCAAACCGAGAAATAATAAAATCTTTGGAAAAAAGATTAGGTTCGGCCAAAGGAAGATGGCTCGATGAACTTCCAGGAGTACTATGGGCTAATCGAACTACAGTAAGAAGCTCAACCGGGGAAACACCATTCAGCTTGGTGTATGGGTCGGAGGCTGTTATTCCTGTTGAAACCCTAATCCCAACGCCAAGAATAGAGATGTTCGACGATCAAGAAAATAAAAAAGCGAGAGAAAACGACATTGATTTAACAGAAGCTTTAAGAGATAAAGCTGCTGTACGCCTACAAGTCACTAAAGCAAATATGGAGAAAGCATACAATCAAAAAGTACGCATCCGAACTTTCAAAGAAGGAGACTTGGTCTTGAAAAAGGTAGAAGTATCCAAGCATGTGGGAAAGTTACAACAAAATTGGGATGGACCTTACATCGTCATTGGCGTAGGAAAGAAAGGTTCATACAAAATTGCACACTTGGATGGAACAGCCTTACCAAGAACCTGGAATGCGGTCAACCTTAGGAAATACTATGGTAAATAAATTTTAGCAGATTATACTGCGTTCCTTTATTTTACTTTATCAAGTTTTAATCCTTGTAACAAAGGCCTTAGCCTACAAGTTCAATTAGTAAAAAGTTTTAGCATTCTATATACATCGATTATTTCGGTTAATGCTCCTCGGAATTACACTATCATATTAATGAAAATTGAGAACAAACCGAGTCGAGTATACATTGATCCGCTCAATAAACACTCCTCGATATATCTTCAACGATCGAAAAGACTTTTTGGGTTAAAAGCCTAAGTCCAGTTAAAAAGAGTCGAGTAAACATCGATCCGCTCGATAAAAACTCCTCGATAAAATCAAAAACGAGTCGAGTATACATTGATCCGCTCAATAAACACTCCTCGATATATCTTCAACGATCGAAAAGACTTTTTGGGTTAAAAACCTAAGTCCAGTTAAAAAGAGTCGAGTAAACATCGATCCGCTCGATAAAAACTCCTCGATAAAATCAAAAACGAGTCGAGTATACATTGATCCGCTCAATAAACACTCCTCGATATATCTTCAACGAGAAAAAGACTTTTTGGTACTAAAAACCTAAGTCTAAAATTATAAACGAGTCGAGTAAACATCGATCCGCTCGATAAACACTCCTCGCCCATATCTTCAACAAGAAAAAGACTTTTTGGTACTAAAAACCTAAGTCTAAAATTATAAACGAGTCGAGTAAACATCGATCCGCTCGATAAACACTCCTCGCCCATATTTACAACGAGAAAAAGACTTTGTGGTATCAAAACCTAAGTCTGAATAAAACGAGTAAAGTAAACATCGATCCGCTCGATAAAAACTCTTCGATATATTTTCAAGGATTAAAGAACTTTTGGGTTAAAAACCTAAGTATAATTACAAACGAGTCGAGTATACATTGATCCGCTCAATAAAAACTCCTCGATATATTCCTAACGATCTAAAAAAGATCTGCTGATACTCCTAAAGTTTTGAAAGATAAATCAAGTATGAGTTCATCTGCTCGGAAAATACTCCTCGTAATTAAAATTATCAACGACAAAGAAGATGCAAGAAATAAAGTAATATTTTATTCATCAAATCAATTACATACAAATATACTACGTTACAAAGATCTGCTTGCTACCTAAAGATCGTTACAATGATCTACTCAAATTGATCCTATGGGATCGACTATCTTCACGACAATGTCCACGGAAACACCAATCTCCTCCCTAGTACCTCATCGATTATAATATGCGACCTAAGAAGCATGCTGCTCACGATGGTCGACTTCTTTAGTTCGATGGCCAGGCTCTGAAGATCAAATGTTCTTCCAGATGAAATGAACATTACCAGCCAGATAACTAGCAATGCTCACTCACCCGTAAGAAGATACTGCTTTTACTTTATCTATAAAACATTTTACTCTCGAGCAGCATCTCTTCGGGACCGTCGTGAAACGGTAGGTTTACCAGCCACCCCGGCGGTCTATCACTCCGGAAGTCACATCCAAGAGCGAGGGTGACTGGCAAGTATGAACCCCCCATGTGCAAACGGAAACCACGGACCTCTAATTGATGAAGACTAAAGCGGAGGCCTCATGGGACCCGTTAGTACAAGGAAGGGCTGACATGGGACCCGTCAGTACAAGGTAGATGAACACCAAGTTATTAAAGAATGAATCACGATAATGTGATTTTTTGAATATTATGGGATCTGAGGGCAGAATGAAATCCAAAGAAGTTGAGATCTCCATTCTCTTTGGGAAATTGCAAAGGAAGAATGCAAACCACCACCCCCATTTATAGGGATAGACTCAAACAATCCAACGGCTGAAAAAGCATTTGATCAACGGACACAGATGCGACCCCTTGACTCCCCGCAATAAATGCAAGTAAGTTGGAACAGCACAATCTAATCGCCCCAACTAGTCGATAACAAAAGAGGCAATAGATCGATATGATCATATCTAAAAAAGCTTTGGATTAGACATTCCGGCACAATCATACTTCATGCTCGATGGCTTAAAACCCTAGAATCTACGAACGAAGCCATACAAGCTTTAAGATCGCAACGAAAGAGACAGTTGCTCGATAAGAGAGAAAAGACCAAAACCCTTCACCATATGAGGGACGTCACTGCCTCATACATCATTTGAGCGACCATTAACTACCTCATATCAGAACTCTTTCGGAGTCCAAGATATCTGACATAGAAATCAGGAGAATAGCTCTCTTTGTTTGAAAATGCAAGGACGTCACTGCCTAACATACCAAAGAATTGCTTAAGGAGGTCTGAATAGGCCAGATCTGGCCAAGACTTCTACATTTTCCAATTCCTCCCATATCAAGGATACGATATACTGGCTAAAAGAACGAATGGTTAGAAGATAATAATGGAATATATGGATTTGTGAAAGACATTGAAAGGAAATTTTTCCTCTGACGAAAAGAAAAAGCAGAATTCAACAGGAGGAACAATAGCCTCCTTATATAAGGTATATGTCATAAAAGGACAAATTTACAAGGAATGGATCGAACATCGACCAAAATGTTGAACGTTCCCTAAATCAGATCGATCCGAATAAAGCTACTATCTGCATGGTTATGCGCAAACATGATTTTTGAATATAACCCAAGGGACTATACTGGTTTGATCAACAAAGATTGGATTTGCAGAACAAACATCGAGATTAAAGCTACCTTATTCTACATTCCTGGCAAAGATCAATTTCAGATAAGTATGCTAAACAATACTGATTATTTTACGATGATTATATTTATGCATAAAGGCAAATTGTGCATAACAAAGAGAAAGAAATAGATATAGGCAAGAATCTGCCTGCAAGAAGGTCATAATTTTCAATTTAGTACTTCTCCCATTACAAAAATTTCAGCCCAAACAAATGCACAAAAGCTGGGCAGTCAAAAAAAAAAAAAAAAAAAAAAAAAAAAAAATAGACAGTCCAAGGACTGCCAGGTCGAACAGAGATCACTGAGAAGAACGGTCAGGAGGTCGACTACTAGAAACAGTCCGCCGAGGAGTCAAGTTGCCAGCAAACGCCATCAACTCCTCTTGACGCTTTAAATAACCGGCGTCATATCCTTCCTCATAAGACCGCCGTTGAGACTCCTCTGCAAGGGCAGCAGCCTGAACTAAGTCACCTTTCTCCTTTTCAAGAACAACTTTATCGGCCTCCAATTTTTGAAGATCATCTTTGGCAAGTTGCAGCTGCAACTCCAAACCCCTGGCTTTAGCCTTTTCTGACTCCAACTGACCTTGAAGAACTCTCCGACTATTCCACAGTTCGTCATTTTGCACACCCAGCTGGAGTGCAAAATACTTGCCCTAAAAAGCAGAAAGAGTAAGAAAAACCGCCATACAACAAGGCATTCAAAACAAAAGAACAGGAAAAATATTCGAAATATGCTTACCTGCTCACATATCTTCACCAGAGATTGAACAAGGCGAACATTGGAGGTACCTTCGAGCTTCCTCAACTCGCCGGGCAAAATAGTACTCATGCCTAAGTCCCAGGACAAAGCATCAGGTTCAACAGAACCAGGCAGTTCACTGGTCAAAGGGACACCATCGGAACGTGGAGTTTCCGACAAAAGAATGTCATTAACCTGCACAAGCACACAGCGATCATCTAATGGACGAGGGGATTCCCTCTCGTTGGGGCTAACTGAGGTTTCCTTGCCCGAAGCAGAAATTACGGTTCGACGATCAGACCTGGAACCGGTCCCACCTCCGGAAGGTCCTCCCGATTCAAAGGATGTAGTCATTACAGTGGTATCATGAAACAAAAATTCAGGACAATCTTGCAAAATAGATTGCGTCGTGGAAGGATTGACAAAAAAGCCATCACTAGCTTGCCCTCCGCTGGCGATGGGGGCGGTAGAAGCAGACAAAGGAAGGGAAATAGCAAAATCCCCTCCGTGGAAAACGTGCTCAAAGGAAGAAGCGTTGGAACTAACAGCTATATTATAAGCCGGTTCTTCGTTGGACATATCCCCAAAAGGTAATCGACCAGGGGAAGGCATGTTCCTTTCCTGAGTGGAAGCAGAAAAAATTGGTTCTGAAAACGACGAATTTACCACGGAGAAAGGTTCAGAAGCAATAACAGGAGTATCGATCTCCGACCTAATTGATTGAGACAAACGAGGAGGCTCCATCGACGGCCCTTCTCTTCGAGATCTTTTTGATCTACTATCCCGAGCGCCCTCACGGGATGGTCGCTTCGAAGTATTACCAAAAAGGTTACTCATGATCAGATTATGGAAAAATACAGATTAATATCGAGAAAGTTTATCGACTAGCTGAAGAAAGAGTATTCTGTTAAGTGAGGAATATAGCAGTAAAAAACAAGTCAAGTTTTTACATTTCGTATTTATACTACACGAAAGGACGCGACAGACCTAAAGAAAGGGCGCGAAACGGGAAAAATAACCTTGGAGCAAATCCTGGAATTTGAAAAGACACGCACATAATGATTACGGCAAATTAAATGACTTGTCTGAATTATTACGGCGGATGTGAAAACACACGACTGTCTGAATACGAAACGTTTAGCGTACAGAGTAAGGAAAGCTAAAATTACAATTAAAACCTACGGGTAAATAATTACAAAGATTATTTTGAAAATAAATCACTATTTCAAGAAGCCTGATCGCTATCCGGAATCTTCTGTTCGCTACTGACGTCCTCAGTCATGCATACGTCGTTTTCTTCTTCTTCTTCATCCTCTGGATCGATAAAAGTGTCATCGAGCTCATCATTAACATCAGAAGGAGGAATCGGCAATGGATTCCCAAATTCTTCGACAAGATGAGCCAGTGGAAAACCTTGATATTCAACATCTGGAACCTCGGAAGAAGAATAAAGTTTACCATAGCGATTCAACCGAATATGCGCCGCCTTAAAATACTCCTTTCGACGGTCATCAATCATCTCTAAGGCGACCAGCTGATGAATCGCCTTCTTAAAAGTATTCTCAAGAAGAGGACCGACCATCCGATACACCAACGCCGTATGAACAGGAGAATTAAGGAACTCACGAACGACTCTCTCGTCAGGATTCCTACCGTATCGATCCCTAAGTCCACTAAGTGGGACATCCTTTTCATACTCCTCTAAAGAAGCTTCAAGGTTTGATACTTGAGATTCAAGCTCACTAATTCGAGCCGTGCTCTGAAACTGGAATTCCTCTAACTTTCTAGCCATTTGATTGGCCTGCTCTTGAGCACGAGAAACCTCCATCACCCTGTCTATCATTTCTTGATCTTCAGTCCCGGTAGCACGAGTCTCTACGACGGGAACAGAAGAAGATGTTGAGGGACCAACCTCTGAACCGGAGGATTTATGGAGTAAAGCTTTATGCTTCTCTTCCAGAAACTCGCACTGTTGCTTCCAAAGTGCATTTTCATAGGCGTATGACGCAAGACAAGTTTTGGTCTGAAGAACAAAGAGAGCGGGATTAATAAATTAAGGAAGACCTTTAAAATTATCTATTAATATGTTTAAAGTAAAAAGATATCACCTTCTCGGCATAAAGAGAAGCTCGCTGGAATTTCTCCAGAGGATCCTTATGAAGAAGCTTATTGAGATCACGAGTGAAAACACCAGACAAAAGAACGCGGGTTGCCTTATCGACTGCGTTCTCACTATCATCATGAATAAGAGAATCCTTCTCGGAGTAACCAGCGGCCCTCCTTCCCTCTAAATGATCCTCGATCATTTCGACCAGGGTAGGTTTTGGATGTTTATCTCCGAATAAAGAAAGGTCGTCACCAGAACGTCCATAGTAACTCCTTTTTCTATCGACTGGATTATTAGTAGGATGAGGCATCGACCAGCTACGACATCCTCGAATACCCAAAGATGTTCTAAGGTGAAGAGGAGGATAACCAGATCCCGTGCCCTGACGAATAGGGGACTCACGAGAAGAATCTGGAGATTCCTCTCTATTATCCTCGGACTCTTGACCCAACTCCAGCTTCCTTTTTCGTGAAGCTCTCTGCTCAATGGGGGTGTTCTCTACGGATTTTGAAGATTTCGACAGCACCATTTTTCCCTTCGAAGAATGCCGAGAATTTTCTACCATATGGGCTGAAAAAGAAACAAAATAAAAGTTAGTATAAGAGGTATAGTTACAGCAATAAGATAAAATAAAGTACTAACCAAGAGAATCAGATGATGAACTGATGGGAAAGTTATGAACACTTAACCCCGCCTTACGAAGGAAAACCTCCCCGATCAGAAGAGCGCTTTGATATTTGTTTGCACGCATTTCGGGGATTTCAGTGATAAACTGTACATTGTCAGGAACAAGTTCACCGGTTGGTAAGCGACCTCCAGGAATCCAATTGGAACCATGATCCCATGAAAAAGGCATGGTTGAACCATCCGCAAAACAAATATTAGACGGAGGACGAACAAAGAAGAAATGAGATTTCCACGAAGGATTACTAGAAACAGGGGCGTCAAAGATTGCTCGACTAGGCCGCTGACTAGCGAAGAAATATCCACGATTTGAGGAACTAGAAATATTAAAGCGAAAAAGCTGCGTAAAATTACGAAAAGAAGGTTTAAACCCCTTCGCAATCATCAAAACGGAAAAACAAACCACAAAAGCAACGGAATTTGGAACCAGCTGTGTCAAGCACACACTGAAAGTTTTCAAAACTTCGAGAAAAAGGGGAGACAAAGGAAGACGCAATCCACTATTGAAGTGAGCCGTATAAAAGGCTCGACATCCCTCCGGGGGAGATGTGACTCTATCAGTTGAAGAAGGAAGAATTATCTCAGAACCTTCCGGAAAATATTTGGCATAATTATTCACAACATCCGGGAATGTTTCCGCTGTATATGCGCAAGCTACGTCCTCAATCGGTTCAGAAATCTGAGGAACAGTACCTTTGCCCTTTTTGGCTCGGGCAGCCACGTCTGCATCAGAAAGGATTCGTACTTTGAAAGTATCTTCTACGGGGACAACGAAGTCAGATACTGTAGATTGCTCGCTTAAAGGATTAGGGTGCAACTCCTCATTGTTATCAGGAGCGACGATCTCTCTAGAAGAAGAAGAGGATTTTCTTACAAAAGCCATATGTTCTGGTTTCCCAAAGATGAAGATCGACAAAAGAGAAAATTTTATGAGATAAACGACCAGGCAGGAAAATGAGTACAGGTTATAAGGAAGTATAAAAGAGAAATGGCGAACTCGAGAGTCACCTATTTATAACAAAATGAGAAAAGACGTTTCAAACTTATTGCAGCTACTCATATTCCCGCCAAAAACGGAAGGATACGTAGAGCCTCCTGAATAGACGCGTGGCGATCCGTAATTCGACAGAGAAAATGACTATCTATGATATGTAGCACTCTTTTCCTTATTTAAGATTTTTTCCCACAGGGTTTTTTCTTAAGTAAGGTTTTTAACGAGGCTCCATTCATAGAAAAGAAACAGTCGTAAAGATTTATCTACTTCTACGAGCTTCTATTATCTATACGCTCGAAGAAGTGAGGGAGTACTGATGGGGGCTATTTCGCACCCTACTTACTATTCGAATCGAACGAAGAAGATAAGATCGATTCGACCAATCCAAACAGATCGGGATCATCTTGCAGACCCGGCCAAGTGTAGCTCGCTTCGATAGAAGATTGTACTCCGGACCCAAGAAGGATATTTGGGCCGAGTCCTACTAGGACTATGTTTCCTTGTAACACTAGGTTTAGCATTATATAAATACCTAGTTAATCATTGTATTAGAAAACTACGAAATTCCTGAACTCTAAGAACACAGGATTTAACACTGCCTACAACAGCACAACTTAAGAATATTCAATATTATTACTGAGCTTTTTACCTTCATATCGGTGTGTTTCATAGCTTCGTTTTGTGGTTTTACTTCTTGTTCTTGAAGATTGCTTTTCTTTGTAACCGATCCATCCGGAATAAAGTAACAGAGCCCTAAATAATATATATAAATATCGAAAACCCCCGATATCACAAATTCACTGATAATTGGATAACCTAACGAAATCCGGTTAAATCAGGGCTGGACCAGCAGAAGAGATAGGTGCAGCAGCAATGGGATGGATGATCATAACATCTGTATCATCCTGAGTTTTTGCCGCCTCAACTGTTGGAGTAGCTTGATCAGGCTGTTGCACATCCATCTTTTCAGCAACAGGAACCTCATCAGCTCCAACTGGTCTTTCAGCAGATTGGGGACTCTGTCTTACTAAGTTCTTCACTTCAGTAGGCTCTTCAATGAAAGACATCTGTTTTCTTGCTGTCTTCTTTGTTCTCCCTTGAGCAACTCTTGAAGCAGCAGTGTCCTTTTGCTGACTCCTTGTCCTGTGAGAGACATTCCCAGCAGGCATTTCAGCAGAAGGAGTCCTGGAAGGTGATGCAGGAGATATTCCCCTTACATCAGCAGTGGTCTGACTTATGATTTGATCAACAGCAACGTCAGCCACAATCTTCACCTTTTTAGGAACTTTCTCTTTTTGTTTATCAACAACCTTCTTCTTTTGTGTCTCAACAGCTAAGTCAGCTGTTTTGACCAATCTCCTTGGCCTCTTGGCAGGAACCTCCTTTGGTTCCTCATCTTCATCCTCTTCAGGCTCATCAGCCTTTCTCTTCAGAACAGGCAAGTACTTGGACATTGCCTTGGATTTATGGATCTCCTTACCATTTAGCATAGCACAACCCAGTTAGAACAGCAGATAACTGAGCGTGATTCAGTGGTTGGTCTGAGGAGTTTTGCTTTTCTTTACGTCATGAAAACCAGCCAAAATATACCAAACTATTACGGACCTGTTGACTTCTAATCCATAATATATGGTAGCCATGATGCCGAATCTCTTCATAGTAACAGCATCCAGAGAGAAGGTGCAGTTTTCGATCAGCTTTGAGATCATATCAGCCATCCGCTGATATTCGTCCTTTAATTGTTTCTTCTTAATGTTGCCAGACAACATTTCCCCTTCTTTGGCGCAGATCGCCCAGAACTGTTGATGCTTATCTTCTGTCAGCACAGTGACGTCATGTCGTCCTTTGTTTGGAAGCCCAAATTGTTCATGAAGAACATCAAGAGTGATGACAATGGATTTTTCACCAACTGTCGCTTTGATTTCCAGAGAGTTGTAGTCAACAATTGCGGTCTTGTAGTACTCTAGAACCTGGTCAGTCCAGATTACACCTTTATTGTACTCCATGAAGTTTACCAGTGAGGCCGTCTTGAACTTCTCCAGCAGTTCTTTCATCAGATCGGTACCGGACTGATAATAGGAGTCATAGACTAAGTACATACCTTCAGCAGCCATTGATTCTGTAAGAAGTAAAAGAAACGAAAGGAATTTTGCAGAAAATTTGAAGATATTTTCTCACAAGTGCTCTTTGAAAGTTTAGGGTGCATAAAGAACTACACGGCTGATCAGATTGTGATTTATAGAGTTAGGGTATTTCGGTTTCCGTGATACCAGCTAACCGTTAGATCCGTTTTCTTGTCAGTGCTGATCGTGCGGCGTCAGTTACGACCTTTCAAATTCAAATCGCATTAAATGAGGAGCGGGAATTTGTACCGCTCTTTTGTCACTTGTAAAAGCGTGTTTCGAATTAAAGCGTTTTAAACAGTAAGCCTTTACATAAGCGATCAGATGAGTAAAATAAATATTTATCTGATGGACTACTGTCCTGATGACAATGTTGTTATCAGTGAAAGCCAATAGCTGATAACCTTCCTCGGCTGTTTGTCAATCCAGCTAGATAATAATTCTTCATTCTTCAAGATTTTAATCCTCTGTTGAAAACATAACTTCAACTAACTGTCATCAACAAATTTTATCTTTTAATCAGAAGTACCGCTAGTCTTACACGTTCCCGCTGACTTTAAGAATTCATAAGTTAACTAGTCTGTTGAGAGTTAATCCTTGAAGATAATAACGGATGACTGTACTGATGAACTTCAGTCTTCTGATACGTTCCCCCTCAGCTTATGCATCCAAATTAAGTAGTCCTAGCTCAGCTCTTAGAGTTGAAAACCTTACTTCACTTAAAGGTTTAGTGAAAATATCAGCAATCTGATTGTCATTATGAACATATTCAATCATTACATTGTCTTTTTCCACATGATCTCTAATGAAGTGATGCTTGATCTCAATATGCTTAGTCCTTGAGTGACTTGTAGTATTTTGAGTAAGAGAGATTGCACTTGTATTGTCACAGTAGATTGGAATTCCACTGATTTTGATATTATATGGATACTGAAGTTTGTTTCTTACTCATCCATGAGATCAGACGACTACCCAAAAATTGACAGGCACCTGTTGTGCTTTTCCTATCAATTTTGCAGCCAGCAAGGTCTGAATCTGAATATCCAATAAGCTCATATCCAGATTCTCTAGGATACCACAATCCCAAATCTTGAGTGCCCTTAATATATTTCAGTATTCTCTTGGCAGCTAAGAGATGAGATTCCTTAGGATTTGGTTGAAATCTCGCACAAACCCCAACAGAGTACATGATATCAGGTCTGCTGGCTGTTAGATATAACAGCGACCCAATAATGCCTCTGTATTTGGTTATGTCCACTGATTTGCCATCTTCATCTTTATCCAAACGAATAATTGTAGACATTGGAACAGTAGCAGTAGAGTTAGTTTCTATACCAAATTTCTTAAACAGATCTCTTGTGTATTTTGCTTGGTTGATGAAATTTCCATCAGGCAACTGTCTAACTTGCAAACCAAGAAAATAATTTAGTTCACCCATCATGCTCATTTCAAACTTGTTCTGCATGAGCTTGGAGAACTTGTCACACATCTGTTGGTTAGTTGAACCAAAAATAATATCGTCTACATATATTTGCACAATTAATATATGATTCTCCCATTCAATTGTGAACAAGGTCTTATCTACCTTACCTTTACGAAATCCTTTAATTAAAAGAAAATCAGATAGGGTATCATACCATGCTCTTGGAGCCTGTTTCAGTCCATAGAGAGCTTTCTTCAGACGATACACCTTGTCTTCCTGTTGATAGGCTTCAAATCCAGGTGGTTGTTCAACATACACTTCTTCTTGCAATTCTCCATTGAGAAATGCAGACTTCACATCCATATGATAGACAGTGAAGTTCTTGTAAGCATCATAGGCAAGAAACAGTCTGATTGCTTCAAGTCTTGCTACTGGTGCAAATGTTTCATCAAAGTCAATTCCTTCTTCTTGACAATAACTCTTGGCCACTAATCTTGCTTTGTTTCTGGTAACAATACCATCTTCATTCATCTTATTTCTGAAAACCCATTTAGTGCCAATTACTCTTTGATGACTTGGTCTTGGAACTAAGTACCAGACTTTATTCCTTTCAAATTGATTCAACTCTTCTTGCATAGCTTCAATCCAGAAGGAATCATTGAGAGCTTCTTCAATTTGTTTAGGCTCTATTTGAGATAGGAAAGTGACAAACATAGCATCTTGTGCAGCAGCTCTTCTTGTTTTCACTCTATCTAAGGGATCACCAATCACTAACTCTGGTGGGTGATTCTTGAGCCATCTGAGATCAGGTTGCAAATCTGGATGTTGTCCTTTGTTTTGATCTTGCAACACTACTGTTGGAGTTCTAGTAGTAGTCTGTTGAACATTTGTAGTCTGTTGAACAGTCTCTGGTCTGTCAGCTGTTTGCAACTCGTCTGTTAGACAATCAACACTGTGATTTTGAACAGCACTTGAGTTAGCAGCTGAATTGAGATTAGGTAGTATGATAGGAACATATTCTTCATTCTTTCCAATATCCAACTTCTGTAAATCAGTAGACAGGTCTTGATTAGCATTTTGATTCCTTTCAGAAGATTGACTTGGCTCATCAAATACTACATCAAATACTAACAGTAGAGTATCCTACAAAAACAGCTTCATCAGCCTTTTCTGCAAATGCAGTAAGGTGATTTTTCCCATTATTTAACACAAAGCATTTACATCAAAAATTTTTAAAGTAATGAATGTTTGGTTTCCTGTTGTTCCAAACTTCATATGGAGTCTTGTTCTGATTTTTGTTGATCATGCATCTGTTCTGGGTAAAGCAGGCTGTATTTGTTGCTTCTGCCCAAAATCTTTGTGGCAGCTTAGCTTCAGCTATCATGGTTCTGACAGCTTCTTTCAATGTTCTGTTTCTCCTTTCACCAACACCATTCTGTTGAGGGGTTCTAGCAGCTGAATACTCATGATGTATTCCTTTGATGTTACAATACTCTTCAACAGTAGAGTTTGTGAACTTTGTCCCTCTATCTGATCTGATCTGATCTTCAATATCTTTGTGCTTTTCTCATTCTGGATCAGTTCCATCAGATTAGTAAGATGTTCCTTGGTTTCACTTTTCTTCTTCATGAAAATCACCCAAGTATGTCTTGAATAGTCATCCACAACAGCTAGGCAGTATTTCTTTCCACCATTGCTGACTAGATCAATGGGTCCAAATAAGTCCATGTGTAGCAGCTCCAAGATTCTTTCAGAAGATTGGTGCTTCTTGCTTTTGAACGATGACTTGATTTGTTTCCCTTTCTGACATGCGTCACAGAGCTTATCTTTGCTCATGACTATTTTTGGAATCCCTTCTACCAGATCATTCTTTATCAATCTGTTTATGGTCTTGAAGTTTAAATGATTCATCATTTTGTGCCACAGCCAACTGACTTCACTTGGTGTTGATGCCACGAAACAAATACTTGAATTCTTGTCAGCAGAATTCCAGTCGACTATGTAGACATTCCCTTGTCTTCTTCCAGATAAAATTACCTTCTTTGTACCAATCTGTTCAACATAGCACTTATCTGTTGAGAAGATGACTAAATATTCTTTGTCACAAAATTGACTTATGCTCAGCAGGTTGTACTTTAGGCCTTTAACATATGAGACGTCAGATATCTCTATGTTTCCTTTGATTAATCTTCCTTTAGCTACAATCTTGCCTTCTTTGCTGTCTCCAAAAGTAACCTTTGGACCATCCACAGCAACTGCATCAGTCAGCTCATGTATGCTTCCACACATGTGCCTTGAACAACCACTGTCCAAGTACCAGATCTTCTCTACTTTACTCCTACTCCTAATCCTAACCTACAAAACAAAAAAAAAAATTGTTTTAGGTACCCTTATTGAGAGGGTCCTGAAGGATTAGTTCCACCTTTGACAACCCAAGATGTTGATGTCTTAGGCTTCTTAGGCTTCTGAGTTTTGACAGGAGCATGAACAGTTTCATTTTTATCATAATTAGCAGATAAGTCATGTTGATGATCAGTATGATAAGAATAATGTTCATAAGCAGGGTAAGATGCATGATAAGCAGGATATGCATGCATTGGATGAGCAGGATATGGTGCATAGTAACTAGGAAATTGAGGTGCATGATACATAGGAGGATATGCAGCAGGTTGCACATAATATGACTCATTTCCATACCAAGCATTTTGATTTTTCTTATTCTTATGCTTCTTTGGTTTACTAGAGGCTTGCTCATTAACAGACGACTTAGTTTTACCACTAGTCTGATTCAGTTTAGCTTTATCAGCAGACTTCTTAGGACTCTGCTGTTTGGCCTTACTAGTCTGTTTACCTACACTAGGCTCTTTGCTCTTTTTAGCCTTAGGAGATTTCTTCTCCTTTAACACGTTCTCAGGTGAAGCAGGTTTAGTTGTTTGAACATACAGAATGACCTTACTATTGTCAGCAGATATAAATTTTTCAGTATGATTCAATTCTAGCTTATCCTATTCTAAAGGTATCTTCTGTTTACTAGACATATGAGTGGATGCAACAGATGATTTCTCATGAGACTCAATAACTTTTTCAAGTTCCATGATTTTACCCTTATAAACTTCACATTCAGCTTTCCGAGATTCATGTTCTTGCTCAAGCTGTTTATATTCAGCTGATTCTCTTGGCTTTTCAGCTGTGAGTTTCAGTGAACTATTTTGCTCTTTTAGCAATATCATCTCTTCCTTAAGCTTTTTATATGCTTCGGCAATACCAGTATTGTTAAGCATCATTTGTTCAAATGAATTAAATAATTCATTGTCAAAAGGAGTTACCTCATCCTCAGAGTCATCAGATTCCTTTGCCATCAGGTAGAGGAGAGCAGGTTTTTCTTCATCAGAAGATTCTTCATCAGATGTGTCTGAGTCTGAATCAGATGAGTAGACAGCAGTCAGCTTTTCTGCTTTAGCCATCATTGCCTTGCCTCTCTGATGCTTTCTTTCTTTTCTGATTCTCTTCTCTTCTTCAGTGTATTTTTCTGCTTTTGGATATGGACAATCTTTGATGAAGTGTCCCAATTTCCTGCAGTTATAACACATTAGTTTTGCTTTATAATCATCCTTATCTTGAGAAGAAAAGTTAGGTTTAGAAGTAGAAGCATTGTTGTATTTGTTCTTCATTTTTCTCTTGTAGACCTTCTTGAAATTGTTTATCAGCAATGCTACATCTCCAGCTGTGTACTCCTTTTTGTTGAGTAATGTGGCTTCATTAGATGAGTCCACTTCTTTGCTTTTCTGTGCTGGTCTTCTGGGATTTTCAGCAGCAACTAAGGCAGCTGTGGGTCCTGAAGTTGAGGTTTCTTTAATTCCCATTCTTGGCAGTTTATACTCATACGCCTTGAGTACTGAGAACAGCTTTGTAAGAGAGATTTTTCCCAAATCTCTTGATTCTTCCATTGCTGTCACCTTCATGTTGAATTTTGGAGGTAAAGCCTTCAGCACTCTGATGGTTATCTCCTTGTCCGTGAAGGTTTTTCCAAGCTTTAAAACTTCATTCAATGTTCTGGTGAACCTAGTATCCATCTGATCAATGGTCTCTCCAGACTTCATTTTGAAGTTATCCAGCTTTTCCAGAGCAACACTCAGCTGATGCTCTTTAATGGCGTCGTTTCCTTCGCTCATATCTCTGACTTTATCCCACATCTCCTTTGCAGTTTTGCAATGTTTGACTTTGTCAAACCGATCATTATCCAGGGCTTTAATCATGATGAATCTTCCGACCTTATCCAGATTGAAAAGCTTTATTTCTTCTGGAGTCATCTCATGAAGATCTTTCTCCACCACGGTATCAACTTCATTTATCTTTATCGTCTTGGTGAATCTGAATGGACCTTTGATAATACATGTGTACATGTTATCATTATAAGCAGCTAGGAAAATCTCCATCCTAATTTTCCAGTCTTCAAAAGATATACCAGCAATGTGGGGAACATGGCTGATACAATCCATTTTTCAAAAAGTTTTTGTTTTTCAAAAAGATGCTCTTTTGAAAAGTTTTGAAAACCTTTGAAAAACACTTGGATCAAGCTCGTTGATCAGGCAGCTGATTCTAATAAACCACCTGCTCTGATACCACTTGTTGGTCCCAAGTGGTCAGATGAGGTCTAGAGGGGGGGAGGGGTGAATAGACCTCTGAAAATTTTTAGACTTAAAAACTTTAAAAAAAACTTTTCAGTCGTCTGTCATCAGACTAGGCTTATACAGAACAATAAGCTGACTAAGCTGTTTGTGAACAAATCTTGAACAACAGAGTGACCACTCTTCTTATACTTACTTATCTGATTTCAGCAGAATCAGTTTTATCAAGAGTATGCTTGCAGCGGATATTTGAAAGTGTTTTTCACAAGTAGACTAAGTCCTTCAAAAGATTTTATCCCCAGTTTTAAAAACTCCTTTTAAAATCTTTTAATAATTCAAAGTGTAAACTTATGCAGTTTTGAAATATGCAAGAAAACTCAAATGCAAGAATAACACAAAGAATTTTTATAGTGGTTATATGGATAAAAATCCTTTAGTCCACTCTTCCAGATCACTTAGATTCTGGGTTATACTATAAACACAAAGTTTACAATATTTCTCCACTTACACTTAGACAACAAATGAAAAGGCTGTAATTTCACAATAGGAAATCACTCAGAAAACCTATCCTCTGAAGTTAGATCACTCACAAAGATGGATCTACACTTCGCACAACACTCTGTTTTACAAGTTCACTCAGAAGATGTATTTAGCTTTTGTTCTTCAACTCTGCTTTTCGTCAACAAATGACTAAGCTGATAAGTGAGCTGTTCTTGAGACTTAAGAGATTTTGCTTCGGAAATTTTCTCAGAGATTGTGTTGTTATTCTCTCTTCGTCTCTTTCAGCTATTTATATTTAAGGTTTGAAAAATGTCCGTTGAAGAGAGACAAGATTCAAATTCCTCGAGTTCTGGTCCTTAATTTCCGCACACGACTCTCTGCAGCTGTCCGTACTGTTAACAGTACTTTTCTGCAGGCAGCATTAAATGCACCCAGCTGATACGAAGCATTTCTTCAATCATTTGTCTTTAATAGCCTTGTACTTCAGCATTTATTACTTTCAGGGGCATTTATTACCGTTGAGGAGACTTTATGATCCTTTCCACTTGGCTGTTGAAAGTGCAAGTCTGATGTCGAACTATGCTGATCCCAAACTTGAACAAATCTAATTTGAGTTGGCTGATCTTCATCAGTCTGATAACTTTCCTTCAGCAGATCAAAAGTCTTGGACCTTGAAATTTTGACTCTTCTGATGTCTTCTTTTCTTTAGTCAAAATTCCTTCAAAGGAACATCAGCTAAGTTAATCAATACTTAGCCGATTTTGAAGTTTTGGAATGCATCAAAACCTCCCTTATCAATTTGTCTTAAGTGCCTTCATCTTCATCCTTATCCAACACAACTTTAGCTAACAAATGAGCATCTCTATTGTTCTCCTGAACGGTATGTAAAGCGCTAAATAACGTCTAAGGAATTTAATTTCTTCAAAAATGCACCCCAGATAACCAAATGAGGTTTCTCTATTCATAATACCCTTAATGACATTGGAGCAGTCACCTTCAATGATAACTTGAGACCAACTAGGCTCAAGACCGAATTGGACAGCTTCTTATGCAACCGTACGTTCCGTTGCTTCCGGGTCAAGTGGAAAAGGAAATCGAAAAGTTTTCCATCCCGCCAACTGGATTTCACTTATTAGTCAAAGAAAATTCCGCCTCAAAATATTTGAAATTTTGGAGCCATGTGAATTGCGATCAAGTGTCATCTTGGATATATCATTTATTATATACTCTAACGGTTCCATTTATTTTGCTCAATTCATTTTTAATGAGGAATTTATTAAAAAGAGAAATTTATTAGTAAATTTATATTCATATTTATGGAATTACTAGAAAAGTGTATGGGCGTCGCATTTGACAAATTAATTTTCTATATTAATTGTATCATATAATAAAATAATTGTTAAATATGTTACGAATTTTTTTTAGTTGTTTATTATGATGCAACTACTTCATAACATAGTAACTCAATTCCTTTATCATATAACAACTCACATCTAAAATCAATCACGTGCAAAACAAGTGTATTTTTCTAATATATATAAATGAGTTAAAAATTTAGAACAAGATCATAGCAAAGAACATTTTTTTTCATTCAGAAAATAATTATGCAATTAAAAACTGAAAAACACCTTATTTTCTTCTTAAAGAAACATTGTTCTTTAAAACAAAAGAAATAATTTATAATTGTATTATTTTTCATTTTTATAAATTTGTAAAGACAAGTACGTAAACAATAATTTTGGCCAATTTTTCAACAAAATAATATTCATCCACCAAAACCCAAAAGTATGATAAAGTTACGTTCAATAATGAGTTAGTGCAAGAGTCAGATGAAGATTAGACATATTTTTAATATTCTACAACATAAAAGTAAAGCAATAACACAAATACCTTTAATATATTAATACCATATAAGAAGCGATGGATTCATGAACAATAAAACTGATTTTCTTTTTCATTTATTTCTGCCTGTTTTAATGTTAAAACTGTGCCGTATTGTTTATTTCCGTGTGTTTTGTGCGTGATCTGAATTTCTTTTCCTTTTAATTTGGCCCAGGAATTATGTTGTCCGACATTCGTTGTGGGCCCCTTTCCAATTTCCATTTTTTTTGGCTCGTGCTTTAGTGAAACGACGTCGTTTTATTTTCCTTTTCATTTATTTTTTGCGGCTGAGTTCTTTTTCTTTTTTTCCTGTTTTTATCTTCTTTTTTCTTCTGCTTTATCCTTTAAAGGTTTCTCTCTTATCCTAATGAAATCTTCATCGAGTCTCTTCTTTTGCTTTTTCTTTTTCCTTCTCTTTTATTTTTCTAATTAGATTTTGTGAGAAGTGGAATAGCATACAATTAGGTTGTGGGTTTTCAATTATCTAATTCACTACTCCATCTCAATTGATAATTCAAATTCTAATGCACCCAAATTCGTCCAGGGACCTACCCTTCTCCTGCCTGTCTTTTTTTTCTGTCCCTTAATGCCTAATCATCCTTCTTATTGATGCCGTGCTGATTTTTCCTGTCTCCACGATGGCTTGCTTTATTCCACGATGACTATGTTTTTTGTGTTCTCAAAATAGCAAATTAAAATGTGTATCCAGTTGCTTAGTTGCTCTTCCTGTAAGTTTTTGTCAGTTGGTTTTTTTCTTATATATTTTCTTCTTGTTCAAGCTGGTTTCTTATGTGTGTTTATGATTATTGTTTTGCAGGTTTATTATCGTATTGAGTGTATTAAGGTTATTCTACATCTATTTTCTTATTTTGCCTATGCTCTGTAATTCATTCAAAGTTAATTCTTATTTTGTTTATGTGTTTCGTTTGGCAGGTTTATCATTATATTGTGTATATTTACTCTTTGTCCCTTCTTCTTATGCTTTTTTTGATATCTTTTTGTTTGGTTTAATTGCTTATATTTGGTTTGTATCACTCATGAATGATGAATAAGGTTTTTTGTTAAGCTGATTATGCAGAACTCTATGTTGAAGTGTATTTTGGTCTGGGCTTTTTGTTATTGTTTGAACTTTAGCCTTTTCAGTTTTTTAAAGTGCTTTGGAGTTAGAGACAAGTATTGTTCTGCTCCGTAGGGCAGAAGTAAACCAACTCTATCAGCATAGTCTTTATGATAATATCAATAGTAATACTGTTCTAGGAAATTCTCTAAAAATTATTTAGTCTTCTTTGATTAGGCAAATCATTTTCACAAATTCTTGATATTTGCAAGGAAGATCCTTTTGGTTTAGTTGTTCTGGATTGGTACGTTTTCTTTGAAGTGCTTGGTATTTGCAAGGAAAGTCATTTTGAGAATGGATGTGGTTTGAAGGTATGAGGGCAAGGGTAAGGGCAAGAGTAGGCTTATACCTGCTTGTGAGAGTACAGTATAAAAGCGTCCTTGATCCTTGTGAAGATGAAAACAATGATAATCAAGATGACGAGGTGAGTTTGGATGTTGATTCTCTTAAAAAAGAGGAAGACAGTGAATCAGACAGTGAGGTAATGAGTTAGTTCATTGCTTCTTTAGTAAATTACACTTTTATTTATGACCATCTTGTAGATTTAGCTTGGACTTTTATTCCCCTCATTTCTTCAATTTAATAATTCAGATGATGATCAATATATTGTAGCACCCATAGGTAAATTTTAATCTCTTAAATAACCATTTTACATTTCGTTTTGTATAACTGGACTTCTATCTTTGTGTGACAGAAAAAACCCAAAGATCAAGAAGATAGTGGTGCAATAGACGAAGGTACCTTATGAATTGTTTAAATATCGAAATAGACATCTATATTATGCAAGTTAATAAGTTATGATCGGTGTCACTTTTATACCAGATAATACTCATGATCCTGAAGAAAATAAACAACACTGGGGAGGGTAAAGGAGTGTATTAGCTCATACCACCTAGACACCATTGAACTCACCGATGTCCTTTCGAATTTCCCTCACATCTCTGTGCTAAGGACTCTTTACACTGCACAAGTGGGTCATGTTTTGTTGATTTTCGCTCCAAGCTAACACAATATATTTTCTGTAGATCAAGGTACATTTAATGATGCTTCAATTAAGCTAATGAAAACAATGTAACCGTTCTGAAATTTTTGGTTGTTTGTGGTTTTATTTTCCTTTTCATTTATTTTTTTGCGGCTGAGTTCTTTTTTTTTTTTCTGTATTTATCTTCTGCTTTATCCTCTAAAGGTTTCTCTCTTATCCTAATGAAATCTTCACCGAGAAGTCTCTTCTTCTGTTTTTTATTTTTCCTTCTCTTTTATTTTTCTAATTAGATTTTGTGAGAAGTGGAATAGCATACAATTAGGTTGTGGGTTTTCAATTATCTTAATATGTATATAGTTCTCTGTGTTTTAAGGAGATCTTAAGACTTTTAGATTTACAGGTAAAGAAGAGCTGAGAAGCTTGATGCTGCACGCAGCTTTATGGTACGTATTTATTTAAGAAAAGTAAGGATGAAAAGAAACCTTCAGGCAGAAGACTTGTTATGATGGTACTGTGTTTAGTTTTCGTTTTGGGGTGGGTTCCTTCATTGTTCTTCAAGGCATGATATTTAGGTTTTGCTTAGTTTGCGGTTTTTCCCCATATCTATAACATTTTCTTTTACAATGTTTTCTCCAATTTTCTTTTAACTTAGCAATTAAATGAAATTGTTTGGATATGGAATTGTTTGTATCATTACGCTGAAGCTCTGTTTTTGTATTTCTCAAACTTTTGCAGCAAGTAACAATTGGAGGAATTTTTTAAGGCTACCGATATTGCCAGAGCAGCAATTGTTGCTGCCAGAGCAAAATATATCAATTTCCTAATATGCCCTTGTACTTTAACTAAAATTCCTTCATTATTCTTTATTGCATTCTCTCACCATATATATTATTTCTTTTCTCTCTCCTCAATAATGTAATGTTCACTATTTTACTCATATTAATCTCCACTCTGGTTATTTTTCATCCACCATCTTCCTCTACCCCGTCGTATCAGAGGTCTTTAAAAAATGAAATAAGACATTTCATCAAATAAACACAAATTGAATTTTTTTTAGAATATATAGCTGATAGCTCTCTAGATAAATATAAGGACTGGTTTTATCAACCCAATAAATATAAAATGGTGATATTATAGTTGAATTGTCCAATAGGGCTCTACGTTTTTCCCCCCATAAGATCTATTGAAATAGATCATTCTTCTTTCTAGTTAAAATTCAGTACCATTAAACCCATATAATTTTAATTTTTTACATTAGGGATACTAATCTTATAATTTCTTTTATTTAATTACACCATGGATATACTTCTTCACGAAGCTTTTCCATATAAAATAATCATGTGCATAATCCATTATCAAGTCAGGAACGAAGCTTTAACACCAAAATAGGAAGAAAAAAAATATTACTGTTTGTTCTTTGGTGGGTGACGGAGGCATCGGGGATGACGTGAGTGGATGGTGGGTGAATTATTCATTTTTTCTTTTTTATTAAATGGATAGTTTGTTGTTGAATTGTAATGTTGGTGATATTTGGGAGCAGAAGAGTGATAGAAATACACGGAAGGTTTTAATTACAGATGAAACTAATTTGCGCATTAATTGATACTGGAGAAGTAGACAAAAAATATATCAACATAATTAAAGATAAGGGCATTTTTGGAAATATTATAATTTTGCTCTGGCAGCAACAATTGCTGCTCTGGCAATATCGCTAGCCATTTTTTAATGTCCTACCATTTATGGTGGAATGGGGATACAAATGAGACTGGAGAAGGTGGTGGGAATTTGTTCTGGAATAAATAACATTTGCAAGAAAGTGTTTCACTTATTGATGGATGCGCCTTAAAGGTTGAATTTATTCCATAAGGTAATTCTTCTTACATATGTTTCTTTATTAAGCTGACAGCAGTGTAGTTAGTATCGCACGTATCGCGATACGATACGTGCGATACGATACGATACAGACCCAAAACGATACGACTCGGTTAGTGTATCGTTTTTGCTCATGTATCGGTTTGTATCGGAACGATACGATTCGGTATCGCACGTATCGCGAGTCCAAAGCGATACGTGTGATACCTTTTTTTGACCGGGTTTGCATCTGAACCGGGTCGGGTCGGTACTGACCCGACCTAACCTGGTCGCGGCCCACTTTTAAAAAAAAAAAAAAATTCTGCTGCCGTTTAAAGTAAAAACAGCAGCAGAAATTGTAACTGTTTTTTACGGTTCTTTACTTCTTTCCCCAACTTGAAACCCTAATCTTTAATTGATTTCTTCTTCAACTTTTGCTTCAATTATCTATAAAAATCATTGATTAGTAACTCAAGGAAGCCCTAGAATCTTGATTAGGTAATAAATATCTCACTTTATTTGGGTTTTTGGATGAAAAAAAAGTGCGGTTCTTGTGGGGCGATTCTTGTGCGGATCTTGTGCGGTTCTTGTGTGATTAGCTCGATTCCAACACGATACCTAATGGGTTTGTGCGATTCTAACTTATTCCTTCAATTTTAGCTTGGTTTTGTGCTTGAGCCTTGAGGCATTACTTTGGCTTTGTTCTTTTTTTCTTTTTGATACGAATTTACTATGGGTAAAGAAGTAGATGTTACATGGAAACATTGTAAGCTTGTTAATCCTTCGAATAGACATTTAACAAAATGCAATTATTGTGGACATCAAAAATGGGGTGGCATTTCTAGAATGAAGCATCATCTTGCCGGAACAAAAAAAGATGTGGTCGAGTGTCCAAGTGTTCCGGAAGATGTTAGAAATTTTTATGTTAAGTTCTTGGAAGATAATCATAAAAAGAAAAAGAAAGATGATCTTGAATGTTTGAATGAAGAAGTAGCCGGAGAAGAAAATAGGGAAATCGGAACATGTAATGCTATTGTATCTAGAAAAAATGAAGGGTCTTCTAAACTACTTAAACAAAAGACAATGAATGAAACATTGAAAGATAGGGATGCGGTGATAAGAGACATATGTAGATGTATATATGGGAATGCTTTACCGTTTAATTTGGTAAGAAGTCCTTTGTTTGTTCAAATGTTGAAATCAGTCGGTGAATATGGTAGGGGTTTGAAGCCTCCTAGTTATCATGAGGTAAGGGTCACATACTTGAAAAAAGAAGTTGATCAAGTAAGTGAAGGTTTAGCAAAATATAAGACTGATTGGAAAAAATGGGGATGTACATTGATGTGTGATGGTTGGTCCGATGGAAAATCAAGGTCGCTTACCAATTTTTTGGTTAATTGTCCAAATGGGACAATTTTTCTAAAATCTATCGACACTAGCGATACCATCAAAGATGGTGAGAAGATGTTTGAGTTATTGGACAATGTGATTGATGAAATTGGGAAAGAAAATGTGGTACAAATTGTGACTGATAGTGCATCGAACCTTGTATTAGCAGGGAAGAAATTGGAAGACAAGAGAAAATGTTTATTTTGGTCACCGTGTGCCGCCCATCTCATTGACTTAGTTCTTGAAGACATTGGGAAGCTTCATGTGTTCCATCTTACTATTGTTAATGCAAAAAAGATCACAAAATTTATTTATAGGCATCAATGGGTTCTTGCTTTGTTCAGAAAGTTTTCTAATGGGAGGGAATTAGCAAGACCTGCAGTGACAAGGTTTGCAACCGCATTTCTCACATTAAATTGTATCTTTCAGCAAAAGAATGCTATTATATCCATGTTTACATCAGATGAATGGGGTGATAGTAATTATGCTGGTAGAACTGAGGCTAAGAAAGTGAGGGACATAATTTTGTATAACCAAGATTTTTGGAGAGGTATACAATATTGTCTTAAGGTTGCTGGTCCACTTGTGAAGTTATTGAGGCTTGTTGACGGTGACGTAAAACCGGCAATGCCATATATTTATGTAGCAATTGGAAGGGCCAAGGATCAAATAGCCGAAAACTTTAAGGGTAAGAAATCATGTTATGAGAAGATATTTGATATTATTGATACTCGTTGGTTGGTTCAATTACATAGGCCCCTCCATGCAGCTGCCTACTTTCTTAATCCATCGTAAGTAATCATTTTAGTTTTTGATATTAATTATATTTTTAAATTACTAATATTTAATCTTACATTTATTTCTTATTTTATAAGGTTCCAATATTCTGAGAGCTTTAAGGATGAAAACGGTGAAATTACCGTCGGTTTATATACAACCATTGAGAGAATGGTTCCTGATATAAGGACACGACTTTTGATTGATAAATAGCTTGATAAGTTCAAGAATGCACATGGACTTTTTGGAATGAGTATGGCTGTGGCAACTAGGGACCAAAAACAACCTGGTAATTATTTAAAATGATTTAGTTGTTCATAGTTTATTATACATTTTAATCATAAAGTAATAGCTTTCTTATTGTATTATGAATATTCTAATTCAATATTATGCTCATTATGTTTTAATAGCGCTTTGGTGGGAAAGCTATGGTGGAGAGTGTAAGGAGTTACAAAAAATAGCCATGAGAATTTTGAGTCTTACGTGTAGTGCTACAGGTTGTGAAAGAAATTGGAGCACGTTTGATCAAGTGCATACTAAAAGAAGGAATCGTTTGGAGCAACAAAGATTAAATGCACTTGTGTTTGTGAAATATAATCTTCAACTTGAAGTGAGGCAAAAACGACGAGTGGAACAGGGAGATTCTTATGATCCTATACGTTTAGATGATATTGATTTGGATGATGAATGGATCACTGAAAAAGAGGACCCCTGTCTACCGGAAGATAATTCATGGATGGAGGTACACGAAAGCTTTACTGTTGAAGAAGGAACTTCAAGCTCTAAAAGAAAGAGAGGTATGTTTCCTTACAATTTTTATTTAAATAGTGGTTATCCAAATTCTAAATCTCGTATTTATTAAAAAAATGTAGGTCCAAGAAATTTAAGTTTCAATGCCGGTGCTCGGGCTAGTGCCAATAAGAAAGAAAAAACTAAAGTTGGAGATGAAAATGAGATTGCACATATTGAAGAGGTTGATGAAGTTGAGGAGGAAGTAGATGAGTTTACGAGATTGGACGTTGAAGATGAATTGAGTGACATTGATCTTGGAGATAATGTTTAGTATATATATTTGGGTTTTATTTTGTGAATCCTATTGTATAATTTTGTTTTATGGCTTCAAAGTTGAAACTTGGAACTTGGTTTTATTTTGAAATGATTTGTTTGACTTTAAAATGTTAAGTTTATGTCTTGTAATTATTTTTTTAATGTAGGGAATATATTTTATAATATTTTTAACAAAGTATCATGTATCTTACGATACACGATACATATCTCGATACGATTCGATACGAATGGAAAACGATATGCGATACGATACACGGTTTGATAACCTTGGCTGACAGTGTTTGGATTGAAGATTTAATATATTTCTTACTATTTTGCTAGATAAACTGAAGGGTCAAGTCGAACGATTCGAGGCCACTAGATTTTTACAACCAAGGTTTAGGTATTTACTCCCCTAATTGCATTTTTGAATTTTATTGGTGTGCTTTATGTGATACTTTATATTACCAACTGCTTGTGCTTTTCTGTGAAATAAGAATATTTTTTTATAATTCTTCTAATGTTTTTCTTGTGGTTTCTTTGGTTTTTCCCTTCAGGTCGGACGATTGGAGACCACTCAATTTTTACAACCAAGGTTTAGGTATTTACTCCATTAATGATAGTTTCTAATTTTATTGGTGGGTTTTATGTGATACATGTATATTTCCAGTTGCTTGTGCTTTTCAATTTTTTTAATAATTCTATTAATGTGTTGTTTGAGATTTTGAAGTGATATTCTGAGTTAGGAATTAAATGGAAGCTATCTTTCAAGAAAAACACGATATATTATCGCTAATTTTAAGCAAAATATGTTCTTTGCCTTCCCATAGGAAATTGAAACACCTCGGACGGTAATTATTTTTTTGTTTCTAGGGTTGTCTATAAACTGTAGCATGAATATTCTGGTTATTTGATTCTTTATTTTGTTTTTCGGTTGTCTGACCTGCATCTTTCTATTACTCATTTTACAGGCGAACTAACTATAGGTATAAATGATGTTGAAAAAGCCATATATGAGATAATTTGAGCTTTACATGAGTGAAAAAGCCATATATGAGATAATTTGAGCTTTACATGAGTGAAAAAGCCATATATGAGATGTTTTATATATGGTAGAGTGAGCTGATGTTTTATATAAAGTATCAGATGTTTTATATCAGGGGTGTCATAATTTATGAGATGTTTTATATATGATAGAGTGAGCTGATGTTGAAAAAGCCATATATGAGCTCACTGCTATGGTACATGAGCTCCTAATGTTATGTGTAGATATTCATCAGCAAGACTTCCATGTTTGGACAGGATCATCAATGCACGTGACTACTGTCGGTTCATATCAGAGGTGTGGAAGATTTTACATAATATCCTAAAGGGATACAATCATCGGTCAACTAGCCATACAAAAACTCAAAAACAACTACAAGTTTGATCTTCTCGATGAGATGAAAGATGAAATACTTACTTCTTTCCACGCACTTGGGTAGATCTTACTATATAATGGAATGACTGTCTAAACTTTTCTGTATTTTCTATGTTTCGTACTTGTTATTATGGTTTTTCCGACTTTAACAGTTTACAACATATATATACTTCTACGGAAATAATAAAAGCAACAAAGACGATAATATTAAAACAAATTATGGGCACCAAACACCGCGCCTTGCGCGGTAATGCCTACCTAGTTACACATAAATTGACAAAAATAATTCAGACTACATTAATTATTTTAATAAAATTAAATCACTTACACAAAGTTGGATCCAATATGTTTACTTGTCAATCTAATATGTTGTTCTTAATTAATTTGCAGATTTTGATAATCAATCGTTTATTGTTGAAACTGTCACTTCTTGCATGCATTTAGTGACAAAAATATTAGTTTTATCACAATAACAGTAATAATAAAATATATTTTTAAGTTGTCAATAATAATTATTAGTGACAAGTGTATGAAGCTTAAGTTGTCACTACGATAATTAGTGATATCATTTAACGACAACCTAGTGTCAATAAATATTATAACTATAATTTAATGACAACTCTTCTGGGATATCACTAAATGTCAATAATGACAATTTTTTAACATTCTTGTCACTAATATGTCTACGTACATCATTTTAGCGATAATATCCAAATTCTTATCACTTTGTCACTTAATATTTTGTAGCTAAAATTTAATTTTTTTAGAGTCTCTAGAAGGGTACTTAATTGGTCAAAAAGGACTCATCGTATTCCTAAAAAAAAAGATACCCATGTAAATGGTTATGATGCAATCCACGTATGGTCCTGCTGGGGTGGCAAATGGACCATCCAGATCCGATCTGGGTGAATCTTTTTTGAATCTAATATGGATCCATGGTGGATCCACCATTGATCCGAATAACAATTCCATTCTTGACTTTTTCAAACATCAATTTTTGATAACTCAGTTTCTATAACATTATTGCATCAATATTTCTATAACATCAGTATCTTTAACATTTTCATTATGCACATTTTTCTATAGAAGTTATTATACTAATTTGTTTATGTAGTAGCTTAGCATCCTCCCAAGTGTCATCACTCGACACCCTTCGACAAGGAGACGCGTTAAATTTTACTTCGCAACTCGTTTCCGCCGGGAACAACTTCACCTTAGGATTTTACACCCCGGAAGATACTAATTATTTTGACATCGCAATATGGTACACCAATACCGATCATTTAATGTATCCTGTCTCTGTATGGATTGGCAACAGAGACGCCCATATTCCAAACAATTCCAGTGCAACTCTCACGATAAACAACAATGGAAGCTTACTCATCATCACCAACCGGAGTGGATTTGGAAAAAATCCTTTTCGAGTTGTATGATGGGGAAGAATTAAGCACTTATAACGTGTCTACTACATTGTTGGATTCCGGTAACTTTATCCTTTCAAACGATGAACAAGAGATTATCTTGTGGAAAAGCTTTGATTATCCAACGGATACCCTTTTTCCATGGATGAAGCTAGGGGTCAGCCACAGAACTCCTGCTGATTCAGGAACGCGAGAACTACCAATAACTAACTCCTAATATATTTAATCCAGTGTGATGCTCCCAAGTGCTCCCTCCATGTTGGCATCTCCTTAAGCTAATTTGATTTTATTCTCGTCCAAAATATCAATTACAATCCCCAATTACAATTTCTTCCCCAATTCCAGCCCTAAATTCAATCTCCTTCTCCAATTCTTCCATCTTTATCATATTGGCAATGACATATTATTGCTATGGAGCTTAACACAGTTGCACTAAGGCTCCTCTTAGTTTTAAGCGAAGAGGAGTTTTATCTAATGTGGATAGTGTTTCATTAAATAAGACATTGAACATACCTTTTATCAAGATAAATCTAAATTAATAGTCCTTTCTTATTATTAAAAAAATGAACGTATGTTACATGTGATTACTTAATTTTATATATTAATTTCATTATAATATAATAAAAAAATGTATTAAGTATGTTGTGGATTATAAATTAACTGCATTATATAATAAACAATTAAAAAAAAACTCATAACATATTTAACAATTCTTTTATTATATGATCTGATGCAATTATCATATGAAACTAATTGGTCGTCTGCGATCTACGTGCATTTTTCTAGAATATATAGTAATAATAAAAAAATTAATTTTTAATATTTTTCTTATTATTTTCACCTTTAATGTATTTAACTTGGCTCCTAATGTCCTTAAATAAGTACATTATTGTATTCTCATGGTACCTTGATATTTAATTATACTTCAGTTATCAACTATATTATGGATTAAATGTTAATTCTATCATATAATAAACAATTCAAAAAACAACTATCATAACAAACCCGATCTGGGTGAATTTTTTTTGTATCTAATATGGATCCATGGTGGATCCACCATTGATCCGAATAACAATTCCATTCTTGACTTTTTCAAACATCGGTTTTTGATAACTTAGTATCTATAACATTTTCATTTCTATAACTTTTTCAAACATGGTACCTTGATATTTAATTATATTTCAGTTATCAACTATATTATGGATTATATGTTAATTCTATTATATAATAAACAATTCAAAAAAATACTATCATAACAAACCCGATGCAGGAGAATTTTTTTTGGATCTAATATGAATCCATGGTGGATCCACCATTGATCCGAATAACAATTCCATTTTTACTTTTTCAAACATCAGTTTTTAAAATTTCAATATCTATAACATTTTCATATTTATAACATTATTGCATCAATATTTCTAAATAATGATGCACATGTTTCTATAGAAGTTATTATACTAATTTGTTTATGTAGTAGCTTAGCATCCTCCCATGTTTCATCACTCGACACCCTCCAACAAGAAAATGCGTTAAATTTCACTTCGCAACTCGTTTCCGCGGGGAACAACTTCACCTTAGGATCTTACACCCCGGAAGATACTAATAATTGTTACATCGCAATATGGTACACCAATACCGATCGTTCAATGTATCCTGTCTCGGTATGGATTGGCAACAGAGACGCGCATATTCCCAACAATTCTAGTGCAACTCTCACGATAAACAACAATGGAAACTTACTCATCATCACCAACCGGAGTAGATTTGGAAAAAATCCTTTTCGAGTTGTATGCTGGGGAAGAATTAAGCACTTATAACGTGTCTGCTACATTGTTGAATTCCGGTAACTTTATCCTTTCAAACGATGAACAAGAGATTATCTTGTGGAAAAGCTTTGATTATCCAACGGATACCCTTTTTCCATGGATGAAGCTAGGGGTCAACCACAGAACTCCTGCTGATTCAGGAACGCGAGAACTACCAATAACTAACTCCTAATATATTTAATCCAGTGTGATGCTCCGATGTGCTCCTTCCATGTTGGCATCTCCTTAAGCTAATTTGATTTTAATTCCGTCCAAAATATCAATTCCAATCCCAATTACAATTTATTCCCCAATTCCAGCCCTAACTTCAATCTCCTTCTCCAATTCTTCCATCTTTATCATATTGGCCATGACATATTATTGCTATGGAGCTTATTACAGTTGCGCTAAGGCTCCTCTAAGTTTTAAGCGAAGAGGAGTTTTATCTAATGTGGATCGCGTTTCATTAAATAAGACATTGAACATGCCTGTTATGAAGATAAATCTAAATTAATAGTCCTATCTTACTATTAAAAAAATGCACGTATGTTACATGTGATTAATTAATTTTATATATTAATTGCATTATAATATAATAAAAAAAATGTATTAACTATGTTGTGGATTATAAATTAAATGCATTATATAATAAACAATTATAAGAAACTCATAACATATTTAACAATTCTTTTATTATATGATCTGATGCAATTATCATATGAAACTAGTTGATCGTGTGCGATCTACGTGCATTTTTTTAGGATATATAGTAATAATAAAAAAATTAATTTTTAATGTTTTTCATATTATTTTCACCTTGAATGTATTTAACTTGGCTCCTAATGTCCTTAAAAAAGTACATTATTGTATTCTCATGGTACCTTGATATTTAATTATATTTCAGTTATCAACTATATTATGGATTATATGTTAATTCTATCATATAATAAACAATTCAAAAAAATACTATCATAACAAACCCGATGCAGGAGAATTTTTTTTGGATCTAATATGGATCAATGGTGGATCCACCATTGATCCGAATAACAATTCCATTTTTACTTTTCAAACATCAGTTTTTAAAATTTCAATATCTATAACATGTTCATATTTATAACATTATTGCATCAATATTTCTAAAACAATAATTTCATAATGATGCACATGTTTCTATAGAAGTTATTATACTAATTTGTTTATGTAGTAGCTTAGCATCCTCCCATGTTTCATCACTCGACACCCTCGGTCAAGGAGACGCGTTAAATTTCACTTCGCAACTCGTTTCCGCGGGGAACAACTTTACCTTAGGATTTTACACCCCGAAAGATACTAATAACAGTTACATTGCAATATGGTACACCATACCGATCGTTCAATGTATCCTGTCCCTGTATGGATTGGCAACAGAGAGGCGCCTATTCCCAACAATTTCAGTGCAACTCTCACAATAAACAACAATGGAAGCTTACTCATAATCACCAACCAGAGTGGATTTGGACAAAATCCTTTCGAGTTGTATGCCAGGGAAGAATTAAGCACTTATAACGTGTCTGCTACTTTGTTGGATTCCGGTAACTTTATCTTTTCAAACGACGAACAAGAGATTATCTTGTGGCAAAGCTTTGATTATCCAACGGATACCCTTCTTCCATGGATGAAGCTAGGGGTCAACCATAGGACTCCTGCAGATTCAGTAACACGAGAACTGCCAATAACTAGCTCCTAATATATTTAATCAAGTGTGATGCTCCCATGTGCTCCCTCCATGTTGGCATCTCCTTAAGCTAATTTGATTTTATTCCCGTCCAAAATATCAATTCCAATCTCAATTTCAATTTCTTCCCCAATTCCAGCCCTAACTTCAATCTCTTTCTCCAATTCTTCCATCTTTATCGCATTGGCCATGACATATTATTGCTATGGAGCTTATTACAGTTGCGCTAATGCTCCTCTTAGTTTTAAGCGAAGAGGAGTTTTATCTAATGTGGATCGTGTTCCATTAAATAAGATATTGAACATGCTTGTTATGAAGATAAATCTAAATTAATAGTCCTTTCTTATTATTAAAAAAATGCACGTACGTTATATGTGATTAATAATTTTATATATTAATTGCATTACAATATAATAAAAAATATATATTAACTATTTTGTGGATTATAAATTAACTGCATTATATAATAAACAATTAAAGAAAACTCATAACATATTTAGCAATTATTTTATTATATGATTTGATGCAATTATCATATGATACTAGTTGGTCGTGTGCGATCTACGTGCATTTTTCTAGAATATATAGTAATAATAAGAAAAATTAATTTTTAATGTTTTTCTTATTATTTTCACCTTGAATGTATTTAACTTGGCTCCTAATGTCCTTAAAAAAGTACATTATTGTATTCTCATGGTACCTTGATATTTAATTATATTTCAGTTATCAACTATATTATGGATTATATGTTAATTTTATCATATAATAAACAATTCAAAAACAAAAACTATCATAACAAACCCGATCAGGGTGAATTTTTTTGGATCTAATATGGATCCATGGTAGATCCAACCATTGATCCGAATAACAATTACATTCTTGACTTTTTCAAACATCAGTTTTTGATAACTCAGTTTCTATAACATTTTCATTTCTATAACATTATTGCATCAATATTTCTATAACATCAGTATCTATAACATTTTCAGTATGCACATGTTTCTATAGAAGTTATTATACTAATTTGTTTATGTAGTGGCTTAGCATCCTCCCAAGTGTCATCATTCGACACTCTCCAACAAGAAGACGCGTTAAATTTCACTTTCTTAACTCGTTTCCGCGGGGAACAACTTCACCTTAGGATTTTACACCCCGGAAGATACTAATAATTGTTACATCGCAATATGGTACACCAATACCGATCGTTCAATGTATCCTGTCTCGATATGGATTGGCAACAGAGACGCGCATATTCCCAACAATTCAAGTGCAACTGTTGGTCCCAAGTGGTCAGATGAGGTCTAGAGGGGGGGGTGAATAGACCTCTGAAAATTTTTGAACTTAAAAACTTTTCAGTCTTCTGTCAGCAGACTAAGCTGATGAAGAACAGTAAGCAGACTAGTCTGATCGTGAACAAATCTTGAACAGACGACTGACCACTCTTCTTACAATGACTTAGCTGTTTTTCAGCAAAACAGTTTTCCAAGAGTATACTTGCAGCGGATTGTTTTAAAAGTGTTTTTCACAAGTAAACTAAGTTCCAAAAGATTTTATCCCCAGTTTTCAAACTCCTTATAAAATCTTTTGTTTGATTCAAAGTGTTTAAAATGCAAACTTTAAAATATGCAAGAAAACCTTAAATGCAAGATAACACAAAGAATTTTTATAGTGGTTATATGGATAAAAATCCTTTAGTCCACTCTTCCAGATCACACAGATCCTGGGTTATACTATAATCACAAGGATTACAATATTTCTCCACTTACACCTAAACAACTAATGAGAAGGCTGTAAGCTCACAATAGGAATTCACAAAGAAAACCTATCCTCTAAAGTAGAATCACTCACACAGATGGATTCTCACTTCGCACAACACTCAGCTATTACAAAATCACTCAGATAATGTTTTTCTGATTTCTTCAACTGGGTTTCTGTCAACAGATGACTTCCACCAGACGAGTGAGCTGTTCGAGCTTTTGAGACATAGAGAAATTCTGCTTCAAAATTTCGATCTCTGATTGTTGTTGTGTTTGCTCGATTTGAAATTCAGCTCTATTTATACATGGAGATGAAATTATGACCGTTGAAGGCAAGTCACAAATCAAATCCATCCTTCAGCTCTTTTTGAAACGGCTCCCTGCAGCATTCCGTACTGTGTACAGTACCTTTCTGTCCATCGCATTTAATGCTGCATTTAATGCACTCTGCTGATCCGAGGATATCTTCAATCATTTGCCATTACTACCCTTCTCTTTCAGCATTTATTACATCAAGTGCATTTATTACCGTTGGACTAATCTTTTGACCTCTTCTACTCTGCTGATCAAAACGACTCTGCTGATAGATACTCTGCTGATCAAATACTGAACTCATCTGATTTGACTCGGCTGATGATCTACCCTTCTGTTCGCTGATTCAGCAAGAGATCACTAGTCTTCTGAGCTTTGAACTTTGAACTCTTCTGATGTCTTCTTTTACTTGTTCAAAATTCTTCTAAGGGAACTAAGCTTTCCATACTTAGCTGATTATGATGTTTTGGAAATCATCAAAACCTTCCCTTAATTACTTGTCTTCTTTCATCTTCATCTTCATCCAACAATTTCCCCCTTTTTGATGATGACAAAACTCCAGCTAAGTACCTGTACCTAAACTAAAGTTTTGATCCTCAAAAATTTCTGAGATAGAAATGATGTGTTGGAGTCAAACTTGCAATTTTATAGATAATGAACTGATTACATTTTACAAGTTGAAAGATGAAAAGTACAAAATACTTTAAAAGATTACAAGGATTTTTAACATAAAGAAAATCTAGCCAAGGCTAGTCTTCTGTCTTCTTTTCTTCCTTAGTTTCCTTGTCTTCTTTCTCAGATTCTTCTTCAGATAATTTAGAAGTCTCAGCTTCCAAATTTTCAATGAATCTTTTCTTCAGCAGCTCTAACTTCCTTTTCTTGGCATCTGGATCAAGCTGTTCTTCAGCTGAATCTTTGGCAGCAGCTAGTTCTTTGTCTGACTTGGCTTTTGCTTCAGATTCTTCCTCTTCAGCTTGGTCTTCTTCTTCTGTTATTCTCTTATCTGTTGGTCTGCTTGATTCTTCCATATTTTTAGCAGTCTCACCAGCAGATTCTTCTAACACTTCAGTTGCTTCATCTTGGTTGTCTTCTTCCTCTTCAACAGATCTTCTGACTCTTTCATAGGAAGTTCCAACTCTCATCTGTCCAAATATCCTTTCTTCCCCCTTTTTGTCATCATCAGCAGGGACAGGTGGATATTGTGGTACAACTGGTGTAATTAGAAGAGAATCACATAGAAGTTTGATGTTCTCCTCCATTGCATTGATCTGAGCTTGCTGTTTAAGTTGATTGGCTTTAACAGTCTTGACTTCCTTGAGCAAGTCTTCTCCTTGATCACCTAATTGGATTTGAGTTCCCAGAATCCAATTTGATGAAGCAGTGAAGTCTTTCATCATGTTGCCCATGACTTCATCTTCTGCTTGGAGTGCCAATTCAACAGTCTGTTCAATGTTTTTCCAACCTTCAGTAGTGCTTTGTGTCCTTCTCCTGAGTATCTCCATATCCTGACATATAGATTGTACATTCTGAGCAGTATCTTTCATTAAATCAGTAGGAACAGCAGCAGCAGCCTTCTGAATAGGTTGATGAACAGCAGCTAACACTTCTGCTTTTAACTCTTCTTTCATCTCCTTCATGGATTTGGTAAACATTTGATGAATGGAGTCTAACAGATTTGTCTCTGTTGTAGCAGTAGGTGTTTCTTTGGTAAGTTGCTCTGTTGGTTGAGTTGTCAGTGCAAGAGACTGATCTGCTGAGCTATCAGCAAGGCTTGGAGTGCTTTCCTTCTCCTTAGCCTGATCATCTCCTTTATCAGCAACTTCTTTCTCCTTTAACTGATCTGCTGGAATTTCTTCTTCCTTCTTTGATTCATCAGCAGCATCAGACTTATCATCCTGCACTTTGTCTTGATCAGATGGGTCTGAAGTACCCTCAATTTGCTTTGGTTGATCAGAAGACTTGTCTTTCTCTTTATTAGCAGGTGATATTATCTTCTTGACAGTTTCAACTGTCTGCATCAGTCCTTCATTGTCCACTGCAGACCTGTTACAAATCCAAGTAAAGTTGTCAAGAGGAATAAAAGTAGTTGTTGGTTCCTCTGGCAGCTCTTCATAGGGTTTGATGTTTGGTCCATAGACAATGTGCTTGATGTTAGGAAGTGGGACCAGTGAGCTTGGTTGTCCCCTTAACTTCCTTGCTTTCTTGGCCCAAAGCTCCATTGCTTGAGCAATAGCCAACTTAATAGATCTTTCTTTGAGATCTACTGAGTCATCAAAATCCTCAGAAATGGATGCAAAGATCTTCTTAGCCTCTTCCTTGACTAAGTGACATATCCTCATCCTTAACCTGTCCAAAAAGAATTCTGAATCAAGTGCTTGAATAAGTGAATTTGTCTCAAGCCATTTCAATACCCAATCTTCTGTAGCCTTGAATTCTTTCCACTTGGCCATTTCAGCAGGACTCTTTGTTAATCTGAATTCTCTCCATCTGTTGTATTTAATCTTTTCAGAATGGAAGAGTGTCAGACGGTTGACTCTTTCATTTTCAGCGTCTAGTCTTCTGAGAAATTCTTCAAAAATTGCAGGGTCTTCCCTGACAATTTCAAGAGATAATCTTATTTCTTCTCTTCTCTTTTCCTTAATCTTAGGTGCAGGCATAGCTGGTATTGGTTTATTTGGATCTCTTTGCTCACCAATAACTATCCCACCAGTACGCTGAGGACCATGAGCATCCTTGATGCTTGCTTCAATGACAGCAGCCAACTCTGCTGCCTCAAAAGCATCTCTCTGCTCTTGAGTCATTTTGCTGGCTTCTTCTTCCAGCCTTTTTAACTCTAGGCTTTTCAGCCTATCTTCTTCTGCTTTCTCAGCAGCAATCCTTTGCTTTTCAGCAGCGTCCAGTCTCATCTTCTCTGCAGCAGTCACATAAGTTGAGGTTTTGCCGAACCTCTTTCTTCTAGATTCAGGGCTTTCAACTGCTTGGATAGGTGTTGCAGCAACTGGATTAGGATGCAGCAACAGAATTTTTCCCTTTTGTGGTGTACTAGTCTGCTGTTCCTTTTCTATATCAGCAGATAGTGCAGCAGTTGAGGCTTCTGTTGTCACTTCAACTGTAGGAACACTTTCAGGCTCAGCAGTAGCAGCCTTAGCAGCTTCAACAACTGGTTCTTCAACATATGATGGCCTTTCTGCTTCAGTTGTTGTTTTTCTTACAGTTTCAACAGGCTCTTCAGGGAAAGTGACCTTTCTCTTAGCCTTTGACTTAGGAATTTTCTTGACAGCAGGGGGGTTGGCAGTAGGAGGTCCCCTTGCCTCACTCCTAGTCCTTAGTCTCTTCAATCTTTGAAGTGGAATTTCCTCTTCAGATTCAGTTTCTTCAGAGGATGACCCTGTCTTCATATTTTCAATTTCAACAGTGAAGTCATCTACCACCTTCTTAGAGACTTCAATTTCGGGTTCTGCTGATCCAGCCACAACAGCAGACTGTGCTGTTGGCTCAGCAGACTGACTAGTCTGACCTTCCTTCTTGCTCTTCTTAGAAGGAGTCTTCTTAGACTGTTTGGGGGCTTTTCTCTTTGGTTTTTCCACCAGTTGCCTCACTGGTTCGTAGAGTTTGAATTCTTTGCTTCCATGGGTTTGCTTTCCTCCACCCATAGGGCATTGCAGAGAAGCAAACAAGTTACTCAGCAGAATGGCATGAGAATGCCTTTTGTCACTTAACAGCTCATAAACATGAGCAGCCCAGTTCACTTTCATCCCATAGTAGATACACACCATTGTGTAGTATCTTTTCCTTGGCAACCCATCCAAAGAACCCGTAGCACAATCCAGAACCTTTGCTATGATATCAGCAAATCTTTGGTATTCATCCTTCAGCTGGGTCTTCATCAAAGTCCCAGTCATCTTCTCTCCCTTCTTAGCACAAATACCCCAAAATTCCTCTTCTTTTTCTGACCCCAACGAGGTCACATCTCCTCCCTTGTCTGTCAACTTATAAACTTCATTAAGAACAGCAGCAGATACAGCGATTTTCTTACCACCAATGACAGCAGTCATAACAGTGTCATCATCGTTGAATTTTCTGGTCAGGTAGAAGTGGTAGACATCCTCTAAGTAGACTCTTTCTTCGTGAGCCTCCAAAACAGGAACCAGTGATGCTTCTTTGATCTTTACCAGTAGAGAGCGCATCAAATCGGTGCCAGAGAAATGAAATTTGCTGTAGTTGAAGTATCTTCCCTCAACAATCTTGTCCATTTTCAGAGATTAGAGAGTAGATTCTGCAAAAGAACAGGGAACTTTCGAAGCAGTAGGGTTTGAGAGTTAGAGAGTTTGAGAGTGTTTGAGTGCGTAAGATGACTATTCTGTTCAGATCGGATTTTATAGGTTTCCTTTTGATTTGGTTTTCGTGATTTATCTAATCCGTTGATCTAATCTGACAGTTTTTAATCGTGCGGATGAGAGTCGCGGATTTCAATTTTATTATTTTAATGTCAGATGGGCGGGAAACTCTATCGACACTAATCTGTTTACTTATAAAAGCGTGTTTCTAAAGATACGTTTTATGACCATGCTTATATAAGATATCAGATGAGTAGAGTTTAACTTATCTGACAGACGAGTGATCTGTTATCTGATATTACTAGAGAATGCCAATAGCTAGTAATCTTCCTCTGCTGTTTGTCAATCCAGCAAGATAAAATAATCTTCAATCTTCAATCTTCAAGAATTAAGAACACGTCTTCTTGATACACTTAACTTCAACTAACTGACATTAACAGATTTCATCTTTAGAACAGAAGTACCGCTAGTCTTACACGTTCCCCCTGTCTTTAAGAATTCATAAGTTAACTAGTCTGTTGAAGGTTAATTCTTGAATGAAATAATCTGATGACTAAGCTGTTGAACTCCAGTCTTCTGATGAGTTCCCCCTCAGTTTATGCATCCAGGTTAAGTAGTCCTAACTCAGCTCTTAGAGTTGAGAACCTTGCTTCACTTAGAGGTTTGGTGAAGATGTCAGCAATCTGATTATCAGTATGAACATACTCAATCAAAACATTGCCTTTTTCAACATGATCTCTAATGAAATGATGTTTAATCTCAATATGTTTAGTCCTTGAATGACTTGTAGTGTTTTGAGTAAGTGAAATTGCACTTGTATTGTCACAGTAGATTGGAATTCCACTGATCTTGATGTTGTAGTCTTCTAGTTGATGCTTCAACCAAAGTATCTGTGCACAACAAGCTCCAGCAGCTATATATTCAGCTTCAGCAGTAGATATAGAAACTGAGGTTTGCTTCTTACTCATCCATGAGATCAGACGACTGCCTAAGAACTGACAGGCACCTGTTGTGCTCTTTCTGTCAATCTTGCAGCCAGCAAGGTCTGAATCTGAATAGCCAATTAGTTCAAATCCAGATTCTCTAGGATACCACAATCCCAATTCTTGAGTGCCTTTAACATACTTCAATATCCTCTTGGCAGCTAAGAGATGAGATTCTTTGGGGTTTGATTGAAATCTTGCACAGACTCCAACTGAGTACATTATATCAGGTCTGCTTGCTGTTAGATACAACAATGAACCAATAATGCCTCTATATTTGGTTATGTCCACTGATTTGCCATCTTCATCTTTATCCAAACGAAGACTTGTAGACATAGGAATGGTAGCTGTTGAGCTAGTTTCCATACCAAATTTCTTGAACAGATCTCTTGTGTATTTTGCTTGGCTGATGAATATCCCATCAGGCAACTGTCTAACTTGCAATCCAAGAAAATAGTTAAGTTCACCCATCATGCTCATTTCAAACTTATTCTGCATCAGCTTGGAGAACTTATCACACATCTGTTGGTTAGTTGAACCAAAAATAATATCGTCCACATATATTTGCACAAGTAATATATGATTTTCCCATTCAATTGTGAACAAGGTTTTATCTACCTTACCTTTACGAAATCCTTTAATTAAAAGAAAATCAGATAGGGTATCATACCATGCTCTTGGAGCCTGTTTCAGTCCATAAAGGGCTTTCTTCAGACGATATACTTTGTCTTCTTCTTGATAGACTTCAAATCCTGGAGGTTGTTCAACATACACTTCTTCTTGCAATTCTCCATTGAGAAAAGCAGACTTCACATCCATCTGATAGACAGTGAAGTTCTTGTGAGCAGCATAGGCAAGAAACAGTCTGATTGCTTCAAGTCTTGCTACTGGTGCAAAAGTTTCATCAAAGTCAATTCCTTCTTCTTAACAATAACCCTTGGCCACTAGTCTTGCTTTGTTTCTGGTGACAACACCATCTTCATTCATCTTATTTCTGAAAACCCACTTAGTGCCAATTGCTCTTTGATGACTTGGTCTAGGAACTAAGTACCAGACTTCATTCCTTTCAAATTGATTCAACTCTTCTTGCATGGCTTCTATCCAGAAGGAGTCATTGAGAGCTTCTTCAATTTGCTTGGGCTCTATTTGAGATAGAAATGTGACAAACATAGCATCTTGTGCAGCTGCTCTTCTTGTTTTCACTCTATCTAAAGGATCACCAATGACTAACTCAGGGGGGTGATTCTTGAGCCATCTGAGATCAGGTTGCAAATCAGGATGTTGTCCTCTGTTATGATCTTGCAACACTACTGTTGGAGTTCCAGTAGTAGTCTGTTGAACATTTGCCGTCTGTTGAACAGTCTCTGGTCTGTCAGCTGTTTGCAACTCGTCTGTTAGACAATCAGCACTGTGATTATGAACAGCACTTGAGTTAGCAGCTGAACTTAGATTAGGTAGTATGATGGGAACATATTCTTCATTTCTTCCAACGTCTAACTTCTGTAAATCAGCAGACAGATCTTGATTTACACTTTGATTCTTTTCAGAAGATTGACTTGGCTCATCAAATACTACATGGATAGATTCTTCTATTAGTAATGTTCTTTTGTTAAAAACTCTATAAGCCTTACTAACAGATGAGTATCCTACAAAGACAGCTTCATCAGCCTTTTCTGCAAATGCAGTAAGGTGATTTTTCCCATTATTCAATACAAAACATTTACAACCAAAAATCTTAAAGTAATGAATGTTTGGTTTTCTATTGTTCCAAACTTCATATGGAGTCTTGTTCTGATTTTTGTTGATCATACATCTGTTTTGGGTGAAGCATGCTGTGTTTGTTGCTTCTGCCCAAAATCTTTGAGGCAGCTTAGCTTCAGCTATCATGGTCCTGACAGCTTCTTTTAGTGTTCTGTTTCTCCTTTCAGCAACACCATTCTGTTGAGGGGTTCTTGCAGCAGAATACTCATGATGTATTCCTTTGATATTACAATACTCTTCAACAGTAGAGTTTGTAAACTCTGTCCCTCTATCTGATCTGATCTTCAATATCTTAATACTCTTTTCATTCTGGATCAGTTCCATCAGATTGGTAAGATGTTCCTTGGTTTCACTTTTCTTCTTCATGAAAATCACCCAAGTATATCTTGAATAATCATCCACAACAGCTAGGCAGTATTTCTTTCCACCATTGCTGACTGGATCAATGGGTCCAAATAAGTCCATATGCAGTAGCTCCAATATTCTCCCAGAGGATTGGTGCTTCTTTTCTTTGAATGATGACTTGATTTGTTTACCCTTCTGACATGCATCACAGAGCTTGTCTTTGCTCATGACTGCTTTTGGAATCCCTTCTACCAAATCATTCTTGATTAATCTGTTTATGGTCTTGAAGTTTAAATGATTCATCCTCTTGTGCCATAGCCAACTGACTTCACTTGGTGCAGATGCCACCAAACAAACACTTGAATTCTTGTCAGCAGAATTCCAGTCAACTATGTAGATATTTCCTTGTCGTCTTCCAGATAAAATTACCTTCTTTGTACCAATTTGTTCAACGTAGCACTTATCTGTTGAGAAGATGACTGAATATCCCTTGTCACAAAATTGACTTATGCTCAGCAGATTATATTTTAGGCCTTTAACATAGGAGACGTCAGATATCTCTATGTTTCCCTTGATTAATCTTCCTTTAGCTTTAATTTTGCCTTCTTTGCTGTCTCCAAAAGTGACTTTTGGACCATCCACAGCAACTGCATCAGTCAACTCATGTATGTTTCCACACATGTGCCTTGAACATCCACTGTCCAAGTACCAAATCTTCTCTACTTTACTCCTACTCCTAATCCTAACCTACAAAACAAAAATAAAATTGTTTTAGGTACCCTTATTGAGAGGGTCCTGAAGGATTAGTTCCACCCTTGACAACCCAAGATGTTGAAGTCTTAGGCTTCTTAGGTTTCTGAGTTTTAGGAGCATGAACAGTTTCATTTTTATCATAGTTATCAGATAAGTCATGTTGATGATCAGTATGATATGAATAATGTTCATAAGCAGGGTAAGGTGCATGATAAGCAGGGTATGCATGCATTGGATGAGCAGGGTAAGGTGCATAGTAATTAGGAAACTGAGGTGCATGATACATAGGATGATATGCAGCAGGATGCACATAATATGATTCATTTCCATACCAAGCATTTTGATTTTTCTTATTCTTATGCTTCTTTGGTTTACTAGATGCTTGCTCAACTTGTTTAGACTTAGCTTTACCAACAGACTGGTTCAATTTAGCTTTATCAGCAGACTTCTTAGGACTCTGCTGTTTGGTCTTACTAGTCTGATTTCCTACACTAGGCTCTTTGCTCTTTTTAGCCTTAGGAGATTTCTTCTCCTTTACCACTTTCTCAGTTGAGGTAGGTCTAGAGGTTTGAACATACAGAATGACCTTACTATTGTCAGCAGAAATAAATTTTTCAGTATGATTCAATTCTAGCTTATCCTTTACTAAAGGTGTCTCCTGTTTCTTAGATGTATGCGTGGATGCAACAGTAGACTTATCATGAGGCTCAATAATTTTCTCAAGTTCCATGATTTTTCCTTTATAAACCTCACACTCAGCTTTCAGAGATTCATGTTCTTGCTCAAGCTGTTTATATTCAGCTGATTCTTTTGGCTTCTCAGCTAAAAGTTTCAGTGAACTGTTTTGCTCTTTTAGCAGGATCATCTCTTCCTTAAGCTTTTTATATGCTTCAGCAATACCAGTATTGTTAAGCATCATTTGTTCAAATGAATTAAATAATTCATCATTAAGAGGAGTTACCTCATCCTCAGATTCATCAGAGTCCTTTGCCATCAGGCACAGGAGAGCAGGTTTTTCTTCATCAGAAGATTCTTCATCAGATGAGTCTGAGTCTGAATCAGATGAGTAGACAGCAGCTGGCTTTTCTGCTTCAGCCATCATTGCCTTGCCTCTCTGATGCTTTCTTTCTTTTCTCATTTTCTTCTCTTCCTCAGTGTACTTCTCTGCTTTTGGATATGGACAGTCTCTTATGAAGTGTCCCAATTTCCTGCAGTTGTAACACATCAGTTTTGATTTATAATCCTCTTTATCTTGAGAAGAAAAATTAGGTTTAGAAGAAGAAGCAGCATGATTGTATTTGTTTTTCATCTTTCTCTTATAGAACTTCTTGAAGTTGTTCATCAATAATGCTACATCTCCAGCAGTGTACTCCTTTTTGTTGAGTAGAGTGGCTTCATCAGATGGGTCCACTTCTTTGCTTTTCTGGGCTGGTCTTCTGGTGTTTTCAGCAGCAACAAGTGCAGCTGTGGGTCCTGAAGTTGAGGTTTCTTCAATTCCCATCCTTGGCAGTTTATACTCATAAGCCTTGAGTACGGAGAACAGCTCTGTTAGAGAAATCTTGCCCAGATCTCTTGATTCTTCCATTGCTGTCACCTTCATGTTGAACTTGGAAGGTAGGGCCTTCAGTACTTTGACAGAGATTTCTTTGTCAGTGAAAGTCTTTCCCAGCTTTAAAACTTCGTTCAGAGTTCTGGTGAATCTGGTATCCATCTGATCAATGGTTTCTCCAGACTTCATCTTGAAGTTGTCCAGCTTTTCCAATGCAACACTGAGCTGATGCTCTTTAATAGCATCATTTCCTTCACTCATGTCTCTGACCTTGTCCCACATCTCCTTTGCGGTTTTGCAATGTTTGACCTTGTCAAACCGATCATTATCCAGGGCTTTGGTCATGATGAATCTCCCAACTTTATCTAGATTGTAAAGCTTTATCTCTTCTGGAGTCATCTCATGAAGGTCTTTCTCCACAACCGTATCTACTTCATTTATCTTTATGGTCTTTGTGAATCTGAATGGACCTTTAATGATACATGTGTGCATGTTGTCATTATAGGCAGCAAGGAAAATCTCCATTCTGATTTTCCAGTCCTCAAAGGACATACCAGCAATGTGGGGAACATGGCTGATACAATCCATTTTTCAAAAAGTTTTGATTTTTCAAAAAGATGCTCTTTTGATATGTTTTGAAACCCTTTGAAAAACACTCGGATCAAGCTCGTTGATCAGGCAGCTGATTCTAATGAACCACCTGCTCTGATACCACTTGTTGGTCCCAAGTGGTCAGATGAGGTCTAGAGGGGGGGGTGAATAGACCTCTGAAAATTTTTGAACTTAAAAACTTTTCAGTCTTCTGTCAGCAGACTAAGCTGATGAAGAACAGTAAGCAGACTAGTCTGATCGTGAACAAATCTTGAACAGACGACTGACCACTCTTCTTACAATGACTTAGCTGTTTTTCAGCAAAACAGTTTTCCAAGAGTATACTTGCAGCGGATTGTTTTAAAAGTGTTTTTCACAAGTAAACTAAGTTCCAAAAGATTTTATCCCCAGTTTTCAAACTCCTTATAAAATCTTTTGTTTGATTCAAAGTGTTTAAAATGCAAACTTTAAAATATGCAAGAAAACCTTAAATGCAAGATAACACAAAGAATTTTTATAGTGGTTATATGGATAAAAATCCTTTAGTCCACTCTTCCAGATCACACAGATCCTGGGTTATACTATAATCACAAGGATTACAATATTTCTCCACTTACACCTAAACAACTAATGAGAAGGCTGTAAGCTCACAATAGGAATTCACAAAGAAAACCTATCCTCTAAAGTAGAATCACTCACACAGATGGATTCTCACTTCGCACAACACTCAGCTATTACAAAATCACTCAGATAATGTTTTTCTGATTTCTTCAACTGGGTTTCTGTCAACAGATGACTTCCACCAGACGAGTGAGCTGTTCGAGCTTTTGAGACTTAGAGAAATTCTGCTTCAAAATTTCGATCTCTGATTGTTGTTGTGTTTGCTCGATTTGAAATTCAGCTCTATTTATACATGGAGATGAAATTATGACCGTTGAAGGCAAGTCACAAATCAAATCCATCCTTCAGCTCTTTTTGAAACGGCTCCCTGCAGCATTCCGTACTGTGTACAGTACCTTTCTGTCCATCGCATTTAATGCTGCATTTAATGCACTCTGCTGATCCGAGGATATCTTCAATCATTTGCCATTACTACCCTTCTCTTTCAGCATTTATTACATCAAGTGCATTTATTACCGTTGGACTAATCTTTTGACCTCTTCTACTCTGCTGATCAAAACGACTCTGCTGATAGATACTCTGCTGATCAAATACTGAACTCATCTGATTTGACTCGGCTGATGATCTACCCTTCTGTTCGCTGATTCAGCAAGAGATCACTAGTCTTCTGAGCTTTGAACTTTGAACTCTTCTGATGTCTTCTTTTACTTGTTCAAAATTCTTCTAAGGGAACTAAGCTTTCCATACTTAGCTGATTATGATGTTTTGGAAATCATCAAAACCTTCCCTTAATTACTTGTCTTCTTTCATCTTCATCTTCATCCAACAGCAACTCTCACGATAAACAACAATGGAAGCTTACTCATCATCACCAACCGGAGTAGATTTGGAAAAAATCCTTTTCGAGTTGTATGCTGGGGAAGAATTAAGCACTTATAACATGTCTGCTACATTGTTGGATTCCGGTAACTTTATCCTTTCAAACGATGAACAAGAGATTATCTTGTGGAAAAGCTTTGATTATCCAACGGATACCCTTTTTCCATGGATGAAGCTAGGGGTCAACCACAGAACTCCTGCTGATTCAGGAACGCGAGAACTACCAATAACTAACTCCTAATATATTTAATCCAGTGTGATGCTCCCAAGTGCTCCCTCCATGTTGGCATCTCCTTAAGCTAATTTGATTTTATTCCCGTCCAAAATATCAATTCCAATCCCAATTACAATTTCTTCCCCAATTCCAGCCCTAACTTCAATCTCCTTCTCCAATTCTTCCATCTTTATCATATTGGCCATGACATATTATTGCTATGGAGCTTATTACAGTTTCGCTAAGGCTCCTCTAAGTTTTAAGCGAAGAGGAGTTTTATCTAATGTGGATCGCGTTTCATTAAATAAGACATTGAACATGCATGTTATGAAGATAAATCTAAACTAATAGTCCTATCTTATTATTAAAAAAATGCACGTATGTTACATGTGATTAATTAATTTTATATATTAATTGCATTATAATATAATAAAAAAATGTATTAACTATGTTGTGGATTATAAATTAAATGCATTATATAACAAACAATTAAAAGAAACTCATAACATATTTAACAATTCTTTTATTATATGATCTGATGCAATTATCATATGAAACTAGTTGATCGTGTGCGATCTACGTGCATTTTTCTAGGATATATAGTAATAATAAAAAAAATTAATTTTTAATGTTTTTCTTATTATTTTCACCTTGAATGTATTTAACTTGGCTCCTAATGTCCTTAAAAAAGTACATTATTGTATTCTCATGGTACCTTGATATTTAATTATATTTCAGTTATCAACTATATTATGGATTATATGTTAATTCTATCATATAATAAACAATTCAAAAAACAACTATCCGAAATTGAGGAGGTAAAAATTGAGTAGGAAGATGTTTAGGAGGCTCAATCCTCGTATGGAAAGGATTTATGCAAAGTTCCCAATCACTTTAGGACAAAAATCGCGATTCCCGCGTAGAAGATTCTGCTATGCGCGACACATTTGAAAAATATATATCTTTATTCTCCGAACTCCAAATCCAGATCCTTAAAGTCCGTAACGTAGCTAACTCCTTCCTCTACAACATATTCGAAATTCAGCTTAATAAGAGTTTCCTAACGAGAATTATCGTCCTTGGAAGTAGCAGCACTATGTCTGGCAGATTTCATATTTGCTGTCCTTGCACTAATTGACTTCCTTGAACCTTTCCTTGTTTCAAATAATGCCTTTAACACTTGTACAATTTGAGAAAGCTAAATATTTAGGGGTCCATAAATTATTTTCCTAAAAAAAAAAATCAAAACTCAATATTTTCTAATCACAATAATTTCTATTAATTTCATGAAAATATCAAATTAACACTTGATTTATTTAGAAAATAAGAACAACTTAAGTGCATTTTCAAGCACTTATCAGTGAACTGCAATTAGCCTAGCCCTTCTTACCAATGAAAGGAAAGGGTCATTAAAATTGTTTTGATTCATGCTCTAGGTTGGCCAATTGGTGTCTTGTGGATTTCTAATATAGGGCTTATTCAAGAAATACTTTTCTTCTTTTAATGTTCTTTTTCTATATTCCTTTTTAACTTTCGTTGCGGTTTATCAAATGAAATTTGTCTACAGATTTTGGCAGATGAATAAATTCGTGGGCATGTCTGATTTGATCCGACACTTAGATATAAAATAAAATCATTACCTTATTTACAAAGTTTTTAATAGTACCACAAATAAGGGAAAAATGCATATTTAGTCACTCAAGTTTGACTCTAGTCATACAATGGTCACCCTAATTTCATGAATGACACATATAGTCACCCAAATTTATAAATAGTGACACAATCCATCATCAAATAAGCTGCAATAGATGGAGAGATAACGAAAGTCCCACTTCATCAACATTAATCACCAAAGCTCTCCCTTCATCAATAATAATCACCAATGAATCACATTTTTCAGTTTTGCATCCTCTAAAACCTTAAGATCACTTCAAATGTAATTATTGATATTATTGTAGAAGTGCAATGTCATTGACATTTATAGTGTGCATTAGGTTAATAAAGACTCCTCTGCAAGATTTCTTGATTATATATTGTCCTAATTTTTGGACTAAATCACTAATTGTCGCTCAAGTTTAAGCCGTTAATACTTTTGTTTTCGTGTAAAATATCTACATATTCCTACTACAAAATATTGTTACATCGACCTTATCTCTAATAATTTTTCGGCCAAAATGACTTTATGTGCCATTTACGTGACTTTTAAGAGGATAATTCAGGTACTTCGATTCCTGATTACACTTACCCAAATTCAAAACACACAACAAAAGATTGTGCATAGTCAAGTTGAGGAAGACTTTTACTAATTTGAGTTTGGATAAGTGTAATTCATGAGATGAAGTACCGAATTATCTTGCGTGATAATCATGTGAATGACACATGAAGTCATTTTGGTCGAAAAAGTGCTAGGAGAGACGAAAACATAAAAATCATGTTATCACTTTGTCAACTGTAACTTATTTGATGATGAATTGTCTAACTATTTGTAAATTGGGTGACTAAATATGCCATTCATGAAACTAGGGTGACCATTGTATGACTAGAGTTAAAGTTGGGTGACTAAATATGCATTTTTCCCCCACAAATAATAAAAGTGAAAAGGCATATCTACTCATTTTCAACAAGCCAACCGTTTTCCTTTATAAATTAAAGGGTAAACACCACTTTTGGTCCTCTTATCATTAATTTTTTATAGAGTGGTCCCTCTTATATTTTTTTTCTCATTTAGTCCCTACTATGAATTATTTATTTCACTTTAGTCCTTTTCAAGTGGTCCAAGGCGATTCCGATAACATGTGATATGCTCATGATGGCAGTTTTGTCATTTCAAGTAAACTAACAGGGATATTTTCGTCTTTCTAATTATTTAGAAAAAACTAAATATATAATATCTTCCAAACTAGGCTTTCATTTCAATCCAACTTAATCGTACATTTCGTTCCAAACTAAAGTTTTTTCCTAAAATCTTTTTCAAACACCAAAATTGCTCACCAATTAAACAATATCTCAAATAGTCTCAATAGTGAACGGACGAAAATGCCCTAAAAAATATTCATATGCATGTCACGTGTTATCCGAACCACCTGATAAGGACTAAAGTGAAACACATAATTAATAGTAAGGACTAAAGTGAAACAAATAATTCATAGTAGGGACTAAAGTGGGAAAAAAAACATAAGAGGGACCACTCTGTAAAAAGTTAATGATAAGAGGGACCAAAAGTGGTATTTACCCTAAATTAAATGATGATTGCTAAATGCATATATTTTCAATCTTATTTTAATTTGACCATGTATATAAATATTTATCAGCTCTTAATGCTTATTACACAATCCCTTATTTTAATCAGATTATAATCTGATAAAACTTAAGAAAATGGCCTGAATCATTAAAGAAAATGATTTTAGTTATTGTTTTGTATTTCTTAAATGACTTAAGAAATTGACCTGAATCAGTTAATCATGTAAGTGCTAATTGTTATTAATCGAAAAAAAATTGTAATACTAATCTGCACAAATCTAAAAATCTAATTTGAATAAAAAAACAATAACATACAAATTACTGGTATTTAGTATTTACCGTAATAAAATCCATGCTTAAGATTTTCAAAAGCATAAATACATCTCTGCATAAAATTCAAGAATTTTTTGTTTTATTTATTCGACCCAATTAGGCTTATAATACTTGTTACTAATTATGCCTGAAGTTGAAATTCATATAAAAATATTTAATTAATAATAAGTCAAACATTAATCAGATCCATATAATTTAAAACATCAGATTTGCTCTTTATATTTTGAATTACAAATTTTAATCAATAGAATTAGATTTGCTCTCTAGAATTACAAATCTTAAATTACAAAAATTTTAATTGATAGGATTAGATTTTCCCTCTATATTTTGAATTACAAATCTTAATTGGTAAAAGATCCTAATATACTGGGTTAGATTCAGATCAATCTATACGTCATGTCAATACTATTGGGCTCTCCAGGATGAATACTGGCCCAGTTAAACCCTTAAGGCCCATATATATATTTAGCCCAACAAATAAATATATATACCTAGGGCAACAAAAATAAATCAAAAACCTGTCTTTTTTTTGACATGCGAACATTCAAACACCTGGGAACTTTGACTCCGTCGCCATTAACCTTTTTACTACTCCATTTCTTGTTAAATTCAGTCCCACACAAAATCTGTTGACTGTATTATATAGAGCTGCCATGTGAATATATACCATCGATGTCGGCGCATAGCCGTCGCCGAAGGTAGTAGTTTTTTGGCAACAAACTCACTGTCACCACTTTTTTTTCCTTTCATTTTTTCATTTTTTTTCTTTTCCCATTATTAATTAATTAGAACGTGTTGAACTTTTGGGGCTCGATTTCGCCAAAAAGAAATCGGAAGAAGAATAATTCGGTAAAATCCAGCGGGTCTCTCTCGAGCAGGGGTGATTTATTCAATTGAAAGGTTAGCAAAATTCCTTGTTTCGTTTGGATTTGATTCAATTGGCATTTTAATTTGTAATTCCTTTTAATTTGACATAACGAGTGTTTCTTGGGAAATAATTGATTTTAAAAGGTTTTAGCTTGGAACCTGCATTTGAATTTTAGGAATTGTAATGTTAAATTTTTTGTTGGCCTTGTGAAATAATTGAAGTTATAATTGTATCTAGTTGAAGATGTGTGGAAGCTCATTTATGATACTAATAGGATTGTTTTTTTGAAGCTTGAAGCTTAGCTTGTTTTCTAAACTTTTCAAAGACGAGCATTTCATATTATGTAAGCGTAAATATATGTCTATTTATTATTATGGCTTTCTGGATTATTCTTTCATGTAGATATGCTTTCGAGAGTTCCTGTTTTTTGTAGAGCTTATTTGGGTCCACAAGATGGTGACTTGATCTTGGTGAGATTTGATGCATGTGTAGTTTATTCTCTTTACTGACTTCAGGTGGCTCAAACCTATTTGATTTCACAATTCAGGTTGTATTTTTTGTGTGTGCATCATTATCAGATTACTTTTGACAGACTTAGATTTTTTTAGTGTAAGATAGTACTATTGCATGATAAGTTTAAGACAATGAAACAAATCGGGTTGTTACATGAAAAATTTAGTTTAAGGGGACAAGTAGAGTCTCGTCATCGCATGATTCCATGAAATATCTCAAAGTTTCTGGCGGAATTGTTATATTTGAAATTGAGCACTATTTTGCAATGAAATAGACCACTTGATTTTCTACCAGTTGGTTGGAACATAGGTGCACTTCAAAGGGCAAGGTCTCTGGTTCAAGACCAAGATGACCCAACTAAGCTAGGGTAAGTAATAAAATAATCATTTGAGTACTTCATGCATGCTCCCTGGCTATGGGGATATAGCGTAGTCGGTAAAGCTCATCTCTTGCAATTGGGTCGTCTATGTTATAGGAGTTAACATAAGCTTTAGTTCATGATATTCCTCTTTTGTTTCACCTTTCTCCAATCTTCATCATTCATCTGAGTGGAACGATTTGTTTAATAAAAGGAGTTGTTTATCCTCCTCCTCCCCCTCTTGCTCACCCTTGCTCTCTCTCTCTCTCTCTCTATATATATATATATATGCGTGTCTATTTTCATATTTCTTTATCGATTTCTATTGGTGATTGGCATTTTAATCACATTCCTTCAGTAGGTCCGATGGTGTGATTGCTCGTGTTTGAAGAGCATTACATGTAGAAATAATGCATAATCATATGTTTTCTGGTCCAGAAGGTATTAGATTTATACCAAAACCAATAAACTTAGTTCAATAATTTAGTATTTCCTTACAAACTCACAATTATCCTCCAAAATAGAAAGAAAATAAAACGACCCATTCCATCATAGTTGTTAAGAGAGCAAGGCGCACCAAGCCCAAGGCACAAAGCTATCTTGGGGCTAAAGTTCAATGCACAAAGCAAGGCCGAGCTTCATCGAAATATATTCAATTACAATACCTATAACACCCTCATTATGAAGGGAAGACTAACTTACTTCTACTTCCAGTTATTCATCACAAAAAAAATTATGTCAATTTTCAAGGATAATGATCTTTGTGCTTTTTTTCTTTAGGTCACTATCTGATTGTGTACAAAAAATATACTCTTTTGATAACATAGAGTTGCTTAACAATACAATTTTCTTGTAGGGGAAAAATGTTTATTGAAATTATTAGTTAAGTTTAACCAGAAAATTGATTAATTTTTTTTAGAGAGATCAAATAACCACACGTTGTTTAATAAGCAATATAAGTAGAAAATTAATTATTAATCAAATGACATTAAACATGTTTGTTACAAATTATATATGTAAACCGAGAGTAGTATTTATTTTAGTGAGGTCAAATAACCCTAATGAAAAAAATAAACCAATTTAACCAAAATATTGATCAAAATAACATTAAAAATGCAAATTGATTCATAATAGTAAGTCTTTCATAAATTGATGTAAATAAATTCTATTTAAAAAAAAATTCTACTAGAACATTGCACTTGAGCACATGTAAGTAATTTTATTATATAGACCAAATTTATGTTGATCTAAAAATTATTAGCACTTCACTAAAAAATTCAAACTAATCACTGAAATATATGTTTAAACAAGTAATTTTAGCAATAAAAGTTGTTTAAGAGATGTAATAAGCTTTACTGCTCACCAAATCTTTGGTAAAAAGTGCTAGCAAGGCGCAACCTGCAACTTGCTTTTTGCGCTCCAGGTAATAACACGTGCTAGAGCAAGTTTTTAAATTCTTTTTGATTCATTAATGCAACTTTTGATTAACGAAACCATTTCCGCAAATTTGAATAGTGACCCAACTGCTAGTTATAGAAAAGGGAAATACAAAAGTAGGCAGAGCGCCAAGAATGTACTAAAAAGAAACAATACACTGAACACATAAACCAACTCAATTTTAGTATAACAAGATCTCATATATACTTGTCTTAAAAAAAAGATCTCATATATAGACTATTGGTAAGTTTAAATCATAAATGTAAACCAAGAAAGTTCTCTTCATACTTCAAACACGTAAACAAAGGAGGAAAAACCTTAAGGGAAAAGTAATTTAGTAACTGAAGGTGCATCGATAGGAAAGTGAAGCAATTATTATTGCAAAGACTTGTGATTGTAAGAACGAGGTCATATATAAAAACAAAGAGTAGCATACTAGAAGGAAAATATAAGTTGTAGATAGTAGGTGGAGTAGAATAAAAAGAGTGTGTGTTACTATAGCGATTGGTTAAGATATTTTATAGCTTAAAATATTGTAATTTTCTTTGAATAACAATATGGATTAATGTTTGACAATATAAAATTATAATTTGATTTATCAGTTTTAATATTAAGGAACGTTTGGGTTCATATTTATGCTTTTGTGTGTACTCTTTGTAACATGTTACAATTGTATATTTAGCTGTGTATATTGGATTGATCCGTGTTACCACGAAGTTCCTTTTAATCACCGTATTGTCCTTCTGTGCAAAGATTCTAGTATCTTAATAATTAATTGAACTTGTCAATAGATTTACATAACATAGTAGTTATGTACATTTTACCCAATGATTAAGTCTTACAACTTTAAATGAATTAGATGTAGCGTGGAGAGATGAGTCTTCTTAGAATGGTCACATCGACGAGGAACTATTTAATATTAGCACACCTCTATATCTAGAATTTGTTTTTTGTCATATATAGTCCCAATCAGTTTTAATTTAATTCCTTTTAAATACTCACTCGGTCTCAACATTTTTGCTCCTTTTCATTTGGGCGAAGTTTAGGTTAGAGTTTGCAAAAGTGCAATTTATTGATATCTTTATGCTTGTTACTTAATAAGTAGTGATTTAGAAATAGTGGTGACAATCATTACTTCATTTGGGCGGGTATTTCTTAGACAAAAGTTCCATTATACGAAATGAAATTTTGTTATGTAACGTGCCAGATAGGAAACATGAGAAAAAGTTTTGGGAAAAAATGTGTATTTCTTTTGCCGAAAATTTGTAAAAGAAAGAATTCACCTCTAATAAATCACTAGATGCTTAAGAATATCTTTTTACTACTTTATGAAGAACTCATATCCAAACCCATATTTCGTTACGCCCTGCCCCTTACTTATAATTTTGCCAAATTATTTCACTTACTTATGTCCTTGCTCTTTAATTCCTTCAACTGTTGCTAAATTATTTCACTTACTAATATTTCTGTTCTTGCTCGTTTGACAGGCATCGACAATTCTATATTACATATCCCATTACCATGAGACCAAAATTTGGTGATGCATGTACTGTGGTAGCAAAGACAATTCTATATTAACATTATTTACCTTTGAAGAACTCATCAACTGAAACATATTGTCCCTTGCCTTTTAAAGTGTTGATCATTTCCTCGATCTCTAACGGCATCGTAACTTCTATATCACATATCCCCTCTCCATGAAACCGAAATTCCTTCTTGGTAATGCATGTTTTGTGGCAGTAAAAACAATGGAGTCCGTCAGGCAAAACTTGCTTTAAGCATTGACATCTATACATTGGACTATCAATAACTTTTTTCCCCTTCTTACTTCCCTTTTCTAATAACATTGTTGTCTCAATCTTAACAAAGGGGCCATATTTAGACTCCAATTGTTCGTTCGCTTTGGTCTTTAGATTATTTAGACCACACGCAGTTTTTTCTAGCTTCGCGAAAGACGGTTGAAGCTTTTTCATGTATTGGCTTGTGGAATCATGGATACCATGAGGTCTTAGTTTGTATCGCTTCAAAACTAAATCTAATTTTTCTTAACTCGTTGTTCATCCTCAAGAAAAACCATGAGGCTTTTGATTTCCGCATCGGATTGATAACAAACCCAAGATAATCCTTTAGAAGTCGTGGCGCAACAAATTTCTTCAATTTTGTGAGGACATGTATTTCTAAAATATTAGAATTACATGGCTTGTCAACTTCAGTGGATTCGAAATCCTTCATCAAACAGTTCAACTTTGAATCCTGACAAGTTGAACAATATTGATGAAGTTTATTGTTCTCACCAACTACTACTCAAGGACTTGAACTTGACTCCAAAATCCAATACATTCTACCAACATAATCAAATCCCAAAAGCTCACTTCCCAATGAAGATTTTGTAGACTTATTCGATTGTTTATACTTGAAATATTTTTGTATTGGGCTAGAGCTCAACATCTCATCACAAAAGAACTTAAGCAACCAAGTTTTACCAATTATTGACATTGTCTAAAACTTTCTAATCATGTGCTCTCTTCTCCCGAGTGTTGTAGCCTTTTGTGAACCTTATGACCTGGTTTGATGGAGGACCGATTTGTGATCCCTAATGGCGCGGTTTGTATACTTGTGATTATGTAAAAGATGTGGTGTATGATGACAATGGAACTTTTGGTTTGTGGTGTGAGAATGGAGAAGTAGATGATGGTGAACTTGAAAGAAGTGGTATTGAGCATTGGCATACACAATTAGGTATTTCTGTTTCTTCGCTGGTACAATTTATTATTATTTTCTTTTCTTGGTTGCATGTACACTTTATTAATGTTTACTTTAAGTTGAATTTATATTTCATTTGTGGGTTTTCCTTTATTAAATTTGAGTAGTATCTTTTGTTCTGACGACATGTGTTTGATGTCAACGTCACTTCTTTTTATGGTTAATTCGTGGCTACACCATCTGTCATGTCACCCTAACAGGGCGCATGGTGGCTACCTCAGAGGGTAGCCATGAAAATTCCTCTTTTTATGCATTGTTATGAGTTACTTTTTATTTCTTAGAATTCTTGATGCCTGTGCTAGCTCTGTGAGGATTTGGATTTTAAGTTCTAAATAATCAAATTTGTTGCTTGATTCTATAGTATTATGAACTACTAGAGGATTTTTCTTTTTTTTTTTAATATTGCGACTTTAGTAGAGCTAATTTTTGATATTGTCAAAATGAGAAGGTTGAGCCAGATAGGCAGATACATTGATCTCCACATCCAACTATTTTTTTTTTTTTGATATTAACGAGTACTACTTTATTTGGCCAACATCCAACTAAATCTTTGTAGAAATGGCCTCGAACTACTAGTAATATTATTATAAGTACTATGAGTTCAACTGTTTCTATATAAATAATTGACAGGAGATTGATGGTTCTAAGAAATACTTAAGTTTTTTTTTTGGGAAAAAGTAAGATTTTCAATAGACTACTTGTAAAAGAACCTCCTGCCAGCAACAAACCCAAATAGTTAATTTTTTTAATCCCCATTTTGTTTTTAATCACTTTGCACAATTATTAACAAAATATATTATTTTCCCGAACCCTTTGCTGTTGCAAAGTTGTGCTCTCATTTGCATTGTTCAGGTCTGACTAGTTTCTTACCTTACAACGAGTATAATGAAAGTATAAAACTAGAAAATGTAGCATTTGAAATATTGGTAGCACGAAGAAATTTGAGACCATAAAAAGGTTCTTAGAATAAAATGGAACAGGATATTGCAAAGAAGAAGAAATAATTCAGTGGTAAAACAATATTGCAGAATGGCATAATTGGACAAAGAATTTGGGCTTTGTTATCAATTCTTTGAAGATGTAGAATTTACCCTACAAGAAAGACCGGTAAAGTAAAATGTAACTTGAACGTGTTAACAGAACATACTCATTACATAACTGATTTGTACCAAAAATTATTTTTCAAATTGGTAACAAAACCATAGTTTATAAAAATTGAATAATAGAAACAAATTGGGCACTTTTTTTTTTTTTATATTGGGGGGAAAGACAAGGAATATTTGGTTTGTTAATTGCCAAACTTGTAAATTCTTTATAGGCAATTATAGCTTCTTCAAGACGTGTAGAGAGTTTCCTTATAAAATGATGTTTCTAATATTTGGTTTGCTGTCCTCAATATTAGCAATTTATTATATCACTATAACTTCCTCCACAAAGGATGTTTTATATCCTATTTTTATTTGTCCCATAATATTTTCCTACACTACAACAGGAATTTAAGATTTAATTGCTTATAATGTCTTGGAATTTAAGCGAAATAAATTGAAATGGAACAATTCTTGCATTGTTGTGGAAAGAAGTTGAAACCAATCAAGTGAAGTTTATTCACGTCATCAATATGTGATGTTATTATGTCTAAGATGTGCCTCAAAGATTGTTTCATGACTACCGAACAAGAGAATCGTTGTTCTACTCATTATTATGTCCAAGAACTGCCTCAAAGATTGTTTTATCCATAACATTATCCTAGATCATGTAATTGGAGCTACTTTTATCAGAGGTGCACTAAAATACCTACGTCTAATTGGTCGAACTTTCCAAAGAAATTGAGGTCTAATTGGATAGAGTCATTTGTGCATGAGAGTATCACTAGCTGCATACGCAATCCCCAATTTATTCCTTTCATAGTTTTTTATCCATATATTTCCTTTGGTTCTTTTATTCCCAAAAAATCCATGTTGTATGTATATTTTCTTCTTTTCAGCAAGAGATATTTATTATTGCTTCCATCTTTGGAAAACTTTTTCTTTTATGTTTACAGAAGATTAGTAGCCGAGAAATAGTAATTCTCTTTTATATAATCACCTGTTTGATTTTGCTATCAAAGCCTCTTCAGTGTCTGTTTCTGCAATTTATTAATTATAAAAGCTGGTTTACATTTTTTATATACCCTGTATACGACCAACGCAAAAGAAAAATGACAAGTTTTTTCTTCTATTTTCAAAGGCATCAACTTGAAATATCCACCTTTTTTTTAATTTGTATTAGCTTTTTTGCATTTTTGTACGCAGGTGTTGGCTAATGGATGTATTGTTGTAAGAAAATCATATTATTAACTGATTTTGGGCTGAATTTTGTTAATGATACAAACGTGAAATATCCACCATCATATTTTTTGTTCTTGATATGGGCTATAACTGGTTTTGGGCTGAAATTTGTTAATTTACGACACATGGGCCTTTTGGCAAGAATATTGGGCTTTGGAATATAGTGTTTTCTAGTATTGCGACGATGTTATACGTATCTAGGTAAAATAATAAGGATTTAAATTGTTGAATGGAGAAATATTTATGATGCTTATTAATACTGCCATATCTGTTTATTGTGGAGGTAATTATTTGTAGTTTGCATATCTGTTTTGGACTAAGGAGTCAAAATAAATCTGGCTGTCTGTAGTTATTATATTTAAAAGTCCGCGTATATCTGTATAAAAGATTCATGAAATCTATGTATGTATGTAGTGGATTTATAAAGATTTCAGTAATATAAGATTTGTGCCTTGTATATATATAACCTGAAGAGACTACTTAACACAATTTATTTTTCTTTCGTAGTTTTCCTATTTTTCCCTTGCGCCTTTGCCGTGCCACTTTCTTTGCGTTGACCAGCCTCAGGTCTTTGTGTTGGCATCTCTGGTGCTATAGGTAACTATATTTATCCCATATAAACTCTTATTTGTGATTGATGAAAGGTGAAGGTTTTTTTCTCTAATAGGTCTTTTTAAATTCAGATCTGAGTATTTATTCATTGCCTCATCAGCATTTGATTTTCCTGTTAGATCTATTTTTTTCTAATTGTGTATCAGACCAACAAATGATACCAATGTTATATTCATTTTTTCGAAATAATTCCAATTTTGGGTAAATAGTGGATTGTCGGGGTGCAGTTGAAAATATAAATTATAGATCTCGTCATCTCGAGAAACTAGAGGTTAGCTTCAATATGTATGGAAACTTATAATCTGGCAGAGTAATTAGTAGGATCAAACAAAGTTAATTCAAGGATTTTTGGTTTTGAAGTATTCTCCCACCTCTCCCCCCAAAGGTATAGTTCAAAACCCAACCCCTCTTTGGACCTGACCATTAAGAAGCCACGTTTGTGAATATTTATTAGATTAAGAGTGATTTTGGATATTAGAAAGCCATTAGTCAGTGGGTTTTGGCTGAAACAGGGGACTTGGGTTGATTTCAAGTAAAAAATTGGGTGTCTTTTGTTATAAATGTGGTAGGATTGGTCTGAATTATAGGACTTGTATGTTTCCTCCCCCAGCAGGAAATGGAGTTTGAGACTTATCAAAAAAAAAAAAAAAAAAAAAAAAACACTGGACAAAGAAGCACAAAACAACTCCTTAAATTTTCGGTATTTTTTTGTACCGAATTGTACCGATCGGTATTTTACCGAACCGTACCGAAATTTTCGGTTTGGCAAACGGTACACGACCTAAAATTACCGAACCGACCAGGATACCGAAATTCGGTACGGTTCGGTACAGTTTTACCGTTTGCACAGCCCTAGTTATGGGATTAAGATAAGTATTTCAAGATGGTGTCTTTGTTCCTTTGGGTATCTTATCTTTTATATTTGAAAATGCGATTTATGTCTTTTATATTATAATGTAGACTATTGATAAGCAATGTATCTGTATGTTAAAGGTACAAAATGAGGTAAATCTTTCACCTTGTCAGTCCATGGTTTCATATTTGTTTTCTTATTAACTTCCTTGAGTTATGGCTGTAAGAGGGGGGGGGGGGGAGGTTCAAGTTATGTGAAATTGTTTATGGCAATTCATTGTTTGGCCAAGAAATAATACATCTTGAACTCTCGATTTAGTATGATGTAGTTCTTATGTTTTGTTCTGTTATAAGTTTATTGTTTATGTGTATCTTTACTTTTACAATACACAATTTAGATGATTAATATTTGGTTGATATTAACTTGGTCCTTAGTGAGATTTTGCTGCTTGTGGAGAGTAGATTCCGCTTGAAGGGCCTTGAGTTACATTTCTCGTGATTTTGTGTTATCTATTGGACTTTCAAGCCAACAACCTTTTTACACTTGCTAATGGAGGGTTATGAAAATGATGAGAGTCGGATATTAAAAGATCATCCCCCAAAAAAACTTCTCCCTCCAGGGAATCCTATGAGCAAAGAAAATTCTCTTGGTGATATTCTTCAGGTAGGTTTATAAGTTCAATCACTGTACATAAATAATTTTCTAGCACAATTAAAATTTATTTCTCTGACCTTAATTTCTTTTTGTACTTTATATGCAGTCATGGAACTTCCTATGGTGTTTCCATGAAGTTCTGGGTCTAAAAAAGCGCTTCTCGCTCGATGAGATTGCTAGAGAATTCACTGGGATGTCATCTGAAGCATTATTTGATATTCATATTTTATTGTTGCGAGTTTTGTTAAGTGATTTCCAAATAAAGTCACAACATTCCAACAGAAAAAGGGTTTCCGGATGCTCGACTGAGACGTGGAGCAAAATTGATCTTTCCATCCTAAATGCACTAACTTGGCCAGAATTAGCTAGGAGGTATGTTTTGGCCTTCGTGTTAACCGGTGGCGACTTTGATTCAACAAATGCTCATGAGAACATTGATGTCTTCCATTGTTTACTTGGTGATGATGGGCGATTTTGTGGTTCATTAACTGGAATTGTTGGACTTGAAGCAGATACGTGGGTGAGTTTAAAATGTCCTTTAAGCAATAATTTCTCCTATTGCATGCTTATATGGGTTGACCTAACCTTGACTCATATATTTTAATCGGTTTTATTATATTTTTTTTGTAATTTTTAACTCTTATTCGTTCTGTCTTTTCTCTTGCAGTTGCTGCAAATACAATCTATGGTTCTTTGAACAACAATGATGATATCCTGGCCATTGATGATACGGATTACGAGAATGGGAGTGCATGTCAGAACATAGCGATGAATGAAAGGATTCCAGATTGGGTTCAGGAATTGGAGACTGTTGTAAATTTGAGGACTAATGTAGGGTCCCAAATAAAGAAATGTATCCAAAATTCAATAGAGAAATGTCCTCCAACATGGGCGATGGAAGTGTTGGAGATTTCGATCAGTAAGGAAGTATACAACAAAGCTAATAACTGTGGCAATACTAAGGTGATATTGGCAATGTTCAACTTTGTCTTCTATGTATCTAATGCATTTGTTCGTAAAAATATTTATCTCAATTCATGATTTCTTCCAGAATATCGCTCTGAATGTGCTTATAGACGATTCCACAATATGCAACCAACTGTTGCCATATGTAGAAAGAGAAGAAAGTTCATATCTATATCTGACATTTTTCTAAAACAATGTCAGTATTGTACTACGGCGAACAACTACTGCCTTCATCAAGTTGTTTCGAGAGAAATCAGTGGACTATGGTTGTAAAGGAGGTCCAATTGGATCTCCATATTTGATTCCGCGTCCTTTGAATTTTAGGGCAATTGATATGAGATTGGCCACTGGTGCTTACTCTGGATCACATCAGGCTTTTGTCGAGGATGTTCAGGAGGTATATTTTAGTATGGTTGAATTAATGCTTCTTCATACTTGCAAGTTAGTTTGAATTTTGGACATTCATATGCTAAGTTCTTTGTTACTTTTTGGTGATCAGATTACATATGTTTATGTAGTATATATATATATATATATATATAAAGTTACATTTTTTTAACTGCTCAATTTGCAAATCTGCCATGTCATAGCTTATGAAGTTTGACCAAATTTAACAGGTATAGCTGAAAAAGGGCTTATTTGAATTTTGATAATGATAGCAATACACATTTAAATTATACCATTTAATGTCTTAGATATATTTAATTCTTTGTTTTTCAAATTTGGTTACTGAATTTATATATTAGCTAAAGCTTTCTGAAATCCTAGACCTAATTAAATCAGTACCACCTTAGAAATAATTTTATCCTCATGGAATTTTAAATTTCAACAATTACACCATTATAGTTGTTCTTCCTTGGAAAATTTTGAAGAAAAAAAAATGTTTAAATCAAATGAAGATTAGATATTCAGGTTCATCGCGTCTTGTATATTGTAAACCATGCATTTTCTTAATTCAGTGTGTTTCAACTGTCCTTCAATTGTACAGAGTGAATAGCTGTGTAGTAAATCAGGCTTGGCATCCATGTTGCCTAAAGCTTGTTTCTTTGTATTATTCCTCTAATTTACTTAGCTGCTTTTCTATAATTGGGCTTTAAATTTTAATAATTAGTTTCTCTTGAAATGGCAGTTATGGAGAAATCTGCCAATTAGATTTCACAAGTTAGCTGAGGATTTTGAACTCTCATACAACGACGACGTATGTACTTATCGCTTTTGTCTGTATCCTTAATTCCTTATTCTTTCTAGTATATTTCCCTAAAGTATTTACTGCCAGTAATAATCATTCATTCCGTTAACTGGAGTAAAAGGGTAAATACCACTTTTGGTCCCTCTTATCATTAACTTTTTACAGAGTGGTCCCTTTTATGTTTTTTTTCCCACTCTATCCCTACTATGAATTATTTGTTTCACTTTAGTCCCTACTATGAATTATGTGTTTCACTTTAATCCTTATCAGGTGGTTCCGATATCACGTAACATGCATATGATATTTTTTAGGGCATTTTCGTCTGTTCACTATTGAGACTATTTGAGATATTGTTTAATTGGTGAGCAATTTTGGTGTTTGAAAAAGATTTTAGGAAAAAACTTTAGTTTGGAACGAAATGTACGATTAAGTTCGATTGGAATGAAAGCCTAGTTTGAAAATTTAGTTTTTTTTTAAATAATTAGAAAGACGAAAATATCCATGTTAGTTTACTTGAAATGATAAAATTGCCCTCATGAGCATATCATATGTTATCGGAATCGCCTTGGGCCACTTGATAAGGACTAAAGTGAAACAAATAATTCATAGTAGGGACTAAAGTGGGAAAAAAAACATAAGAGGGACCACTCTGTAAAAAGTTAATGATAAGAGGGACCAAAAGTGGTGTTTACCCGGAGTAAAATTTAGCCAATAAATCCTTGATACTGTTCTTTAGCTAGCTCGTAATGTAAAATTATAGTTATGCACTTCCATTTCTCAAGTATTCAAATTAGTACTATGTGATAGCCATGCTTTACTTACAAAGTCGTGTTTACTCTTGCATCAGGTTGTTGCTTTTCAACAAAAGCTGGTAAACCACAACAAATTAGAGTTGCTGAGTGCTGATTTGAGGAAGGATGTCGAAAATGTTCTTCATTCTGTAACTAAAATGGACAACGGTTTGTGTAAAGTATGTGGCATTGATGAGAATGACACAAGAGTTCTTTTATGTGATAATGAAGAATGTAATGAAGAGTATCACAATTACTGTTTAACTCCACCTCTTGCTGAAGTTCCTCAATATGATTGGTTTTGCCCCAGCTGTGTCGCTGACGAAGATATCCCCCGTGATGCTTCTCCTAGTTCATCTTCATTGGTCTACCAACTACTAAAGAGAAATAAGGAACAATCCATGAACCTGATACTCAATGAAACTGCTGCTCTAGCAACCATGCTGCAAGAAAGAGAGTATTGGGATTTAAATGTTCATGAGGTAATCCTTCTTTTCTCTTTTTCATGATGATATACTGTTTTTTAATTTTTTTTTTGTCTAAGACTTTGCTGTTTACGAATTAAGAGAAGTTTTAGTTTGTTTGTTTTTCAAGTGTGCTTCTGTTAAGTCCATATTCTTTAATTTGTGTTTTATTATTTGAGGTTTATTTATTTTCGATCTCCTTTTAAATGCAGATGACACAATTGTTTAAGTTTTTTTGTAATGAGATGTTGAGTTCTAGTCCAATACGAAGATATTTCAAGTATATGGAATTGAAAAAGTCTCCAAAATATTAATTGGGAAGTGAGTTTTTGGGATTTGATTCTGTTGGTAGAATGTATTGGATTTTGGAGACAGGTTCAAGTCCTTGGGTAGTAGTTGGTGAGAGCAATAAATTTCATCAATATTGTTCAACTTGTCAAGATTCAAAGTTGACATGTTTGATGAAGGATTTCGAATCTATAGAAGTTGGCAAGCCATGCAATTATAATATTTTAGAAATTACATGTCCTCACAAAATTGAAGAAATTTGTTGCTCCATGACATATAAAGGCTTATCTTGGGTTTGTTATCAATCCGATGCAGAAATCAAAAGCCTCATGGTTTTTCTTGAGGATGAACAACGAGTTAAAGGAAAATTAGATTTAGTTTTGAAGCGATACAAACTAAGACCTCATGGTATCCATGATTCCACAAGTCAATACATGAAAAAGCTTCAACCGCCTTTCGCGAAGCTAGAAAAAACTGCGTGTGGTCTAAATAATCTAAAGACCAAAGCGACCAAACAATTGGAGTCTAAATATGGCCCCTTTGTTAAGATTGAGAGAACTATGTTATTAGTAAAGGGAAGTAAGAAGGGGAAAAAAGTTGTTGATGGTCCAATGTATAGATGTCAATGCTTAGAGCCAGTTCTGCCTGATGGACTCTATTGTTTTTACTGCCACAAAACATGCATTACCAAGAAGGAATTTCGGTTTCATGGAGAGGGGATATGTGATATAGAAGTGACGATGCCGTTAGAGATCGAGGAAATGATCAACACTTTAAAAGGCAAGGGATAATATGTTTCGGCTGATGAGTTCTTCAAAGGTAAATAATGTTAATACACTACTCATTTAATATTCCAAATCTTGTATTGGGTTATTTCAGCACTTAATTCACTAGTTATTTGGATACAAATTTCTATATTACAAATTATTTTCCTCCTCTTAATGTGAAATGTGTGTATGTGCTTCTTTTGCTCAGGTGCAAAAAAGGGGAACAAAACATTGTTGTCACAAAAAGTCGATGTGGAGTTAAAGATTACCAAGTGTTTCAAGGTGCCGATATCTTCACAAAGGCAACTGACAGGCAAAGCTTGTGATATTTTAGAACATCTTAAAGCTAATCTATTGGATATTGAAGCTGCCCTTCCTCTAGACGCTGTGAGATCATCGAAAGCATGCTCCGATAAAAGACAGGCCTGGCGTGCATTTGCAAAATCTACAAGAACTATATATGAGGTTGGTATCATGTCAAGTTTATTTTTCACAATTATTTATATCTCTCTTTCGTTATGTTCTTTTCTGTGTATCATGGTGCATATTTATTCGAACTTCTAGTGTTTTTGACTAATATTGAGAGGAAGATATAACCAATTTAGCTTTAATGATTAAATAAACACAAGATTTGCAGGAATGATTGCTAAAAAGTTTAGTCATTAACAATTCATTACGAAGGTGATATCTTACTAAATATGTGAGGGGTAATCTAGCACTATAATGAAAGTGGTTATTTAATACAATGTGCAGATGGTTCAAGCATTGTGCTTCAATATATGATAAAGCCGGAATATATAGATATCACATGGCGTCATCATTGGTCATCAATCTCGGCATCTGCCAATATATCCACCTTAGCTGCTCTCTGTCTTTGCGAGTGTATTCCTTGGATGCTGCCATAAATTACGAGGAAAAGAGGCAAGAGGATTCAACTAGAAAAACACAAAGTAAAATGAACAAGAAGTTGAAAGAACAAGTTATGCTATGAATATATTTTACTTCGGATTCATACTTTATTGGGTTGGATGCTCAAAGCTTTGGTTTTTAAAACTTAAAGAGAATTTATCTTCGTGTAAAGGTACTTCAAGCAAGTTGTGGTTCCGAATTATGTTTGATATATCATATTACATTGTTTTGGATGAAAATTTGTTAGTGAAGAATGAGACATTGATTACCCAAAAAAAGAAAGAAAGGAATGACACATTGATTTCTAAGTTTTAATATAATGAGGTAAGTTCAATATCTAAGTTGTTGAACCATTGGGAAATATTATCATATATTTGAATATATATGGCTATGTATACTTGTGATTGTGCCTAAAAAGGGATGAATTATCAATTTCTTTTGTTTATCAACACTACCAAATGGGAGATAAAGTTGATAATAGATGACCTAACCTCGTTGAATATTTATTAAACTTCGAGCTCTTAACATTTATAGATATAGATGGGGCTCAGTTTATGGCCAATTTGGATCCATCATAATCAAATCTTAACTTTTTTTTTAAAATGGCAAAATTCATCGTTACAACTATTTATCGAGTTTATTTCATTAGAATCAAAGCTCAAAGATAAATTAATTACAAAGACTAGAATTAAAGTATAGAAATACTTACACTAAATCAAGGGTTCATGTCTTAAATGGTTTCGTGTTTTGACGCCATTTGAAAAGAATGTTGTAGTTTACATTGAATTATATTAGTTTGGTTTCCATTTAGTTGTGAGTATAGTTTTGGACTATTAATGTCAACCAGTCTCGGCCTCTTGGGTTGAGCTATTACATATTATACTTTCATATTTTCGAAAGACACATCTTCAATTCGTTATGACTTGATGTGAATGTTGTCAATCCTAATTCAAGTTAAAGAATCAGAGATAAACTTGTGTTGAATCAGACGAGTGGTCTAACTTGTGTTTAATAAGGTAATTCTGAATCAGATCAGCTTACTCTATTGAAACGAAGTTAAAGAAATTTTTAAAAGGTACAGAGGTCTATTCACTCCCTCCCCCTCCCTCTAGATCTCATTTGAACACTTGAGACCAACAACATCAATGTTTTTTTAATAATGCTTTTACAATTAAAGTAAAAGAAAAAATAAATAAATTATGATTCATTATAAGAAAAACATTGTATACCATAAGTAAAATATAAATACATTCAACTTCACATTTAACCCGTAATTTTAATAATTTAAAAAAAATCATAATTTAAATACAAGGATAAATGAATGAATTACGTTTAAAATAAAACCTCACCCCCTACCCCGACACCCATCCCACCTCACCCCATTTGACACCAACTCGATCATCCCCGCCCCAACTTATCATCCCTAACGCACAACTCCTTCCAGGCTGTGCCGCCAACCTGGAAGGAGTCAGGCCGTCGCCGTCTGGGTTGAAGAACCCAAGCCTGCGACGACTTAGGATTTGCCATCGCCGCCTGGGTTGAAGCACCCCTGCCGACGACGGTACCGCACCATCCATGCCGACGACACGGCTTGGAAGGAGCGGTGACGGTAGGGACGGCGGGGGTAGTGGAGGTGGGGAAGGGGTATGGTGCGGGTGGAGATGGGGATGGGATAAGGATTGTGTATATATATAAGGGAAATTTACATAGACACCCCTTGATTATAAGCTTAATTACAAGAAATTACCTCCTGTTTAAAATATTACAAAAACACCCCATTGACTTAACGGCCGTTAGTCAACTTTAATGGAACACGTAAAATGTCCAAAATGCCCTTAGTTGTTTTTAATATTTACCAAAAAAAAAACCTCTATGGCCGCCGCTCTCAAGCTCCAGCACCGCCGTATTTTTTACTTTTCCGACAACTCCGGACACGGTTTGAGCTCTATTTGATGGCTATAGACTTGTCTTCACGTCCTCTACAAATCCCAAGCATTAATTATCAGTTCCAAGTTTATCCCGTCACTCTATTTTTAGATCTACAAATTTGGTGCATTTTTTCGATTTTATGCCACCGTCGGCGGTGGAGCTTGACCCACCGCCTCCCCTTTCAGCCGTAGACTCCCCTCGGTGTGGCGGTCATTTTGGTACCAACCTTGTCCAATTTGGTGTTGAACTGAAGATTCCCATTTCCAAGCTTACGTCAATGGCGGATCTATCCCAATTCGCATATTGACCCTTGTACTTTCCCACTTTTATAATATGTTCCTACATATATAGAAAAACTCAAATTTTTTACATTGATTTGGTCACAATTCACAATTTACATGTCACATGGCCCGCACATGAGCGATTTCGGGCTAATTTGGAAATTGGGCGTCAATTTGGACAAAAATTGCCACTGAAGTTGAATGTCTGGCACCAAATGTGCCAACCCAAAAAGATATGGGGTAAAATGCTAGTGAGCTTAAGCTGTGGTACCAAAAATGCAATAATTCCGTAACAAAATCACCAAGCCCTAGATCCCCAAAAAATACTCTGAATTTCAAGAATTCGAATTGTGTTATTTATTAAATTATAAATTGGTTTGTTTTACTTTTGTAAGAAAAAAATTTGTTATTAAACTGAAACTTTATTTACCAATTGTGTTATTGTAAATAAATTAAATTTTAAAATGGTTTTCTTTTTGTAAGAAAATATATGTTATTAAATAATTGTGTTATTGTAAATAAATTTAATAAATTTTAATTTGGTTTGTTTGATTTTTGAATGAAAATACGTGTTATTGTAAAGTTATTAAAGCTTTATTTATTTTTAAAATGGTTTTCTTTTTGTAAGAAATATATGTTATTAAATAATTGTGTTACTGTAAATAAATTTAATAAATTTTAATTTGGTTTGTTTGATTTTGGAATGAAACGTGTTATTGTAAAGTTATTAAAGCTTTATTTATCGAGTCGTGTTACTGTAAAAAAATTTATTAAATTTTAAATTCATTTGTTATAATTTTAAAATTAAATAAATTTATTTGCATTATTTATTACACGGTTACAAAGACACCCCTTGTTACACAAAATATATTACTAATACACCATTAGGGGCAAAATTGAAAAAACATTAATATTTCTGATGATGTCATCATTTACCGTCAAAATTGACGCTGTAAAGGGTCTTCTTGTAATATTGTTTTGGTCGAGGGGGTGTCTTTGTAATATTTGAAACATGAGGGTTATTTTATTGTAATTAGGATTATACTCAGGGGGTGTCTATGTAAATTTCCCTATATATAATTATGACTTTTTATTTTTATTCAAAATTAAATATTGTAAGGATAGTATGATAATTTTGTGCATTATTTCAAGGGTATATAGGACATTTGGTTAATCAAGTTTTTTATTTCTTTAATTAAAACTAACAAGGGCAATAGCAACATTTCACGATTTTTGTTCAATTCCTTCGAAGTCCGTTAGGGTTTTGTGATCCTTTTGAAACGTCAAGAGAGGTTCCTGTAGTTATAATAGTCCAAGGGGATTAGGCGGTAATTACACCTAACCTCAGAGGAGGTCCCTGTAATTATCCCTTTAATTAATTTATGACAAGAGAATTTCGATAAATTGTCGTGTAAAGACCCATAAACCCTAAACATTCAACTTTACATTTTATCCTCTTGCATCACGCAGACCCAAAAGCCGTACGCATTCAACTTAGACATTACATCTTCTCAAATTCTTTTGCTAAGGAATCAATGAAAGCCTAAAGAAATTTGATGGGGTTTCAACTTCTAAACCCAACTATGAATAGGATTCGATTGGTGTCACTTCTGAGTTTGGATAATATGTACATCAACCCCTTAGTTAGGATGATTTTGATGGAGCTTTTTTTTTATGCTTAAGTCAATAACTGATACTGAAACTTTTTTTTTTTTTTTTTTTTTTTTTTTGATAACCCAGGTGTACAAGCTTACACTTGACTAATCCTGGACCCTCAGAACCCTTGCCCTAGAACCCTGAAGGATGTAAATCGCAGGATGTGCCTCCACCAAGCCCCGGGTTCCCACCATACTGCTGTACACTCTGCGCACAAAGGGGTCTTCACCACAAATGACCCTTAGATAGACCCATAGAAATGCTTCCATCCAAGTTCCAAATGGGATTCGAACCCCCACCCTTCCCACCATAATATAGTATAAACTATGTAATTGAGTATTAGCTAGTACATTTGAACAAATTCTTTCTCCTAATTTTCTCTCGTTAATGACTTTGATTTGACATTTATTAACTTATATTCTCTCCCAAACATGAAGATTTAAAATTAATTCAGGTCATGTACTTGAACTTTTTTGATTCAATAACCTGTAAGGCTGTGTTCGTTTCATTTGATTAGGCCCAAATTGGTGTTATCGTGGGCTGAATTGTTGGGCTAATCGGAGATAGTAGCCCGTTAGATTGGTAAGATTAGTTTCCGGGCTGCCCGCTATAATCTGGGGAATGTGTGGGCCAGCCCATTAATTCCCCTTATTATAATTGGGTCTCCAGCCCAGATATTAGGTAATCCGGCCCCAACTAAATTATTTCATCTGAAACTGTCCACGTACTTCCACATTATTTACGGGTAATTGTCATTGATATAATCTGATAGATAAATTTTACCACAAAAATATCTCCTTCTCTCTTCCCTCCATCACGACCAGGTAAGAGAAAATGAGCTGCAAATTTTTTTATTCTTCTTCAAATCTTTGCTAATAACAAGTCTTTGCTGTAATTATTACCACAGGATTAGGAAGCCATAACCCGCACACCAAGCAAGAACGAACAAGGTTAGCTGAAATTGATTTTTTTTAATGAAAATTTTATCTGCCATTGTTATGTTCTAGAGGTTATCATGGAGGTATAGTGTAGAACACATTCTCAGTTTGTTTCTCTCAATTTTATATGTTCTGAAATTGTTATGATGTGTCATTTTTTGAAAAAAAATTTCGGAACAGTATAATGTTTTTTATGCAATTTTTTTGTTTATTAGTTTATTAAATTTCGGTATTTATAAGAAATTACCTAGTACTTTATTATTCGTAATTTCCGTGAGTATATTTTATTTCAGACTGTGGAAATGGATTCTAGGAGGAATGAACTCTTACTTGAGATGTTGTATCAATTCTTTTGGAGATTTGTCGTTGTTGGATAAAGATGAAGATTAAAGACAAGGAAGTTAGAAGTTAAAGGGAGGTTTTGATGATTTCCAAAACATCTTAATAAGCTAATTAAGGAACACTTAGTAAAATCCCTTAGTAGAATTTTGATCAAGCTAAAGACAAATCAAACAAGTCAAAATTCAACATGGTCGAGAAGACTACTGATCTGCTGCTGAAAGAAGAAATCAGTTTGGTGAAAATCAGCCGACTCAAATCAGATTAGTTCAAGATTTAGATCAGCTCAGTACATCATCAGACGAGAGATTCTAATCAGCCAAGTGAAGATGATCAGGAAGTCTCCTCAACGGTAATAAATGCACTTGGAGTAATAAATGCTGAAGAAGGAGGGTATTTATGGCAAATGATTGAAGAATTCCTCGTATCAGCTTGGTGCATTAAATGCTGCTGATAGAAAGTACTGTAGACTGTATTGTAGCAGTACAGAGAGCCGTTTGCAGAGTTTAAAGACCAGTACTCGATGCATTTGAATTTTGTCTTTTCTTCAACGGACACTTTTCAAATCCAAGAGTATAAATAGTTCGCGAGTTTGAGAGAGAAGATACAACAACACACAACTGAGATCAATCCTGCGAAGCAATATCTTCTAAGTCTCAAGAACTCAAGAACAACTCACTAGCCTGCTGAAGTTATTTGTTAACTGAAGCTAAGTTGAAGCAAAAAGAAATCATTTTCTGAGTGAATCTGTAATTGAAGAGTGTTGTGAGAAGTAAATATCCATCTAAGTGAGTGATATTACTTCAGAGAGTAGGAGTTTCTTAGTGATTTCCTGTTGTGAACTTACTGCTCATTATTTGTTGTAGAGCGTAAGAAAAGTATATTGTAAACTGTGTGTTTATAGTATAACCCAAGTAAGTGACTTTGAAGAGTGGACTAAAGAATTTTCATCCATATAACCACTATAAAAATTCTTTGTGTTTGAACTTGCACTGTTCTCTTGCATATCTTCAAAGTTGCATTAAACACTTTAGAAACTGTCTGGAAAGATTTTAAAAAAGAGTTTTGTTAAAACTGGGGATAAAATCTTTCAAAAGATTGAGATTACTTGTGAAAAACACTTTAAACATCCGCTGCAAGTATTCTGTTTTAAAATTGTTTTAGCTAAAATCAGCTAAGTAGTTATCTGAAGAGTGGTCAACTCTGCTGTTCAAGATTTGTTCATGATTAGCACAGTCAGCTTACTGTTCGATATAAGCTTAGTCTGCTGACAGAGGTTTTGAAAGTTTCAAAGTCTAAAAATTTTCAGAGGTCTATTCACCCCTCTCTAGACCTCATCTGACCATTTGGGACAAACAAGTGGTATCAGAGCGGGTGGTTCATTAGAATCAGCTGCCTGATCAACGAGCTTGATCCGAGTGTTTTTCAAAGGTTTTTAAACTTTTTGAAAAGAGCATATTTTTGAAAAATCAAAACTTTTTGAAAATGGATTGTATCAGCCATGTTCCCCATATTGGCGGTATGAGTTTTGAGGACTAGAAGATCAGGATGGGGATCTTCTTAGCTGCTTACAATGACAACATGTACACATGCATTACCAAGGGTCCATTCAAATTACCAAGACTATAAAGGTTGATGAAGTAGATATAGTGGTGGATAAAGATCTACACGAGATGACAGCTGAAGAAATCAACCTGTTCAGTCTTGATAAAGTTGGCCGTTTCATCATGACCAAAGCCCAGGACAACGACAGATTTGACAAAGTCAAGCATTGCAAGACTGCAAAAGAGATGTGGGACAAGGTTCGTGACATGAGCGAAAGAAACGATGCCATAAAAGAGCATCAGCTGAGTGTTGCTCTGGAAAAGCTAGACAACTTCAAGATGAAGTCTGCGGAAACCATTGATCAGATGGATACAAGGTTTACAAGGACGCTGAATGAAGTTCTCAAGTTAGGAAAAACCTTCACTGACAAGGAGATAACTGTCAGAGTGCTGAAAGCTCTGTCTCCAAAATTCAACATGAAGGTGATAGCCATGGAAGAGTCAAGAGATTTGGGAAAAATCTCTCTTACCGAGCTGTTCTCAGTACTCAAGGCATACGAGTATAAACTACCAAGAATGGGTATTGAAGAAACCTCAACTTCAGGCCCCACAGCTGCCATGGTTGCTGCTGAAAGTCCAAGAAGAATAGCACACAAAAGCAAAAGAGTGGATTCATCTGATGAAGCCACACTACTCAACAAAAAGGAGTACACTGCTGGAGACGTTGCATTGCTGATAAACAACTTCAAGAAGTTCTATAAAAGAAAAATGAAGAACAAATACAACAATGCTTCTACTTCTAACCCTACTTCTTCTTCTCAAGATAATGATGCTTATAAATCCAAACTAATGTGTTACAACTGCAGGAAATTGGGACATTTCATCAGAGACTGTCCATATCCTAAAGCTGAGAAGTACACAGAAGAAGAAAAGAGAATCAAAAAAGAAAGAAAGCATCAGAAAGGCAAAGTGCTGATGGCTGAAGCAGAAAAGCTGGCTGCCATCTACTCGTCTGATTCTGATTCAGACACGGCTGAAGAAGAGTCTACTGAAGATGAGAACCCTGCTCTTATCTGCCTGATGGCTAAAGAATTTGATGACTCTGAGGATGAGGTAACTCCTCTTGATAATGAATTATTTAATTTATTTGAGCAAATGATTGTAAATAATACAAGTATTGTTGATGCATTTGCTAAGCTTAAGGAAGAGATGATATTGCTAAGAGAGCAAAACAGTTCACTGAAACTGAAGGTTGAAAAACCAAAAGAATCAGCTGAATATAAACTGCTTAAGCAAGAAAATGAGTCTCTGAAAGCTGAATGTGAAGTTTATAAGGGTATAATCATGGAACTTGAAAAGATCTTTGAGTCTCATGATAAATCATCTGTTGCATCCACTCACTTGTTTAGTAAACAGAAGATGCCTTTAGAATAAGATAAATTAGAACTGAATCATACTGAAAAGTTTATATCAGCTGACAATAGTAAGGTCATACTGTATATTCAGACAACTAAACCTGCTTCACATGAGAAAGAATTAAAGGAGAAGAAAGCTCCTAAGGCTAAAAAGAGCAAAGACTAAACAGCAGAGTCCTAGGAAGTCTGCTGAAAATAGTAAAACCAATCATACTAGTAACAAAACTAAGACGTCTGTTAATGAGCAAGTAAAGAGTAAGCCAAAGAAGCATAAGAACAAGAAAAATCAAAATGCTTGGTATGGAAACGAGTCATCATATTATGTACAACCTGCTGCATATCCTCCTATGTATCATGCACCTCAATTTTCAACTTACTATGCACCCTACCCTGCTTATCCAATGCATGCATACCCTGCTTATCATACATCATATCCTGCTTATGAATATCATTCTTATCATACTGATTATCAACATAACACATCTGCTAAATATGATGAAGATAAAACTGTTCATGCTCCTATAAAATCTGAGAAGCCTAAGAAGCCTAAGACTTCAACATCTTGGGTTGTCAAAGGTGGACCTAATCCTCCAGGACCCTCTCAATGAAGGGTACCTAAAATAATTTTTTATTTTGTTTTGTAAGTTAGGATTAGGAGTAGGAGTAAAGTAGAGAAGATCTGGTACTTGGACAATGGATGTTCAAGACACATGTGTGGAAGCATACATGAGCTGACTGATGATGTTGCTATGGATGGTCCCAAAGAAACTTTTGGAGACAGCAAAGAAGGCAAGATTGTAGCATGTGGAAGATTAATCAAAGGCAACATTGAGATATCTGACGTCTTTTATGTTAAAGGCCTCAAATACAATTTACCGAGCATAAGTCAATTTTGTGACAAGAGATTTTCGATTATCTTCTCATCAGATAAGTGCTATGTTGAACAGATAGGTACAAAGAAGGTCATCTTATCTGAAAGACGACAAGAAAATGTCTACATAGTCGACTGGAATTCTGTGGACAAGAATTCAAACATTTGTTTGGTGGCATCTACACCAAGTGAAGTTAGTTGGCTGTGGCACAAAAGAATGAATCATGTGAATTTCAAGACCATAAACAGACTAATCAAGAATGATCTTGTAGAAGGAATTCCAAAGACAGTCATGAGCAAAGATAAGCTCTGTGACGCCTGTCAGAAGGGTAAACAAATTGAGTCATCTTTCAAAAGCAAGAAGCACCAATCGTCTGGAAGGATTTTGGAGCAACTGCATATGGACTTATTTGGACATATTGATCCAATCAGCAATGGCGGAAATAAGTACTGCCTAGCTGTTGTGGATGATTTTTCAAGATACACTTGGGTGATTTTCATGAAGAAGAAAAGTGAAACCAAGGAGCATCTTACAAATCTGATGGAGCTAATCCAAAATGAGAAAAACATGAAGATATTAAAGATCAGATCAGATAGAGGAACTGAATTTACAAACTCAACTGTTGAAGAGTATTATAACATCAGAGGCATCAACCATGAGTACTCTGCTTCCAGAACCCTCAACAAAATGGAGTTGCTGAAAGGAGAAACAGAACTCTTAAAGAAGCTACCAGGACTATGATAGCTGAAGCAAAGCTGCCCCAAAGATTCTGGGCAGAAGCCACAAATACAGCCTGCTTTACCCAAAACAGATGCATGATCAACAAACACCAACACAAGACTCCATATGAAGTTTAGAACAACATGAAGCCAAACATTCATTACTTTATGGTTTTTGGTTGTAAATGCTTTGTATTGATAATGGGAAAAATCAGCTTACTGCTTTTGCAGAAAAGGCTGATGAAGCTGTTTTTGTAGGATACTCTACTGTTAGTAAAGCTTACAGAGTCTTTAACAAAATAACTTTACTTGTAGAAGAATCTATACATGTAGTATTTGATGAACCAAACCAATCTTCTGAAAATAATCGAAGTACTAATCCAAATCTGTCTACTGATTTTCAGAAATTGAGTATTGAAAGAAATGAAGAATATGTACCCATCATACTATCTGATCTCAACTCAGCTGCTATGTTGGTCCCAAGTGGTCAGATGAGGTTAGGGGGGGGGGGGAGGGTGAATAGACCTCTGAAAATTTTTAGACTTAAAAACTTTTTAATCGTCTATCAGCAGACTAAGCTTATGAAGAACAGTAAGCTGACTATGCTGATCGTGAACAAATCTTGAACAGCAGAGTGACCACTCTTCTTATAGTAACTTAGCTGATTTCAGCAAAATTAGTTTTATCAAGAGTATACTTGCAGCGGATGTTTGAAAGTGTTTTTCACAAGTAGACTAAGTCTTTAAAAGATTTTATCCCCAGTTTTAAACTCCTTTAAAATCTTTAATCAAAACTTTCAAAGTGTTAAGTTATGCAATTTTAAAATATGCAAGAAAACTTAAATGCAAAGATAACACAAGGAATTTTTATAGTGGTTATATGGATAAAAATCCTTTAGTCCACTCTTCCAGATCACTTAGATTCTGGGTTATACTATAAACACTAAGTTTACAATATTTCTCCACTTACACCTAAACAACAAATGAGAAGGCTGTAAGCTCACAATAGGAAATCACTTAGAAAACCTATCCTCTGAAGTTAGATCACTCACAAGGGTGGATCTAAACTCCGCACAACACTCAGCCAAATACAATTTCACTCAAAAAGTATTTTCTATTTAGCTTCAACTGGGTTTCTGTCAACAGATGACTTCCACCAGAAGAGTGAGCTGTTCGAGCTTCTTGAGACTTAGAGAAATTTCTGCTTCGGAATCAAAATCTCAGAATGTTGTCGTGTGTCTCGCTCTTTGAAATCAGCTCTATTTATACTAGGATTTGAAAATATGACCGTTGAAGGAAATCAAACTTCAAATCCATAGCCTTAGCCCAAATTCAGAATGACTCCCTGCTACAGTACCTTTTCTGCTATACTTTCCCGAAGCTGTATTAAATGCACTCTGCTGATCCGAGAATATTCTTCAATCATTTGCCATTACTACCCTTCTCTTCCAGCATTTATTACACCAAGTGCATTTATTACCGTTGGACTTGCTTCTTGATCTCTTCTACTCTGCTGATCGAAGCAACCCTGCTGATAGATACTCTGCTTATCAAACACTGAACTAATCTGATTTGAGTCAGCTGATGACCTACCCTTCTGATTGCTGTTTTAGCATGAGATCAGTAGTCTTCTGGGCTTTGAATTTTGAACCCTTCTGATGTCGTCTTTACTTGTTCAAAATTCTTCTAAGGGACCTAAGCTTTCCATACTTAGCTGATTTTGACGTTTTGGAAATCATCAAAACCTTCCCTTATCTTCTTATCTTCTTTGCACTTCATCTTCATCTTCATCTTCATCCAACAATTTCCCCTTTTTTGATGATGACAAAACTTCAGCTAAGTACCTGTACCTAAGCTAAAGTTTTGATCCTAAAAAATTTCTGAGATAGAAATAATTTATTGGATTTAAACTTGAACTTTTATAGATTTTGAAATGATTACATATTACAAGTTCAAACAGATGAGATGTGCAAAAAAATTACAAGGATTTTCAAGCATAAGTAACCTAGACTAAACTAGTCTTCTGTCTTGTCTTCTTACTTGTCCTCTTCATCTTCTTTAGACTTCGAAGTCCCAGCTTCTAAATCCTTGAAGAACTTTTGTTTTAACAGCTCCAACTTCTTCTGCTTGACATCAGGATTGAGCTGTTCTTCAGCTGAGTCCTTAGCGGCAGCTATCACTTTATCAGACTTAGCTTTTGCTTCAGCTTCAGTTTCATCAGCTTCATCTTCTTCTTCTGTATCAATCTGATCTACTGGTCTGCTATTTCCTTCATTTTCACTTTCCTCCTTCGCAGGTTCCTCCAGTATTTCAGTATCATCCAACTCAGCAGTCTTTGAGAAAGAGTTACCACCTTCAACTTCATCTTCATTTTGGTTAACTTTTTCTTCTTCACCAGGTACCTTATCTTCCCCCCTTTTGTCATCATCAGTAGGGTTGACTTGATACTTTGGTAAGACTGGTGTGATTTGGAGTGAATCACAGAAAAGTTTGATGTTTTCTTCCATGGCATCAAGTTGAGCTTGCTGTCTAAGTTGATTGGCCTCAAAAGCATCCATTCTGTTAAGGACAACTTCTCCTTGATCACCTAGCTGAATCTGAGTTGCAAGTAACAGATCAGCAGATGCCTTGAAGTCCTTCATCATATTCTCCAAGGTTTCATCCTCAGCTTGAATAGCCATTTCAATTGTCTCTGTAATCTGTCTCCAACCAGTAGCTGTGCTCTGAGTCCTTGCTCTAATCACATCTATATCCTGTCTGATAGCTTTCACATTATGGGCAGTGTCTTCAATCAAATCAGTAGGAATGGGAGCAGCTCTCTGGTTTGGTTGACTTAAGGCAGCCAACATATTTGCAGTCACCTTCTCTTCTAACTCCTTCATTGATTTTGAAATCATCTGCTGAATTGAATCCAACAGAGAAGACTGCAAGTCTTGAGAAGTAGAGGCAACTTCAGATGGAATTGGAGGTAAGGCAAGAGTTTCTGTTTCTGTCATCTGATCTGCTGAACCAGGAGTATTCTCCTTCTCTTTGGTCTCATCAGCTTGACTAGGAGTGTTTTCCTTCTCCTTAATCTGATCATCTGTTTCAGAGATATCTTCTTTTTCCTTAATATGGTCAGCTGGATTTGGAGTGCTTTCCTTCTCCTTATCAGCTGGCTCAGAGGTTTCCTCATTTTCTTTGTTCTGATCAACAAGATCAGAAGTAACTTCTTTTTCTGGTTCTTTGTTCTGATCAGTAGGGTCAGATGTACCCTCTTTTTCTTTCTTTTGATCAGCATCATCAGAAGTCCCTTCCTTTTCTTTGGCAGAATCAGAAGCATCTTCTTTCTCTTTATCTTTATCAGCAGGGGGTGCTTGAATCTTCTTAACATTTGCAATGGTACGCATTTTACCTGCATCATCTAAAGTAGTTCTGTGAGTGATCCATGTTAAATCATCAAGTGGAACAAATGGGGAGATTGGATCCTCAGGTAACTCTTCATATGGCTTAATAGTAGGGCCATAGACAATCTGCTTTAGACTGGGAAGGGGAATCATGGAGCTTGGTTGTCCCCTCATCTTCCTAGTCTTCTTGGCCCATGTTTCCATTGTCTAGGAAACTGCCAACTTTATTGATCGTTCCTTGAGATCTTCATTGTCAGCGTACTCAGCAGGAACAGACTCATAAAGCTTCTTTGCTTCAGCCTTAACAATATGACTGATCCTCAGTCTCAATTTATCCAAAAAGAATTCTGAGTCTAATGCTTGAGTTAGTGAACTTGTCTCAAGCCACTTTAACACCCAGGCTTCTTCATCAGCGAAGGCTTTCCAGTTTGCAATCTGATCTTTGCTCTTTGTCAGACGATAGTCTCTCCATATGTTGTAACGTACTTTCTCTTTATTGAACATCGTCAGCCGAGTGATCTTTGCATTCTCAGCATCCAACCTTGCAATGAATTCATCAAACACTTCAGGATCATCTCTGACAATCTCCAAAGTCAGTTTTAATTCTGATCTTCTTTTTGGTTGAATTGCAGGGGTGGGCATGACTGGCTTGGGCTTGGTGGGATCTCTCTGTTCACCAATTACAATGCCACCAGTATGCTTTGGACCATGAGAGTCCTTAGTACTTGCTTCAATAGTAGCAGCCAACTCAGCTGCTTCAACAGCATCTCTTTGTGCTTGAGTCATCTTACTGGCCTGTTCCTCCAGTCTTTTGAGCTCAAGGGCCTTTAGGCGATCTTCTTCAGCCTTTTCAGCGGCCTTCCTTTGTCTTTCTGCTTCATCTAACTTCCTCTGTTCAGCCACTGAGACAAAAGGAATCACAGTCTTGCCTGTCCTCAGCTTCTTTGCTTCAGGACTTTCTACAACTTGAATTAGAGTGGCAGCAACATGAGTGGGGTGCAAGAGAAGAGCTTCTCCCTCACTTGTTGTGCTAGTCTGCTGTTCTACTCTTTCCTCAGTAGACACTCCAACAACAGCAAAAGATTCTCCAACAGGCTCAACAACAGGCTCTTCAATAATGATTGGCCTCTCAGCTATTGCTGGAACTTCCCTGACTGGTTCAGGTGAATCTTCAGAAAAAGTGACCTTTCTCTTTGCCTTGGATTTGGTAATTTTTCTTGAGGGTTTATATTGAGGAGGTCCTTTAGCAGAGCTCCTTGTCCTCATTCTCTTAGCAGGTTGAATAGGAACAACTTCTTCAGATTCTGTCCTTTCAGGAGATGATCCAGTCTCCATCTTTTCGAGTTCCTCAGTGAAGTCATCAATGACTTTCTCAGGAATCACAATTTCAGGGTGTGCTGATCCAGCTTCAACAGTAGTGCTTACTGTTTGATCAGCAGACCTACTGGTCTGACCAGTCTTCTTGCCTTTCTTTGCAGGGACCTTAGCAGCTTTAGTAGAAGCCTTTCTCTTAGAAGTAACTACATTTCTAACTGGCTCATACAATTTAAATTCCTTGCCTCCATGAATAGGCTTGCCACTTCCCAATGGACAACCCAAACTCAAGAACAGATGACTTAGCAAAATCCCATAGTTTGTCTTCTTGTCACTCAACAGATCATATACGTGAGCTGCCCAGTTAACCTTCAGTCCATAGAAGATGCAAATCATAGTGTAATATCTTCTCCTAGGCAACCCATCCAAAGAACTAGTGCTGCAATCCAGCACTTTCGCAATAATGTCAGCAAACCTCTGATACTCATCTTTCAGTTGAGTCTTCATTAGGGTTCCTGTCATCTCTTCCCCTTCCTTGGCACAAATTTGCCAGAATTCCTCCTCCCTCTCAGACCCTAGGTCTGTCACGTCTCCTCCTTCGTTTTTCAACTTATAAATTTCACTCAAAACAGAAGCAGATACGCAAATCTTACCCCCAATTGTGACCGTCATAGTTGTTCTGTCGGTGTTGAATTTCCTGTTCTTGTAGAATTCTGCAACGTCTTCCAGGTACACCCGATCCTCATGAGCTTCCAGAACTGGTACTAGTGATGCTTCCTTGATTTTCTTCATGATTTCTCGCATCAGATCGGTGCCAGAGGAGTAAAATTTGTCGTAACTTAGGTATCTTCCCTCAGCAATAGCCATTTTTGAGATTAATTTGTGAGATTCTGTAAGAACACTGTAAGCTTGAAAACAAGGAGCTTAGAGAGTTAGAGAATTTTGAAAATTTTGTGTGCGTAAGATGACTGATCTGTTCAGATCGGATTTTATACGTTTCCTTTGATTTGGTTATTGTGATTAATCTGAATCGTAAGATTGATCTGACAGGTTTTAAATCGTGCGGGTGAGAATTGCGGACTTCAAATTTATTATTTTAATGTCAGATGGGCGGGAAACTCTATCGGCACTTATCTGTTACTTATAAAAGCGTGTTTCAAAAGATGCGATTTATGACCATGCTTATATAATGTATCAGATGAGTAGAGTTTACTTATTTGACAGACGAGTGATCTGTTATCTGATATTACTAGAGAAAGCCAATAGCTAGTAATCTTCCTCTGCTGTTTGTCAATCCAGCAAGATAATTTGGTCTTCAATCTTCAAGAATTAAGAACATATCTTCTGATAACATAACTTCAACTAACTGTCATCAATAAATTTCATCTTTTAATCAGAAGTACCGCTTGTCTTACACGTTCCCCCTGACTTTAAGAATTCATAAGTTAACTAGTCTGTTGAGAGTTAATCCTTGAATATGGTAATGGATGACTGTGCTGATGAACTTCAGTCTTCTGATAAGTTTCCCCCTCAGCTTATGCATCCAAATTTAGTAATCCTAGTTCAGCTCTTAGAGTTGAAAACCTTACTTCACTTAGAGGTTTAGTTAAAATGTCAGCTATCTGATTGTCTGTATGAACATACTCAATCATAACATTCCCTTTTTCCACATGATCTCTAATGAAATGATGCTTGATCTCAATATGCTTAGTCCTTGAATGACTTGTAGTATTTTGAGTAGAGAGATTGCACTTGTATTGTCACAGTAGATTGGAATTCCACTGATCTTGATATTTTAATCTTCTAGTTGATGCTTCAACCAAAGTATCTGTGCACAGCAAGCTCCAGCAGCTATATACTCAGCTTCAGCAGTAGATATAAAGACTGAAGTCTGTTTCTTACTCATCCATGAGATCAGACGACTACCCAAAAATTGACAGGCACCTGTTGTGCTCTTTCTATCAATTTTGCAGCCAGCAAGGTCTGAATCTGAATATCCAATAAGCTCAAATCCAGATTCTCTAGGATACCATAATCCCAAATCTTGAGTGCCCTTAATATATTTTAGAATTCTCTTGGCAGCTAAGAGATGAGATTCCTTAGGATTTGATTGAAATCTCGCACAAACCCCAACAGAGTACATGATATCAGGTCTGCTAGCTGTTAAGTATAACAGTGACCTAATAATGCCTCTGTATTTGGTTATGTCCACTGATTTGCCATCTTCATCTTTATCCAAACGAAGACTAGTAGACATTGGAACAGTAGCAGTGGAGCTAGTTTCCATACCAAATTTCTTAAACAGATCTCTTGTGTATTTTGCTTGGTTGATGAATGTTCCATCAGGCAATTGTCTAACTTGCAAACCAAGAAAATAATTGAGTTCACCCATCATGCTCATTTCAAACTTATTCTGCATGAGCTTGGAGAACTTGTCACACATCTGTTGGTTAGTTGAACCAAAAATAATATCGTCTACATATATTTGCACAATTAATATATGATTCTCCCATTCAATTGTGAACAAGGTTTTGTCTACCTTAACTTTACGAATTCCTTTAATTAAAAGAAAATCAGATAGGGTATCATACCATGCTCTTGGAGCCTGTTTCAGTCCATAGAGGGCTTTCTTTAGGCGATACACCTTGTCTTCTTGTTGATAAGCTTCAAATCCAGGTGGTTGTTCAACATACACTTCTTCTTGCGATTCTCCATTGAGAAATGCTGACTTCACATCCATCTGATAGACAGTGAAGTTTTTGTGAGCAGCATAGGCAAGAAACAGTCTGATTGCTTCAAGTCTTGCTACTGGTGCAAATGTTTCATCAAAGTCAATTCCTTCTTCTTGACAATAACCCTTGGCCACTAATCTTGCTTTATTTCTTGTGACAACACCATCTTCATTCATTTTATTTCTGAAAATCCATTTAGTGCCAATTACTCTTTGATGACTTGGTCTTGGAACTAAGTACCATACTTCGTTCCTTTCAAATTGATTCAACTCTTCTTCCATAGCTTCAATCCAGAAGGAATCACTAAGAGCTTCTTCAATTTGTTTAGGCTCTATTTGAGATAGAAAAGTGACAAACATAGCATCTTGTGCAGCAGCTCTTCTTGTTTTCACTCTATCCAGGGGATCACCAATCACTAACTCTGGTGGGTGATTCCTTAGCCATCTGAGATCAAGTTGCAGGTCTGGATGTTGTCCTCTGTTTTGATCTTGCAACACTACTGTTGGAGATTCAGTAGTAGTCTGTTGAACAGTTTCTGGTCTGTCAGTTGTTTGCAACTCGTCTGTTAGACAACCAGCACTATGATTTTGAATAGCACTTGAGTTAGCAGCTGAATTGAGATTAGGTAGTATAATGGGTACATATTCTTCATTCTTTCCAACATCCAACTTCTGTAAATCAGTAGACATATCTTGATTAGTATTTTGATTCTTTTCAGAAGATTGACTTGGCTCATCAAATACTACATGAATGGATTCTTCTATTAGCAATGTTCTTTTGTTAAAAACTCTATAAGCCTTACTAACAGTAGAGTATCCTAACAAAACAGCTTCATCAGCCTTCTCTGCAAATGCAGTAAGGTGATTTTTCCCATTATTTAACACAAATCATTTACAACAAAAAATTTTAAAGTAATGAATGTTTGGCTTCCTGTTGTTCCAAACTTCATATGGAGTCTTGTTCTGATTTTTGTTGATCATGCATCTGTTCTGGGTGAAGCAGGCTGTATTTGTTGCTTCTGCCCAAAATCTTTGTGGCAGCTTAGCTTCAGCTATCATAGTTCTGACAGCTTCCTTTAGTATTCTGTTTCTCCTTTCAGCAACACCATTCTGTTGAGGGGTTCTAGCAGCTGAATACTCATGATGTATTCCTTTGATGTTACAATACTCTTCAACAGTAGAGTTTGTGAACTCTGTCCCTCTATCTGATCTGATTTTTAATATTTTTATGCTTTTCTCATTCTGGATCAGTTCCATCAGATTAGTAAGATGTTCCTTGGTTTCACTTTTCTTCTTCATGAATATCACCCAAGTATATCTTGAATAATCATCCACAACAGCTAGGCAGTATTTCTTTCCACCATTGCTGACTGGATCAATGGGTCCAAATAAGTCCATGTGTAGCAGCTCCAAGATTCTTTCAGAAGATTGGTGCTTCTTGCTTTTGAACGATGACTTGATTTGTTTCCCTTTCTGACAGGCGTCACAGAGCTTATCTTTGCTCATGACTGTTTTTGGAATCCCTTCTACCAGATCATTCTTTATCAATCTGTTTATGGTCTTGAAGTTTAAATGATTCATCCTTTTGTGCCACAGCCAACTGACTTCACTTGGTGTAGAAGCCACCAAACAAATACTTGAATTCTTGTCAACAGAATTCCAGTCGACTATGTAGACATTTCCTTGTCGTCTTCCAGATAAAATTACCTTCTTTGTACCAATCTGTTCAACATAGCACTTATCTGTTGAGAAGATGACTGAATATCCTTTGTCACAAAATTGACTTATGCTCAGCAGGTTGTACTTTAGGCCTTTAACATATGAGACGTCAGATATCTCTATGTTTCCTTTGATTAATCTTCCTTTAGCTACAATCTTGCCTTCTTTGCTGTCTCCAAAAGTAACCTTTGGACCATCCACAGCAACTGCATCAGTCAGCTCATGTACGCTTCCACACATGTGCCTTGAACAACCACTGTCCAAGTACCAAATCTTCTCTACTTTACTCCTACTCCTAATCCTAACCTACAAAACAAAACTAAAATTGTTTTAGGTACCCTTATTGAGAGGGTCCTGAAGGATTAGTTCCACCTTTGACAACCCAAAATGTTGATGTCTTAGGCTTCTTAGGCTTCTGAGTTTTGACAGGAGCATGAACAGTTTCATCTTAATCATAATTAGCAGATAAGTCATGTTGATGATTAGTATGATAAGAATAATGTTCATAAGCAGGGTAAGGTGCATGATAAGCAGGATATGCATGCATTGGATGAGCAGGATATGGTGCATAGTAACTAGAAAATTGAGGTGCATGATACATAGGAGGATATGCAGCAGGTTGCACATAATAAGACTCATTTCCATACCAAGCATTTTGATTTCTCTTATTCTTATGCTTCTTTGGCTTACTAGAGGCTTGCTCATTAACAGACGACTTAGTTTTACCACTAGTCTGATTCAGTTTAGTTTTATCAGCAGACTTCTTAGGACTCTGCTGTTTGGTCTTACTAGTCTGTTTACCTACACTAGGCTCTTTGCTCTTTTTAGCCTTAGGAGATTTCTTCTCCTTTAACACTTTCTCAGGTGAAGCAGGTTTAGTAGTTTGAACATACAGAATGACCTTACTATTGTCAGCAGATATAAATTTTTCAGTATGATTCAATTCTAGCTTATCCTGTTGTAAATGCATCTTCTGTTTACTAGACATATGAGTGGATGCAACAGATGATTTCTCATGAGACTCAATAACTTTTTCAAGTTCCATTATTTTTCCTTTATAAACTTCACATTCAGCTTTCAGAGATTCATGTTCTTGCTCATGCTTTTTATATTCATCTGATTCTCTTGGCTTTTCAGCTGTGAGTTTCAGTGAACTGTTTTGCTCTTTTAGCAATATCATCTCTTCCTTAAGCTTTTTATATGCTTCAGCAATACCAGTATTGTTAAGCATCATTTGTTCAAATGAATTAAATAATTCATTATCAAGAAAGGTTACCTCATCCTCAGAGTCATCAGATTCCTTGGCCATCAGGCAAAGGAGGGCAGGTTTTTCTTCATCAGAAGATTCTTCATCAGACGTGTCTGAGTCTGAATCAGATGAGTAGATAGCAGTCAGCTTTTCTGCTTCAGCTACCATTGCCTTTCCTCTCTGATGCTTTCTTTCTTTTCTGATTCTCTTTTGTTCTTCAGTGTATTTCTCTGCTTTTGGATATGGACAGTCTTTGATGAAGTGTCCCAATTTCCTGCAGTTATAACACATTAGTTTGGCTTTATAATCATCCTTATCTTGAGAAGAAAAGTTAGGTTTAGAAGTAGAAGCATTGTTGTATTTGTTCTTCATTTTTCTTTTGTAGAACTTTTGAAATTGTTTATCAGCAATGCTACATCTCCAGCTGTGTACTCCTTTTTGTTGAGTAATGTGGCTTCATCAGATGAGTCCAATTCTTTGCTTTTATGTGCTGGTCTTCTGGAATTTTCAGCAGCAACTAAGGCGGCTGTGGGTCCTGAAGTTGAGGTTTCTTCAATTCCCATTCTTGGCAGGTTATACTCATACGCCTAGAGTACTGAGAACAGCTCTGTGTTGGGATTCGGTAAGATAAACAGCCCTAGGCACAGCGGAATATAAAAGGACCTCTTACGGAATCTTGCCATGATACTACTCTAGGTGTATATATATAAATATTAATTAAAACGATAGTACAAGTTTACATGTTATACCTATCTCCTTGCAAATCCAAGTTGGCAGTCAGCAAAACGAACTCTGATTTCTTCTCCAGCAAAATCAATCCAGGCTTTTCAAGGAGCGCCCCACGTGTTGCGCCTCTACGAGTTGATACACCAGAATATCAAGAAAATAATATATCTTGATCAGCTAGAACACAAGATATATTATGATCTAGGAATTAGGAACGATTTAAGAACAAGATCGAAAACGAAAAATTCTTCCTTGCACAGGAAGGGGTTCGGCCGATCACACAGGGAGAGGGAGAGAGTTTTTGCTCTTGCTCAAATTTTGCTTGTTGAGTTGTGTGAAAATAACTAAAAGATAGCTACTTATAGTTATCTCCCTAACCTAGTTCTAATAGGACTAGGTTTCCTCTCTCCTACATGGGCCATGACCCTCTTTAATTAGAAGACCAAGTCTTCTAATTAATTCATGGTCCAGTTAATTAATTTGATCAGGCTTTATTTAATCTCCCAATTAAATAGCCCAATTAATTAACTATTCTCCCAATTAATTAATTCTGACTCTAAGTCCAATTAATCAATTATTCCTTTAATTAATTAAATCCAACTTAATTAATTAATCCATAAATTAAATTCCAATTTAATTTATGATCCTGATCCAATTCCAATTGGATCCCATTTTGTTCCAATTGGGTTGACCCAGTCGACCCACCCATAATAATCGACCCAGTCGATTATTCACCCAGTCGACCCAGTCAACTCGGTCATTGTTATTTCCTCGCTTTCGCTTCATGTGTATTGTGTATGCCCCCGTAGGTTCACCATATAATTGGCAGTGGGTTATAATTAAATATTATTTAATTATTCGAGTAAGACTTACTCTAAATCAATCGAACACTCTGTCGATTGACCATTCCAAAATTAGCACCCCTGCCAATTTGGGAATTCTCCCACACTCCACGGTCGATGTCCAGCCACAAGCCCATGGAGCCCAATCACTGGTGAATTAATTCAGTGAACTTTTTATCATTTATAATTTCCATATACGACATAATCTCTCCATCGATCAATCTCCCAGTCGAGACTTAAGGGAATGGTCTTTCATCGGTTTCCCTTTTCTTTTGTCTTGACCTTATGTACTCTGATCTCGAAATAAATTCTCTTTGACTTAATCTTTATTAGCTACTTACATAAAATCATCAGATACCTTGGCCAAGGATTTACCAGAATTAATTTCTCACAGAAATCCATAGGAGAATTTCCCAACCTATCAAGTCGGGTCAAGGGATCCTTTGTTGATGATATGAATCTGCATACGAGTTCCTCTATACCCAATATGAGTCCACAGAGACTTTCTGGCGATCCCCAGTCAGTCGGAACTCATATCAATGCATAGACGTTCTCGCACCAGATAAACCCTATCACCTCAAGTAGTTAGGGATCGTTCCTCGTATACTATTATAAATTTGGAATAACTTCAACCCCGATATGCGACTACCGCTTCCATGGTGAGTTATTTCCTAATTGGGGTATTCAGTGCGCTTGCCATCCTAGCAAGCCACCCACTTATGTGTATCGACCATCCCAGTCACGCTCGTGGACCCCAGCGTTCTCCTGTTCATCGGAGTATACACAACAGTGAGAGTCTAACCGAATCCAACGATGTCCTATCTCGATTGGATTCTACGACTCTTGAATATGTTCTAGATCACGGCCTTTGAGATCAGTCCACGGGTTGTCCCATAGCCCTGTGATCTAAGGACTTCTATCCTTATGCGTAGATAATTATTACATAAGATAAAGATGACCATTTAATAAAGTGCATTTATTAATCGAAATTGAATAGTTCCGCATTTATTACAATAAATACTAGCCATACAGCTGGCTTGCAGGACACTATTTCTATCAATCTCCCACTTGTCCTAAAGCCAGTCTTTTATGTTCTTGAGTCCCATCTTTAGCAGATGTTTCTCAAATGCCTTTTGAGGCAGAGGCTTCGTTAGCGGGTCCGCCGTATTATCTTCTGAGTCGACACGTTCCATCTTAATGTCTCCTCTACCAATGATATCTCTTATCACATGGTATCGTCTTTGTACGTGCTTGGATTTCTGATGAGATCTCGGCTCCTTTGCTTGCGCTATTGCCCCATTATTATCACAGAAGATAGTAATGGGCTCAGCGATGCTAGGTATCACATCCAATCCCTGGATGAAGTTTCTCATCCAAACACCTTCCTTTGCTGCGTCACTCGCGGCAATGTATTCTGCTTCGGTGGTTGAATCCGCGGTTGTTTCCTGCTTGGAGCTCTTCCAGCTAACCGCACCACCATTGAGGCAGAATACGTATCCTGATGTCGACTTGAAGTCGTCTACATCACATTGGAAGCTCGAGTCTGTATAGCCTTCCAATTTCAATTCTCCTCCACCGTATACCAAGAACAATTCCTTAGTCCTTCTCAGGTACTTCAGAATTGCCTTTACGGCTATCCAGTGCTGCTCACCTGGATCAGACTGTTAGCGACTTGTAACGCTTAAAGCGTATGCTACGTCTGGTCTCGTACATAACATACCATACATCATGCTTCCTATCGCGGATGCATATGGTACTCGAGACATATTGCTTCTCTCTTCTGGCGTCTTTGGGGCCATAGACTTAGAGAGCGCAATCCCATGTCTCATTGGAAGCAATCCTTTCTTGGATTCTTCCATACTAAATCTTTTCAAGATTTTATCTATGTACTGGGATTGGGAGAGGCCCAGCAGTCCTTTTGATCTATCTCAGTAGATCCTTATACCTAGTACAAATGATGTTTCTCCCATATCCTTCATTGAGAATTGTGTAGATAACCATGCTTTAGTTTCGGACAACGCTTTAACATTGTTTCCAATGAGAAGAATGTCGTCAACGTAAAGCACCAAAAATTCAACTGTACTCCCACTGATCTTCTTGTACACGCAAGGTTCGAACATGTTTTTGATGAATCCAAAAGTTTGGATTGTCTCATCGAAACGAATGTTCCAACTTCGGGAAGCTTGCTTCGGTCCATAAATGGACCTCTGGAGTTTGCACACCTTGTGTTCATCTCCTTTGGATGCATATCCTTTTGGTGCTCCATGTAGATCTCCTTATCAATGTCCCCATTGAGAAAGGCAGTCTTTACATCCATCTGCCATATCTCGTAGTTATACCACACAGCTATGGCCAGCAAGATTTGAATGGATTTAGGCATTGCGACGGGTGAGAAGGTCTCCTCAAAGTCGATACCTGGTCTTTGAGTGTATCCTTTTGCCACTAGTTGCGCCTTTTAGGTTATTACCTCTCCGTTCACTCCAAGCTTTCGCTTATAGATCCACTTGCAACCCACGGGAGCCACTCCCACTAGTGGATCTACCAAGGCCCAGACCTTGTTTGAGTGCATGGAGTCCAATTCGGATTCTATGGCTTCGCGCCACTTTCCCGAGTCTATGTCTAGCATAGCCTCTTCGAAAGTCCTTGGGTCGGTTAGAGACTGTCCAGTCTCATGCAGCAGACCGTAGTACCTCTCGGGTTCTCTACGTTGTCTTTCTGACCTACGAAGAATCGGTGTACTTTCTGGTGCACTTTCATGCTCATGTTCTCCCACTGCCTGTGGCGACGGGTCAGCTTGATTGACCTCTTCGGCCTTTTCAGCTTCAGTGACCTCATCCAGTTCTACGTTATTTTCCTTCTTGTCAACCAAGAAATCCTTCTCCAAAAAGTGAGCGTTCCTCGAGACAAACGTAGTTTGTCTTGTAGGATCGTAGAACTCGTATCCTATCGAGTTTTCTGCATACCCCACGAATTTGCACAAAGTGGATTTAGTTTCCAATTTATCTCCCACTAGCTTTTTAACGTAAGCGGGAGATCCCCATATGCGCATGAATGCGTATGAGGGTGCCTTGCCAAACCATAATTCGTATGGTGTCTTTTCTACGGATTTAGAAGGTACTATGTTTAGTATCTTCGTTGCCGTGAGGAGGGCATGTCCCCAAAATGAAAGAGGAAGGTCAGTGGCACTCATCATGGATCGAACCATGTCCATCAAGGTTTGATTCCTTCTCTCTGCTACTCCATTTAATTGGGGTGTTGCAGGAGGAGTCCACTGCGATAATATTCCATGCTCTACAAGATAATTCAGAAATTCGTTACTAAGAAATTCTCCACCTCGGTCAGAACGAAGAGCCTTTATTGTATGACCAAGTTGATTCTCTACTTCCATCTTGAATTCTTTGAATCGCTCAAAGGCTTCAGACTTGTGTTTAAACAAGAACACATAACCATAACGACTAAAGTCGTCAGTGAAAGTGATGAAGTAGTCATAGCCACCTCGGGCGCTTTTTCTCAGTGGTCCACATACGTCAGTATGTATCAACTCCAATGTTTGCTTGGCTCGCTCATGGTTTTCCTTAAATGGCAACTTAGCCATTTTACCCTTTAGACATGGTTCACATGTTGGCATTTCTTCAATGCGATTGATTTCAATCGCGCCAGAAGATGCTAACTTTTGAATCCTTGACTTAGATATATGTCCAAGTCGAGCGTGCCATAATTGGGCAGATATTTCATTATCTTGTTTCCTTTTGTTTTGTTGTACATGCATCACTAACTTAGGGGGTTCAATGGTATATAGTCCATCTTTTAATGTACCAGTGAAAAACATATTATCATTCATGAATAACGAAAAGGAACCTTTATTAATAGTAAAATTAAAACCTTCATTATCCATAACAGGAATAGAAATAATGTTTTTCACCAAACCAGGTACATAAAGAACGTTCCTAAGGACTAATTTATTATCACCTAAATCTAACTCCACTTCGCCAATGGCCTCGGCAGCAGCTCTAGCTCCATTGCCAAATCTTAGGATCCAATCCCCTGGCCTAAGTGGCCTTGTTGCTCCCATCACCTGTAAGTCATTACAAAGATGAGAACCACAAGCAGTGTCTAGCACCCATGATGCACAGTTAATTGATAAATTAACTTCAACAAGGAATATACCTTTCGAGCTCTCCAAGAACTCTTTGCAGTTCCTCTTCCAGTGTCCAGGTTTCTTGCAGTAGAAATATTTCTGTTCACCAGACGAAGCTTATACGCTTCTTTCCCTTCCCTATGGGCCCAGATGGTCATTTGCCTTTGCTTGAAGAAGCATTTCCTTTCCCCTTCCCTTTCTTTGTCCTTTTGGACTTGGATTGGGTCGAGGTAGCAACCATCATTGGCTTCTCTCTTTTCATGGAAGCCTCGGCAGTGGCGATCATCTTAGCCAACTCGTGAAGTTCAACATCCATCTTGTGCATGTTGTAGTTCACTACGAATTGCTCGAATGATCTTGGCAACGACTTGAGGATTATATCCTGGCAGTAGGTCTTGTCCATCTTTTCAACAAGCTTTTCAATAAGCCCAATCATCTTGATGCAGTGAGATCGAACATCAGCACCTTCAGCCATCCTCGTTTGTTGCAAAGTCTTACCAGTTTCATACCACTCATATCTACTTTGCACCCCAAATAAACCATTCAAGTGCGTGTAGATTTCAAAAGAAGACTTCATATGCTCGTGCTGCTTTTGAAGCTCATTCTTCATGGATGCCAACATGAGACAACGTGACTGCAAGTCATCGTCAAGCCATAAATCCACGGCTTCTTTCTCAGTATCATCGGCATCCTTAGCAAGTTCGGGAGGGGGCCCATCAAGGACAAAACCTCGCTTTTCAGAAGCGAGAATGATCTTAAGGTTCCTGACCCAGTCATGGAAGTTGGGTCCAGTTAATTTGTTTTGTTCAAGTATGATGGAAATCGGATTCTTAGACATTATATCTACAAAATGACGAGAGAAGAAATAAATACGCGAAAGATTAATTTAAAATGCACAATTTACAAACATGGTTTTTTATTTGTAAATTACTCCCACTATTTTAATCAAAATCTTATGCCCCCACATAAGTTTCGGGAAATTAAAATATCCTAGTGGGCTTAAGGCCCAAATGCAATCTCCTAGTACCCACAACTCGTTGGCCATACTATTTGATTCACTTGGTGGTCGATTACGTCGACGGTTAACCATCGCAGCTAACCCTTAAGTTCATTCAGCATCGTTTTTCGATATGGACCCACGACTCGTGAGACATCCATACTTACTAGCGTTAAATCATGTCCAATACTCGTGGAGAGAAATAGTTCAATCCTAGACGCCCCACGACTCGTGAGACAATGCCTAAAACCTTGCTATCCCCTCCCTTGGCACATTCTCGTGCATCGAGGCAATAGACATATTATCTTCCTATAGCTCGACCCACGACTCGTGAGACATCGAGATATATTCGTACAATATGCCTAAGACCTAGTAATTGGATAGGCTCGGACCATAGACACCATTCTTATGCGCCCGTCATTCGATTTAATATTCTAATTGAATTTTAAGTTCAATTGGAGGTTTTAAGTTTTCTTGTGCGAGGTCTCATCAGATTATGCTTATCTTGTTTACGTGATCTATTCTAAGCATGCATAACATACATCAAAGAATATAAGTAAACATACATCACCTAGCAGGATATGATTGATCGATTGCCCATCCTATGCGATTCATCACGAGCCAAGTGATGAATCAATTGGTCAGTCTAGGGTGGAAATTAAATGTCCTAACTATTACAATTTTCATAACACATACATCATGGGCCTTCTTGTAATATCCAGCTTGATTGGGCCTCCATGTAATGAATTGGGCCTCCATGTCCTCCAAGGTAAATGGGCCTCCATGTGGATCTCCAAGTCTTCATGAGGTCTTCTCGGTTCCAAGCCTAATCTAAGCCTAGCTTATTAAAAATAAATGGCCCTACTCTATTACATTTGTTTGCGCAAGCAAAGGCACCAATCAGGCCCATTTAATTACAACCTATAAAATAAATAAACCAAAAACTACACAGGGCTTAAGGGCAAAATCGATCAATCCACACATTCACTCAAGAACATGCATAAATTCACATAAGGGCATAAATGTAAATTTACCGGCTTCATTAATTTTAATTCTAAAAAAAAAAATATCCAAGTTAATTTATTTTGAATTAACAATTAACCTCTAAGATTAATTTAGCTCTTACTTGAGCTCTAAGTAATCTACTTACTTATCTTGATTAAATTGGTTAATTAAGGTAATCTAAATCTCTAAGATTCTTACCTTATCCAAAACTCTAAGTTTCCCAAATATTCCCAAATCTCCAAGATTTTCAAGATAATCCTATTTTGTCTAGATTAGTTTAATTAAGGTAGTGTTCACATCTAACAAGATAACTACCTTATCCAAAAACTTCAAGTTTCCCAATATCCCAAAATTCTAAATTTTCAAAATTTTTCAAAATAGGCAGAATTAGAGTCCAACCCAAACATGACTAGTCGAGACCAATCATGGACTGCCACGTAGACAACCCACGCGCGACCACCAGGTGCGCGTGAGCTGCCCGCGGCAGCAGCCGCGGCGCGTGGGCTGCGTGTGGTAGCAAGCTGCCGCGCACAGCTGCACGCAGACAGCAGCCCGTAGGCTGTTGCTGTGCACAGCGTGCTGTTCGCACGCTGCCGCAGGCCGTGGCTCGCGGTGGCCGCCCAACCGCGGTGCGCTGCCGCGCACCGCCGCGTGCCACCGCGGGTTGGATCCAATAAAATATATTTTTTTTTGTTTCTTCGATTACTTACAGATTTAATTCAACAAACCCAGTTAATTAAATCCCAATCCAAAAATAACATCAACATGATAAAAATTTTCGAATCTTAAATTATCCATTAACTCCAAGTTAAATAACAAACGTCCTAAAACATGCAAAGTTAAAGAACTAGCCACACATAAATCAAACATATGATTTATAACACATAATTTGCAAATTTATATATATACAAAGCCCAGAGTTGGCTCTGATACCACTGTTGGGATTCGGTAAGATAAACAGCCCTAGGCACAGCGGAATATAAAAATTTTAGGACCTCTTACGGAATCTTGCAAGGATACTACTCTAGGTGTATATATATAAATACTAATTAAAACGATAGTATAAGTTTACATGTTATACCTATCTCCTTGCAAATCCAAGTTGGCAGTCAGCAAAACGAACTCTGATTTCTTCTCCAGCAAAATCGATCCAGGCTTTTCAAGGAGCGCCCCACGTGTTGCGCCTCTACGAGTTGATACACCATAATATCACGAAAATAATATATCTTGATCAGCTAGAACACAAGATATATTATGATCTAGGAATTAGGAACGATTTAAGAACAAGATCGAAAACGAAAAATTCTTCCTTGCACAGGAAGGGGTTCGACCGATCACACAGGGAGAGGGAGAGAATTTTTGCTCTTGCTCAAATTTTGCTTGTTGAGTTGTGTGAAAATAACTACAAGATAGCTACTTATAGTTATCTCCCTAACCTAGTTCTAATAGGACTAGGTTTCCTCTCTCCTACATGGGCCATGGCCCTCTTTAATTAGAAGACCAAGTCTTCTAATTAATTCATGGCCCAGTTAATTAATTTGATCAGGCTTTATTTAATCTCCCAATTAAATAGCCCAATTAATTAACTATTCTCCCAATTAATTAATTCTGAATCTAAGTCCAATTAATCAATTATTCCTTTAATTAATTAAATCCAACTTAATTAATTAATCCATAAATTAAATTCCAATTTAATTTATGTTCCTGATCCAATTCCAATTGGATCCCATTTTGTTCCAATTGGGTTTACCCAGTCGACCCACCCATAATAATCGACCCAGTCGATTATTCACCTAGTCGACCCAGTCGACTCGGTCGTTCTTATTTCCTCGCTTTCACTTCATGTGTATTGTGTATGCCCCCGTAGGTTCACCATATAATTGGCAGTGGGTTATAATTAAATATTATTTAATAATTCGAGTAAGACTTACTCTAAATCAATCGAACACTCTGTCGATTGACCATTCCCAAATTAGCACCCCTGCCAATTTGGGAATTCTCCCACACTCCACGGTCGATGTCCAGCCACAAGCCCATGGAGCCAAATCACTGGTGAATTAATTCAGTGAACCTTTTATCATTTATAATTTCCATATACGACATAATCTCTCCATCGATCAATCTCCCAGTCGAGACTTAAGGGTATGGTCTTTCATCGGTTTTCCTTTTCTTTTGTCTTGACCTTATGTACTCTGATCTCGAAATAAATTCTCTTTGACTTAATCTTTATGAGCTACTTACATAAAGTCGTCAGATACCTTGGCCAAGGATTTACCAGAATTAATTTCTCACAGAAATCCATAGGAGAATTTTCCAACCTATCAAGTCGGGTCAATGGATCCTTTGTTGATGATATGAATCTGCTTACGAGTTCCTCTATACCCAATATGAGTCCACATAGACTTTTTGGCGATCCCCAGTCAGTCGGAACTCATATCAAAGCATAGACGTTCTCGCACCAGATAAACCCTATCACCTCAAGTAGTTAGGGATCGTTCCTCGTATACTATTATAAATATGGAATAACTTCAACCCCGATATGCGACTACCGCTTCCATGGTGATTTATTTCCTAATTGGAGTATTCAGTGCGCTTGCCATCCCAGCAAGCCACCCGCTTATGTGTATCGACCATCCCAGTCATGCTCGTGGACCCCAGCGTTCTCGAGTTCATCGGAGTATACACAATAGTGAGAGTCTAACCGAATCCAACGATGTCCTATCTCGATTGGGTTCTACGACTCTTGAATATGTTCTAGATCACGGCCTTTGAGATCAGTCCACGGGTTGTCCCATAGCCCTGTGATCTAAGGACTTCTATCCTTATGCGTAGATAATTATACATAAGATAAAGATGACCATTTAATAAAGTGCATTTATTAATCGAAATTGAATAGTTCCGCATTTATTACAATAAATACTAGCCATACAGCTGGCTTGCAGGACACTATTTTTATCACTCTGTAAGAGAGATTTTTCCCAAATCTCTTGATTCTTCCATCGCTGTCACCTTCATGTTGAATTTTGGAGGTAAAGCCTTCAGCACTCTGATGGTTATCTCCTTATCCGTGAAGGTTTTTCCAAGCTTTAAAACTTCATTTAATGTTCTTGTGAACCTGGTATCCATCTGATCAATGGTCTCTCCAGACTTCATTTTGAAGTTATCCAGCTTTTCCAGAGCAACACTCAGCTGATGCTCTTTAATGGCGTCGTTTCCTTCGCTCATGTCTCTGACTTTATCCCACATTTCCTTTGCAGTTTTGCAATGTTTGACTTTGTCAAACCGATCATTATCCAGGGCTTTAGTCATGATGAATCTTCCGACCTTATCCAGATTGAAAAGCTTTATTTCTTCTGAAGTCATCTCATGAAGATCTTTCTCCACCACGGTATCAACTTCATTTATCTTTATCGTCTTGGTGAATCTGAATGGACCTTTTATGATACATGTGTACATGTTATCATTGTAAGCAGCTAGAAAAATCTTCATCCTGATTTTTCAGTCTTCAAAAGACATACCAGCAATGTGGGGAACATGGCTGATACAATCCATTTTTCAAGAAGTTTTTATTTTTCAAAAAGATGCTCTTTTGAAAAGTTTTGAAACCTTTGAAAAACACTTGGATCAAGCTCGTTGATCAGGCTGCTGATTCTAATGAACCACCTGCTCTGATACCACTTGTTGGTCCCAAGTGGTCAGATGAGGTCTAGAGGGGGGGTGGGTGAATAGACCTCTGAAAATTTTTAGACTTAAAAACTTTTTAATCGTCTGTCAGCAGACTAAGCTTATGAAGAACAATAAGCTGACTATGCTGATCTTGAACAAATCTTGAACAGCAGAGTGACCACTCTTCTTATAGTAACTTAGCTGATTTCAGCAAAATCAGTTTTATCAAGAGTATACTTGCAGCGGATGTTTGAAAGTGTTTTCACAAGTAGACTAAGTCTTTAAAAGATTTTATCCCCAGTTTTAAACTCCTTTAAAATCTTTAATCAAAACTTTCAAAGTGTTAAGTTATGCAATTTTAAAATATGCAAGAAAACTTAAATGCAAAGATAACACAAAGAATTTTTATAGTGGTTATATGGATAAAAATCCTTTAGTCCACTCTTCCAGATCACTTAGATTCTGGGTTATACTATAAACACTAAGTTTACAATATTTCTCCACTTACACCTAAACAACAAATGAGAAGGCTGTAAGCTCACAATAGGAAATCACTCAGAAAACCTATCCTTTGAAGTTAGATCACTCACAAAGGTGGATCTAAACTCCGCCCAACACTCAGCTAATACAATTTCACTCAGAAAGTATTTTCTATTTAGCTTCAATTGGGTTTCTGTCAACAGATGACTTCCACCAGACGAGTGAGTTGTTCGAGCTTCTTGAGACTTAGAGAAATTTCTGCTTCGGAATCAAAATCTCAGAATATTGTTGTGTGTCTCGCTATTTGAAATCAGCTCTATTTATACTTGGATTTGAAAATATGACCGTTGAAGGAAATCAAACTTCAAATCCATAGCCTTAGCCCAAATTCAGAACGGCTCCCTGCTACAGTACCTTTTCTGCTGTACTTTCCTGTAGCTGCATTAAATGCACTTTGCTGATCCGAGAATATTCTCCAATCATTTGCCATTACTACCATTCTCTTCCAGCATTTATTACACCAAGTGCATTTATTACCGTTGGACTTGCTTCTTGATCTCTTCTACTCTGCTGATCGAAGCAACCCTGCTGATAGATACTCTGCTGATCAAACACTGAACTAATCCGATTTGAGTCAGATGATGACCTACCCTTCTGATTGCTGTTTCAGCATGAGATCAGTAGTCTTCTGGGCTTTGAATTTTGAACCCTTCTGATGTCGTCTTTACTTGTTCAAAATTCTTCTAAGGGACCTAAGCTTTCCATACTTAGCTGATTTTGACGTTTTGGAAATCATCAAAACCTTCCCTTATCTTCTTATCTTCTTTGCACTTGTTCAAAATCAGACCACTGATTGTTTAACAGAGGAGTTGCAAACAGCTGATAGACCAGAGACTGTTCAACAGATTACCTCTGGAACTCCAACAGTAGTGTTGCAAGATCAAAACAGAGGACAACATCCAGATTTGCAACCTGATCTCAGATGGCTCAAGAATCACCCACCAAAATTAGTGATTGGTGATCATTTGGATAGAGTAAAGACAAGAAGAGTTGCTGCAAATGATGCAATGTTTGTCAGCTTCTTATCCCAAATAGAGCCCAAACATATTGAAGAAGCTCTTAGTGACTCAAACTGGATTGAAGCTATGCAAGAGGAGCTAAATCAATTTGAAAGGAATGAAGTCTGGTACTTAATTCCTAGACCAAGTCATCAAAGAGTAATTGGCACTAAGTGGGTATTCAGGAATAAATGAATGAAGATGATATTGTCACCAGAAATATAGCAAGACTAGTGGTCAAGGGTTACTGCCAAGAAGAAGGCATTGACTTTGATAAAACATTTGCACCAGTGGCAAGATAAGAAGCCATCAGATTGTTTCTTGCCTATGCTGCTCATAAGAACTTCACAGTCTATCAGATGGATGTGTAGTCTGCCTTTCTCAATGGAGAATTGCAAGAAGAAGTATATGTTGAACAACCACCTGGATTTGAATCATATAAAGAAGAAGACAAGGTGTATCGTCTGAGGAAAGCTCTCTATGGACTGAAACAGGCTCCAAGAGCATGGTATGATACTTTATCTGATTTTCTTTTAATCAAAGGATTTCGAAAAGGTAAAGTTGACAAGACCTTGTTTACTATTGAATGGGAGGATCATATATTACTTGTGCAAATATATGTAGACGATATTATTTTCGGTTCAACTAACCAACAGATGTGTGACAAGTTCTCCAAGTTGATGCAGAACAAATTTGAAATGAGCATGATGGGTGAACTTAACTATTTTCTTGGTTTGCAAGTAAGACAGTTGCCTGATGGAATATTCATTAACCAAGCTAAATACACAAAAGATCTGTTCAAGAAATTTGGTATGGAAACTAGCTCTACTGTTAGTGTTTCTATGTCTACTGGACTTCATTTGGATAAAGATGAAGATGGCAAATCAGTAGATATAACCAAGTACAGAGGCATAATAGGGTCACTGGTATACCTCACAACTAGCAGACCTGATATCATGTACTCTATTGGGGTTTGTGCGAAATACCAATCAAATCCTAAGGAATCTTATCTCCTGGGCGCCAAGAGGATACTCAGATACTTTAAAGGCACTCAAGAATTGGGATTATGGTACCCTAGAGAATCTGGATTTGAATTAATAGGATATTCAGATTCTAACCTTGCTGGCTGTAAAATTGATAGGAAAAGTACAACTGGCGCCTGTCAATTCTTAGGTAGTCGTATGATCTCATGGATGAGTAAGAAAAACAGACTTCAGTATCCATCTCTACTGCTGAAGATGAGTACATAGCTACTGGAGCATGCTGTGCACAGATACTTTGGTTGAAGCATCAACTAGAAGATTAAAACATAAAGATCAGCGGAATCTCAATCTACTGTAACAATGCAAGTGCAATCTCTCTTACTCAGAACACTACAAGTCCTTCAAGAACTATGCATATTGAGATCAAACATCATTTCATTAGAGATCATGTGGAAAAGGGAAATGTTATAATTGAGTATGTTAATACAGACAACCAGATTGCTGACATATTCACTAAACCACTAAGTGATGCAAGGTTTTCAACTCTAAGAGCTGAACTAGGTATACTAAATTTAGATGCATAAGCTGAGGGGGAACTCATCAGAAGACTGGAGTTTATCAGCTTACTCATCTTATTGTCTTCAAGGACAACTCTAAACAGACTAATTAACTTATGGATTCTTAAAGTCAGGGGGAACGTGTAAGACTAGTGATACTTCTAATTAAAAGATGAAATTTGTTGATGACAGTTAGTTGAAGTTAAGTGTTCAACATATAAGTTTTTAATTCCTGAAGACTGAAGACAAATTTATCTTGCTGGATTGACAAACAACAGAGGAAGATTACTAGTTATTGGCTTTCACTAGTAATATCTGTTTTCAGAACACTCGTCTATCAGATAAGTGTTAATTTACTCGTCTGATTATTTGTATAAAGCACTGTTACTAAAAACATTATATTTAAAAACACGCTTTTACAAGTCATTAAATGCTTTTTGAAATTTGAATCGCGCGTATCTCGTCCCACGATCAATGCTGACAGAAAACTGATCTAATGGTTCGCGTGAATCACGGAAACCGAGATGCTTTCAACTCTATAAATTCAGATCTGATCAGCTTACTGATCTTTTACGCACCCTCAAAATTTCTAAGGCATTCAAGAGAATTTTTGCTCTCATACTTCTGCAAATCTACTATTGTTTTTACTAATCTTTTTCAGAACAATCATCATGGGCTCACAAGAAGCAAAAGCTGAAGGTCAATATCTTGTTTACGCGTCGTTCCACTCAACAGGAACAAATTTGATGAGAGAAATTCTGGAAAAATTTAAGGCTGCCTCGTTGGTTGACTATTTGGAGGCACACGAAGAAATGGTCTTCAAGGACCAAGTTATGGAATTTTATGAGTCTAAAGACGAGCCTGATTTCAAGAAACTGGAGATTACGGCGAAGGTTGGAGGAGTTGATGTGTGTATAACTCCGAAGCTGCTGAACGAGAAGTATGATCTGTCCTTGAAAGGAAGAACAGACATAACAAATCTGGCTGAACCCAAGGAGCAAGAATTCTGGAGTACTTGTGCCAGAGAAGGGGAGATTCTGGCTGGCAATATCAAAAAGAGATAGTTGAAGGATGAGTATCAGCGGATGGCTGATATGTTTGCAAAAATCATTGAAAACTGCACATTCTCTTTGGACAGCATACCTATGAAGAGGTTTCATGCCATGATTGCTTTTCACTATGGCTTTGAAGTAAACTGGGCTACTTTTGTGTGGTATATCTTGACAAATCATCACAAGAAAGGGAATACCCATCACAGGATATTCCTAAGTCATCTGTTCTCCGGGCTTGGATGTGGTATGAATCATGGGAAGCCCGTCCACATCTCAAAGGCCATGAATGTTTATTTGCCTGTGAAAGAGATGTCAAAAAGAAAAGCAGTTGAAGAGCCTAAGAAGACAACTTCTAGTAAGATGAAGAAAATGACAATCTCTAAGCATTTTGTTCAAACAGCTAAGCCAGCTGTTAAAGCTAGAACAGAAGAGGAGCTTGCTGCCGATGCTATCATCAACCAGACAGCAAAAGAAATAGAGGATATGGCTTATGGTTCACCTTCTAGAACCATCTCTGAAGAAAAGCCTGCTGAAAATGTTGCTAGGAGAACAAGGAGTCAACTGAGAGACACAACAACATCTAATCCAGTTCAAAAGAAAGTGGTACCCACAAAGTCCACTGCAAAAATGAAAATGACTTTTGAGTCATCTACTCCTACTAAGTCAACTGACTTAGTTAGGGAAAGCCCTCCATCAGCCTGCTGGAGCTGGAAAGGAGTCTACTGTCAAGGAGTCAGCTGCTGCAACAGCTACTCAACAAATCACTCCAACAGTTGAGGATGCCCAACCTCAAGATGATCCTGATGTGCAGATCATCGAACCAAATGCAGCTGTTCCAATATCTACTGCTGCACCAGAACCAACTACTGCTGCACCTGCTCAGACATCTG